>CM056057.1:18294649-18897149 GCA_029574335.1 Rana kukunoris
AAGCCTATTCTAATGACCAGACAAGAAACAGGAAGTGGGCTGTATAAGGTGTTTCCTGGCACAAAAGAAAAAAAAATGTTTTACTATCTAAAGTTAAAACAACAACAAGGGCAGAGGATTTAGTAGATGGAAAGATGAAAAAATGACTGAAGGTCAGCGTTATTCCTGAGATCGCTAGTACCTTGGAATGTTGTCATGTGACCAACTGTCATGGGAGTATTTTGTGCAGGACCGTTTTTTATTTTTTCAATAAGATGGTTATTATTTTAAGTGGCAGGAAGGTCACAATGGTGGTGGGAAGATTCTATAGATTTCCGTATTGAGCTTTCAGTAGAATTACTTATTTATGAGCAAAAAGCAGCCAATGGGAACATTTTAATAATTTAAAGCGTCTTTAGAGAAAAAAAATCTGCATGTTCTTAAAGTAAAACTCAATTTGTATGATGGAAAAAAAAAAAAAAAAAAATATAGCGTATACAACCGCTACACAAATCATATTGTAATTGAATGTTATTAAAAATGACCTTTTCCTTTTCACTCTGAAGCTCTTTAACCGCTTCACCCACGGAAGATTTTATCCCCTTCCTAACCAGAGCACTTTTTTACAGTTTGGCACTGCGTCGCTTTAACTGACAATTGCGCAGTCGTGCGACGTTGTACCCAAAGAAAATTTACATCCTTTTTTCCCACAAATAGAGCTTTCTTTTTTATGGTATTTAATCACCTCTGCTGGGTTTTTTTTTTGCGCTATAAACTAATAACACTTTTTGCTATAATAAATATCCCCTTAACCACTTAAGACCCGGACCTTTAGGCAGCTAAAGGACCCGGCCAGGTTTTGCGATTCGGCACTGCGTCGCTTTAACAGACAATTGCGCGGGCGTGCGACGTGGCCTCTAAACAAAATTGGCGTCCTTTTTTCCCCACAAATAGAGCTTTCTTTTGGTGGTATTTGATCACCTCTGCGGTTTTTATTTTTTTGTGCTATAAACAAAAATAGAGCGACAATTTTGAAAAAAATTCAATATTTTTTACTTTTTGCTATAATAAATATCCCCCAAAAATATATAATTTTTTTTCCTCAGTTTAGGCCGATACGTATTCTTCTACCTATTTTTGGTAAAAAAAAATTGCAATAAGCGTTTATCGGTTGGTTTGCGCAAAATTTCTAGCGTTTACAAAATAGGGGATAGTTTTAATTGCATTTGTATTATTTATTTATTTTACTACTAATGGCGGCGATCAGCGTTTTTTTTGATGACTGCGACATTATGGCGGACACTTCGGAAAATGTTGACATATTTTTGGGACAATTGTAATTTTCACAGCAAAAAATGCATTTAATAGGCATTGTTTATTATGAAAATGACAATTGCAGTTTGGGAGTTAACCACAAGGGGGCGCTGAAGGGGTTATGTGTGACCTAATATGTGTTTACAACTGTAGGGGGGTGTGGCTGTAGGTGTGATGTCATCGATAGTGTATCCCTATAAAACGGATCACACGATCGATGACCCCGCCACAATGAAGAACGGGGAAGCCGTGTTTACACACGGCTCTCCCCGTTCTTCAGCTCCGGGGACTCCAGCGGCGATCGGGTCTGCGAGTCCCGCGGTCCCGGAGCTTCGGACCGGGTCACAGGAGCGTGCCGCGACCCACGGCTGGGCACTAGCACAGGACGTACCTGTACGTGCATGTGCCCAGCCATGCCATTCTGCCGATGTATATGTGCAGGAGGCGGTCCTTAAGTGGTTAAAAAACTAATTTCTTCATCAGTTTAGGCCAATGTGTATTCTTTTACATATGTCTGGTAAAAAAAAAATCGCAATAAGTGTATATTGATTGGTTTGCGCAAAAGTCATAGCATCTACAAACTATGGGAAAGATTTATGGCATTTTTATTATTATTATTTTTTTTTTTTACTAGTAATGGCGGTGATCTGCGATTTTTATCTTGGCGGACAAATCGGACACTTTTGACACATTTTATGGGACCAGTGACATTTAAACAGCTATCAGAGCTATAAAATAAGAATACTGTGTAAATGTCACTGGTAGGAAAGGGGTTAACACTAGGGGGCGATAAAGGAGTTAAATGTGTTCCCTCCCTGTGTTCTAACTGTATGGGGAGGGGACTGACTGGAGGAGGAGACATATCGCTGTTTCTACTTAGTAGGAACAAACGATATGTCTCCTCTCCCCTGACAGAACAGGGATTTGTTTGCACACACAAATACCCCCGTGCTGGTTCTTGTGCGCATGAACGCGCCCTCCGGCCACTCGCATCAGATCCCTCGCCTTGACACAGCCGTGCCATTCTGCCAACGTATATCGGCGTGAGTCGGTCATCTTCTGTATATTGCAATTAGGGCAGCCATCAGAAATTTTGGGGCTCCTCACACAGCTTCAGGCATGGGCCCCCTAGAGCAGAGCACCGGGGGAAGGGGGGGGGGTTCTGCCGTGAAACTAATTGAGAAGCTGGGGGGGGGGGGTGCTGCCGCAAAATGAGAACCAAGGGGTTTGCCGCAATTGGAGAAACGGAGGGAGGTGCTGTTGCAAATTGAGAATGGGGGGGCTGGGTTGCCGAAAATGACAATGGAATCTCACTCACCTCTTCCTCCTCCAGCCACAAAGTGAACGTGTTTTCTCTCCTCTCACTGCGACATGACACGGGGAGGGGAGGGACTACAGAAATTAAAGTTTTCTCCTCTCCTCTCAGCCGCGACCTGAGAAGGGGGGCGTCCGGGCCCCTGAGAATATTCGGGCGAGGAGTGACAGATCTGCTGTCCCAAGTGATCAGGAACAGCGATCTCTCTCCTCCTCAAGTCAAATCCTGTTCTGTCAGGGGACAATAGACATATTGGGGCAGATTCACAAAACAATTACGCCTGTCTAACTGGGGTTAGACAGGAGTAATTTCAAATTTCGCGCGGCGTATCACTAGTTTGAATCCTCAAACCATGATACGCCGGCTTCGGGCTTCGATCCGAGAGGCTTACGTCTTCGTAAGCCTTCGGATCTACGCTGCCATCTATTTGCAGCCGCTGGGAGGAGTTCGCGTCGTTTTGATGCGTCGGGATATGCAAATGTGTTTTTACGGGGATTCACGAACATACGAGCGGGCGTCGCAATCGTTTTCGTCTATTTTTTTATACGTAATGTTAGAGCAGCTTTTTGCTGCTCTAACTTTACGTAGCCCATGTTAAGTATGGCCGTCGTTCCCGCTTCGAATATATTAAAAAAAATTTTTGTTTACGTAACTCGTCGGGACGTGGATCGCCCGTAAAGTACGCTACATAAACAACGAATGACGTCACAACGTGATTTCGCGCAATGCACGGTGGAAAATTTGCGAACGGAGCATGCGCAGATCGATCGCCGCGGGAACGCGCCTAATTTAAATGTTTCACACCCCCTACTCGCGCAGATGGATTGCGACGGGAGAAATACACTACGCCGCGGTCGTTTACCGTAGAAAATCTACCTGAATTCCACGTAGAGCAAGGTAAAAAACGGCGGCGTAGTGTATTTCTGATACGCTACGATAATCCATTTCTCTGTGAATCTGCCCCATTGTGTGCTCCTACTATGTAGGAACAACAATATGTCTCCTCCTCCAGTCAGTCCCCTCCCCCCACAGTTAGAAACCTCTCCCAGGGAACACATTTAACCCCTTGATTGCCCCCTAGTGTTAACTCCTTCCCTGCCAGTGTCATTTACACAGTAATCAGTGCATTTTTATAGCTCTGATCGCTGTATAAATGTCACTGGTCCCTCAAAAGTGTCCAATCTGTCCACCGCAATGTCACAGTCCTGCTAGAAATCGCAGATCGTCGCCATTACTAGTAAAATAATTTAATAAAAATGCCATAAATATATCCCCTTATTTTGTAGACGCTATCATTTTTGGGCAAACCAATCAATATACACGTATTGCGTTCCCCTCCCCTAAAGAAGCAGAAGAATATATTTTGGCCTACGCTGATGAAGAAATTCTTTTTTTTACATATTTTTTTCCCGCATATTAATTATAGCAAAAAGTTTTTTTTTTTTTAATTGACACTTTTTTTTTGTTTATAGCGGGAGAAAAATATTAATAACGAAGAGGTGATCAAATACCACCAAAAGAAAGCTCTATTTGTGGGAAAGAAAGGACATGCATTTTGTTTCGGTCATGCGACCGCACAATTCAGTTAAAGGGACGCACTGCCGTATCACAAAAAAAATGAACTGGTCATTAAGGGGATAAATTATTCTGTAAGTGGTTAAAGATTGTCAGACTTCATAATAAAAATGCTTTGTACAAAAAAAAAATGTCCACTGTATTGTAGTTTGATTTCAAACACATTTAGGTAGGCATGAACATTTTTATTATTTAATATTATTTTAAACAAAAACAAGCACATTTCTGATAGCTGGTGATTTAAAAAAAAATCCCAAATAAATAATTGTAGGTGTTTTTAATTTATTTCAATATTTTTCTGGTTTGTAAGAGCCCTACTATAGAGCAGTGATGTCTTTTGTCCTCTAGGTGGCAGCGTATAATCAATTTATCATGGAAGTGATGTACCAAGCCATGATATTTTTTGCCAGCTGTTAGTAAAAATGTATAGTTTGCCATGTATGATAGGGAAATGTTTATTCTCAAAAGCTGGGAAATGTAAAAATCCAAAATAAATTAGTAAAAGGTTTAATGGGTGTGCAGTCATCAGAATGCAAGTTCAAATGTTAAATGACAGTTACAGTGGGTATTACCAGTTCACCCCTGTACACCCTCTAGAGACCCATAATAAAGAAATAATATGAAGAAAAGAAAAACTGTATGTGTGTATTTTTGTAAAATACAAAAATATAAATACATAAAAAAAAATATACAGTAAATTTATATATATATATATATATATATATATATATGTATATATATATATATATATATATATATATATATATATATATATATATATATATATATATATATATATATATATATATATATATATATATATATATATATATATATATATATATATATATATATATATATATATAAATTTACTGTATATATTTTTTTTATGTATTTATATATTTGTATATATATATATATATATATATATATATATATATATATATATATATATATATATATATATATATATATACACTTTTTTAATGTATTTATTTTTTTAGGACAAACAAAGCTTTTTTTTTTTTTGTTAAATGACAGTTATGTGGCTGTGGGTATTACCAGTTCACCCCTGTACACCCTCTATAGACCCAAAGTAAATATATTAAATTATAAAATAAATAAATATATATATATATATATATTATACAGGTTTTTTTTTTTTTACTTATTCAAACATTTTATGTATATATTTTTTTAAGACAAACAAAGCTTTTTTATTTATTTTTTGTTGTTAATTGACAGTTATGTGGCTGTGGGTTTTGCCACTTCACCCCTGTACACCCTCTATAGACCCAAATAAATATATGTATTTAAAAAATATATATATATACTGTGTGTATTATATATAATACTGGGATGCAATTACAGTTCATGTGTGTGTAAAGGCAGATGTCCCAATACCTTTGGTAATATAGTGTATTTGTGAAGCACTGTGTAAATTAACGTCACTATTAGGCCTCGTACACACGATCGGACATATCCGATGAAAACGGTCCGCGGACCATTTCCATCGGATATGTCCGATCGGGAGTTTGATCCGATGGCGTGTACACACCATCGGATCAAATTCCCCGCCGCCGGACGGCGCGGTGACGCGGCGGTGACGTTGACGCCGCCACGTCACCGCCACGTCACCGCACCAGGAAGTTAAACACTTCCGCGCATGCGCCGAATCCATTCGGCGGCGGCGCGGCGGAGGGGGACGACATGTCTGCTGGTAAGTGTACTAACCAGCAGACATGTCGGGCGGACAGATTCCACCGGATGGATTTCAAAGCATGCTTTGAAATCTGTCGGGTGGAGAAATCTGTCCGCTAGCCCATACACACGAGCGGAGATGTCTGCTGAAACGGTCCATCGGACCGTTTTCAGCGGACATATCCCCTCGTGTGTACGAGGCCTTAGGGATGAGCCGAACACCCCCTTGTTCGGTTCGCATCAGAACCTTCGAACGGACCGAACGTTTGTGTGAACTTTAGAACTCCATTAAAATCTATGGAACTCGAACGTTCGAAATCAAAAGTGCTAATTTTAAAGTCTAATATGCAGGTTATTGTCCTAAAAAGTGTTTGGGGACCTGGGTCCTGCCCCAGGGGACATGTATCAATGCAAAAAAAAGTTTTAAAAACTGTCGTTTTTTCGGGAGCAGTGATTTTAATGATACTTAAAGTGAAAAAAAAGGGAAATATTCCTTTAAATATCGTACCTGGGGGGTGTCTATAGTTTTTCCCGTGTTGAGAATTGACCCTGCACAAAATGAGATTTCTATAGGAAAAAAGTAATTTAAAACTGCTTGTGGCTTTAATGTAATGTCTGGTCCCTGCAATATGGATAAAAATCATTGAGAAACAAAAAAAAAAGCGTGGGGCCCCCAGGCCCTATATAGTGCAAACAAGACAGGGACTGTAGGTTTGTTGTTAAGCAGAATCTATTTGTAATTTTGGTATGAGAGCACCAGCAATTGTATTCAGGTAAGCTTTAGATGCACACTGTGTATGTATGAGAACACCAGGAATTGTAGTCAGGTAGCTTTAGGTGAACACTGTGTATGTATGAGAACACCAGGAATTGTATTCAGGTAAGCTTTAGATGCACACTGTGTATGTATGAGAACACCAGGTATTGTAGTCAGGTAGCTTTAGGTGCACACTGTGTATGTATGAGAACACCAGGTATTGTAGTCAGGTAAGCTTTAGATGCACACTGTGTATGTATGAGAACACCAGGTATTGTAGTCAGGTAGCTTTAGGTGCACACTGTGCAAAGGACACAGTACACTAACTCAGACCTCAAAATTTACACTGGCCTGCTCGCATGTTGCGAGTACATTTTGAGGGCTGGCGAGTGTGGGCTGCCTGGGAGCAGGGGGGGGGGGGGAGCAAGGAGAGTCGCCGCTTTCACCGTCGCTGCCTGGTTGTTCAGAGCGTGTAGAACATTACAGCTTTCAATTCAATAGCTGTGTTCTATTGCGCGGGTCATATAAAGCACCTCCCCCTTGTCCGGGCACTGTGAAAGACAGATCACCCACCCCAGGATTAGATGGGTGATCTGTCTATTAAAGTTTCCCAGACAAGGGGGAGGGGCTGTATATGACATGCGCGGCGGGAAACACAGCTCTTGAATTGAAATCTGTAATGTTCTCCACGCTCTGAACAACCAGGCGGAAGCAGCTCCAGCTCCTCTCCTACCCAGCACAGGTAGGCTGTGATGTGGGGGGAACTGTGGCTGCAATGTGGGGGGAACTGTGGCTGCAATGTGGGGGGAACTGTGGCTGCAATGTGGGGGGAACTGTGGCTGCAATGTGGGGGGAACTGTGGCTGCAATGTGGGGGGAACTGTGGCTGCAATGTGGGGGGGACTCTGGCTGCAATGTAGGGGGGACTCTGGCTGCAATGTGAGGGGGACTCTGGCTGCAATGTGGGGGGGACTTTGGCTGCAATGTGGGGGGGACTCTGGCTGCAATGTGGGGGGGACTCTGGCTGCAATGTGGGGGGAACATTTTGCTGCATTGGGGACATGTGGCTGCACTGGGGACACATGCAGGCTGCATTTTTGGGTATGGATAAAGTTGTTGTTAATATTTATTTTTATAACTTTAATTCTGCATAAAATATTTAAGTGTCATTTCATGAGATAATATATGAGGGCGTGTCTAGGGGCGGGAAATGGTAGGGGTTGGGTGGGACAACTGTTGGCGAGTACGCCTTGAGGCCTGGCTAGTAACTCAGGACTTGAAATTTGACAATACTTGCAGATTCCTGCCTGTGGTATGGGTATGAGAACACCAGAAATTGTAGTCGGGTAGCTTTAGGTGCACACTGTGCAAAGGACACTAAAACTGGTTACTGGAGGTCCCTGCCTGTATTTGTATGAGAACACCAGCAATTGTATTCAGGTAAGCTTTAGGTGCACACTGTGCAGAGGACACAGTACACTAAGTGAAAATACTGCAGCCAGTACAATCACCTGCCTGCTTGCCTGTCAGTATATTAGGAAGAGAATACAGGAACCGATCTAGCTAAACTGAATACAGTGTATAAATAAATATACAACACCTGGGATGCATATATATCCTCTACACACTGTAAATGCAGCTAACTGACTCGTCTGCCTGCTCTATCTAACTCAATTGAAATGACACTGTCTTTCTCTCTATCTCTCAACATGCTGGAACACACTACCCAAGGTGTGGGGCGTGTACTAAATCCCCTGAGGCATAATTGGCCAAAGCCACCCTTGCTTTGGCCAATTATGGCTCTGTACAGACGACGCTGTGATTGGCCAAGCATGCGGGTCATAGTGCATGCTTGGCCAATCATCGGCGAGCAATGCACTGCGATGCCGCAGTAAATTATGGGCCGCGACGCGCCACTCGAATTTGGAGCGAACGGCCCATAACGTTCGCAATTTGACGAACGATCGAACATGGGTTCGACTCGAACTCGAAGCTCATCCCTAGTCACTATATAAGTACCTGTAATAAATAAAATATTGCTAAGGCATGGTATTTCTATGTACTTTTCAATGAAAAGCGTCTGGTGGGGGCGCTCTCTGAAGATGGGGAAAGTTCATGCATATTCTAGGTGGTGGGTGATTTTTTTTTTTTTATGTGTAGTCTTTACACTGACTTGTCTATTTCCAGTTCCTCTGTATAGAGCAATGCCGCTTTTCTTGGCTGTCATTGCAGAGCCTTTTACCCCAGCAGGTTAATCTGGTTCTTCACTTCCCATCATCCCCGGTGACACGGCGCTCCGCTCACATCTGACCTTTGCTAATTGCTTGGCCTGGTGTTAAGGCCGGAGCTGTCATAGCCGGTGTCTCCAATCTGTCTCTTCATGGGAAATCGATACGTGGCAAAACTTTGAGGGAGAATTCCGTCTTATTTCGGAGTGTCAGATATGAACACAAATCCCCGTTGTTCACACGTCGGGTTTGAAAGAGACTCATCTTCTTCACATTGCGCACCCTGCAGGGTTTAGTTACACCCAAGAGCAGGACGTATAAATGCTTAACCAATTCAGCCCCGGAAGATTTTACCCCCTTCCTGACCAGGGCACTTTTTACAATTTGGCACTGTGCCGCTTTTAACTGACAATTGCGCACGCTGTACTCAAATTACATTTGCGTCCTTTTTTTCCCCACAAATAGAGATTTCTTTTGGTGGTATTTGATCACCCCTGTGTTTTTTTTTTTTTTTTGCGCTATAAACAAAAAAAGGCAGACAATTAAAAAATAATATATAGAAAGGGGTGAGAGAGGGCGCTACGTAAGAAATTGCAACCTAGAAATTCCTAGATTGGCTGCAACAGAGTGCTGTGCCTAGTATTATGGTAAATATTTGAAACAATAATGAGAATCTTGGTGAAAATAGGTATTAAGTGATAATTGCTCATAGAGTTGTGCACAGATATGAACAACAGTGTACTACAAACCCTTAAATACCATAGATAGTCCATTGGTTGGACCATATGATATCATCCAAGAGAAAAAAAACACATACAATTCAGTGCATGAAATGCTAATGTGCAGTGAATGCAGCAATAAAAATAGATGCAGTGCTCCCCATTAGAGCCAGATGGAAACAACGTGAAGATAGGCAGGGTTGCCTATGGAAAAGTGAGTCCAAATAGCAGTTTATAAATGCTTCTATATATGAACAGCAGAAAAAAGATTCCAGGAACTAAATAGAAAATTCAGCAGGATTGACAGGTGTGATTGATCGCCTTCACCACTTGATTGAAACTTCACCCGGAGTGCTGGGGATACTATTATAAAAAAAGTAGGTCATAGAAGCTTGGCAGGATGAGTGCCTGCTCACTATAAGGCCTAGACTGGAACCATGTTGGAGAGTTGGATCAATAGGAACTCAAAATAAGCAAAAAGAGAGTGGGGGAAATCCCATAGTGCATTACTTTTATTAAAAATCTTAAAAAACACAAAAACAGCCAAGTGGCCTCTTACTTTGGATGTGCCTGCCTGGCACTGGGACTGCAGCAAACTGTCTCCTATGGAGAGACCCGCTGGGGTGTACTGTGATCCGAGTGCTGTGTCAGGCTGGGTGCCGTTAGTAGTGAGGTGCTATATGCTAGGCTGGAAGCGTGGGGAAGCCAGATCTCGCCGCCGACATATGTTTCGTAGGAATTACGTCATCAGGGGGGCGTATATATAATTTTTTACTTTTTGCTATAATAACAGAGGCTCTTTACCATGTAATCAGCCGTGTCCAATTACAGCTAATCACGATGTAAACAGGAAGAGCTGATGATTGTCTTTTCCTCACTCGCATTTGATAGACGTGAGTAGAGGAAAGCAGATCGGCGGCTCTCCTGACAGGGGGGCTGTGCTGATTGTTTATCTGCGCAGCCCCCCCCCCCCCGGATGCCTGCCCAGGACCACCAGGGATGGCCACAACACTGGACCACCAGGTATGCCCCCTAGACCACCAGAGAATGCCAATCTGTGCCTAGGCAGCTGCCAATCAATGGGCTCCACCAGCTCCTACTTAGCTGGGATCTCAATAAACTCCTGCATTCTTCAGCTATCCTGCACAGAAGGGCAGCATTCCTTTAGGCAGGGATCTTCTCATCCTAGACTAGAACCCTGCTGCTCCAGGCCTCAAACTATTCCCTTCTTAGCCACCTACTGGGCACTTTCCCCCAGGGATTGGCTGAGAACGCATAAATAGTGAGGCCCAGGGTTTGTCTCTTCATTCTAGAATCTACTAGCAGGCAGGGAGATGTAGTTGAGCCTTGAGCTTACAGCCTGTTTGACCCTAAACAACCAAAAGTAATTGCACAGCTCTCCAATGTTTACAGAGGAGTCAAAAATACTAAATTTACCTGAACCACCCTTGCCACCTTTTCTAGGCGGGTGCTACTTCATCACTAAGAAAAAGATATAGGGCCAGATTCAGGTAGAGTTAGGCTGGAGTATCAGTGATACTCCAGCCTAACTCTCACTTTGAGCCGGCGTTTCTGTTTTCTGTAAGCAGAAAACAAGGAACGCCGGGTTGGAGTTCCTATACGAGCGGCGTAATTGTATTTCACAGTCGTATCGGAACTGCAATTTTAAAAATGGCGCTCGGGGCGTTCCCGCTGATTAACGCCGGGAATATGTTAATCAGCGAGAATCGACAATTCACAATCGTATTCGGGCCCGACGCAGTGACTTTCCGACGTTTCCGTAAGAGATACGCGGCGTAAAGAAAAACCAGCCCCCTTGTGGAGTATCCTATGTTAAGTATGGCCGTCGTCATCGCGTCGAATTTAAAAATGAATGGGGGTTCCCTGACAGAATTTGGAGCATGCGCACTGACAGTCGACGCATGCGCAGTACGTTCGCCGCGGGATCGTGCATAGTTAACATAATACACGCCCCCTACCCGCCCAATTTAAATTCCGCCGGATCATTTTCGCTACGCCGCCGCAACTTCAGGAGCAAGTGCAATGTGAATAACAGTACTTGCTCCTAAAGTTTCGGCAGAGTAACGTAAATGAGAAACGTTACTCCACCATAAAGATGCTCCCACCTACCTGAATCTGGCCCATAGAATTAGGACATGTGTACTCCGACTCAGAATCACAATTATGGGTGGGACTGACTGACTGAAGAGGAGCCATATCTTTGTTCCTAACTAGAAGGAACAAACAATATGTTTCCTCTCCCCTGACAGAACAGGCCACGTTCATTGGGTCTCCAGCCGTAATTTTATAACTGAATCAACAGATGAAACTATGTAAATCATCTCCTGGGTGATAGTTAAATTAATATTTATGGCAGGGAAAAATCCCTACAAAATACCATACTTCACGGCAATACGTACATACTTCACATGTGTTATCACTTTAATCACTTAAGACCCGGACCATTATGCAGGTTAAGGACCTTGCCCCTTTTTGCAATTTTGCACTGCGTCGACGTATATTGACGTATATATATATACAAGCAGTATTCAACCCATAGCTAAACATAATATTGCAGTTTACCAATCACTAGATGAGGTGGCTGTATTCGTTTTCTTTTGCCCCCCTTGGCTCCACCCCTGACTCCACCCCCTTTGCCCTGCCCATGTATAACCCACCTTTTTAATAAATGGGCCCATCAAATGCAGCCTTGCCAGCGCTCCCTTCAAATGCAGCCTCGCCAGCGCCCATCAAATGCAGCCTCGCCAGCGCCCATCAAATGCAGCCTCGCCAGCGCTCCCATTAAATGCAGCCTCGCCAGGGCCCATCAAAGGCAGCCTCGCCCACGCCCATCAATGAAAAGAATGTGTATGAAATTCAAATTTAAATAGTTTTCGAATCGGAATAGTGTTCCAATTTCCAAAGAGAATAAAATAGAATAGAAAATAAAGGAATAGAATAAATATTTATTTATTTTCTACTCTATTTTATTCTCTTTGGAAATAGGAAAACTTTTTGAATTTGAAAACTTTTCTAATTCGATCTGAAAACGAATAAACAAAAAGAATTCTGAAAACAAATTAAACTAATGAATCTAATGTAACTAAACAAATTTATGTAAATAACAAATCAAAATCAAATAAAACACATTTTTACGTCTAAAATTTGCCGCTGAAACACTGATCCTCCTCCCGGCCAATCAGTAAACCCATCACCCACATTGGGTAAAAATACAGGCGATCCTATTGGAGGCCTAGGAGGAGGGGAGGAGACGCACAACAGAATCGAGGAGGAGAAGATGACACAGGAGCCTGATGCCCGCCACTGTCAGATGCCCCTCAATGTCCACCACTACCTAATGCCCGCCATCTTGATGGGGTAAGTGGCGGAGGACCAACCAGCATACAGCAGGTGGGGGGAGAAGCGGTGTGGCTGGTGGTAGTTGTCCCCCCCCCCCCCCCCGGCCACCACTGGTTAGATGTACAATTGTGCTGAAATATTTGCATACCCTGGCAGAAATTGTAAAATTTGGGCATAATAATTGAAAATATGACTCAGAATTATCTTTTCTTTAATCAGTTTAGGTCCGCCCTATAGCAGTTTTAGCAATTTCACACATTTGTGGCTTTTTTAATTGAAATTAGTGTTTGTGTATAAATTGTCATTGAGATTGTTGGCTCTCGCATGAATGCACTGGTCAGGCTAGGAACGGCACGATCGCCATTTCTAAAGTGTGCCAGTGTCATTTTCTGCGGTGCATGCGCCGTAGACATTGGCGCCCGTAAATATCTCCTAAACCGTGGATGTTTAGGAGATATGTCGAGCTCCTACAGGTAAGCCTTAATCTAGGCTTACCTGTAGGTAAAAGTGGTTGTAAAGGGCTTACAACCACTTTAAGGCAGAAGTAAACTGTTGTCCCTAGCTCTCTCTGTAAACTATAAAACATCTCCCCCTATGTTATTTAGAAAAGGAGCAGGGGAGAAGTTCTTCAGCCCTAACGCACTTCCTGTCTTTAGGGTGACAGGGCTTCTAGGGTATCACTGGGGTTGTAGTGTTGCTGGGGGGGGGGTCTACTGTTGCAGAGAAAGGAGGTCTATTTTGCTGGGAGGGGGTCTATTATTGCATGGTGGGGGATCTTTTGTTGTTTGAGGGGGTCTTATGTTGCTGAGGAGGCTCCACTGTTGAGGAGGAGGGTCTATTGCTGCTGTCTACTGGGGGATCTACTGTTGCTGACAAGGCTCTATTTCGGTGGGTGTGGATCAATTGATGCTGGTGGGGGGGGGGGGTCTGTTCTTGTTCTATACAAATTACTTAGCACCACAAAATTATACTTTGGTTCTGTATTCTCTAAAACGGGGGTAGGGTGGAGTACCAGACATGGGACAGTGCTTGGAGGTGGGTAGGGGGTGGAGACAAGAGATGACTCTGGGGAAGGGAGGAGTACCTGTACCTATTCTCCAAGAAAAAAAATCTGGTGAAAAATAACAAGAACCAACGCAGCCTCCACATGATAAGCCCTAATATTTTATATTTTAGCTCTTTGGTTTATAAACACTTTAGAACTAAGGAGGAACGTTGGCTAAGAGCCATTAGCACAGTGTTAATCAAAGACTGAAGGAGGGGTTGCCAATGGCAAGATAAAAGCCAATTTCCTGAGATGTGGAGGATGATTTTGGGAGTTTCTGACTGAAGTACAGCAGCGTGGAAAGAATAAAATAAAGAATGAGCAACGGAGACCACTTAGATGTTAGAGGATCATATAAAGTCCCTATAGAATTGTGGGCAGTAGCGGAAATCAACTGGTGATTATAAAGTTAATGTGGAGCTGAAGAGTAGAATGAAGTGACAAGGTCACGTAGTACCGAAGAAGAGTTGAGGACTTTGTGTGTTCTAGTATTTGAAGACAGAAGGCATGGATATAATAGGTTTTGACCTGACGGAGAAGAAAAGCAGTTGCTGCAGTAGAATTTGTGTATATAGAACATGGAGAGCATAAAGGGTATGCAGAGGAGTGGAAGGTGACATTCTGAGCTGTGAAGGTTGGTACAGTGAAGCTGGGAGGACAACGTAGAGCCAAGTTTATGGTGGACACCATAGAGCAGCCATTCTCAACTAGAGTCCCCCCGGAGTTTGTTAGGGGTTCCATGAGCTGCGCATGATTGACCTCCCATTTGATGGTTTCTGCATAGTTGTGGAGCCAATACTACTTGGCAGTTCCACACCAATGATGGGCCAGTTTCAGGTAGAATTTACGCGGCTTATCTCTAGATAAGCCGCGTAACTTCTAACCTGCGCTAGCGTATCTGTTTTCTGTATTTAGAAAACAAGATACGCCGGGATTTAGTCCAGATACGAGCGGCGTAATTGTATTTCGCCGTCGTATCGGAACTGCAATTTAAAATGGCCGCTAGCGGCGTTCCCGCTGATTTACGCCGAGAATATGTAAATCAGCGAGATACGGCTATTCACGAACGTACGCGGGCCCGACGCAGTCACTTTACGACGTTTCCGCAAGGGGTTTCCCGGCGTAAAGATAAAGCAACAAAAGGCACGCGTATCCTATGTTAAGTATGGCCGCCGTGACCGCGTCGAATTGAAAAAGTTTAACGTCGTTTGCGTAACTCGTGCGTGAATGGGGATTGACGTCATTGACGTTCACGTAGAAAACACTGTCCTAATGTGGAGCATGCGCACTGGGATACATTGACGGCCGGCACATGCGCAGTGCTTTCGCCGCGGGATCACGCCTAGTTTAAATAATACACGCCCCCTACCTGCCCAATTTGAATTCCGCCGGCCCATTTTCGCTACGCCGCCGCAACTTTAGGAGCAAGTGCTTTGTGAATACAGTACTTTCTCGTAAAGTTTCGGCGGAGTAACGTAAATGAGAAACGTTACGCAAGACTAAAGATGCGCCCATCTACCTGTATCTGGCCTGATATGTTTATCTGTCTGTCTTCAATATTATTATTAATAATTTTTACAGCCTTTGCTCAAACAGGCTTTATAGTTGGATGATGATTTGGGTTGGGAGGATTTGTATAGCTAAAGTTCTGAATGAGATGGTATTGCATGCTTGTCGCATTGGGCAGTGATATGGTGCATGTGTGTTGTCTCCCAGCTAAAGCCAGGACAAGGGGTGGGGCAGGAGGGAAAGCTGCTCGGGCCCACTGGTTTTATGTGGTGGGGGGCAGTTGCTGATTGGCAATTTCAGGGTGACAGCAGTGTCCATACTCTTTTCAGCTCTTATGCCGCGTACACACGATGTGAGCTCTTGAATGGAAATTTCCGACCGTGTGTAGGCTCCATCGGACTTTTGCTGTCGGAATTTACGACAGCAACATTTATGTAGCTTTGCCTGCCCGAGCCATCCTGCCGACATATATCTACGTGAGGCAGTCGGCAAGCGGTTAAGTACAGTATACCAATTCTATGTCCTTACACATAAGTGTAGTGATATAATATATATAGTGTCCAGTAGATAATTGATATTTAGGTATTAATATGATGACTATAAGTTATGTTCCGCAGCAACACCCACATTCTCCAGAGAGTGCAATTTATTTGACTTCCAACACAGAACAAAGTCCACAGATGATACAAATCCACAGAGTAAATATGACAACAAAGGGTCAGATCCACATACCTTGGCCGCCCGCGAGGCCTGTCCCATTTAGGCTTTTCCTTATTTTCAAAGAAATGCCGCTGTAACTTACGGCGGCGTAGCGTAAATGGGCCGGCGTTTGCGAGTGTAATTCAAATTTACTAGTGGGGGCATGTTTTATTATATTTATGAATGACCCGACGCAAACAACACTTTTTTTACACTGCGCATGTGCCGGCCGTGGACGTATCTTAGTGCGCATGCGTGAAATCACATCGCAAATAGTCAATGAAAACAACGTGAACGTAACTTACGTCCAGGCCCATTCTGGATCGGCATACGCAAACGACGTACAACACGACGCTGTCCCGACGTCCATACTTAACATTGGCTGCGCCATCCATATAGCAGGGGTAGCTTTACGCCGGAGATACGCTTACGCAAACGACGTAAATGGAATGCGCCGGCCGCTCGTACATTCGTGGATTTGCGCTTCTCGCTCATTTGCATATTTTACGCTGGAAATAGACGGAAGCGCCCCTAGAGTCCAGTGTAAATATGCACCTAAGAGACGACGGTGTAATAACGTTACACCAGTCGTTTCTTAGCGTAATTCCGGTGTATCTTGTTTTGTGGATACAAAACATAGATACGCCAGCGGGAAATTAGAATTATGCCGGTGTATCTGTTGATACGCCGACGTAATTCTTTGTGGATCTGGCCGAAAAGTAGATTTAGAGTCTCATCTTTTCCTAGACCTGTGCCTTCATATCCATAGAGAATATGTTCAGAGAGTCTCCTAGATCAATTCTAGACCTGTGTCTTCATATTCATAGAGAATGGTCCAGATTCACAGAAAGTTGGGCGCAGATTACACCGCCGTAGCGCAAACGCCGTACGCTGAGTCTGCGTGGTGTATTTTTCAAAGGCGCAGCCCGGCGTAAGTTGAAGTGGACCTAACCCCATGCAAATGATAGTCCGAGTATGGTGCAGTGTTTTACGCCCGGCCTATCACGAACTGCGCATGCGCCGTGACGTTGCCATGACGTGGACGCATGTAACTGCACCCTTATGAGCATGCTCACAACCACGCCGGCACAACTGCCTAAGCTACGCCGGATCACCACGTACGCCGTAAACGTAACGTACGCCCAATACGCCCGCCTGTGTTCTCTGGTGCAGACCTTTGCATGTCTGCTGCCGGGTTGCGCCTCATCTATGGGGAATAACTTTACGCCGGACGTACAATTTACGCGCACCTCACGGGCGCACGTACGTTCGTGAATCGCCGTATTTGCCTCATTTGCATGTTTAAATGCCTAATCAATGGGAGGAGCAACATGCGTCCAGACGAAAAGTGCGCCCAGGCTAAGCTACGTCGGCGTAGGGTGGCCAGTTTTAGGTGGGTCCGGCGTACTTACGGGCGAACATTTGCACTTACGTCGGCGTAAGTGCTCTGTGAATCTGGGCCAATATGTTCAGAGAGTCTCCTAGATCAATTCTAGACCTGTGAGAGACTAGACTGACCTTAAGAATTATGGCCCAGATTCACGTACATCGGCGCATTATTGGACCGGCGTAGCGCACCGCCTTTACGTTAGACTTGCGCCATCTAGCCGCGTAATCCCCCGATTCACGTAGCTTTTGCGCAGGAAATTGCGCAAGCGTAAGGTTTTTTCCAGAGGCGTAAGGAGGAGTAATACAAATTGGGAGGGACGTGGGCGTGTTACATTGAAATGAGCCGTGACCCCATGCAAATGAAGGGCCGGCCGGCTCACGCATGCGCGCGTGAAGGAGACCATGTCAGCTCCGCTGTGCGCATGCTCACAACTCGGAAGCGGCGCAATCAGTGAAATTGGAAATGGACTAGGGCAACTTTGTGAACTACGCAGACAGCATAAATAGACACACACAAACGCACTTCCTTTGCAAAAGTACATCCCTTTGTATCCCTCCCTCTACAGCAAGGTGCTTTTGTTTGTTTGTGACGTGTCTTTGAGATATTTGGGGACTGTTTTGCAGAGTGATTTTTGTCTTTTATGTGTTTTCTTTGTTGTTATTTTGTTTAAATTATATTTTTGCTGGGCATTTTTTTTTTTTTGCTCGTCATTTATTTAATTTTTGGGGTTCTGTTTGTGTATGATTTTGGAATGTGGGGGTGATATTCCTGCGGGAAAAGGGGTGTCACCCTCATTTGTGGTGGAGAAGTGATCCCCAGGTCTGTGTGAATGGTGTATGAATGTACAGTGACATAATTGGAGCCGTGGCGTGGCGTTGCAGCTCACAAGTCCTGCATGGTGGACTGGTGCCAATCCAATTTGATGAGGATGTGATGTGTATGTGCTAGGGACCACAGTGGTGTGCATGCATGCATTCTCATTGTGCCATGATTAATGTGTGTGTTTAACGTGCAAAGATGCATAATGTGAGCTGGCATGAGATGGGGTCATGAGATGGGGTCCCAGTGCATATGCAGAGTCACCTTGAAGGGAAAAGACAGGAGGATGTTAGTCATGCATGTGCCACTTGTGAGGTGTGCATCACGGGAGGGGATAGTCATGCCTGCCACCCTTGTCACTCACCAACCAGCCAGCTGTCCCCATACATGTTCTGTTCGAAATCTGTGGGGATGGGGCTCTGATTGTATATGTAGCTGTCATGGGTGTCATGGGTAGTGCCATGTGTTGGGCTGCTGATGTCCTCCTGCAAGGTTGTGGTAATTCCAGGATGGCATGAGGGGTGAATCTGAAGATGCGAGACACCTCAGAATCACTCATGCCAAAGATGTCTATGCGTGTGTGATATATCAAGTGAAGAGTGAGGGGCTTGTATCAGATAAGAATATTGTATTAGATTAGATTAAATTGTAAATTTTATATAAGCAAATAAAAACAAAAAAAAAAAACATCTCCCGTGCCCTCCTTAGTGCCATCCTCAGTGCCCTCCTCCTTCTTTGTTCATCTAAAGTCAGTAGTATAGCTATGTGCGACGATGCCCCTGGCATGTTGGCATACAGATTGTTGAGCAACACGTGTGACTGCTCAGCTCCTCACTAACAGTGTTGCTTTATCTGACAAGTAGACTTTTTTTCTTTTTTTAGACCAGCTTTTATCAGCTCTAATTTTAGACAGGACATTTTGCTGTTGCGCACACTGCGTCGCTTGCGCTGCCCCAACGTTGTTTTGTGGATCCCCGTAAGTCCCTCATTAGCATATTTGACTAGCAAATCAATGGTGTGTCTATCGCACTTTTGCGCGGACGGATGCGCCAGTCTAACGAAATTACGCGGGACAAAAAAAAGACGATTTTTTGCGTATCTCGTTCTGGGGATGCCGCGCAACGAAACGCACGCGCACATTTAGACTTACGCACGCGCATCTCCTGTTGCGCAGGCGTAATCGCTCTGTGAATCTGGGCCTATATTGCCTATCCACTGAATGGCTGAGCAATTTTATTGTCCGTCTTTGATCTACATTCTGACTTTCAGAGTGACAGATAATTACCCCAGCCGGAGACATGCCCTAATTTGCAATCTTGCATATTAACAAGTCTCCCTTGATATGTGCAATTAGATTACAGATACCAAAGGTGGCCTGAGCACATCAGTCATTATCTGTCCCCTTTGATATGTGTACTAAATCTTGTTTGGCCACTAACCCCTTTTGATGTGCCTGTATGTAACACATATATATATATATATATTGTGCCATACATATAACACAATATATAAAATACCTACACATATATATTGAGCAATTGATGGGCAAGGTAGTGGCAATTTATGGGCACACTGGCAGCAATTGATGGGTACATTAGCTGTGTTTGATGGCACAGTGGGGGCAATTTATGGGCACAGTGGCTGCGTTTGTGCACAGTGGCTGCAATTGGGCACAGTGGCTGCGTTTGGGCACAGTGGCGGCAATTTATGGGTACAGTGGCTGCGTTTGGATACAGTGGCTGCATTTATTGGCACAGTGGCTGCATTTGATGGCAAAGTGGCGGCGTTTGATGAGCACAGTGGCAGTGTTTGATGAGCACAGTAGCGGCGTTTCATGGGCACAGTGGCTGCGTATGATGGGCACAGTGGTTGCGTTTGGGAAAGGTAGCGGCAATTGATGCGCACACTGGCAGCAGTTGATGGGTACATTAGCTGTGTTTGATGGCACAGTGGCGGCAATTTATGGGTACAGTGGCGGCAATTTCTGGGTACAGTGGCTGCGTTTGATGGGCACAGTGGCAGTGTTTGATGAGCACAGTAGCGGCGTTTCATGGGCACAGTGGCTGCGTATGATGGGCACAGTGGTTGCGTTTGGGAAAGGTATCGGCAATTGATGGGCACACTGGCAGCAATTGATGGGTACATTAGCTGTGTTTGATGGCACAGTGGAGGCAATTTATGGGCACAGTGGCTGTGTTTGGGCACAGTGGCTGCGTTTGGGCACAGTGGCGGCAATTTATGGGTAAAGTGGCTGCGTTTGGATACAGTGGCTGCATTTGATGGCACAGTGGCTGCATTTGATGGCACAGTGGCTGCGTATGATGGGCACAGTGGTTGCGTTTGGGAAAGGTAGCGGCAATTGATGGGCACACTGGCAGCAGTTGATGGGTACATTAGCTGTGTTTGATGGCACAGTGGCGGCAATTTATGGGTACAATGGCGGTAATTTATGGGTACAGTGGCTGCGTTTGATTGGCACAGTGGCGGCAATTTATGGGTACAGTTGCTGCAGTTGATGGGTACATTAGTTGTGTTTGATGGCACAGTGGCTGCATTTGATGGGCACAGTGGCAGTGTTTGATGAGCACAGTAGCGGCGTTTCATGGGCACAGTGGCTGCGTATGATGGGCACAGTGGTTGCGTTTGGGAAAGGTAGCGGCAATTGATGGGCACACTGGCAGCAGTTGATGGGTACATTAGCTGTGTTTGATGGCACAGTGGAGGCAATTTATGGGTACAGTGGCGGCAATTTATGGGTACAGTGGCTGCGTTTGATGGGCACAGTGGCAGTGTTTGATGAGCACAGTAGCGGCGTTTCATGGGCACAGTGGCTGCGTATGATGGGCACAGTGGTTGCGTTTGGGAAAGGTAGCGGCAATTGATGGGCACACTGGCAGCAATTGATGGGTACATTAGCTGTGTTTGATGGCACAGTGGGGGCAATTTATGGGCACAGTGGCTGCGTTTGGGCACAGTGGCGGCAATTTATGGGTAAAGTGGCTGCGTTTGGATACAGTGGCTGCATTTGATGGCACAGTGGCTGCGTATGATGGGCACAGTGGTTGCGTTTGGGAAAGGTAGCGGCAATTGATGGGCACACTGGCAGCAGTTGATGGGTACATTAGCTGTGTTTGATGGCACAGTGGCGGCAATTTTTGGGTACAATGGCGGTAATTTATGGGTACAGTGGTTGCGTTTGATTGGCACAGTGGCGGCAATTTATGGGTACAGTGGCTGCAGTTGATGGGTACATTAGTTGTGTTTGATGGCATAGTGGCTGCATTTGATGGGCACAGTGGCAGTGTTTGATGAGCACAATAGCGGCGTTTCATGGGCACAGTGGCTGCGTATAATGGGCACAGTGTTTGCGTTTGGGAAAGGTAGCGGCAATTGATGGGCACACTGGCAGCAGTTGATGGGTACATTAGCTGTGTTTGATGGCACAGTGGCGGCAATTTATGGGTACAGTGGCGGCAATTTATGGGTACAGTGGCGGCAATTTATGGGCACAGTGGCGGCAATTGATGGGCACAGTGGCGGCAATTGATGGGCACAGTGGCGGCAATTGATGGGCACAGTGGCGGCGTTTGATGGGCACAGTGGCAGTGTTTGATGGGCACAGTGGCAGTGTTTGATGGGCACAGTGGCAGTGTTTGATGGGCACAGTGGCTGCAATTTATGGGTACAGTGGCTGTGTTTGGATACAGTGGCGGCGTTTGATGGGCACAGTGGAGGCGTTCGATGGGCACAGTGGCTGCAATTGATATTTTCTTTTTCAGTTTGTTTGCGCCCCCCCATAAAATGTTGAGCACCAGCTGCCACTGGCCGTGGCTCCCCATGCAGTTTCGCTCACGAGATAATGTGACAGGTTTGCCAGTGCATAGGGATGTAATTAAGTATTATCGGAACGCCTGTGCATCTGATAAAGAGTGGCAGGTTTTGCAAGTGTGAACCTAGCCTTAGAAATTCCAATTCTGATAGAGAAAACCATATCTGTGCGTTCATTCTTTTAGATAAAACTAAAAAAATAAAAATGCCAACTTTGTACAAATATGTCCACCGCTGATTTATTGCTTTGGTATATCTACAAAAAAAAACATTTATTTAATGCATCAACATTCTGTTATTTTATGCAAAAACAAACAAACTTTGGAAAGCTGGTGGTTACAAATACAGGTATATAATTATTTTTTTAAGCGGTTTACATTTATTCTCTTGATTCCTGATTTGCGAGCACCCTGCTTCAGAGCAATGCCATCATTTGTCCACTAGGTGGCAGTGTTACCCCAACGATTCACCATGGAAGCAATGTACAAAGGCACACTACAAAGATGCTCACTATTTTTTTTATTTTTATTTTTTGCAAGCTGGTGATAAAAAACATATGCATGGTCCTGCATGATAGGTAAAGTGCTGTGCCTACTTTTGCAGCCCTCTTAATCCCTTTTTATGCCCCCCAACTGAAAGACTGGCTATTCAGGGGTGAACTCATGAGCAAATAAGTAATGAAATGGGCTTTTTTTTAACCCTTTTACAGGCAAGAGGGTCTGCAGCGCCTTGCACTGCAAAGCAATGTGAATTGTTCTTGACAATGCCAAAAAAAATGGAATGATTGGTAAAAAAAACAAAACAATGCTTAATGAAGCAAGAGGTGTCTGTGGGTTGTAAACTGTATAAGGGTGTATTTATTTAAAAAAAAAATAATAGCTATTCACTCATCAAAACTGCATTTCAATATATTTTATGCAAAAGGGGTGAAACAAATGTTCTCAGGCTATATTCTCTGCAGTTCGAACTTTATACATTGATAAAATGGGGAATGAACTGCATTATGGCCACTAGATGGAGCTGAGGAGTATACTGTGTTCCTACTCAGCGCCATCTAGTGGCCATGATACAATATTTTCTCGATTCACGTTTTTTTTTTAATGATGAATAACATTCAGTCGACAGAGAATATAGCTTTAGAACATTCAATTTTCCCTCACTCACACAGAACAAATTTGCATGCAGTTTTGCTGGACAGACTACGCACATTAATTATAATTTTATGTAATAAAACCAGCACTCAAACTCTGAACTTTTAATCCTTACAAGCCTCCTTTCATCAGCCAATATTTTTGTTTTATTGTTCTATTTAACTTTTTATTTTCTTAATTACTGGCACTGCACAAGGCCCCCCCCCCCCCCCCTGGTCTCCATACTCGCCTAAGTGAAAATGCTACAACACCACAGCCAGAGGAGGGCAGACCTGGCAGACATTAGGGTGCCAGCTGCCAAATAAATAGTTACTGGCAACACCTGTGCCAGGGGCATCAGCTTCAATACAGCGGCTGGGTGAGGATGGACCCTGTGGCATGTCATTAGAGTGCTGGTTGTCTCATTCTGGAAGAGACAACCAACTCCTGGTGAACATAGGCGACAGTGAAGTCTCCTCTGCTCCTAAAGCCCCTTGATATATGCTCACTACATATCTGAGGAGGCATCAGCTTCAACATAGCAGTCAGAGGAGGATGTGCCTGGCAGGCGTCATTAGGGAGTTGGCTGTCTGAACCAGAAAGAGACAGCCAGCTCCGGATGAGAAAAGGCAAGTATGATGTTTCCTCTACTGCTGAAGCCCCCTGGGATATTCACGCCACATACCTGAGGAAGCTTTAACTGCAACACAGCGGCCAGAGGAGGGCATCATCAGGGGGACAGCTGCCTAAACCAGGAGGAGATTTCCGGCTCCCTATAAAGTATGGAGGAGTGAAATCTCCTCTTCTCCTGAAGCCTCCTGACATATGTTCACCACATATGTGAGGAGGAGGCATCAGCTTCAACATAACAATGTGCCTGGCGGGGGTCACCAGGGAGCTGGCTGTCTGAACCGGATGAGAAAAGGCAAGAATGAGGTTTCCTCTACTTCTGAAGCCCCCTGGGATATTCACGTCGCATACCCTATAAGCACAGGCGAGAGTGAAGTCTCCTCTGCTCCTAAAGCCTCCTGACATATGCTCACCACATATCTGAGGAGGCATCAGCTTCAGCATAGCAGTCGGAGGAGGATGTGGCCGACGGGCGTCATCAGGGAGCTGGCTGTCTGAACCTAAAAAGAGAAAGCCAACTCCGGATGAGAAAAGGCAAGAATGATGGCTCCTCTACTTCTGAAGCCCCCTGGGATATTTACGCCACATACCTGAGGAGGCTTCAGCTGCAACACAGCGGCCAGAGGAGGGCATCATCAGGGGGACAGCTGCCTAAACCAGGAGGAGACAGCCAGCTCCCTATAAACACAGCCGAGAGTGAAGTCTCCTCTGCTGCTGAAGCCCCCCCTGACATATGCTCACCACATATCTGAGGAGGCATCAGCTTCAACATAGCAGTCAGAGGAGGGCATCATCAGGGGGACAGCTGCCTAAACCAGGAGGAGACGACTATCTGCCTATAAACACAGGCGAGAGTGAAGTCTCTTCTGCTCCTGAAGCCCCCTGACATATGCTCACCAAATAATATCTGAGGAGCCATCAGCTTCAACATAGCAGTCGGTGGAGGATGTAGGTGGTGGGCGTCATCAGGGAGCTGGTTGTCTGAACCAGAAAGAGACAGCCAGCTCCAGATGAACAAAGACAAGAAGCCTCCTGGGATATGCATGCCACATATCCCAGGGGGCATCCCCTTCAACACAACGGCCGGAGGACGATGAACCTGTTGGACTTCATCAGGGTGCCAGTTGCCTGAACCAAAAAAAAGACAGCTGGCTCCCGATGATGTCATAAAGGATGATGATGGCACAGGACCTGGAATGCAGCCGCAGTTTGGCAGATCACAGCAGGATTCGCTGGATTTGTGAGTATTTTTTTATTTATTTTTTGAAGGACAACCCAGTGGACAAGGTAAGAGAGGAAAGAAAAGAAAATGTAAGGGTTTCCCAAAGTAACCAATACAACTTCAGCTTTCATATTCCAACTTGCTGTCTAAAAATGATAGCTGGAAGGTGACTGGTTACTAGAGGGTAGCACCTTCTTCCAGCCCCACTCTGGCTCAGCCAGTCATCAAGCTTGCTGGGAGCTCTGCTTCATCAACAGCTGGAGACCTACTGTACATATTGACTAATAAGCTTATCAATAACTGGGATATAGAACTGTGACTATACAAGTTTAGTGCAGCTACTGACTACCTTCCTGGCTCCTTAGACAGCTGTGCCAGAGGATAGGCAGAACAGGAAAAATACCTAAAGCATGGAGTTTAGTGACTGTTTTTACACACCCTCTCATGGAGCATCATTGGACTAATTTATTCAATATAATATTTTTTTTTTCACGCTTTTTAGTCTGATTTTGAACAGTTCTCTTAATTGTTATTCTCTTTTATCTTCTGTCTTTGGTTGCATTTGTTTTCTCCGCACAGTTCTACTTTCTGTAATTGCCAAACTGGATGGCCAAACGGTCGGTGACACATCGGAAAGTGGCGGGTTGCACCTCCCAGTAGGGCACTGGGTTATTGAAGAGGCTGATTCCGTTGTAGTAAGCGCGTTTCACCCCGAAGCCTGTTGGACAGAAGTCATTGACGCCCACCTGGGTGATGTTGTTGGAGTGGAGGTATACAACCTAGCAAAGAGAAATAAAAAAAAATATATATTTATTTTGGAGGATTTGCAGAAGATTTGGGGAAAAATGCTTTGTCAAAGTCAAAATGAAAGCCCAGGTCTGAATCAGAATTGGCCTTTGTAACGGCACTCCAAATAGAAAAGGAGTTAAAGCCGTTTTAGGATATTCCATTCCTGAACACAAGGCAGCTACCGACACTCCACATTCAGGTGAACGCGACCCATAGGGATAATATGAGACACAGCTCTGTATGAAGTTCAAGCAGGTCTGACTCTTTTTTTTGAGAAATTATATACACAATTTAGGATACTGCAGTAACCAAATGAACAATGACCCAATTCCACCCACAACATCACACAATGGTTACCTAATGAGCCTCCCCAATACACATCATCCTCAATACATCTCTTTAGCAGACATTCTGACTCCGGGACCTGACCTAATTTACATGAGCTAATTAACTACAGCTGATGACTCAGACACATGACCTTTAGGCAGTCTGTTAACCACTTAAGGACCGCCTCCTGCACATATACGTCGGCAGAATGTCATGGCTGGACACAAGCACGTACCTGTACGTCCTCTTTAAGTGCCCAGCCGTGGGTTGCACGCGTGCGCGCACCCGAGACCCCGGTCCGAAGCTCCGTGACCGTGGCCGCGGGACCCACCTTCCCTGTTCTTCACAGTGGAGCTGTCATTGATCGTCTGTTCTCTGATATAGGAAAAGGCGATCAATGACATCACACGTCCAGCCCCTCCCCTCTACAGTTAGAAACACATATGAGGTCACACTTAACCCCTTCAGCGCCCAATAGTGGTTAACTCCCAAACTGCAATTGTAATTTTCACAGTAAATAATGCATTTTTATAGCATTTTTTGCTGTGAAAATGACAATGGTCCCAAAAATGTGTCAAAATTGTCCGATGTGTCCGCCATAATATCAGTCATGAAAAAAATCGCTGATCGCCGCCATTAGTAGTAAAAAAAAAAAAATATTAATAAAAATGCCATAAAACTATCCCCTATTTTGTAAACACTATAAATTTTGCGCAAACCAATTGTTAAACGATTATTGTGATTTTTTTTTTAACAAAAATATGTAGAAGAATACGTATCGGCATAAACTGAGAAAAAAAAATGTTATATCTTTTTTGGGGGTATTTATTATAGCAAAAAGTAAAAAGAAAAAGTTTTCAAAATTGTCGCTCTATTTTTGTTTATAGCGCAAAAAATAAAAACCGCAGAGGTGATCAAAACCCACCAAAAGAAAGCTCTATTTGTGGGGAAAAAAGGATGCCACGACCGCGCAATTGTCAGTTAAAGCGACGCAGTGCCGAATCGCAAAAACTGGCCAGGTCATTTACCTGTATAAAGGTCCGGGTCTTAAGTGGTTAACTTACAATACACATTATCACAGTAGCAGACTTAATTACCACAATAGACAATAGAATGCAATCACACCCCACCTCATCACAGCAAGCTTTATAGTACAAAACAGCCAACACACAATATATTTACAATATATACCGCATTAAATCTGACTAGCACAGATCATAGTGGGGTTCTTAGTCACCCTGTGCCCCTATTAGAGACACAGGGTGATCTACACATAAGAGGCATCGGGGAAGCTGAAACAGGAGTATCTCATACTTTCTAAGAGCTTCTGGGTCCCACGGGCCCCTCCGTTACAGCCTTGATAGGCAAGTATGTAGAGCCATGCAAGGAATTTGTCTTTGGCCTAATGCTGAACTTGACATTGGTCCAGATTGGCACATTACTCATACCCATATCTGATGGACCACTGGGAAAGCTGGAATTCACTGTAGTAGTTGGCGCTACTGGAATAGCCATGATCTTCCGGTCCTGTGCCGAATGGCTTACCCCCTGCAGGGTCGCCTGCTCCGTCCTGCCGTCATTCATAGAATACTTTATACTTTTTTCATACAGGGCATTTGCTGATTGGACAAGATGGAGATTGTGAGACCACCACCTGCCTCTTT
Source organism: Rana kukunoris (assembly GCA_029574335.1). Lineage (NCBI taxonomy): Eukaryota > Metazoa > Chordata > Amphibia > Anura > Ranidae > Rana > Rana kukunoris. The sequence goes on from CM056057.1 coordinate 18,322,649, forward strand.
ACATTGTCCTATCAGAACACGCTGTGAAAGGGCGTAAAATATAAGGGATTTTTTAAATGGTGGTGGTGGCTGCTTTTTTTGGTGGACAATGAAACACCCCTGTAACCAAGGAGGCATACTGGGTAACAAGTAACTATGGTTGGGTATTTTTTTTTCTCTTTTTTTTGTGCTGCTCCACATCTGTAAAATTTCACCTCTAGTTAACCTAGGCACTCTCCTGTCTGTAGACCGTGTACTTGGATGCTTTAAGGTCCAACTCTGGGCTTGGTGACACCTACATCACCACCAACCCTGCCTTTTCTCAACAAATCATACATGACTTTTTATTCATTTTTTTTCTTGTGGGTTCATACTTTACTTTAAAGGTTGTGGTTGGGTCCTCTTCATTCTCTTCTGTCTCTGGCAGTAGATGGGTCCTGAACAGGGGAGGACTGACCATTCAGGCACTCGGGCACTGCCCTAGGGCCCCATGCCATTAAGGGTTGCCAGCCTCAGTAAAACCAGGGACAGTATGTGTAGCGCCCCCTTACTTTCAGTATGGGCACTACGCTAAAGATAGTGGGGAATGGAAGAGTTATTTTGCTCCCATTCATAATTGTGTTAAAGCTTGGGCTGCTGTCGATTTCCGTTTTACTTACCTGACCGTTCGAAACTCCCGGGCGCGTCCACGTCATCCTCTTCGGTTCCCAGTCTGGTCGTTAATTGGCTAGGCTGGGCGGATTGATAACAGCGCAGCCATTGGCTGGCGCTGCTGTCAATCACAGCGGATGACGCAGCGCACCGGGGGGCGGAGCCGAGTGATACAGTCGACGGCTATGGCCGCCGATGTATCACGGGAGCGCGCTCGCAAAAGCTTTCCACCGTGCGATGGATGGAAAGCTTTTGCAAGGAGAAGCCTAGACAGCCGCCGAGGGACCCCAGAAGACAGCTTTCCGGGCCACTCTGTGCAAAACGAACTGCACAGTGAAGGTAAGTATAACATGTTCGTTGTTTTTTTGTTTTTTTTTTAATCCTGACTTTAGTGTCGCTTTAACATTGCCGTGCAGTGACATTACTGCACATGGGCGAGATTGGGAGGTGCATGCTGGGTAGCCAGCTGCACCGAATCCTGGATATGAAGACAAGCGGACTTCAGATGCCCACAACAGCTATGGACCTTGCCTGCTTCCGAGATAAGGTTAGTTTATAATAATTTAATAAAAAACAAAAAAGGACCACATTGCTGTCATTATACTAATGTTGCAGTGAAAGTAGTAACAATTGTTTCTTTCTAAAAAGAAAAAAAATATACAGTAAAACCTTGGTTTGCGAGCTTAATTCATTCCAGAAACATGCTTGTAATCCAAAGCACTTGTATATCAAAGATTTTTTTTTTTACAGGATATAAAAGAGAAGAGAGGCACCTCTAAGGCCGCGTACACACAGAGGGACATGTCCGCTGAAACTGTCCGACAGAGCGTTTCCAGCAGACATGCCTTCTCCAGATTTCCATCCGACGGCGTGTACACACCATCGGATCAAAATCCCCGCCGGCAGACAGCGCGGTGACGTGGCGGTGACGTTGACGCCACCACGTCACCGCACCGGGAAGTAAAAAACGTCCACGCATGCGTTGAATCCATTCAACGCATGTGCGGGCAGATATGTCCGCTGGTTAGTGTACTAACCAGCGGACATATCCGACGGACATGTCTCCGGCGGACAAATTTTAAAGCATGCAAATTTGTCCGCCGGTCAGACATGTCCGCTAGCCCATACACACGATCGGATTTGTCTGCTGAAACGGTCCGTCGGACTAGTTTCAGCAGACAACTTCGATCGTGTGTACGCGGCCTAAGTGAAGCAATAAGTTGCTAAATGTTACACCTTCATTTACTGTAGGCTTTATTTCCATGGATGTTTTTACAGCCACTTTTTTTTAGCCTTTTTTACAGCTTAAAAACGCCTGTCTATGTTCTTTTTTTTTTTTTAGCTGGAGCTCAAAAACGCAGCTTAAAAACGGCTCAGCCATCTACAGCTCAAAAACGTCATGGTGGGCATGAGGACATAGACTAACATGGAGAGCCGTTTTTAAGCTGCAAAAAACGCTCAGAAAAGTGGCTGTAAAAACATCCATGGAAATGAAGCCTAAATGTAACCATATTGCTACACTTAGAGGCTCCTCTCTTCTATTTTATACTCATTTGTGACATGACGCTACTCTAATATCAAGACATCGCTTGTATATCAAGGCAAAATGTATTAAAACATTTTGCTTGTCTTGCAAAACACTCTCAAACCAAGGTTTTACTGTATTTGAGGACTGGAACTCAACTTTAATAGTGTTTATAATAAATTTGTATTTTTAATTACTGTAAATAGAAATGTCATGTATTGGTACCATTCTCACCTGTAGGAACTTGAGGTCTGGCAGTCCTGGGGGCACTTTAGCGAGCTTGTTGTTGTCAAGGTGAAGTTCTCTTAGAATGGGCAGAGAGGACAAGCTTCCATTTTCCACCTGTCTGATGATGTTGTATCCCAGTCCTAGCCTAGGAGGATCCAAAGAACAAAACTGTTACTTACATAGTCAACATCTCGATGCCTTCAAAGAACTTACATTTCAGCAGTAAGAAAGGGTAAATTCCAAGCCATTTTGGCACCTGGGAAGGCACCAAAAGTAAACCAGTTAAGGACCTAGAACATTCCTGGTACGTCCTAGGACATTCTTGGTACATCCTAGAGTCCTCTACTGCTCAGGCCACGCCTGTAAAAGCCTGAACCTGCTGTCAGTTTGACAGCAGAAGTCCTGGTCTATCTACGAAAATTGCATTTTGTATTGTGAGACATTTGTTTAAAGGGGTTGTAAAGGTACAAGTTTTTTTACCTTCATGCATCCTATGAATGAAGGTAAAAAAACATCTAGCAGCACCGCCCCCCCCCCCGAGCCCCCGTTTTACTTACCTGACTGTTCGAATCTCCCAAGCGCGTCCGCGTCGTCCTCTTCGGTTCCCAGCCTGGCCGTTGATTGGCTAGGCTGGGCGGATTGATAGCAGCGCAGCCATCAATAGCGCTGCTGTCAATCAGGGCGGATGACGCGGCGCACTGGCGGGCGGAGCCGAGTGATACAGTCGGCGGCTATGGCCGCGGCTGTATCACGGGAGCGCGCTCGCAAAAGCTTTCCTCCATGCGAGCGCCCTCGCATGAAGAAGGAAAGCTTTTGCGAGGAGGAGCCCAGACAGCCGCCGAGGCACCCCAGAAGACAGGTTTCCGGGCCACGCTGTGCAAAACAAACTGCACAGTGGAGGTAAGTATCACATGTTTGTTATTTAAAAAAAAAAAAATCCCTGACTTTAGTGACCCTTTAATTTAGTATATTTTATTAAAGGGGATGTAAAAGTTTATTTTTTAAATAGGTTTCTTTAAGCTAGTGCATTGTTGGTTCACTTACTTTTTCCTTCCATTTCCCTTCTAAATGTTTTTATTTTTTGTCTGAATTTTTCACTTCCTGTTCCTCCTCAGTAAGCTTGCCCCCATCATCCGAGCCAGTGTTGCCAACCGTCCGTATTTTTACGGACAGTTCGTAAAAACAAGCACTTTTTTCTCCGTTCGTAAATGTCTGTGGTTGCGGGAATGTGCCAGTAAAAATAGCCGAGATCGGTTCGGCTTGGAACTGCGCATGGAGATTGGAGACAGGGGGTGATGGTGGCAGCCGTGGCACCGCAGAGGGCAATGGAGGCAGGGGGTGATTGGAGGCAGAGGGTGTTAGTGGCACCGCAGAGGGGGATGAAGGCAGGGAACGATGGAGGCAGGGGGGTGATTGGAGGCAGGGGGGCCTGTGGGAGATTGGAGGCAGGGGGAGATTGTGACACCGCAGAGGGGAGTGAAGGCAGGGGGTGTTGGTGGCAGAGGGGGATGGAGGCAGGGAATGATGGAGGCAGGGGGTGATTGGAGGCAGGGGGAGATTGTGACACCGCAGAGGGGGGTGAAGGCAGGGGGTGTTGGTGGTAGAGGGGGATGGAGGAAGGGGAGATTGGAGGCAGGGAGAGATTGTGGCACCGCCGAGGGGGGCGTAGGCAGGGGGTGTTGGTGGCAGAAGGGGATGGAGGCAGAGGGGGGTGGAGGCAGGGGGTGTTGGTGGCAGAGGGGGGTGGAGGCAGAGGGGGATGGAGGCAGGGAATGATGGAGGCAGGGGGTGATTGGAGGCAGGGGGAGATTGTGACACCGCAGAGGGGGGTGAAGGCAGGGGGTGTTGGTGGCAGAGGGGGATGGAGGAAGGGGAGATTGGAGGCAGGGAGAGATTGTGGCACCGCCGAGGGGGGCGAAGGCAGGGGGTGTTGGTGGCAGAGGGGGATGGAGGCAGAGGGGGGTGGAGGCAGAGGGGGGTGGAGGCAGGGGGTGTTGGTGGCAGAGGGGAGTGGAGGCAGGAGCTGATGTGACTAAATAATTTGCCCTTATTATATTGAAAATAACAAAAATATGTTTTTTTTACCTTAATATCTACCTTTAAATCACATGCTATTTGCCTAGCGTACTTGTTTGTAGCCTAAATACTGAAATTTGCACCTAAACATATAATTTAGTAACTTTTGTGAAATTCCAGTAAAAACGTGGCTGCGCCAGTAAATTTCGGGTGTCGTGACAGTACATTTCAATCTGGTAGGTTGGCAACACTGATCCTCCCGGGGCGAGCACGCTGACTAACCCCCAGCCACAACGGCTCGGGTGATGGGGGCAAGCTTACTGAGAAGGAACAGGAAGTGAGAAATTCAGACAAAGAAAAAAAACATTTAGAAGGGAAATCGAAGGAAAAGATAAGTGAACCAACAATGCACTAGTTTAAAGAAACCTATTTAGAAAATAAAAAAATGAACCTTTACCCCTTTGAAGCAGTATTAAACTTAAAAATGCCCCCCCTGCAGGTTTAAGTCACAACGTACTAGTATGTACCACATTATGACAGATAAAGTACCGGTCATACTTAGCCATCCAGCACTGGGCTGACACCACTCCCGCCATTCCTAGGCGCTTCCATCTTCACCTAGTCGTCTGTCTAAGACGTTTGAATGCCCGGGTTGCAATAATGTTACTCTGGCACATGTGCACAGGAGTCACATTATCGCAGCACACAATAGGTGCCGTAAATGAAGTCTGAGCTGTGCATGCAAATTAGCGTCTGTATTAAAGTGGCCATAAACACTGAATACAGAAGGAAGACCGGGAGAAGTTGGAAGCACCTGTGACCAGTGGGAGTGCCGACAGCATCATTTGACAGCGAAGTCTGCCATAATGTGCTAATGTGAAGCAGTTGCGGCTGGTGGGTTCTTCTCAACACCCCCCTAGGTGGTATGGCACAGCACCCCCCCTCCCCGTGGGTGGTCCGGCCCAGGACTTACCTACTCGTGTGGCAGGGATGTGGTGTCTTCTCCTGCATTGCAGGCAGCGGCCGCAGCGGCTGTGGTGTCCGCTCCTCCAGCTTCCCCGCCATGTGTCTTCCGCCAAAGCGCTAGGCATCCAAAAGGATCGCATGACGCTTTGACCAGTCACAGACCTGCCTCCTCTCACAGACTTGTCTGCTTTGAAAAAAAAACCCAGCCGCATTGGAATCCATGATCCAGCACCACTGATTTGTAGATCAGGGGGCCGGATGCATGGATAGAAGAGGCGGTGCCCGTGTGCCCTCTATGGACGGGCCACAACTGATATGAAGTGAATACTAGCTTATTAAGATACCTCCCAAGCAAAAGGCCTGAGAAACCCCTCCCTACTCTATCCAGAGCAAGAGAACAAGCCTTGTTTTCCTCTTTACTGGGCACATGCCCAATGTTAGTTACGCCAATTAGACAACACCAGGGGTCTTCAAACTTTCTAAACAAAGGGCCCGTCTTTTAGACTTAAAGGGGGCCTGACTGTGGCCATTGGAGCACAAAATGTCCAAGCATCGGTGGGAGTGAACAATCCTCCATCATTGGTGTCATTGAGAGGAGTTGTTCCCTATCATTGGTGTCATTTGGAGGAATTGTGCCCCAATGTTAGTGTCTTTGGGAGGAACTGTGCCCCTTTGTTGACATCGTAGGTAGGAATTGTGCCCCATTGTTGACTTCATTGGAAAATAGTACCCCAAGGGCCAGATAAAGGCATGCACAGGGCCGCATCTGGGCCACACAGTTTGAAGACCACAGGACAAGACCAACAAGTATTTTCTGTACTTGCTAAAATTGTTCTAAAGCTGAAAAATAAAACAAATGCAGCCACAACATCTGAAGACTGCTTTAGCTACAGTATGTTTTGTTCTTGGGTTTAATTAGCATTTAAACAAAGCTCAGAAATGGAGAGTTAGCTGGAGGGGTAGCTATGATATCTGGATTTGGAGAGATATCGTAGAAGATCCAGAAATTGAATTCATACTTGTAGCACAGTCATTAATTGAGAACAGATACTGTGGGAAGGAAACAAGGATGTGATTATTTGGTTATTGCTCATTTGTATATTGATTTAGGAGTCATTTATTCAACACTCTGTACTTTAGGAGGTATTGTTTTCCTGTTTAAGGCAATCTGGACTTGTTAATGTAAAAATGAGCATTTTTCTTCCAAAAGGAGAGGTAAAAATAATTTGTTCATGACCTTTGTTTGTTGATTTCTATCATAGCCAATATTTTCCCAAGCGTAATTTCTCAGAATTCTGCTCATTGTATGAAAGCAGAAAGAAAAAGTCCCTTACAAAGAAGCTGTGTTAACTATTTAATAGTATTAGTCTGTATAATTGTATAAATACAATGTATAATTTAATAGTATACATAACATTTTATATATTTTTTTTTAACCATTTTATGTATTTACTATTGGTTTTTGCCAAACAAACACACACATTAACTATATACAATATTTGTCTCAGAAATAAATATTCAATATAGGGTCCGTCCTTGACATAGGATTCCCAGGGCACTATGGGTTTTAAAAAAAAATCACAATACAAGTGGTTTCTTTATAGCAGGGGTGCCCAACCTTTTGAAGAGCAAGGGCCACTTAAGTGACTTGGTAACCAGTCGCGGGCCACAATGAGTGGAGTAAGTGGATGGCACCCCTCTCGGCTCTATAGAGCCCACTCTACTCTCAGCATCCCAAACTCAGAGGTAATAGAAGTCTATGGCTCAGTGCAGGTAACCCACAGGTGCACTTCTCTGCGCCTGCGGATTTGTTTGAAAGCAGCCCAGTAACCACTGCAGAACAGATATTCCTATATATAATAAACTTAGCTTTAATAACAATATTCTATTCTATTTTATTCCATCCCAGAGCAGGAGGTCGTGGGCCACATGAGAGTGCTCTGCGGGCCACATATGGCCCCCGGGCCACTGGTTGGGCACAAATTCTTTATAGGCACTTTTGTAAGGGAGTGTGGGGGAGGAAACCTGATGCAATTCATTGTATGTGACCTGTACACTGGAGCTTGAGCTTCTGAGCTCCACAATATAAATTCACAGGTGAAGAAGTAACATTTAGAGATGGTAAGAGCCGGTTCACACAGGGGCTACCTGTCAGGCCTGCAGCCTTGTAGCTGTGTATTTGTATTATAAAGACATGTAAGGCTGCTGATGACTGGTCTTCACAGATTTGTAGTGGAAATGGATGATGTCACCACTGTTCTCCTTGCTGGATAGAAATCTGCACCTGAGGACCTGCAGTGCAAACATCTCCCTGCTTATGTTTTTTTTTAATGTAAAGCTACCCCTTTAGGAGCCGCTGTCTTTTTGCGTCTTCCCTCACATGAATAGCCAGGCAACAGGCACTTTTCAACACTTAGACTTCAAGACTTTGTTTTATTTTAGTTTATTGGTGGACAAACTTGGATAGGGATGGCTTCAGCTAAGCCTAGCTGAGGCTAAAAGGGCTTTGGCTGCTTCTGGTCTCTCCCTTTTGCTCCTTCCTTCTGCTCAGGGGGTCCCTTCCAGGCACCTGGGCTTTGCTCCCCACATGGCCAGGCTCCAGAATATCCATGGCCCATCTCTCTACCCTATGGGCCGCCCCCATCCAGGGACTGGTGGAGACCCCATAAACACGCAGGCCTCATCTCTGCTCTTCTGCCTTCTAATCTCTACAACCCCCGAGCAGTTCCAGGAGCCAGGGGGAAGCCAGGGGGAGGCAACAGAGACCCACCCCCTGGAGCTCTGCCAACTAACTCTAAACAAATAAACCCTAGCTCCCCTGCCCACAGAGGAGCCCAAACAAATCTTCCCCACACTGCACATAATTTTGTGGATGTGTGCTACTTCCACATCTACTCCTCCTTGATCATTACCCACCAGACATCAGAAGGGCAACTCAAAAATGAGGCAGTAAAGCCCTGCTCCTGTACCAAGATTTCTGCTTTGACACTGTTACATAATGCAAAACAAGCATGGTAAGTCATATAATAGGGAAACGTTTAACTGCAGGCAAAGGCCTGTTAGTACCGTGAAACCTGTAATTCATGGCAAAGAATTCCCTGAGCACAATGGGATATCTAAAGAGATAACAAAACAGTAGAGTAGTTATCTCCTTTAAAGCCAGCCCTGACTGGTAAAAATCAAAGAAATGGAGACAGACCATGTGGGATTGGAACCATTACAGTGAAAGTGCTAATAAAACGACCTGACTCTTATATCTGCCCCACTGTATGTTGGATAGGGATGAGCTCCGTGTTCGATACGAACGTATGTTCGACTCGAACATTGTCTGTTCGTACGTTCGACGAATTTCGAACAAAACGGGTCGTTCGCGCCAAATTCGAGTGACGTGCAACGGCCCATAATTCACTGCGGCATTGCTCGCTGATGATTGGCCAAACATGCACTATGACCCTGCATGCTTGGCCAATCGCAGTACGCAAAAAACGGAGAGCCATAATTGGCCAAAGCCAGGGTGGCTTTGGCCAATTATGGCTCAGGGCTTTAGCACACGCCCCTCACTATATAAGGCCGTCTGCTGGGCGGCCTCGTGTAGTGTGTTCCGGCTTGTTGATGAGAGCAGTCAGAGAGACAGAGAGATTGTCTTTTTATATAGCTAGATAGAGCAGGCAGGCAGGCTAGTCAGTTTAGCTTACTGTAATTTACAGTGTGTAGAGAATATATATACATCCCTAGGAGTTGTACATATATTTATACACTGTATAGCTTAGATAGATCAGTTCTTCCTAATTTACTGGCAGGCAGGTGATTGTGCTATTTAAAGACGTTATCACACGTATAGACACCCAGCAGGTACAATATTTAAAGGATTTTTTTTTTTTTTTTTTTTTATTTAAGCATCAATAAAATCACTGCTCCTGGAGCAGTGATTTTAATGATGCTTAACTTAAAAAAAAAAAAATGAAAAATTCCTTTAACCACTTAAGACCCGGACCAATACGCTGGCAAATGACCCAAGGGGTTTTTGCGATTCGGCACTGCGTCGCTTTAACAGACAATTGCGCGGTCGTGCGACGTGGCTCCCAGACAAAATTTGCGTCCTTTTTTTCCCACAAATAGAGCTTTCTTTTGGTGGTATTTGATCACCTCTGCGGTTTTTATTTTTTGCGCTATAAACAAAAATAGAGCGACAATTTTAAAAGAAATGCAATATTTTTTACTTTTTGCTATAATAAATATCCCCCAAAAATATATAAAAAAACATTTTTTTTCCTCAGTTTAGGCCGATACGTATTCTTCTACATATTTTTGGTAAAAAAAATCGCAATAAGCGTTTATCGGTTGGTTTTCGCAAAATTTATAGCGTTTACAAAATAAGGGATAGTTTTATTGCATTTTTATTAATTATTTTTTTTTTACTACTAATAGCGGCGATCAGCGATTTTTTTCGTGACTGCGACAATATGGCGGACACTTCGGACAATTTTGACACATTTTTGGGACAATTGTCATTTTCACAGCAAAAAATGCATTTAAATTGCATTGTTTACTGTGGAAATGACAGTTGCAGTTTGGGAGTTAACCACAGGTGGCGCTGTAGGGGATGTGTGACCTAATGTGTTGTTTACAACTGTAAGGGGGTGTGGCTGTAGGTGTGACGTCATCGATCGCGTCCCCCTATTACAGGGATGACGCGATCGATGCTCCGGCCACAGAGAAGCACGGGGAAGCCGTGTGTACACACGGCTCTCCCCGTTCTTCCGCTCCAGGGACGGATCGCCGCACTGCAGCGGCGATCGGGTCCGCGAATCCCGCGGTCCCGGTCCTGGAGCTTCGGACCGGGTCGCGGGCGCGCGCCCGCGGGCGCGCGCCCGCGACCCACGGCTGGGTACTAAAACCAACGTATATATACGTTGATGTGCCCAGCTGTGCCATTCTGCCGACGTAAATGTGCAGTAGGCGGTCCTTAAGTGGTTAAATATTGTACCTGCTGGGTGTCTATAGTTTGCCTGTGAAAACATCTTTGAGAACCCAGGTCTTGCCCGAGGGAACATGTATCAATGGAAAAAAGTCCTGCTCCTGAAAAAACAACCGTTTTTTAAACTTTTTTCCATTGATACATGTTCCCTGGGGCAAGACCCGGGTTCTCAAAGACGTTTTCCAACAATAACTTGAATATTGGTCTTTAAAATTATCGTTTTTGAATTCGAACGTTCGAGTCCCATAGACTTCAATGGGGTTCTAAATGTTCGCGCGAACGGTCGGTCTGTTCGACGGTTCTGGTGCGAACCGAACGCGGGGGTGTTCGGCTCATCCCTAATGTTGGATTTGAATCATAGCACTACTTTATTTAGACTGACATAGTGCTATCAAATGGTACGCTCTCTGGATCAGAATAGGCCTTTTGAGGCATGGAGGACACAATGGAGCATTTCCAGGCCTGCCACATGAAAATAGTATTTGCCTAGAAGCAGGGCTTTTTTTTTCAGCAGGAATGTGGGGGAACGCAATTCCGGCACCTCCAGCACTAAATGTATGTAATGGCAAAGGATGGTGGAATGTGCTGGAGGCTTTTATTGATGCTGGCTGTTGGGAATCTTTTTGTCCCTGGGGGAGATCTATTGTTGCAGGGTGGGTCTAATGTTGCTGGGGGTTCAATTGTTTCTAGGGAGAAATATAATGTTGAGGGAGGGGTCTACTGATGCTGTCTGCTAGCAGATATATTGTTGTTTGGGGGTCCATTGTTACTGAGGGGAGGTTCTATTGGTGCTGGGGGGATCTATTTTACTGTTTGTCTTGTTCTCATTAACAAATTCCATACAAATTACCAAAAAATGATACTTGGTTCTCTAAAAAGGGCGGTACTGGGAGCTGAGTTGGGAGCGGAGATGTGGGGATGACTAGGAACGGGGGAGTACCTGCTCTGTCTAGAAGTAGTTTTCTCTTTTTTAGAGAAATATTAATGCATTATATACACAGATACAGTATGATTTTCCCGAAATAGTCAGGCTTCCATCCTTGCTCTTATTCTAAACTTCCAACACTGTTTGTGTTCTTACCTGTATAAATTAGGTAATGTACTAAGATCTCCCATTTCAACAGCCTGAATTCTGTTGTGGTCCAGGTGGAGCTCGTTTAGAGAAGCTGGAAGACCTGCCATTAGAAACACAAACATCAAACATATCAAATTAAAATAAAATTAAAAAAATCGAATTTCTTCATAAATTTAGGCCAAAATGTATTCTGCTGACAGTCTTTGGTTAAAAAAAAAAAAAGTTGATAACCTCTTCCCTGGGCCAATTGATAACCTCCAATGGCTACCAATACCACCTTTTACGCAGACGACACCCAGAACTATCTCTCCACTCCTCAACTCAACCCATGATCTCCTCACGGATCACAAATTTACAGAGTGACATATCGATATGGACGTCACACCACTTTCTGAAACTCAATGGGCCAGATTCAGTAAGAAGTTACGCGGCTTATCTCTAGATAAGCCGCGTAACTTCTAACCTACGCCGGCGTATCTGTTTTCTGTATTCAGAAAACAAGTGACGGCGGGATTGAGTTAAGATACGAGCGGCATAATTGTATTACGCCGTCGTATCTTAACTGCAATTTTAAAATGTCCGCTAGGGGCGTTCCTGCTGATTTACGCCGAGAAAATGTAAATCAGCGAGATACGCCAATTCAGGAACGTACGCCCGCCCGACGTAAAGATAAAGCACCAAAAAGATGGCACATCCTATGTTAAGTATGGACGTCGTGACCGCGTCAAATTTGACATTTTTTAAGTTGTTTGCGTAACTCGTCCGTGAATGGGGATTTACGTCAATTACGTTCACGTCGAAAACACTGTCATAATTTGGCGCATGCGCACTGGGATACCTAAATGGACGACGCATGCGCAGTATGTTCGGCACAGGATCGCGCTTAATTTAAATAGCAGACGCCCCCTACCTGCCGAATTTGAATTACGACGGGCCATTATAGAGCTGCAATAATTTACTTCATTTAATCTAATATCTGCCTGGGATTCACGATTTATATAGCGCCATCAATTTACCCAGCGCTTTACAATGTAGAGGAGGACAGCACAATTACAGTACAATACAGAAGGATAGGCTTCCCTGAATAAATGAGTTTTCAGAGATCTCTGAGGCCCCGTACACACGATCGGATATATCCGATGAAAACAGTCCGCGGACCATTTCCATCGGATATGTCCGATCGGGAGTTTGATCCGATGGCGTGTACACACCATCGGATCAAATTCCCCGCCGCCGGACGGCGCGGTGACGTGGCGGTGACGTTGACGCCGCCGCGTCACTGCCACGTCACCGCACCAGGAAGTAAAACACTTCCGCGCATGCGCCGAATCCATTCGGCAGCGGCGCGGCGGTGGTGGGAGCCGACATGTCTGCTGGTAAGTGTACTAACCAGCAGACATGTCGGGCGGACAGATTGCCACCGGATAGATTTCAAAGCTTGCTTTGAAATCTGTCGGGTGGACAAATCTGTCCGCTAGCCCATACACACGAGCGGAGATGTCTGCTGAAACGGTCCATCGGACCGTTTTCAGCGGACATATCCCCTCGTGTGTACGCGGCCTTAGAGATCTCTGAAAACTCATTTATTCAGGGAAGCCTATCCGACACCCACCTAAGAACTGTCCCTGAGCCACCCCTATCAAATCATTCGCAGCTATTACCCTTTGTACCACCACCCCCTCCCTTTTAGAATGTAAGCTCTATGATGAGGGCCCTCCTGTACCTTCTGTACCTTCTGTATTGTACTGTAATTGTGCTGTCCTCCTCTACATTGTAAAGTGCTGGGTAAATTGTTGGCGCTATATAAATCGTGAATCCCAGGCAGATATTAGATTAAATGAAGTAAATTATTGCAGCTCTATAATCATTAATAAAGCATTAATATGACCCACTATCAGCCTGTACAGCCTTAATTGTGAAAGGAAGAAGCAGCATCAGCTGCCAATCAGTTCATGTATAATGTGCTCACCACTGTGCTGCTTTTTCTTTCATTAGCCAGTCACAGGTTGGTAGTGGGTCCACTAGGACCACCTGGGTTCAGAGAAATTAGTTTGAATGATGCCGACTATCAGACTGAGGACACCTCTGGATTGAAGTAGATTAATGCAGCAACAGCTGGCGTTATTTTCTTTTTTAATGGGCTGTTCATTTGTATCTTGCCATTTTTGTACTACAGTTCTGCTTTAATGTGATATCTATTATACACTCTTAGATTCTTTCCTTACGGTATTTATTGGGAGATTGTTAGATTACCACTAGAAGCAGTGCAACCTCAATTTGTTTATACCAGTGGATAAAGGAGGTGGTCGGTATTTAACACAAATGTTCAACTAAATCCCAGCTGAACTATTTTGGGATTTTTAAACACATGATGACACGGTAACATATGGACAGCTGATGTTTCATTCTCCTGATAAAGAACAGAGCCTCTTGACACTGTCATGAGCTTCACAAAATCAATGAGCTTCACTTCCAGCTTGTATTAATAATGGGGAACATTCTAAAAACATGCATACATTGAAGGTAAAGCGATACGTTATTGGTACAAGCTGTTATCATTTCTCTACTCCAGACATTTCCTACTGTTGTAACACCACTACTATATATGAATCTCCTTGGTTTTGGCTCTAAATATATATTTAAATGACAACTAATCCACTGGATTGGAGCTGCTTTTTGTAGAATGTGGAGCTCGGGACACAATTTATAAAAGGGGGACACCCAGCGTTGCATTTACTGTACATTGGAACCCAGGTTACTTTCATGGTGCCCCTCTGCCTACGTACTTTTCCCTTTGTGCTAAGTTCCATTATAATGGCATTGTCTAATGCAGTGGTCTCCAAACCGCATCCTGGGGGCCAGATGTGGCCTTTTGCTTGCTTTAATGCGGCCCTTGGGGCACTATTCCTCCCGCTGACACCAAAAATGGAGCACTACTGAAACCAATGATGGTGTACTATTCCTCCCAATGACATCAATGATAAGGCACTATTCCTCCCACTGACCAACAATGGGGCATTATTCTTCTTGCTGACACCAATGTTGGGATACTATTCCTCTCACCAACACCAAGGATGGGGCAATATTTCTTACACTGACACCAACGTTCGGCCCTCCTAAAGCCTGAAGGACTGTAAATTGGCCCTTTGTTTAGAAAGTTTGGAGACCCCTGGTCTAATGCATCCTTTTTCTGTACAACCCTAGGGTCCCTCCAGAAGTTGCCAGGGGATCCTTGAACATTGAGTAATCTCCATTTCCCAGATAATTGCCCCCTGACACCAGTGACTTTTTGGCTATCTGTAAAGAGGGCCTTCTTTGCACTGACTACACATTCTTTCCACTAACCACCAGTGCAGGACCATCTTTTTGCATGAGCACGCTGGGCAGTTGTCTGGGGGCCCCACTTGCCTGGGGGACTAATAAAAGGGGCGCCGAAGCTGTGGCACGCCGCTCACTCGACTGCACTGGTTGCTAGAATCGCCGGCCGTTAGGCACCTAGCAAACAGTGACGTCAGAGGCCGCCCCAGCATTCAGAGCTCACCGGCCACCCCAGCATTCAGAGCGTACAGCAGCCGCCCCAGCATTCAGAGCGTGCTGCCTCCGTGGCTGGAAAACTAGCTCCACCCACCTCTGCCATCTTCAGTCTCAGCGTGGCTCAGAGGGAGGGGAGAGATTGGACAGCGGAGCACTTCTGAGAAGAGCTGCCTGCCTTGCTGTGAGTGTGAGTGACTGCACCTGACCTGACCCTAGGCCTCATCCTGAAAGTAATTTGCTATGCCATTCAAACACATCCACTGTGCCATTCAAACACAGCTATTGTGCGTGATTGTGTAGACAGGGCCCCAGTGCACTGTATTGCATGGGGGCCTATAATGCTCTTAAGTGTAATGATGCCCTTTACCTAATGACCATTAATTTAAGAGGGTCCGTCGCTCTCTGACCATGAATTAAATGGGAAATTCTTCCTACTGATTAAAAATGTAAGCATATTTCCCAGACACTACCAGTGTAATGGGGCCCTTCACCCAATGACCACGATATTAAGAGGGTCCTTCCCCACTAACCACCAGTCTAAGGAGGCTCTTCCCTAATCTTCAATGTAACAGCATCATCTTTCCACTGACTTCCAACGTAAGGAACATTCTTTGCACTGACCACTAGTGTAATGGGGCCCTTCACTCAATGACTAACAATTTAGAAGGGTCCTTCTCCCACTGGCCATTAATCTAATGGGCCTCCTCACTAATCATCAATTTAACAGGACATTCTTACAAGTGACCACCAGTGTAATGAAGCCCTTCACCCAACGATCATTATAATAGGAGGGTCCTTCTATCGCTGACCACAAATCTAAGGAGGCTCTTCACTAATCATCAATGTACAGGCACCATCTTTCCATTGGCTGCCAACGTAAGGAACATTCTTTACACTGATTGCCAGTGTAACGGGGCCACTCACCCAATCACAATCAGTTTAGGAGGGTCCTTTTCACACTGACCACCACTCTATTGCATCTCCTCACTATCAATTTAACGGGACATTCTTCCCACTGACTACAAATTTAAGGATTCTTTCCAGTGACCATCAGTGTAATCGGGCCCTTCATTCAATCACCACCATATTATTAGGATGGTCTATCTTCAACAGACCACCAACCTAAAGAGGCTCCTCACTGAGTGACCATCAGTGTAATGGCACCATCTTTCCACTGACTGCCAACGTAAGGAGCATTCTTTGCACTGACCACCAATGTAATGGGGACCTTCACACAATGACCACCACTTTAGGAGGGTTATTCTCCTACTGACCAGTCTAAGGAAGCTTCCCTAGATTACGTTGATGGCCAGTGAGAACTTTCTTACTGGCCATCAACGTAATGGCACATTATTTGCACTGACCACCAATACAATGAGCATTCTCACCTCTAACCACCAGTGTAATGAGGCCCTTTACACAAAGACCACCAATATAAGAGAACTTTTAACCACTTGCCGACCAGCGCATGATGATATACGTTGACACAATGGCACAGGCCACTACTACAGCTAAAAGGTTAGGGACCCTGGTGCAAATTTTAACCTTCGATCATCTTCCCCTTTTCCACTATTCCCCTTTGCGCTTTTCTGCCCCACCTCGGTAGTAAACTGGAAAAAGTGGGTAAAAACGTACAGCTCTGCACACTGCCAAGCAGAGGTCCTAAAAAAATGTCCTATTCACCCTCTGATTTTGTTAGGGCCTGAGTTGATGGGCTTTGTGGTTGTGTCGGTGGCGTCACTATGACCTCATTTAAAAATTCATTGACAGGCGCATCTGACCTGCAGTTGACCACCTTCAGCCTAATGCTGCGTACACACGATCACTTTTTGTGATGTAAAAAACGTCGTTTTATCTCATGAAACAAAACGACGTTTTTCAAACTTCATTTAAAAAAACGATGTTGCATACACACCATAGTTTTCTGAAAATGCTCTTGCAAAGCGCGGTTACGTAAGACACTTTCGACGGCACTCTGTTCCATTGAAGCTCCGTCTCATAACTTGCTTCTGAGCATGCGCGGGTTTAAAAACGTCGTTTTGCCCACACACGATCATTTTTTTGTGAAACAAAAGACGACATTTTGAAAAACGACATAAAAAATTCAAGCACGTTCGAATTTTTTTTTGGACGTTTTTTTGAAGACATAAAACGACGTTTTGCCCACACACGATCATTTTAAATGACGTTTTTTAAAACGTCGTTTTGTTTCATCACAAAAAACGACCGTGTGTACACGGCATTAGACCTATGTCAAGCAAGTTTTGCATTTCTAAAGATTTGTAATTATGTAATGTGCCAAGTGCATTGGACTCCAGAGCAACATACTCAAAGAGGCCCTGGGAAGATTAAGGCTGCATTCACACCTAGCGACACCTTAGCGCGGCGTTTTGTACCGTGACGTGCCGTGACAAATTGCGGCGTTTTGTACCACGATTTGCCGCGACAAAACGCGTCGTTTTAAACCCTATCTTTTTTACAGGTCATTGTCTGCTATGCCGAACGCCAAAGCCGCCTGAATACGCGCGACAAAAAAGGGTTCGGGACTTTTTTTAGCTTCAAGCGATCGGCGTTTCGGCGCTCGGTGTGGAGATGTGAACCATCTCCATAGAGATTAGTGTTATTTCTCCCCTCCAGCGTATCTGAGCATCGCGCTTCAGGCGTTTTGTCGCTCAGGTGTGAATGGAGCCTTAGGCCTCGTACACACGAGGGGATATGTCCGCTGAAAACGGTCCGATGGACCGTTTTAGCAGACATCTCCGATCGTGTGTATGGGCTAGCGGACAGATTTGTCCACCCGACAGATTTCAAAGCATGCTTTGAAATCTATCGGGTGGAATCCGTCCGCCCGACATGTCTGCTGGTTAGTACACTTACCAGCAGACATGTCGTCCCGCACCGCCGCCGCCGAATGGATTTGGCGCATGCGCGGAAGTGTTTTACTTCCTGGTGCGGTGACGTGGCGGCGTCAACGTCACCGCCACGTCACCGCGCCGTCCGCCGGCGGGGAATTTGATCCGATGGTGTGTACACGCCATCGGATCAAACTCCAGATCGGACATATCCGATGGAAATGGTCCGCGGACCGTTTTCATCGGATATGTCCGATCGTGTGTACGAGGCCATAGACTTGCATGTGTAGTCAGATAAAGGAAAAATTCAAGTTCAATCGCTCTGTCGAGACAACTCCCACATAACAAGGCTTCTCTCAATGGCCACCCAACAAAAGCTTTAACCATGGAAATACAGAAAGCAGAGTCAGACCAAAACCAGGTATTATGCCGCGTACACACGAAAACAATGTTTTTCTCGACGGGATTTCTTGTCAAGCCTGCCTTGCATACACACGATCGTGAAAAAAAAAATGCTTGTGCAAATCGCCGTGACGTACAACACGTACGACGGCACTATAAAGGGGAAGTTCAATTCGAATGGTGCCACGCTTTGGGCCGATTATGCAAATTTCCCTTCTCATAACTTGCTTTTGAGCATGCACGTTTTGTCCCCGTCGTTAAAGCCTACACACGGGGGCTCGCATCGCGGCGATCATTGTTGCAGGGTGTCAGTTTGATACCAATCTAGGTAAAGAGTCTCTGACGGAGACTCTTTACCATGTGATCAGCCCTGTCCAATCACGGCTGATCACAATGTAAACAGGAAAAGCCGGTGATCGGCTTTTCCTCACTTGCGTCTGTTAGACACAAGTAGGGGAGAGCCGATCGGCTGCTCCTCTGACGGAGGTTTGTGATGATCGAATATCAGCGCAGCCCCCCAGAGGATGCCCACACTGGACCACCAGAGATGCCCACCACAGGAATGCCACCCTAGACCACCAGGGATGCCAATCAGAAATAAATAATGGATGCCAATCAGTGCCCACAATGGATGCCAATCAATGCCCACAATGGGCATCACTGATTGGCAGGCATTATTGTTTGGCACCTATTAGTACAACACATTACAGTACATTAGTGCCACCTATCAGTGCCCATCCCTGCCTCCTATCAGTGCTCATCCGTGTCGGCCATCCGTGTCGCCCATCCATGCCGCCTATCCGTGCCCATCCATGCCGCCTATCCATGCCCATCCATGCTGCCTATCGGTGCCCATCCGTGATGCATATCGGTGCCACCTATCAGTGCTAATCAGTGCCACATATTAGTGCCCATCAATGCCAACTCATCAGTGCCACCTCATCAGTGCCCATCAGTGCCACCTTATAAGTGCCCGTCAGTGCAGTACCATCAGTGCCCATCAGTAAAGGAAAAAACATACTTATTTACAATGTTTTGTAACTGAAACATTTTTTTTCAAAACTTTCGGTAATTAATTAATTTATTTTTAGCAGAAAATAAAAATCCCAGCGGTGATCAAATACCACCAAAAGAAAGCTCTATTTGTGGGAACAAAATGATAAAAATGCTGTTTGGGTACAGTGTAGCATGACTGCGCAATTGTCATTCAAAGTGCAACATCGCTGAAAGCTGAAAATTGGTCTGGGTGGGAAGGTGTATAAGTGCCCGGTATGGAAGTGGTTAAAGGTAACTGAATCAGTGATACTTTTAAATACGCCATAAGCAGAAACACGTGGTCAGTGTATGAGTACCGGCTTCAACCTCTCTCACAATGTAAATCAAAAATATTGTTTTTGGCTGGAGAGCAGTAAAGTCAACAGAGCGGTCTCTGCTTCCTTCCTGCTGCTCTTTACACTGCCAATTATGGCTGCAGCTATAAGTTCATAGGCCTCAGTGACCTTACAACCGCAGCTCAACCATGTAGACGGAGGATGAGGTAGTGCCATGGATGCCGACCTCAAATGCCAAATGCAGTAAAATCAAAATGTTCACCTAAAGTATGGTGATTAGATTTTTTGAATGAAATCCGGGGACTTTTTTTTTTTACTAGTAATGGCGGCAAACAGCAACTCTCTGCTCATCGCCGCCGTCACCCGCATCACAGCCTGTCAAGTCTCACTCTGCGGGCCCCGGCTACGACTGGGTGGGGAGTGGAGGAGGATCACTCTGTCAGGGAAGTCAAGGAGATAAACAGGCATGCGACTGGGTGGGACCTGAGAAAAGGCAGAAGAACATGCGAGAGCATGCACCCACCCTGACCAGTACATGATCATCAGAAAGGGGCACAGATAATGGAAAAAAAATACACCCCCTAAGCTAGTAGGAGCGGCTGAGCGGGGGGGTGCAATTCAGATTTTTTTTTATTCTGCACTGACTGAAATTGCCCCAGCCTCTGTTCAAATGCAATCCGGGGACAAAACCAGGGACAGACTCCTCAATCCAGGACTGTCACCAGAATGTCTGGTCACCCTAACCTAAAGTGATATTAAAGCCTTGTTTTTTTGTTTGTTTCCTTACCTGCTCTGTTGCAGTAGTTTTGCACAGAGCAGCCCTGATCTTTCTCTTCTCTTTGGACCCCCGCCAGCGCTCCTGGCTCCTCTCTTCTGCTGGGTGCCCCCAGAGCAACCCGCTTGCTGTGTGTTGGCACCCAAGCAGGTGTGCTCATGAGCCACGGCTCTGTGTCCATTTACATACACAGCCGCAGCTCGGCTCCACTCCTTCCATCTCCTGATAGGCTCACTGGTTGTGATTGACAGTAGTTAGAGTCAATGGCTCCCGGAGTTGCCAAAAGCCAATCAGGAGTGCTGATCCCAGGAGAAGCAAGGCCAGTGGTGGCCCGTCTATTAGGGGCGCTCGGGCGCCGCCTCCCCTCTCTCCACTCCACCCACCTATATGCAATGAATAGATTCATGCATAGCATAAATCTATCCACGGCTGCCTATTTATGAGTCCCTTTCAGGGCACGGGGCACATGAATTACAGCAGCCAATTTTTTTTAAGCACCCGATTAGAGCCAGAGGCTCTAATTGGCTTCAAAATAGGTTGGACTGGGGTCGCAGAGATTGCACCCCGATCCCACCCAGGTGTCTTACAACAGCGAATGAATATTTGCTGTTGAAACACTGATCCTCAATCCGGTCATTCAGAAGCGGGTGTAAGACCCGTTTTTCGATTGTCCAAAAAAAGGGGTTGTAAACCCCCGTGTTCTTTCACCTTAATGCATCCTATGCCCCAGACCCCCCCCCTTTTACTCCCCTGAGCCCTGGAATTTCCCTTGACTCCCACTGCTGTCAATCAAATCCAACTGATGCAGGTGCTGTCTATGGGCCAGATTCTCAAAGGAGATACGACAGCGTATCTCCATATACACTGTCGTATCTCTGTTTGTGAGGCCTCCTATCTATGCGACTGATTCTTAGAACCAGTTACGCATAGATTTGCCGTAGATCCGACTGGCGTAAGTCACTTACACCGTTGTATCTAAGTTGCAATTTTACGATGGCCGCTAGGTGGTGTTTCCGTTGATTTCCGCGTTGAATATGCAAATGAGCTAGATACGCGTATTCCCGAACGTATATGCGCCCCGTCATCGTAGTTTACGTAAGCGTAAAGTTACCCCTGTTATATGAGGGGTAACCTTGCGTAGGTTCGGCGTACACAATGTTAAGTATGGACAATGTTAAGTATGGACGTCGGGACAGCGTCGTTTTTTTCCTTCGTTTGCGTAACTCGTTCACGAATAGGCCTTTGCGTATATTACGTTCACGTTGAAAGCGACGTATTTGCGGCGTAATTTGCAGCATGCGCACTGGGGTACGTCCACAGACGGCGCATGCGTAGTTAAAAAAAACATCAAAAACGTGGGGTCATGATTGATTTGCATGACACACGCCCACCTCATCCACATTTGATTTATGCGGGCTTAAGCCGACCCGACTACGGAGAAAGTGCTTGGAGAATACGGCACTTGCGTCTCTAAGTTGCGGCGGAGTAGTGGAAATAGGATACGTTACGCCCCGCCGCCAGGTACGTGAATCTGGCCCCTATGTGTCTATAAACACCAAATGTTGGACTCGGGAGCGTGCTCGCATGGTACTCCCCTAGAGGAGCGCTTCTCCCAGGGGGTTTTCTGATGCAAGGAGGAGCCGCAAGAGCTGTCGAGGGACCCCAGAATAGGAGGATCGGGCCAGTGTGTGCAAAACGAGCTGCACAGTGGAGGTAAGTATGACATGTTTGTTATTTAAAAAAAAGTGGGTTTACAATCACTTTAACGGATGCAATGCATTCAGATAAAAAATCTTCTGACTTTAAAATCCCCAAACACATTTTCTCTAAGAACAGAGGCCCTGTAAAAGAAAATGGTGGTAGTTGCAAATTTTTGCTCAAATGTTTATTACATGTATACTTTCAGGAAAATATTACAGTACGTTAAAATTAATGTTAGTGCACACAAACACAGTTTTTGAAAAATATAAAAGATTGGGCTTCATCAAATAGATACCAAACATGTCAAGCCATTAAAATTATGAATTTTTATAGTTTAGTAAAAGTGATCTGGGCAGCTGTAGAGCCACCTGATCACTTTTGTTACGGCCATCTCCAGCTGACAGAAAACTGCCTATAGAGGGTAACTGGTTAAAGTGTATATGTAGCCAAAACTTTTTTTCGTTCTTGGATAAAGTTGGGAAGCGAACCCCTGCCAGGTTATTTTTTTGCCATCTGTGTACCATTGGGGACATTTACCTTTACTTGCTGTCCCAAAGATGCTAAAAAGTAAATCATCCACTTTTAGACAGCCGTTCTCACAACAGGTGTCCCTATTGGTCGAGTTCCCCTTACCTCTTGTTTTGGGGAGCGCTCACTTCCTGTCTCAGTTGCAATGGTACCAACATAATTGGGGTGGGGGAGGGGTATAACATCCCAATAGGCACACAGACAGCAGAAAAACTTGGCAAAGGGTCTTTGCCACCCCCATTCTATACGAAATAAGATAATGGTTTTGCCTAGAGATACATTGTAGGTAGAACATTTACACCAGTCATTGTCCACCCATAACCAACACAAAAATATTTAATTATTTTCTGGTACAAGGGAATTATAATGAAGGCCTCTTGAGCCCCTTAGGGAAAGTGAGCCTTGACTGATGGGGGCATGTTTAGGTGCAGGCTCCAAGGATCGGTTGCTAGGGGGAATGGGCTGCGTCTGAGCTCTGTAAAAGTATTGCCCCAAGGAATTCTGGGTCTTTCAAGAAACGTGGTTGGAAGAGCTGTTCACCCTCCCGCCCCCCTTTTTTCTATGGTATGTCACAGCTGGCTGCGGTTTCTTGACCTTGCCAGCATAAAACGGCTGCAATGGGCTATGCCCTTGAAGGAAATCAGAAGTAGGCGCCCTGTCCAGCACTCATGGTAAGGACAGGCCCCCCTTTGGAATCGTGTGCTCACAGTACAACTGTGTCCGGCACTGGTTGAAAAGTGTTCACATGTTATGTTTGGACTTAAAAAGCTGTGGCCTTATTTAATGGGGTGAGGGGGCAAGGGGTAAGGTTTTTTCTATACATCTATGTTACAGTTAATTGTACCTGGCCTCAGCAGTCATGTATTTTTTTAGGTTACCTTTAGGAATGCCACTCAGTTTGGCTTCGGAGATGCGAAGGTAGTTGAGTTTTAGGCCGTTGAATGCTCCAGCATCAATGCCTCCATTTTCAAGAGGGTTCCCTCCCAATTCTAAAAGGAAATGAACAAACCAAAGTTAAATGATCATTTTGGCTGATCATCATTTTTCACTTTCAATACATTTTTTACTGAAATGTTTAAAATACAAAACATGGCGTACAGGCCGATCTTTAATTTTCAACGATTTTTTTTTTCCATTCCCTTCAGTAAATACGTTGCACGTGTTCGAGGGTTTTAGAATTACTACAGAACCTTGATTAACCAGCAACTTCTGACATTGTTAACCAGGGCAGAGGCATAATCTAGTAATATAATAGGGTCAACAAGCTCAAAACACTGAAAATAGTACCGCTTAGACATGTGCAATTCGTTACAAATCGAAATTATGATGACATGTTCGCTGTTCGAAATTCTAAATCACATTAGTAATGAATTTTAACTACCGTAATCCAAAAAAAAAGATAACAAAGTAAAATATATGAAGTCAAATTCCTTTTTGAATTGTAATATTTTGTTTTGTTTTAATTTATTTCAGATTTGTTGAAATTCGTTACTATTGAATTGGAATTCAAAATGGAAACATTTTGCAATAGATACAGTAAAATAAGATGATGATTCCGACATAGGTGGCTTTATAGAATAAAGTAGGTGGCTTTATAGAATAGAATAATACCTCTATATTGGAGGAAGAAAAATGCTGACTATGACCCTAATGCCCCGTACACACGATGGGAATTTCCGATGGTGTGTAGCCCCATCAGGGTTTTTTCATTGGAAATTCCTATGAGTTCCATCAGACTTTAGATATAGAACATGTTTTATATTTTTTTGATGGAATTCCGATGTGATTTGGCAGGGAAAAAGCCTGATCATGTGTACACGGCATAAGAACACCATCCCTACGGTCAAGCATGGCAGTAGAAACATGATGCTTGTGGGTTGTTTCTCTGCTAAAGCTACAGGCTGACTTTGCTGAATTGAAGGGCCAACGGACGGGGCCATGTATTGTAAAATCTTGGATGAAAACCTTCCCTCAATCAGAACACTGAAGATGGGTCATGGATGGGTATTCCAGCATGACAATGACTCAAAACATACCGCCAAGGCAACTAAGGAGTGGCTCAAGAACCACCACATTAAGGTCATAGAGTGGCCTAGCCAGTCTCCAGACCTTATTACTACAGAAAATTTATGGAGGGAGCTGAAACTTCAAGTTGCCAAGAGACAGCCAAGAAACCTTAATGTATTGGAGAAGATCGAAAAGGAGAATTTGTGGGGATTGGGTGTGTACAAGTGCCAACATCCTATACAATTTAAAGGAAAACATTAAACAAGTGCATAGAAGGTGCCGCCCCCTTTGACCATCCACTTTGCTACCGCAGACCACTGTGAGTAGCTGAACCAAGCACCAGAGCAGTATTCTCACCAGCCGGGGAGGGTGAAGAATTGGGAAAACTTCAGCAGGTGCCAAGCCAGGGACCCAGCTAGTGGAAGTGACACTTGCAGAGCATTAATGTGTGCCAAGCCAGGGACCGAGCATAGCCAGTGGGGTGACCCTTGAGTATCTGTGAGTGCCAAGCTAGGGACCCAGCAGGGAAGCTGGGGTGATGCTTGAGGAAGATACTGAGTGAGAAAATTGGAGCTCTAGTAGCTAGTGGATCTGTTACTCTAGTGACTGTTAGGCCACATACACACGATCGGTCCATCCGATGAGAACGGTCCGAAGGACCAATTTGATCGGTTAACCGATGAAGCTGACTGATGGTCTGATGTGCCTACACACCATCGGTTAAAAAAACAGATCGTGTCAGAACGCGGTGACATAAAACACAACGACGTGCCAAAAAAACTAAGTTCAATGCTTCCAAGCATGCGTCAACTTGATTCTGAGCATGCGCTGCTTTTTAACCAATGCTTTTGCATACTAACGATCGGTTTTGACCTATCGGTTAGGCGTCCATCGGTTAAATTTTAAAGCAAGTTCTCTTTTTTTTGACCGAAGGATAACTGACCGATGGGGCCCACACACGATCGTTTTTGAACTGATGAAAACGGACCTTCAGTCCGTTTTCATCGGTTTTGACCGATCGTGTGTACGCGGCCTAAGACTGTAAGCTCAGCTGAGTGAGGATCTACAATAGGAGATTGTAGAAGAAGTGAAGGAGTTCATTGCAACCGTGTTAGAAACTGTTACAAATCTGTTGTCATAGGAGACAGCGTTCCTACTCATGCAGATGTGGTGTCTAGCTGGATGCCTTTCCCTGCATGGCTGTCTGTCTATAGAAGTCTCGGAGTCTGCCAATTTTCATTGCATCTACTAAAGGGTGTCCTGGCCCTAACCCTCTCTCCCACAGTTCTGTTTAATAGACAATAAATCTCTTTGCATTCAAGAAGTGTCTGGCACCCATCATTCTACCTTTCCTTACACCCACCATGCCTCATAACCTACTTTACATAGGATGTCAGCTGCCCCTAACCCTGGAGGTCACTATTAGGCTTCAGGGGCCTTGGAACTTGGCTACAATAGCAAATGATAAAGACTTACCAATGCAGTTCATGTTTTTCAGCCCGTTGAAGACATCTTTAGGGATTTTCTTGATCTTGTTTTCATGAATGCGCAGCTCCACCAGGGACTTGGGCAGACTCTTGGGGATCTCTTCCAGGCTGTTTTTGGAGATGTACAGCTTCTGGAGATTAACACATGGCTCAAATGCTTTCTCGTTAACTTTGGAGATTTTGTTGTTTACCAGCACCAGGGCCTGAAAAAATAAAAGAATAATGTTAATTATAATTTTTTTCTTCAATTAGGATTTCAGCTCATTGGGCTGAAAATATCTGAAGGTTCAATTGTCTGCGTTGGCCTATAACCAATGCTTAGATATTCCTTTTCCCTGTCTAGATTTGGCTCAAAATTCACAGCACCATCACACTTGCGTGCCCCTTGCAAGCTGCTTTTAATCCTTTGGCAGGGGCATAGTATGGGGTAGATTTATGTTCTGCCCCACATTTGTATATATTTTTTTTTGTCTTGCATTGACCTGCATGACATTCTCATCTTTCAGTAATATGTTGACATCGGTTTCTGGCCATTACAAATTGTTTAGTAATTTGATTTTGGTTTCCTGCTCTGTCATGCCCTCCTATTTCGTACCTTCATACTTGGCCCAGATGATTGGCGTGCTTGATAAAAACTTCCCCCGGCAGATAAGGTGCGTCACGAGTTCCGAATATAGTCAAACTTGGAGTCGGCTCTATACGGTACCTAGTCTGTGGGCAGGCGCTGTATAGAGCCGACTCCATCTATTTTTGGAACTCATAACGCGCCTTATCCGCCGGGGGAAGTTTTTATTAAACACGTCAATCACTACGCCTCTTCATAGGAGTGTAGGTGTATAGGTGTGTGTCTTGACCTCCGCCGAACCCGCGAGACTGACTCACCGAACCCCTGGGGTTCGATCGAAGCCAGGTTAAGAAACACGGGTCTATGGGAATGTTTGGCCATTCTTCCAGAAGCACATTTGTGATAAGACGTGGCTCACAGTCTCTACTATTATTCATCCCAAAGGTATTCTATCAGGCTGAGGTCAGCACTCCGTGCAGGACAGTCAAGTTCCTCAATCCCAAATAGTGTTGAGCGGAATACGCCATATTCGATTTCGCGATATTTCACGAATATATAGGAGAATATTCGTGAAATATTCGTTAATATCGAATATTCGTGATACTTAATCAAAAAAATTTTTTTGCGAAATTTCGCTAATGCGAATGCGAAATTGATTGCAAAATTCTCGTCCGCGCATGCGCATGCGCGCGAACAACACGCAAAAACGGAGATCATTTCCTGGATAGGAGAACTCTGATTGGCTCTGATGCAAAAGAAGGGCAGAGAAAGTATTCGCTTATATTCGTAATACGAATATTCACATTGCGAATATTCGGCAACATAAAAGGATCGCCTCAGCTACTCGGCCCAGGGTCTCTAATCATACCAGCAATGCTTTTAGACGTCGATGGAGATCACTAGGATGTGATAAAAATAAATTTGAAAAAATACGAATATTCGCAATAGCGAATATTCACCGCGATATTCGAGTTATTCGCGAATACTCGAATATGCAATATTCGTAACGAATATTCGCAATGCGAATATTCTTAAGCAACACTAATCCCAAACTCGCTCATCTATGTCTTTTATGGACCTTGCTTTGTGCACTGTGGAACAGGAAGGAGCCGTCCCCAAACTGTTCCCACAAAGTTGGGAGCATGAAATTGTCCAAAATGTCTTGGTATGCTGACCCCTTAAGAGTTCCCTTCACTGGAACTAAGGGGCCAAGCCCCACCCCTGAAAAACAACCCCACGCCATAATCCCCCTTCCACCAAATGATTTGAAGTGATCAGTGTCTGCAGCTGCTGATCATCAATAAAATCCCCCTTCGACAGAAACCAATTTAATATTTGACTTCTGTCGTGGGAGAGAACAGGCTGATAAAAATTACAATCGGTGTATGGCCCTTTAAGTTTGTAGCCAGCCTAATACTGTATTGCCTATTTGCAGTAAAGAAGCACCAAGTAGACATGTGCAGAACGAAAACATTTGTTACATCAATGCGTTTAGTTAAATTTGTTTAATTTGTTTTCGGAATTCATTTTGTTTATTTGAATTCAAAATCAATTCCATTTTTTAAAATTTGATTCAAATTCCATTCGAAATCAATTTTTTATTTCTATTTGAAATTCGAATTTTGGAAGATGGTTTTGTTCCATTCTATTGTTTTTTTCTCTATTCTATTTTTTTATTTTCTATTCTGTTCTTTTTTTTTCTATTATATTCAAATTCAAGTTTATTTTATAAAAAATTTGAATTTCTAATAACGGTTATATTGTTTCTATTTTACTATATTCCTTTCTATAGTTTGTTCTGTTCTAATCTATTATTTTATATTCTTTTCAAATTCAAATTTATTGTAATCGAAATTCAAATTTCAGAAGATGGTCACATTTATTTTATTTTTATTCTATTCCTTTATTTTCTATTCTATTTTGTTCTGTTTTACTCAATTATTTTATTCTCTATTCTGTTCCATTTTTCTCTGTCCTATTTTTTCTATTCTTCTATTTTGTATTATGTTCCGTTTTACTCTATTATATTATATTTCTTTTATTTTTTCTATTATATTTTCTTTTTTTCTTTTCTATTCTAGTCCCCTATTTTCTATTCCATTTTATTTTCTTTGGAAATTCTAATTTACTTTGAAAACTATTCGAATTTGATTTGTAAATTATTATAATTTGATTTGTAAACTAATTGAATTTGATTCATAAATGATTTAAATTTGATTTAAAAACTATTTGGGTTTGTGAATCAAATTAAAAAAATTGTAATCAATTTTTTTTAATCAAATTCAAATCACTTACGAATCAAATTCAAATAGTTTACAAATCAAATTCAAATCTTTTACACATCAAATTATTATTTTTTTCAAATTTGATTATTCACCAACGATTTAAATTTGATTCACAGACGATTTGTATTTGATTCTCAAAAAAATAGAATTTGAGTCACGGACAATTTGAATTTGATTCACAAACAGTTTTAATTTGATTCACAAACAGTTTGAATTTGATTCACAAACGATTTGAATTTGGTTCACAAACAATTTGAATTTGAGTCACGGACGGTTTGAATTTGGTTCACAAACAATTTGAATTTGATTCTCAAACAATTTGATATTGATTTACAAACAATTTGATTCACAAACAATTGGAATTTGATTCTCAAACAATTGGAATTTGATTCTCAAACAATTTGAATTTGATTCTCAAACAATTTGAATTTGATTCTCAAACAATTTGATATTGATTTACAAACGATTTTAATTTGATTCACAAACGATTCAAATTCGATTAAAAAACTATATGAAAACTATATGAATTTGAATTTCGTCCAATATGTATTTGTTATTTCGGAGTCATTTAAATTTGTTACTATTGTAATTCGAAAACATACTTTGCTGCCTGGCAGACCTGTGTAAGGGGCCATTCACACTATTGTGTTGCAGTAACGTCCAGTATCGCAATGCGTTGGAATGAACAAGACCTGCCTTTGATACAGCACCATTCGTTTTGAACAGCACCCCCTAGGTACCTTGCTGATGGACATCAGTTTACAGTGGCACCATACGCTGGCAAAACACAACACATTTTGGTGCACACGTATATTAGGAAACCCATTCAAATGTATTCAAGTCCAAAAAGAGCTCTAGACCAATGAGCTGTGAGTCCTTTTACTATAGGTGTTTATTCAGCAAGACAAGTACAAAGCTGCCAACACATTTTAGGGGAATCCCCCCTTCTTCAGGGCTCAGATATAGTATAAACCTAGGAGGGTTCAAAATAATAGAATTATTACAATGAATTGTTGGAAAAATGAAAATGTGACCAAGTGCCCCAAGAGCAAATTAGCAGCAGGAAATTAAATGGTCTCTTGTTACGCACATTTACACACATATAAGGATCACAAATGGCACATATCTAGAACAATACAATATTCTTTCCCCTATGAGCCCACACACACATGTATTTACAGGACAGTAGATTCTGTGAAGATGTGAAAATCATGTTGCTGTTCAAGTAATATATATAAAATTATTCCCTTACATAGAGTTTGCTAAGTCCTTTCAAGTCATCTTTCTTAATTTCCATAATCTTGTTGTTCTGGAGGTCCAAGAGCATAGTATCCTTTGGAATGTTCTTAGGCACACTTGTCAGACCTAAAACAGAAAGCAGAGACTGCTTAGTCAATATTACTGTTACAATTGTGTTTTAATTTGTAGTACATGCTAGACAACTATGCTCTACCAGAGTTCTGAGGAACTTTAAAGTTCCTCTGGGTGTTGCTGGGGGTTCCTTGAACAATTTCTGACTTTTAGATATAAAACTCCTGACACCAATGATCTTTTTAGCTACCTGTAAAGGCCTTTAATATAAGGGGCATTCATCTCAATGACCCCTGATATATAAAGTATTCTTCCCACTGATCTCCAATGTAAGGAATATTCCTCCCACTGACCTCCAATGTATGGAGCATTCTTCCCACTGACCCCCAATGTAAGGAACATTCTTCCCTTTGACTTTCAAGGCAAGGAGCATTCTTCTCACTGGCCACTAATGTAAGGGACTTTTTTCTCACTGACCACCAATGTAAAGAATGACCCACTGACCCTCAATGTAAGGAACCTTCTTCTCGCTGACCACCAAAAAATTGAGCTTTTTCCCACATTCTGCCAAAGGCAACCGATTTCAAGGGTCCTTCTCCCACTGACCACCAATCTAAGGGAATATTTCACTGACTATCAATTTAAGGGGCGCATATAAACTTGCCATCAACATAAGCAGTCCTTTCTCCACTGTCCACATGTGAGAAAACTATACAATTTTCACTGTCTGTGTCTCTTTTTTCACCATAATTGTTTATTTCTTTTGTTTTATTACGAATATTGAAAAGAAGTTTGTCATATATGCTCTGTGTTTCAAATACACAAATACAGTCTCCCCATCAGGGTCCCCCATCTACTCCCTCCTTACATCAGGGTCCCCCATCTGATCCCCCCTTACATCAGGGTCCCCCATCTGATACCCCTTACATCAAGGTCCCCATCAGAATCCCCCCTTACATCAGGGCCCCCATCTGATCCTTGCCTTACATCAAGGTCCCCTATCAGAGTCCTCTGTTAAATTAATGTCTATAGCCCTCCTTACAGCACAGTCCCCATCAGAGCCTCTAATACATCAGAGATGACCTTAGGAATCCCCCCTTACATCAAAACCCCCATAGGCATCCCTCCTTACATCAGTATACCCTTCAGAGCATCTCTTACATTAGAGTCCACCTAAGTAATCACCTCCTACATCAGGGTCCCCATCAGAGCCCCCTTGCCACTGTAATAATTACAGCATTGCTGTAGCAGTGGCGTGGGGGGGGGGTTGGAAAGTGGAGCAGGTCCAAACTGTATAAAGTTCCATCTCCTGTGAATCCTGGGGCAAGCGTGTCATTGGTTAATAGTTCTAGCAAATGGCAAAGATGCTAACAGCGCAATGGTGCAGCTAGGGGGAACTCACTGTGGGGTGATGGGATGGCATTGGTCAGGATGAGAAGAAGTGTAGACAAAAGGTAGCCTGCTGACCTGAAGCCTCAGTCTGTGGACTTTGAAGATACACCCCTAACCTTGGCTGTGGAGCAGATAAAACCTAGAGGTGGGCTGGATGTGGCTGTGGGCTGTATTTTGGAGACCCCTGCCGTAGAGCGTGAGTTGGGAATGAGAAATGCACAGCAGGCACCTCCTTTCAAGATCCAAACATTGGTGCCAAAAACACAAATAAAATGA
Organism: Rana kukunoris; assembly: GCA_029574335.1. Lineage (NCBI taxonomy): Eukaryota > Metazoa > Chordata > Amphibia > Anura > Ranidae > Rana > Rana kukunoris. The sequence goes on from CM056057.1 coordinate 18,354,513, forward strand.
GTTTCTCTTCCTAAAATGTTCAATTTCTGTGTATTCTATGCAATGTAAAACAATTGCTGATCTCTTTCATATGTAGACCCAAAATGATTAAAAAAGTTTTTTTTTTTTTTTTAGATATGTTTTTACATGGTTCATGTTGGTACATTTGTCATAAAATGACTATTTATATTTTCCCCTGATCTTTTTATAAGCTGGAAGAATTCTCAAAGTCTGTATTCCATTTAGCATTTGTTTTTTATTATGATATAAAATAGTTGGGATGTAGCACCATATGTGCAAAAAGATACTGATGTATATAATGGCGATTCCCCAGCTGTCCAGATTCACATGAAATTGTACTACAAATCTTAAAAACATACACATGGCCACACAAGTCAAAGGGAAAATGTCTGGATGGTGAACTGTGAATGGAGCGTAATGCCTCGTACACGCGACTTTTTACCACCGGGAAAGCCACGAATTGGCTCGGCAGCTTATCCCCCTACATACGGCCAGTTTTCCTGGCAGGAAAACTGCCATGAGAGCTTTGGCTGTGTGTATGCTCCACCGCAGTGTTTCCTATAGGAAAACTGCCTGGAAAAAGACCGCAGGGAATCGCGGCAGGAAAAAAGAGAACACGTTCTAATTTTTCCCGCCGGGAATCCCTGCAGTTTTCCTATTGGGAAAACTGCCATGGAGCATAGACACGCCCAGTTTTCCCGGCCAAAAGCTGTCACGGCAGTTGGAAAACAAGAAAAAATCTAAACCAAATGGTGTACTAAAATATTTTCCAGTGCCCATTAAATGCAGCCAGACCATTGCCAAAGAAAATGCTAGGTGACCATTGCCATAGAAAATGCAGCCTGACCATTGCCATAGAAAATGCAGAGTGATCATTGCCACAAACGCAGCCATACCTGATGTTATTCCTTCTGCCTAACAGAAGACAGAGCAGGCCGAGCGACCAAATGCTCTGTTGTCTGTCTCAGGAACAGTGTTGTCCCGCCAGAAGATCGCCCGGCACCCACGGGGGTTTTGGATGTCTAATCCCCGCTCTCCTGCCTCTCTCCCAGTGGTAGCGGCAGGAGGCGATGCAAGTCATATATTAGCACCATAAGACGCAGAGAGACATTTCTTCCGACATTTCTGGGGGGGGGGGGGGGATGCGTCTTATAGTGCAGGAAAATACGGCACTTAGTGTATCCAGGCAGATTATAGTTTGGACTTTTATGTGGTGGTAAATGGTAATGATTATCTCCTAATTTTGTTTTATTGAGAAAGAAAAACTGGGCCAAAATTTTTATTTGGGTTGTTCTTTGGTGGAAGGTTATGGTAGTACCAAGAAATATAGCTACATTTTAAAATATTTTTATTTATTTTTGTTCCATTTTTTCTTTCCATTTACCACCAAATGAAAGCCTAATGCCTAACACACAAACGTTTTTCAGGCATGAACATTTTTTTAATGTTTCAGCATGTCCAAAAAAAATAAGTTTTTCCAACTTCCACACACCATCATTTTTGAAAAATGACGAACAAAGCGCGGTGACGTACAACACGTATGACGGCACTCTAAGGCCTTGTACACACGAGTGAATAAATCCGCTGAACATGGTCCGACGGACCATTTCAGCCGAAAAATCCGCTCGTGTGTAGGGCAAACGGACCGTTCTGGCCGGATTCCTCCGGCGGAAAATTTCCAAAGCATGCTTTGGAATTTTTCCTCCGGAGAGCTGTCCGTCAGATATGTCCGCTGGTTAGTACGGCAAACCAGCGGACATATCTGCCCGCACATGCGTCGTATCCTGTGAATGAATCCGACGCATGCGCGCGGAAGTGTTTACTTCCTGGTGCGGTGACGTGGCGGTCACGTGGCGGCGTCAACGTCACCGCCGCGTCACCGCGCTGTCCGCCGGCGGGGAATTTGATCCGATGGTGTGTACAGCCATCGGATCAAAGCAATCCGGCGGACAGATCCGATGGGAACGGTCCGTCGGACCGTTCCCATCGGATCTATTCCCTCGTGTGTACAAGGCCTCAAGGGGAAGTTCCATTTGCCTTTGGGCTGCTTTTAGCTGATTCCTTGTTAGTAAAAGACGATTCATGCTTTTTTGTCTGTTACAGCGTGATGAATGTTCTTACTCCATTATGAACGCTAGTTTTACCAGAACGAGCGCTCACGTCTCATCAATTGCTTCTGGGCATGCACGGGTTTAAAACGTTGTTTTTGCCCACACACGACCATTTTTTACAACACGAAAAACGACATTTTTTCAGACGCCAAAAAACGAAGTGAAGCCCGCACACAATCTTTTTAAATGACGTTTTGGATTTTAGCGGGAACCCGTGCGCCGAAAAAACATTGTGGGGGGTCCCCCCAAATCCATACCAGACCATTATCTGAGCACGTTGCCCTGCCGGTCAGGAAAGGGGGTGGGGACGAGAGAGAGCCCACCCCCTGAAGCGTACCAGGCCGCATGCCCTCTGCCCCCCCCCCACCCCAAAGCACCCTGTCCCCATGTTAATGAGGACAGGGCCTCTTCCCGACAACCCTGGGTGTTGGTTGTCAGAGTCTGCGGGTGGGGGGCTTATCAGAATCCGGAAGCCCCCTTTAATAAGGGGGGCCCCAGATCCCGGCCCCCCACCCTATGTGAATGAGTATGGGGTAAATTGTACCCCTACCCATTCACCTGGTGGAAGAAATGTCAATAAAAAACACACTACACAGGTTTTTAAAGTAATTCGGGGGTCTTCTTCCGACTTCAGGGGTCTTCTTCCGACTTCGGGGGTCTTCTTCCAACTTCGGGGGTCTCTTCCAACTCTCTGGCCTCTTCTTCATGACCCCTGTTCAGAACGCAACACATGTGCAAATAAGATGCGTGCCCATAGAAGATAATGGGCCTGAATTTTCACCTGAGCCACAACGCAACGCCTAGAAAAAACATTCGTGTTTTTCGGCAATGCGCAGTGCGAATGCATAGCACATATGTGAACCAGCCTCATTAAAATGAATGTATTTTATAATTTTATGTAAATTGGATGCGGTTTAAGCCACAACCAATTTGCATAGGTGTGAACCCAGCCTCAATTGTTCTGAAAAAAGGCATAACCTACCTGGATACACCAAAGTAGTTGTGATGATATGTACGGTTTTACTAACACATGTCAAAGTTACAAAATTGTGCTTAGGCATTGAGATTTGTTTTAATCTTAGGCACAAAGGGATTAAAGGGGTAATTCCCCCAAAAACCTTTTTTTAACATTGATTGAGGCTCGTTATGTCAAGGGGAATCGGGTGTTTTTTTATTAGAAATGAAGCCGTACTTACCGTTTTACAGATGCATCGTCTCCGTCGCTTCCGGGTATGATCGTCTTGTCTGGGCGTGCCTATTTGATTGACAGGCTTCCGACGGTCGCATACATCGCGTCACGAGTAGCCGAAAGAAGCCGAGCGACGGTGCGGTGCTATACTGCACCTGCGCACCGTCGTTCGGCTACTTTCAGAAAATTGTGACGCGATGTATCCGACCTCGGAAGCCTGTCAATCAAATAGGAACGCCTAGACCCGAAGACCATACCTGGAAGCGTCGGAGACGATGCATCTCTAAAACGGTAAGTATTGCTTCATTTCTAAAAAAAAACCACCCGATTCCCCTTGACAAAACGAGCCTCAATCAATGTTAAAAAAAAGGTTTTTGGGGGAACTACCCCTTTAAGATAATATAGCCAAACCAAAACAATGGGCCAGATTCAGATGCAATTACATTGGCGCAGAGTATCAGAGATGCACTACGCTGCCGTATTTTACCAGGCTGTACGACGAAGATGCCGTAAGAGATTGCGATTGACGTTCGTAATTTCGTGGATAGTCGGCAAAAGCTTATTTGCATACCCCGACGCGGAAAACGACGGGAACTCCACCCAGCGGCCGCAATTTTATTGCAGCGTAGATCCGAAGGCGTACAAACACGTAAACCAGTCGGATTGAAGCCCGCAGCCGTAATTTCATGGTTTGAGGTTTCAGAGTAGTGAAAAAACGCGCGTAATTCAAAAGTACTCCAGTCTAACGCGAGATAGACAGGCCTAATCGCTCTGTGAATCTGGCCCAAGTTTTTTTAGTAGCAGGAATCCCATGATTAAAATGCTTAATTAATACTGTATATTTCATGGTCATTCTTCTTTAGTGCGGACATGTTGAGCCGTAGATTTTCCATTTTTAGGCCATCTTTGTTTTTGTAGGATACTTTGCCAAGAGCTTTGACGATATCTAATTTCACAGATAAGTTCCTAAGGTCAAAGAGAGACATCCAATTTATAAGCACTGGAGCAAAAGTAAAAGACAGGCAGTCATTGCAATTTTTTTGTGCTTTTCAGTTTTTTTGCAGTGTTTATATATTTCTTGGTGATAGATTGTAACTGATAAAAAAAAGGACAGGAAATTAGGTGCTTTGGAGAGCTATTAAGTTTAAAAAAAAAAAAAACTGGCTGTAAAATGAGCTCATAACCTGCAATCTTCCTTTCCAGCATGGCTAGCACTGCTTCCAATACCTCTACAATGAAGGTATCCCACAGTGCCATGTCAGTTTTTTATTCTCATAACATAGGAAACATTACAGCTGGAACTTGTTTGGCTGAAGTTTACAACATAACTACTATATTGCCCTATTTTCACAGATTTTAAGAGGTCCCATCCAGGAGCTGTAGGAAAAGAGGAGCATCACAGCAATGGTTTTGGAGATAAAAAAACATTTTTTCATCACAAAACTAAAATATAAGTGCAGCAAGATCCCGGGTCCCCTTTGGTTCAATGAGAACCTCTAGAGTTAGGAATAGTCAACATCCTTCTGTGTAGCGTGGGTTACAAGGCATGGTAGGTGTAATGCAAAGGTAGATTCATGGGCGCCAGACACTTTTTCAATCCAAAGAGATGTATTGTTTCTTAAACAGAACTGTGGGAGAGAGGGTTAGGGCCAGGACACCCTTTAGTAGATGCAATGATAATTGGCAGACTCTGAGACTTCTATAGACAGACAGCCATGCAGGGAAAGGCATCCAGCTAGACACCACATCTGCATGAGTAGGAACGCTGTCTCCTATGGCAACAGTCTTGTAACAGTTTCTAACATGGTTGCAATGAACTCCTTCACTTCTTCTACAATCTCCTATTGTAGATCCTCACTCAGCTGAGCTTACAGTCTTAGGCCGCGTACACACGATCGGTCAAAACAGAACTGTGGGAGAGAGGGTTTAGGGCAAGGACACCCTTAAGTAGTTGCAAGGCACCCAGAAGGACACCACGTCTGTATATGTAGGCTCGCTGTCTCCTATGGCAACAGCCTGTACTTCCTCTAAAATCACTTCTTGTAGATCTTCACTCCACTGAGCTCCCAGTCTTTCTCACTAGACTTGCTGATCCACTGCCACTGGATCTTCTGAGCTCTTCCAACCTTCTCACTGAATATCTTTCTCAAGCGTCACCCCCCGTCACTTCCCTGCTGGGTCCCCAGCTTGGCACTCACAGATACTCTACAAGCGTCACCTCATTGGACTGCTCGTTCCCTGGCTTGGCACACAAGCATGCTCTGCAAGCGTTGCCTCCGCTGGCTGGGTCTCTGGCTTGACACCTGCCAAAGTTTTCCATTTCTTCACCGTCCCCGGTTGGTGAGAATACTGCTCTGGTACCTGCTTCAGGTACTCACGGTGGTCCCTGATAACAAGGTGGATGGTCCCTTAGTGGCAACAGCTTCTCCTCTACCTTCCGACCACAACAGGTCCTCCAGCCGGCAGAACCGTCACTTTTGGTTGGACTGCAAGCCGTAATCCCAACACCGTGCTGCTCTCTTGCTTTTAGATAGGCCCTCAGACAGCCTGTCAGCCAGATGCTCAATTTTTTCCATTGAGTCCAAAAAACTTGGTTTTTGCAGGGGTTTCCCGACACTAGAGCCTTTTTTAAATGGTTACCCTGGGTTAAAAAGGGTAAAAAAGGCTGTACTAACTCATTGAAATCTGACGTCATATTATTTTTTCATAATATCCTGCATATCAAAAATCAGACTAAACCACTCTGATTGGCAGTGGCTCTTATGTGGTTACACAAATAAAGCAAATCCATATGAATTTAGCAGGTAAAAATGAGGACTGTTTATTGAATAAGGCAGTAGAGTACATTCTTCAATATGAGCGTTGATTTTAAACTGTTCTCCATGTTTCAATTTGTAGAAATTCAAGACATGCTTCTGCACTTAGGTCATGTATATTTTACCGCTGTGGTGCATATTTTGACATGGTTACCAAGGTACTGACAGTGTCAGTCACTGAATTCCCAGGTCTCTATGGACAATCAGAATGTGTAGACTGTCTGGGAAGTGTCATTGATCGTTACACCAGCTGCATACATTCCAATGTTTGTAGTACTCCTGCGGCACCACTGGGTACTTTGTTCTCAACTTGATTTTCCTCTCATGGCATAAATTAAAAGACCAATTTCCAGGTAAGGTGTCTTTTTTTTTAGTTTTGCATAGAATAGGGTTGGGAAGTGGGTAAAAATCAGAGGGCCCCACAAAAAAAAAATTGTGGTCAGGCGCTTACTTGCCATAAGGCAAGGTGAGAATATTACCTAAGGGGGTGCCCTATCTGTACAGTCAGAGGAGGCAGGTGAGACTGTGAATGCTGTGAAAAGTCGCAGCAGATTGACAGGTGCCGGGCTGCTCTGGGTTCCAGCACCTGGTACTGCAGTGATGTTGGCATGGACTTTGGCAGAGCAACAACCTGGGTGCTTGTCATTGGGTAAGTGTAACAGGAGTCATTTTAGGGGCACAGGGTGAATGAGAATCCCACTATGGTCTGTGCTAGTCACATTTAATGCGGTATAGATATTTTATATATTGTGTGTTGGCTGATGTGTATGATTAAGCTTGCTGTGGTAATTAAGTCTGCTACTGTGATGTAAATGAAGCTCGGATGGCTTCTGAAAGACCTTTCATTGTGTTATGCTAATTGACACTGTATTGTGTGAGTTTCTATTGATGATAAATGTGGATTGTGAGTCTGCACAGTCTAAGGCGGCGTACACACGATCGGATATATCCGATGAAAACGGTCCGCGGACCATTTCCATCGGATATGTCCGATCGGGAGTTTGATCCGATGGCGTGTACACACCATCGGATCAAATTCCCCGCCGCCGGACGGCGCGGTGACGTAGTGGTGACGCGGCGGTGACGTTGACGCCGCCGCGTCACCGCCACGTCACCGCACCAGGAAGTAAAACACTTCCGCGCATGCGCCGAATCCATTCGGCAGCGGCGCGGCGGCGGTGGGGGCCGACATGTCTGCTGGTAAGTGTACTAACCAGCAGACATGTCAGGCGGACAGATTCCCACCGGATAGATTTCAAAGCATGCTTTGAAATCTGTCGGGTGGAGAAATCTGTCCGCTAGCCCATACACACGAGCGGAGATGTCTGCTGAAACGGTCCATCGGACCGTTTTCAGCGGACATATCCCCTCGTGTGTACGCGGCCTAAAGGTCAGATGTCTGACTTTTAGCTCATGTAGATTATCTCGGAGACAGGATGTCTGTCTACTAAAATATGTATATTGAGGGGGGCTTGTTAGTAACCATTGTATGATGGTGTGGGTGGAGTGTGTCGTTGTCCATTTGATTACTGCAAGTATTCTTTTTGGTGTATATAAGAGCCTGCCTTCTCAATAAAGATTAGTGATAAACAAAAAAAATGTAGCGCTAAAATTATGTAAAAATATATCATACAGTAAAGTATCATATAAATGGTGAAGAGTGATTAATTTGTGCTTATAAATATGACATTGAAGACCAAAATTAATTCATCGAAAAAAAGTGTCCAATGTAAGTGTCCAAATAAAGTGACAACAATGGAAAAAAGTGTTGAAAGTCGATCCACCACCAAGAGTTATTGGGAAGGCTTACCAGAGAGTATAGACCCAGCTAAGCTTACGCTTAATGAGTCAATAAGGCATGTGTTGTGATGACAGCCAGGCAGTAGATCTCCCAATGGTGAGATGTGGACAAAATATCAGAGCAGAACGACTTTTCATATGATGAGTGGGAGCCAGGAGATAATATGAAGTGCCAGGATCAGCATACATTGGACGTAGGCTCTTTTATTAGGATCCAAGGAGCTCAGTATATAGCAGCCAGAGGAGGGAAAATGAATGTGGACATAGTGTGATATCGTTTTAAAATCTTTACTAAAAATTGCAAAGCACAGAAGGTTACACTCACATTTAGGAAGACAAATCAAGGCATCATACAATTAAGCAGTAGAATCAGCTGGAAACCCTTCTCAATAAAGATTGTCTATTCCTGTTGAACCACAGAACAGAGCCGTGTCTCGTTTCTGGGGGGGAAATCTGTATGGGTCGTGTTGCCGGATTGTGGAGTGTCCATAGGCTGTCTTGGGCTCAGAATGGAATATCGTAAATGGCGTTAACCCCTATCCTATTTGGGGTTACGTTACAGTAAGTAAGCACTGAACGTCAAAAAGCTTATATTTGCTCCAACTGACACTAACAATTTGAGTTTATTTTGCACCCACTGAAACTGATTTAAATACATTTTTCTTCCATTGACATCAATGATTTGGGTCCTATTTTATAAAATTGTCACCATCGATATTGGGCTTATTTTATCCTGCAGACACCAACGATATGGGACTTGCTTTATCCTACTGACACTAGTAATATGGGGCTTATTTTATCCCACTAATACTAATAATATAGGAATTCTTTTATCCTACTAATACTAATTATATGGGGCTTATTTTACTGCCAACATCACCATAAAAAGGCTTATTTTACTTCAATTGAAATCAATAATGAGGCTTATTTTACTCCATCTGACACCATTATGTGGGCCGTACATTGAATACTTTACTTTACTCTTTACTACTTTTGTGTTGTATTTCAGGTATGTTATGTTGTACTTCGGATAGCTGTACTATGTATGGTATGTAGTGCATAGTCCTGACTGATGCACGTAAACTGTGTGGTGCATTGAATACATGTTTATTGTTGATTGCCATTTGTTCTCAACCCCCAACTATTTTAATGAAGTTCTCCTTTGGGGCTTGTTCACACCATGTCTGTTGACCTGTCTAAGCAGCTCAAGGGACATGATGCAAACAAGCCGCTACTGTATGTAGGCTCATGCATAGTGTTAGTGCTAAGACTTTATTCTGTGTAAAAAAGCAAACAAATCAAAGAACTGTTTTTTTTTTGTATTTACCCTTTGAGAATTAGATCCTCTCTTAATGCTTTAAGTAATTTCCCAGTATGGTACTTTATCTTGGGATTTAGGATTTTTTGTCTACAACATTTTATTTTATGTGGTTTGGGGGGCACCATTTTATTCTTTGCCTTAGGCCAGGGGTCTCCAAACTTTTCAAACAAATGGACACTTTATTGTCTTTTAGACTTTAGAAAGGGCCGGATTGTGGCCAGTGGGTGCAGAAAATGTCCCGGGCCCAGCACCAGTAAGAATAAATGTGGCCTCAGGGTTGGTGGTCAGTAGTAGGAGGAGTAGGGCCCCTATCAGTAGGAGGAAAGGTATCCCATCATTGATATCAGTAGAAGAAATAGTGCCCCCTTGTTGGTGTCAGTGGAAGGAATAGTGTCTCATATCAATTGGAGGAATAGTGCCCCAAAGGTCCCATAAAGGCTAGCAAAGGGCCACATGTGGCCATTTGGGCCGCAGTTTGGAGACCCCTACCTTAGGCCACAGGAGGTAAGTAAACCTCCAGTGTGGCAGGTGGTCCATTAAGCAGCCCTATTTATAGCATCTTAAGATTGGTGGTCAGAGGTGGATGATCTATTTGTACTCCTTCGCACTGGTAGTAAAGCTTGATTCTCTTTGCAGTCCACAAGTGCTACTCGGGTTGCTCCCCATAGGCCACATCCTTGATTAGCCAGTACTAAAAGATATGAGCTTCTCCTTTGTAACCAGACAGAACTTGTCTGGCTCAGGCAGTTGGAACAATGTGCAAAACAGTAGACTTTGCTTCTTATACCCCGAGCCATGGACTGGGCCCCTTCCTGCCATTGGATCCCACAGCAGGCACTTGGCCTGCTAAGGCTCTAATTATGCCTTTCGCAGAGTAATTATTGATGCTTTTTTATTGTTGTCTATTCCCATGAGAATAGACAACAATAAAATGAGGCAGAGGCTTCTCATAACTCCCTGCCCTGTTGATGGGCATCGAACAGAACAGGAAGTGAGGGGATATCTCATGAACAGGAACGTATATAGCAATAAAAACTCTGCTAAAATGGTCATACTATCCAAAAAAATAGTTTTCCAACAGATGTGAACAACATTGTTGAATGAGTGATTAGCAAACTATAGCCAACCTTAACAGTTTCTAATGGCAGACCTATTTGGATCTATAAATGAAACTTGCATTCAGCAGTGATCTGGAGAACTATTTATCACCTAATGATGTGTTTTAATTTTTTGTGTTATCCTTAGTCAAGCCAAAACTGATATTTCAACACTGGACAGATGCCAGCATGTCATAGCATACACATGTCTTCCAGCTGGAGTTCCCCCAATGTAGTTTTGGCTTGACCACTCTGCCTCTTCTCCCTTTTGGCTCATTAGTGTAGTGTGTGGACTCATTGACCATTAATAAGTTTGGGAAGGGATACGGAAAATTACCAACTGCTTAGCTCAAGTCCATATTTAACATCATTTAACATATAACATATTTCAGGGCTCCTGGTAAAGCCCAAATGAACCCCTTCAAAGCAATAATGTCCTGGTTGTATGTACAGTAAGGAATATGCCTTTTTTTGCTAAGTGCTTTAGCAAGAGTTAAAACTCCCCATGCTGGCAGCATGTAGAACCACCTGGTAGTGGGTTGTAGCCAGTTCTCATGCCACGGAGCCTACTTGTAGAACTTGTAGCACAAGGGTAAGGCCATCTCCCCCTCCTGGCTGGGATATACACCACCATCTTGACCGCCTACTTAACTCGCTTTCAGAGGCACAACAGGTTCAGGTACCACTTCCAGGGGATAGCTCTACCTTTCCTCAATACAACCTGGCACAGCCCATAATATATTTTACATGGTTCACTACAGAGACTTTGTAGTTTACCTGACATCCAAAATACAATCTAAATGATGGATAGAAAAACAGGGAATTTTCTAGAAAAGGGAGCACTCCATTGCACTTAAACCTTTCCAAACCAATGGAAGGGGTGTGGGTGCAAACTTGAAATAAACTGCTTACCCTTTTTCAGATACTACAGTCCACTTTTTAAAGCCCCTTGTTTCTGTGTCCTAGAGTCATCAGGAATACCAAGGAAACAAGGTCGGGGAAACCTTTAATGGGAACTATCCCCTGTCACAACCACATGGAGTCGACGGTCCCCCTCATACCCAACACCAAGTTCAGTAGTGAACGTCGGACCATGATGCGTGAGAGCACCAGTCCAACTCTTACACTCTCCATGTCAACTCCTTACCCTTGGTCAGATGCCTTAGTCCCATTTTAAAGCCCTTCATTTTTGCGTCCTAGAGTCAGCTGGACTATTGGGAGTGTCCTCTCAAGGGAATACAAGGTGTGCCACCTAGAATACCAAAAGTGTCTACTTAAGGGAAAACAGTGGCTTCTTTCATTCACCACCCTTCCAAGTTCCAGCCCTTCCTTATGTAACCTAATAGGTGGGAAGGGACAGTCGGTATAGACCAACTGGAAATAAGATGTGGAAATCCTTAAATAGGAACTAACCCCTGTTACAACCACAGACTGCCCCTCTTATATAGAACACTGCTAAAGGAGTGAGACCAATGTTAATTAGAGCAGTGTTCAGTGGTGCATGTCGGACCATGGTGTGTGAGACCACCAGTCCAACTCTTCTATATAATGACACTACAGGGCTATTTTAATCTGGACTGATAAAAAAAAAAGTGAAAACGACATATATATTTTTTGTTTATGCAGCCTAACTGCAATTCAGTCATTACACCTGTGTGAAAACATGGTGGTACTGGTACCTGGTATTGCATTCAAGTGATGTACTAATATTAGGATCATTATAGGGTTGTTTAACTTTGTACAATCAAAAGACAAACCAAAGGAATACTTTCTACGTTCGGAGAGACATGATAAAGGACTTATGGAATTAAAAGCTTGCATAGTCGTGTATAGGGGAAGGGCAGACAAGGTAGGGTCTGACACATGGTGATCACTACCAAGCTTCAGTGTTGCTTTAATTTATTCTTTCAAGGAGTGAACCGGCAAGCTGGTTCTATACCCATGTACAGCACTTTATTGCTGCCTTCTCCTTTTGTGCGCCCTCCACTTTCTTTTGCTCCCCTGCAACCCCATTCATTTCTGGTAAAGAAGAGTAACAGCTCGTACTCTCTGGAATGGGGCGCATGTAACTCTTGCCACCCTCCGACAGTGTTTGCAAAGTCCCCAGGCACCCATGGGGCAGTAAAATACCTCAAATCTGGGTAGACCCCAAGTTACTCAAAAGCTATTGGTCAGTGAGGAGGTCAAGGTATCTCGGCAAATACTACTGGTGGATCTGAGGGGTCTTTAAGTAACCTATGCAATGACACACATGCTCAATAACAAAATTAAGGACATAATGATAATGTTAGCCTAATATTAGAGTGTTTTTAGAAATAATATTTCTGTGGGTGAGCAAATTGGTGAGGGGTTTGAAAGCCAACTAGTGCAATCAACAAGTCAACTAGATGTTGTAAGCACACAAGGAAGATTTTATTACTATTGACAAGAACGGAAAAGGATCCAAAAATCTAGATCCCAGCTATAATTGTGTTTGCGTGGCTTGATAAGCCAAATAAATGAAAGAATGCTATACTGGTGTGTCAGACAATTTTCAGCCTTTTTCCATAAGCAAGCCCCTCTGTTTGTAATAAAAACCGTACTAGGTCTGAGGTTTGCAGCATTGGTCTGTCTGCTAGACCAGAGCAAAAATATTTGAATTTCGGAAATGAGGAAAAGTAAATGTAATTACTATTTTAGACTATAGAATATACAAAATATAGAGGAAATGGATGTTAGCATTTCCCTATGAAAAACATATTCTGAGTGAAGTTATTTGATTACTTTTAAAGAGTGTTATTAAACATCTTACGACAGTGTCTGCTTTGGCAATTTTATAAAGAGGTCCACACATGGAACAGCTTCCTTCCTTAAATGGGTTTGACCTTTAACAAAACATACCTTTATTCAGCCCCATGGACAGATTTCATTTGGGACAGCACTATTGGCTGTACCCTAACATCCAATGGTCACATTTTCTTCGGACATGGCACTAATGGTTGTACGCTTATATCCCATGGACAAGTTTTGTTAGGGCACGACCTTAGTGATTGTGCCCTAATATCTCATGGACATTTTTTTTAAGGTACTACCCTAGTGATTGTACCCCAACATCCAATGGTCAAATCTCATTGAGGCTCTGCCCTAATGGTTGTTACACTAATATCCCATGGCCAAATTTTATTAGGGCATGATACTAGTGGTTGTACACTAATGCCTCGCACACACAACCGAGATTCCCGACGGGAAAAGATCCATTGGAATTCCCAAGGGGAAAACTGAGAACCTGCTCTGTAACTTTTCCCCCGTACACACAAGAGGTTTTCTCATCGGAAAAACTCAGATGAGAACTTTGGTCGGGAATCCCGACCTTGTGTATGCTTCATCGCAGTTTTTCTCATAGAAAAACTGCCGAGAAAAAGTCCGCCAGGAAGCCCGGCGGTAAAAAAGACAGCAGGTTCTCTTTTTTTTTGTTCGGCGGTTTCTGGGCAATTTTCCCGGCAGAAAAACTGCGAGGAGCATACACAAGGCCGGGATTCCCAGCCAAAAGCTCTCTTCACAGTTTTCCCATCGGGAAACCTGGCCGTGTGTACGAGGCTTAATATCCCATGATCAAATTTATTGGGGCACAGCCCTTATAGTTGTATATTAATATCCCATGGACAGATTTTCTTAGGGTTGCACGATATATATACAGTATATATATATATACAGGGAGTGCAGAATTATTAGGCAAATGAGTATTTTGACCACATCATCCTCTGCATGTTGTCTTACTCCAAGCTGTATAGGCTCGAAAGCCTACTACCAATTAAGCATATTAGGTGATGTGCATCTCTGTAATGAGAAGGGGTGTGGTCTAATGACATCAACACCCTATATCAGGTGTGCATAATTATTGGGCAAATTCCTTTCCTTTGGCAAAATGGGTCAAAAGAAGGACTTGACAGGCCCAGAAAAGTCAAAAATAGTGAGATATCTTGCAGAGGAATGCAGCACTCTTAAAATTGCAAAGCTTCTGAAGCGCGATCATCGAACAATCATGCGTTTCATTCAAAATAGTCAACAGGGTCGCAAGAAGCGTGTGGAAAAACCAAGACGCAAAATAACTGCCCATGAACTGAGAAAAGTCAAGCGTGCAGCTGCCAAGATGCCACTTGCCACCAGTTTGGCCATATTTCAGAGCTGCAACATCACTGGAGTGCCCAAAAGCACAAGGTGTGCAATACTCAGAGACATGGCCAAGGTAAGAAAGACTAAAAGACGACCACCACTGAACAAGACACACAAGCTGAAACGTCAAGACTGGGCCAAGAAATATCTCAAGACTGATTTTTCTAAGGTTTTATGGACTGATAAAATGAGAGTGAGTCTTGATGGGCCAGATGGATGGGCCCGTGGCTGGATTGGTAAAGGGCAGAGAGCTCCAGTCCGACTCAGACGCCAGCAAGGTGGAGGTGGAGTACTGGTTTGGGCTGGTATCATCAAAGATGAGCTTGTGGGGCCTTTTCGGGTTGAGGATGGAATCAAGCTCAACTCCCAGTCCTACTGCCAGTTTCTGGAAGACACCTTCTTCAAGCAGTGGTACAGGAAGAAGTCTGCATCCTTCAAGAAAAACATGATTTTCATGCAGGACAATGCTCCATCACACGCGTCCAAGTACTCCACAGCGTGGCTGGCAAGAAAGGGTATAAAGGAAGAAAAACTAATGACATGGCCTCCTTGTTCACCTGATCTGAACCCCATTGAGAACCTGTGGTCCATCATCAAATGTGAGATTTACAAGGAGGGAAAACAGTACACCTCTCTGAACAGTGTCTGGGAGGCTGTGGTTGCTGCTGCACGCAATGTTGATGGTGAACAGATCAAAACACTGACAGAATCCATGGATGGCAGGCTGCATGAGTGTCCTTGCAAAGAAAGGTGGCTATATTGGTCACCGATTTGTTTTTGTTTTGTTTTTGAATGTCAGAAATGTATATTTGTGAATGTTGAGATGTTATATTGGTTTCACTGGTAAAAATAAATAATTGAAATGGGTATATATTTGTTTTTTGTTAAGTTGCCTAATAATTATGCACAGTAATAGTCACCTGCACACACAGATATCCCCCTAAAATAGCTAAAACTAAAAACAAACTAAAAACTACTTCCAAACATTTTCAGCTTTGATATTAATGAGTTTTTTGGGTTCATTGAGAACATGGTTGTTGTTCAATAATAAAATTAATCCTCAAAAATACAACTTGCTTAATAATTCTGCACTCCCTGTATATATATATATATATATATATATATATATATATATATATATATATATATATATATATATATATATATATATAACATTTTATTCCCCCCCCCCCCCAGAGAATAGGTACAGTTACTTACATCCCCCTGCCAAACAACTGACCCAACCCCCCGGAGAGAGAAGCCAAATGGCAGTTGAAGCCAGGGCTTGGAACTGCATATTGCACAGGGAACGAAGTTCTGGAATGCTTGTGGGGCTCAAAGTGCATATTCCACAAGGTGCAGGGCTCAGGAGTGCATAACATGCAGAGCTCAGGAATGTGTATTGTTTTTAGGAATTTTTTAGGGTTTTAGGAGTGCGTATTGCATAGGGCTCAGGAGTGCAAATTGTGCAGGGTGCAGGGCTCAGGAGTGGGTAACACACAGACCAGTGTAATAATTAACTTCCCCCTTAAACCCCCTTTCCAGTGTTAAACTCTTCCACCCAAACACATCCCCACTAGAGAGCTTAACTTTTGCAAGCCCAGGAGAGGAACTTTATCACTCATTATAAACACAGAAGCAAACAGAGGAATTGAGTAGTGCAGAAAACTTCCTCTACTGGCTTTTGTGTTTACAAGTTAAAGCACTGAGCACAGGACCAGTGCTAGAGGTGGAAATACGGAGTACCACCATGGTCTGGATTTATATGTATATATCTTTAGTTAAACTTTGGAAGAAGATGATTTGCCTGTAGGTTGGGGTGCAGCGTAATGCAGCGGAATAATATGCTGAGTTCAAGTGAAATGAAAGAACTTGCATTAAAATAATGCAGAAACCATTTACAAATAACCCAGTGGGAAGGCAGCACAACTGGAAACACTCACAGTTCCAACAGCGTGTAGAGACAGAGTGTAGCCAAGCTGTCAGCATATATAGAGAGGGGGAGAATGCAGCCTGGCCATCTTGTGCCCAACAGGCAGGTGTCCAGAGAGGTTGCAAACTCTATGCCAGTGATGGCGAACCTTGGCACCCCAGATGTTTTGGAACTACATTTCCCATGATGCTCATGCACTCTGCAGTGTAGTTAAGCATCATGGGAAATGTAGTTCCAAAACACCTGGGGTGCCAAGGTTTGCCATCACTGCTCTATGCGTTCCCTTCTTGACAGGAGCATTTCCCTGCTAGTACTGACCCTACAAGGTGGGGTACCTGTCCCTACTCCACCAACTCGCAAACGCATGCCAAACCTTAGAGTCAGGTCCTTAAATGGGCTCTACCTGACCCATGATGGTCGCCAGATTCATATGGGGTGGCAGCAGCCAATTGGATGCTTTCCTAGTAAACCAAAAAACCAAAGAGGAACTGTGTTCCTCCTGAGTTCAACTGCAGTATCACTGGGGACGAGCGCCACCTGCAGTGGAAAAAGTAGATTGCACCTGCCTACAGGCCTATACTTAGACCTTTAAAACGTCAGTATTTACATATGCACCTATTTAGGCATTTTGGAGCAGAGCTGGTTATACCTGCTTGCACCAGCTACTGTCTGCTGTTATACGCAGAGGTTCATTTTTCAAGGTCAGTCATGACAGCTTTGCTTTATTCCCAGCCGTAGATTTTTTAATGCAGTCAGCGGAGGCATCGGTTCTGCATTCAATACAGCCACAAAAAAGTGTAGCAGAGTTTATTACAGAGGACAATGAAAGCAACTGTTTTCTGTAAGGTTGTTTCTACACAACAATGTTTCCAGATGTTCCTTCAAAATGGTTTTCATGCATCTACGGCTGGGATTTTTTCAATGCCTCCTCTGAGATGGAGCTGGGAATGTGGGTGGAATGGATGCAACAAGATAAACATTATAAAACATCAACATAAAGTACTATGACATTTTCTCGGGGGAAAAAAAGAGAATCTGCCAATTTTGAAAAAGGAAAAAAAAATCCACAACTTGTATGTATTTTGGCCGTAGTAGCATTTAGCGGAAAACTCTGCAAATGTTTGAAGAGCTGTCTGTTGGCAAATCCCCTGTGATGTATTGTGTCAGGAGGAAGACCCAATCTCACCCTACTTTTATAAACAACTTAAGGGAGAGGCAGACATTCCGTAGTCATTGCCAGCATGGCATCCCAGGGGAGCCTGTGTAGCCAAGGACTTCCTAATGATCTAAATTGCATTAGATAAGCATAACTTGGCAATATATCATTGATGATTGTAGCGGACTTGGCACCTACTTTTAAAAGAGGAAAGCTGGTGGTTAATGTTTTATATATATACATGTGCAATTGATCATCCTTGTACAGTATATAGCCACATCTATTGAAAATGTTGTTTTATGGAGTCTATAAATTTAATAGTCAACAGTATGTATGGGGTAGATTTCTTCTTCTGACAGTTAGGGAGCATACACACGGCCGGGCTTCCCGGCCAAAGCTCTCATGGCAGTTTTCCTGGCAGGAAAAACGGCCGTGTATAGGGGGAAAAAGCTGCCGGGCGGTTCTCGGCTTTCCCCTTGGGAAACTCGATCTTGTGTATGAGGCATTAGAGTTTAGAAATGTTCCTGAAACTCATTAGGGCCTGTGTTCATGCTTTTTAGCAGGGCCATCTTAATAGCATCATGGGCCCCTGGGCAGAGTAATGCACTGGAGGCCCACCAGCTTACCCCAATTTACACACCTACTTTTAATAAAGTATAAATAGTTGATAGAATTAAACATATATTAATTAGTACTTTCAATGACATTGATTTTACGACGGACAAAATTCCATAAATCAAATACTAGTCAACACAAAGAAAACAGTATGGGGGGGGGGGGGTGCAGAAGGGTACAACACTGGGATCAGAACCTTACAGAAAACAGCTGCTTTCATTGTATAGGTTCCGGGATGCTTCCCAGGACACGACCATATAGGGGCAGTTGATGATTATGATGTAATGCAAGATTATTGTGGCCCCCCATGTTCCTGGGGCCCCTGGGCAGTGCCCAGGTGTACCATTGCATTAAGATGTCCCTGGTCTTTAGCCTTGTGCTGATGGTCAAATGCAGCTTGTATTTGAGATCAGGTTGAGATGCCTTGGAGATCATTCAGAGTTTGTTGACAGGTGCACGACAAGTTAGGGTGCACTTACACTGGCAATATTAGCCAAGCCTGGGCACAGTTCACCTCCTTGATCCGGTTCATATGTGTAGTATGAGCTCATGAATGGTTAAGTGTACCACTTGGAAGAAGTGGTCCTGGACACAGTTCACTTGTGGCCCGGTGTATTTCACTTCAGTGCAAACTGAACTCTCTATAGCTGACTAAGCACAGAAGCAAGGATCACTGTGATCTGGTTGGCAGAGATTAGGATATAAGTGTGCCCAGGAACACTTTCTTATAGTCCAGTGTAAGAGCAGACCACAGTGGCAAAGTGGAAACAATCTAATTCAGGCATGGAAGGTTTTTCCGATGGAATTCCGCTCAAGCTTGGCTTGTATACACACGGTCACACAAAAGTTCTCTGAACTTTCGTCCATCAAGAAAGCGGTGACGTACAACACTACGAAGAGCCGTAAAAATTAAGTTCAATGTTTCGCGCATGCATTAAATTGTTTCTGAGCATGCGTCAGCATTTTTTACGTCGGAATTGCTACAGAGGAACGGATGAAAATTTGAGAACCAGCTCTTAATCTTTTGTTGGTGGAAATTCCAACAGCAAAAGTCCGATGGAGTATACACACGGTCGGAATTTCCGTTCAAAAGCTCAGATCAGACTTTTGCCGTCGGAATTTCCGATCGTGTGTACGGGGCATAAAGCCTCGTATACACGATCGGATTTTCAGGCGGGAATTGTGTGTTGGTAGACTGTTGGCTGAAAATCTGACCGTTTGTACGCTCCATCGAACAATTGTTGGATTTTCCGCTTACAAATGTTGGGTGGCAGGCTTTAAAATTTTCCCGGAGACAACGGTCTGTTGTGAGATTTTTCAAGCATGTATACACAAGTACATCAGACCTAAGTCCAAAGTACAAAGACGCATGCTCAGAATCAATGCTCACCAAACACGACATTAGCAGAAGGTGCCCAAAGGGTGGCACTCAGGAGCCGGAAAACCACGTAGTAAGTCACGTCACTATGTTTGTTTGTTGCCCGACAATTTGATGCCATTTGTATGCAAGACAAAATCCAGGCACACGCCCTTCGGCCGATGTCTGACGTTTTGTCTGCGGAAAATCCGATCATGTGTACGAGGCTTTACAGGTATGACATCCCAGCCTCTCCTCCATCTCTCAAACCTCCATAGATGAAAGCTCAATTACTGAATCATATTAACCCTACAATTGAAGGTCAATATGCCCTCGCTAGATGGTCTCCCATGTTACAGCCAACAGTCTGCTCTTAATCCTGAAGACCATAAAAAAGGTGTTTTTTTTTTTGGGGGGGGGGGGGGTGCATTAGATGCTAATTACTCCTCTCTGACCATATTTCATGTAACACCTAAAAAGGGAAGTTCAACTCATCCTCCTCCTTCCATCCTCTACCATTTTTTAGGAATGTTTTTTTGGTGTGGGTACCTATTTCTGATAGGTGATCGCTCCCATTTCCGTTCTACTTGCCCAGAGCAGAGCAACCTCCTGGGAAACATTATATATCCCAGGAAACTGTGGGACCACTGAGAAAGCACAACACCTCTTGCGTATGTGCAACGAGTAGCCGATATGAAGCACCAGGAAATCAAAGCTGGCTTCCCACAACCAAGATGGTGGCGCAGAGGACCTAAATACTAGTGAAGAACTGGCCTAGGTGATGACAGCGCTGGATCCCTGGGCTGGTAAGTGCTCCTCCTTAAAATGTAGCATTAAAAACATGGTCCTATTCCCCCCATAACATCTTTATTTATTTATTTTTATTTGGTGCAGCTGTCAAGATCTTTAAATGAAAGGCTACAAGTTCCATCTGCCATCATAGTAGAGGGACACATAGATATCAGTGAATCACATGTTATCACCACACTCGTAGTGCACTGAATACTTCCTCCAGCTCCATAAATGAATGAGCCCGGAGGAATAGTTCTTTTTTTGCCCATTTTAGATGCCTTTAGGCTAGAGCATTTTTGTTTTAGCCAATGCAAATATAGTTCATATGAGGAGGAGAGGCAAGAAACTACACAAAAAAACACGTGCTACATACATTCTATAGGCACTCGCATTAAAGCCTTTGGGCCAAAAAAGAGGAACTCTGCCCCAAAGATGTTCATGGGCGTATTTGAGCTTTTGGTGTCATGTGATCGTACTCTCAGGCTGCGTACACACGATCAGACTGGTCCGATTAAACTGGTCCGACGGACCGCTTTCATAGGACCAGGCTGAAGTGGTCTGATGTGCGTACACACCATCGGACCAAAAATCTGATCAGACCAGAACGCGGTGGTGTAGATCACACCGACCTGCTGAAAAAAGGAAGTTCAATGCTTCTAAGCATGCGTTGAATGGATTCTGAGCATGCGCGGGTTTTTGGTCCGATGCTTTGGCGTACTAACCATTGAATCTGTCCGACGGACAGATGTTCGTTGGACAGATTTTAAAGCATGTTTTAAAACTTTGTCTTCTAGGTGTGGCTGGGATCTAATGCCGCATACACACGATAATTTTTCGGCTTGTAAAAAAACAATTTTTTTTTTAAAATGTCATTAAAAACGATCGTGTGTGGGCTTCACAGCATTTTTCGGGTTCTGAAAAACGACAAAAAAAAAATTTGAACATGCTCTATTTTTTTACAACATTTTAAACAATGTCGTTTTTCGGGTTGTAAAAAATGGTCGTGTGTGGGCTTTAAAACGTGAAAAACCTGCGCATGCTCCGAAGCAAGTTATGAAATGGGAGCACTCGTTCTGGTAAAACTAGCGTTCATAATGGAGTAAGCACATTCATCACGCTGTAACTAACACAAATTCAGCTAAAGCAGCCCAAAGAGTGGCGTCATCCAAATGGAACTTCCCCTTTATAGTGCCGTTGTATGTGTTGCACATCACGGCGCTTTGCTAGAGCATTATTTTTCACTATCGTATGTAGGCATGGCCGTTTTAATAATAAGAAATTACATTTTTTACAACCCGAAAAATGATCGTGTGTACACGGCATAAGAGCAGGCGGTGTGTATTCAAGTTCAATTAAATGTCATTTACTTTTATGGTATTCCAGTGCTACAGGTTCATCTCAAAAAATTTGAATATCATTTAAAAAAGTGAATTTATTTCAAATAGTGAAACTCATATATTATATAGATTCATTACACCGAGTGATATATTTCAAGCCTTTCTTTTATATTGGATGATTGTGCCTTAAGGTTAGTGAAAATCCAAAATTGAGTATCTCTCGAAAATTGTAATATTGTGAAAAAATTCAATATTGTAGACTCATTGTGTCACACTCTAATCAGCCAATTAACTCAAAACACCTGTAAAGATTTCCTGAGCCTTTACATGGTCTCTGTCTGGTTCAGTAGGTTACAAAATCCTACATAAGACTGCTGACTTAACAGTTGTCCAGAAGACACAAGGAGGGTAAGTCACAAAAGAAGCTGGCTGTTCACAGAGTGCTGTATCCAAGCATATTAATGGAAGGTTGAGTGGAAGGAAAAAGTGTGACAGAAAAAATGTGCAACAGGGATAACTGCAGCCTTGAGAGGATTGTGAAGCAAAGACCATTCACGAATTTGAGAGTGATTCACAAGGAGTGGACTACGGCTGGTGTCAGTGCTTCAACAGCCACCACACATAGATGTATCCAGGACATGGGCTACAACTTCCTTGTGTCAAGCCACTCCTGGACCAGAAACAACGTCAAAAGCGTCTTACCTAGGCTAAGGAGAGAAAAAAAAGGACTGGACCTTTGCTTATTGGACCAAAGTCCTTTTTTCAGATGAAAGTACATTTTGCATTTCATTTGGAAATCAAGGTCCCAGAGTCTGGAGGAAGAGTGTAGAGGCACAAAATCCAAGATGCCTGAGGTCCAGTGTGAAGTTTCTACAGTCGGTAATTATTTTGGGAGCTACGTCATCTGGTGGTGTAGGTCAACTGTGTTTTATCAAGTCCAAAGTCAGTGCAGCCCTCTAGCAGCTAATTCTATAGCACTTCACGCTTCCCTCTGCTGACCAGCTTAATGGAGATGCTGATTTCATTTTCCAGCAGGACTTGACACCTCCCACACTGCCAAAAGTTCAAATACCTGGTCACATGATCATGGTATCACTGTTCTTGATTGGCCAGCAAACTCGTCTGACCTAAACCCCATAGAGAATCTGTGGAGTATTGTCAAAAGGGAGATGAGACACCAGACCCAACTATGCAGAAGAGATGAAAGCCGCTATCAAAGCAACCTAGGCTTCCATAACACCTCAGCAGTACCACAGGCTGATCACCTCCATGCCACACCGCGTTGATGCAGGAATTCATGCAAAAAGAACTCCGACCAAGTATTGCATGCAAAAGACAAAAAGAGAGAAGGCACCTCCAGGCCAACAAACAAAAAAGCTTTAATTACTCATAAGTTACAGAATCCACTTACATATGAGTAGTGGGAATCCGGCATATTTAAAAAGTCCCTTATGTTGTGGATGAGGTATGGAGCATAGCGTGAGCCGCGGTGACGTCACTGACATGCCTTTCAGTGACGTCACCGATGTAGCATACCAGCCGGCTTCTACTACAGGACTGATGGACCCGATACAGTGAGACACGAGAGCATCTGCAATCAAAACATCTAGCGCGGAAGGACGCCACATAAGGGACTTTTTAAATATGCCGGATTCCCACTACTCATATGTAAGTGGTTGCTGTAACTTATGAGTAAATAAAGCTTTTTTGTTTGTTAACCTGGAAGCACCTTCTCTCTTTTTGTCTTTTACATATGTTGGAGTTCTGCTCTCATCTCCCTTGCTTGTGAAGGCTTGCCCCGGATTACAGACTAATATCATCTGCTTTACATTGGACAGCACTCTCCTCTTACCTTCTTATTGCTCCAGTCCATCCCCAGGTTTTATTTATTTACTTATTTTTGTCTGTTTTCGGGAGGTTTTTCTTTTGTAAAAAAAAACGATAATTTTTAGCTACATTTACTTCACTGCTTCTCAGCACCACTACCCCCCCCCCCCCCCCACCCTTTTTAAGTATTGCATGCATACTATACTGGACATACTTTTCACCGAGCCAACATTTCTGTATCAAAAATCCTTTTTTTATTGGTCTTCTGTAATATTCAAATATTCTGAGATAATGAATTTTGGGTTTTCACAAACTGTAATCATCAAAATTAAAAGAAAGAAATGCTTGAAATGTATCACTCTGTGTGTTACACGTCTATATAAAATATATGAGTTTCACTTTTTGAACTGAATTTCTGAAATAAATGACCTTTTTGATATTCAAATTCTTTGAGATGCACCTGTATATTTTTTAATATCTTTTATTATTCTCAAACAAACCAACATTGGTCTTGTGTTACACGTTGTATATCACACTCTGGCATAATTTGCTATTATTGTCCATTTGGTTGAAGACACTTTTCTCCTCCATGCTAACATCTGACATTACTGGCCCTGGTTATTTTCCTCTAATAAACATTGAATAATCTGTTTAGTGTTATGTAATACAGATTTCAGTTTCTAGTTAAGTAAAGCAGGATGGGTTCATAATCAAGCACTATTTTGCGTGCTCATTGCCAAAGGGCCTATTAGGCCGGAAAGGCCTTTTTTTTAGATAGGGCAGTTTAACATTCCCATCTCTCGACAGCAACTAAGTATCATAAACATTCCAGGTCCATAAATCAGACTGTTTCTGCCTTCACAATGAAGTAAGCGGCTTTCTAATGGGACCCCGAGCACCATTTGTACATGTCTGAAAGTTTAAGCTGATCGAAAGAATTTAAAGGGATATTTTTTTTCCTTGGCTGGTACAAGGCAGCTCTCCGTGGGAGGCCCAATGGGATCTAATTTAGTACAATACAGTTCTGGCTACATATGTATGCCTGAATATTTTATACTTTTTTAGAAAAAGTCAAGGTTTCCAGCGCAGTTCTTTTGCACAAGCATCGATTGGCAACTGTGTAGGAATGTGGTGCGTCGCACCCTTTTTTGCCCCAACAAGCCGGCCTAACACTCAAGCGGAGGGCAGAGATGGTAGTCGGGCAACAATCCGCATGTTGCTCACTCACTTCTGCATTTGTGATCTGAAGTAAATATCATTATCACTTATCTCTGTTGTTAGAGAAAACCTGCAGAGGATTTTATTGTCCTCTGACCTAGGCTTCAGGTGGCCATCTTGGAAAGCCGTAAGTCTGATTGCACATATAGCTTTGCCAAGATTTTAACAGCCATATTGGATGTAGGGAAGCAATATACAGACCCTACTGAGGGGTCGACCCTGAGATCGCTCACTCACTTCCACATCAGCGATGAGAAATAAATATAGTCATCATTCAATAATTGCTTACCTCTGCTGCTAGGGTAAACCTGCAGAGGACTGTTTTCTTCTTTGACCTGAGCTTAAAGGGGTTGTAAAGGAAAATGTTTTTCCCTAAATAGCTTCCTTTATCCTAGTGTAGTCCTTCTTCACTTACCTCATCCTTCCATTTTGCTTTTAAATGTCCTTATTTCTTCTGAGAAATGCTCACTTCCTGTTCTTCTGTCTGTAACTCAACACAGTAATGCGAGGCTTTCTCCCTGGTGTGGAGAAAGCCTCTTAAATGGGGAGGGGGCGAGCAGGAGTGTCAGGACACCCACTAACACACAGCTCCTTTCTCTATCTGCAAAGTAGAGAGTGTCCTGACTTGCCTGCTAGCCCCCTCAAGAGGCTTTCTCCACACCAGGGAGAAAGCCTCGCATTACGGTGTGGAGTTACAGACAGAAGAACAGGAAGTGAGGATTTCTCAGAAGAAATAAGGACATTTAAAAGCAAAATGGAAGGATGAGGTAAGTGAAGGAGGACTGCACTAAGGTAAAGGAAGCTATTTAGGGATTTTTTTTTCCTTTGTGACATCTTGGGGGACCCTTTGGTTTAACACAGAGCTCCTCTAAGATTTGGACAGCCATAGTGGAACCAAAAAGATTATGTAATACCTCTCCTGGGAGGATAATCCACTGATTGTTCACTTACACATGATGGTTGCTTACCTCTGGTGCTAGGGAAAACCTGTAGAGGACTGACTGATTTGACACAGAGCTCCCCCAAGATTTGGGCAGCCATATTGGACCCAGAGAGTCTATATGTATAGAGGCTGCTGGGTCATTGTGGTAAACCTTGCTGTGAGTGGAGTATGAGATAGGGACAGAGACCTGGCTTGGGAGAGAAATGATTAGCGCAGAGAGTGGTTCCTGAGGAGCAGCGACAGCTTAGCAGCAGTCCGGTGTAACCTTGGATAATTCTTGGAGTTTGAGGAAGGACCGTTTTGCCCAGCCTACCTTTGGATTTGCACATCCTTACACCCTATATCAACCAGCACAGCACCCTATTGTGAGGATCACTGTAAGCCTAAGGGGACCTCACATTTTTTACGTGTATTTTTATACTGTCTAATATTTATTGCATAAACCAGAAAATTCTTACAAGACGCTGCCTTATCTGGTCCCCTTAAATCACAGCCACCTAATTGACCCCATTCACAAGTGTAAATGTCCCTTCTTGGAAGATGGAGGTTGGGTTGCCCATGATCTGCGGCTGATGTAAAACACAATTTTATTGGTTTCTCCAACCAACTGAACCACTATTGCTTTAATATGGGGGCTCCCTTTGCCTCTACTGGTGGGACATTCCAAAAGGATAAGGCCACAGTGGAATAAGTCTCCAAAGGGTTCCTGTGAAAGACCAATGTTTGGGCTACAACTCAACGACTAACGAAGATAATAACACTTCCATTCATTGCATTGATAGATAGAAGCCATGTTCAGGTCTGTATTACAACAGTAGGGGTCCAGGAACCCATCTGACTGACATGTAGTACTGTATAAATGGGTCCCAAGATGACTGTGCTGATTATCCAATTGATTATCAGCAAATGTAATTATTTTTTTCCCCCAGCAACCTAATAAGATATAGTACAATCTTATCATGATAAGTACACTTAAGCAAAGCATTTTGAATATCATCACGCAAGCAACAAGACTTGTCTAGGCACCCTACAGGGTATATTTAAAATAGTATTGTTGTGTTTTGGCTTGCCTAGTTGTTTTTTGCTATTCATTTAAAAAACAGTGTCTGGATTTCGCACCTAAAGAATGCTACCTATGACATTCACAACATCAGTAATTTTTACACTTTAAACGAAGGCTCATCTTTAACCACTTTAGCCCCGGACCATATTGCTGTCCAAAGACCAGAGCACTTTTTGTGATTCGGCACTGCGTCGCTTTAACTGACAATTGCGTGGTTGTGCGACGTGGCTCCCAAACAAAATTGGCGTCCTTTTTTTCCCACAAATAGAGCTTTCTTTTGGTGGTATTTGATCATCTCTGCGGTTTTTATTTTTTGCGCTATAAACAAAAATAGAGCGACTATTTTGAAAAAAAATCAATATTTTTTACATTTTGCTATAATAAAAATCCCCCAAAAAATATAAAAAAACATTTTTTTTCCTCAGTTTAGGCCGATACGTATTCTTCTACATATTTTTCGTTAAAAAAAATCGCAATTAGCGTTTATTAATTGGTTTGCGTAAAATTTATAGCGTTTACAAAAAAGGGGGTCGTTTTATGGCATTTTTATTATTATTTTTTTTTACTAGTAATGGCGGCGATCAGCGTTTTTTTTTTTCGGTACTGCGATATTATGGCGGACACATCGGACACTTTTGACACATTTTTGGGACCATTGGCATTTTTATAGCGATCAGTGCTATAAAAATGCATTGTACTACTATAAAAATGCCATTGGCGGTGAAGGGGTTAACACTAGGGGGCAGGGAAGGGGTTAAGTGTGGTCCTGGTGTGTTCTAACTGTATGGGGGGGGGGGGGGTGGCCTCACTAGGGGAAATCAGTGATCTTCTGTCCATACATTGTATGGACAGAAGATCAGCCTTTCCCCCGCTGACAGGAACAAGAGTTATGTGTTTACACACATACCTCCCGTTCCCCGCTCTGTAACAAGCAATCGCGGGTGCCCGGCGGCGATCGTACCCGCCGGGCACGCTCGCGGGACGCGCACGAGCGTGGGCGCGAAAAGCTGCTAAAGGGAGGTTGTAGAGCTACGTGCTCCAGCGTAGCAGTGCCACTGTCCCGCAGTAATATGTCGGCGGGCGGTCGGCAATCAGTTAAAGCTTAACATCCTTAAAAATTCTGTCTTGTGTAAAAGTGGGCTAAAAAAATGAAGAAACATTCTTTCTGTGTATGATTTTTACAGTGTATGTTGTGTTTGCAAAGCAATCATCAGTGGAAAAATTCAGTGGTCTAACACCTGCTATTTACTGTGTCAACTTCATAGAAAAAATCTCCACGAGTCTACAAATTCCCTTATGCCGCATACAGACGGTCGGAATTTCCGTAAAGAAAAGTTTGAAGTGAGCTTTTGATCAGAAATTCTGACCGTGTGTAGGCTCCATCGGACTTTTTCTGTCAGAATTTCTGCCAAGAAAAATTTGAGAGCTGGTTCTCAAATTTTCAGAAGGGAAAAGTTCTTGTCGGAAATTCCGATCGTCTGTATGCAATTCCAACGGAGAAAAATTCTACGCATGCTCAGAATCAAATAGACGCGTGCTCGGAATCATTGAACTTAATTTTTCTCGGCTCGTCGTAGTGTTGTACGTCACCGCGTTCTTGACGGTTGGAATTTGGTGTGACCGTGTGTATGCAACACAAGTTTGAGCCAAAAATCAGTCACAAAAAAATCCACTGTTTTCTTTTCGGAATTTCCGATCGTGTGTACGCAGCATTAGAGTGAATCCAGCCACTTATTTTAAAAAGTGAATGTAAAACCAAAACGTTTCGTTTTAGATCGAGTAAGGAAAGAACCCTATTGGGTTATTTCTAGTTGCTGTGTGCAAAGACTCAACTTCACTTTCTGTTTGGGTGACCACATTTCCAAACTACAATTCAGGGACACCTACCCTTCCCAAAAATCAGCTTGTGCTATAACGAATCATTGCACAGTGATTGGACACAAGATACGGGATTTATGATTTCTCCAATCACAAACAGGGGGCGGGATTGTGCTCCTCCAGGCATTCCTGACCAGGACAAGTACTTTCAGTGAGTACAGCCGTGATGTGGCAGCCTTTTTTGGGGCCACCAGATTGGCCTGCGGGGGCGGATGTGTCAGTTTCATTCCGGGACACTGTATTGTGCTGGAATGAAGGTGCCACGTGGTCACCCTACTTCCTGTCCTTGAGATGCATTGAAAGAGAGGCCATCTCCCCAATGGAGGAAGGTCAGAGCAGGCTTTCTATTGACTGCACCTTCATTGACGGGATTCACTGGTATTCCTGTTGCAGCAGCATCTGTGACCAAGGAGACATCAGTAAAAAACTGACAATGGATCTAACCCTAACCACCTAGCCATGTGTAGACAGTCTATTTTCTTTGGTCTACAGTCTATTTCTTCCATAAAAGCCAGATCTGCATCCTCTGTTGGCCTCAGAATTTTACCCTGTGTGGCTCAGAAGCACTGCATTGGAAGGGTACAAAGAATATGTCTCCACTAAGTGGCATACACCCCTCCATTTTTTGGAAGTGAAAGCCCCTTTATGGTTACTCATTTTATCCTTTTCCAACATCCACAGCTAAAGGGAACTCACCCAGATCTGAGCATTGGACCACACGCAAATGGCACTGACACCCGAAGGGACAGAGGTCCATTGGAGGCATATGAGGTGGAAAAGCTGTGGGTCCTTTTTTCCCGGGAGTAGCAGTACTGAATCCTGAGCCTTCCTCATTTGCTTCATCTCTCATCATTGTTAGCCCATCGTCCATGGAAAAGTCCCAGAATCCTCTCTGCTCAAAAGGCAGGGCATTGCAGAGAAGCACAGAGGTGCATATAAGAAGTAGAACCTTCATTATTTCCAGGGATAACCTAAAATGAGAAGAAGTAAGCGGTCAATTATGTTTGTATGTTAGAACATTTAGATACGTTTATTACAGGACAGGTAACTTAAAAAACAAAATCTACAACCAATGCTTTTACCTCCTGCTGAATCCTCTTTGAGCTGCCCCACAGCATAGTTTCACTTTCACTTACAAGTCTCCTCCTCACCCTTATTCTGGTGACTGGACAGTGAAAGAAGGAGCACACTAACCAGCAAATCTTTGTCACTATTGCTCCTTCTCCTATCGGCATGTCCTTTGTAAGCTCCATTCCAGGAGGCTTCAGAGTAATCTAGAACACACAGCACATGCACAGCTGTGCTTCATTAGGGGGCCCATTGAAAGAAGAGACAGCTGGCCCCCTGATATCCAAAGTGAGAAGATGGTGGCTCGGGACCCACCATGCGAGGGCCTTTGGCTGATTATGGCAAGATAACGCTGGTTTTGCTGTTTACCTCATCTGGCCATAACCAATATTTTAAACTCCAGGTCAGCCTTCCCACATATTTGCCAACGGTAGGCTGCTAACCTTCCCTGAATTGCGAGCCAAGTTTAACCTGCCAGATACCATGCACTACTACTAACTTCAGCTTCAACATGCGGTTGTTGCACAGGGAGACATGGTGGAATGGGTTCAGTCCCCGCCCCCGTGTTTCATGTATTGCACACCAGCACTGAGACTAAAGGGTTTAGCTCCCAATGCTATCAAATGCTGCTGGCGAAACATCTGCGAGCATTTCCCTGTAAGGTGCAGTCCTTGTGGAAGAGGGACCTTGGTCAACTGACGGGGGATCAGTGGGAGGAAGCCATGCAATCTGTAACCATATGCTCTCTGAATGTTGTGCAGAAAGCGTCCCAGTTATACATCTTGTTGAGAGTCCATTACACCCTGACTAAACTCAATAAGATGGGTAGGTTGCCGGACCCTTTGTGTTGCCGCTGCCGGAAGCACAACGGAGACCTCACAGCTTCTCTGGCTGCCATCACCAATAGACCCCTCGCCCAATATTAAATCTCTTTCAGCAACAACTGACCCCCCCGAAACATAAGACCCCCCAGCAACAATAGACCCCAGCAGTGAGCATCAATACCCTGCAGCACACCCCAGTACCCCTTGTCATTACATACAGTCAGTCCAGGAGGTGCCGGAACTGCGTTCACCCACGTTCTCGCTGAAAAAAGGCCCTGGTGACTGCTATAGCAGCGGTGAGCCAACATGTTGATTTATACCAGAGTTATGGACTGTCTTGCATTTGTGTTGCTGAAGTAAGCTGTTTTACTTGCTTGTTTTTAGTGGACAATATAGACTGTTTAATTTTGCAAACGGTGGGCTGGTGATTTTGGGCTCCCTATATTAACAGGGCCAGGTAGTACAGACAGTCGTCCTGTACTGGGCCCTGGCCCCATCAGTTCAATAGGGGGGCCCAGGCACTGGTCGAACTGGAGGAACAGCTGCACTACCTTATTGCTATACTGCTGGTTCCTAGGGTGACCACATTTCCAAATGGCCATTTAGGGATTCCCCCCCACCTTTCCAAAAATCAGCTTGTGCTGTAATGAATCACAGCACAGTGATTGGATACAAGAGGCAGGATTCATGATTTCTCCAATCACAAGCAGGGGGCGGGGATTGTGCTCTTCCAGGCATCCTCGGCCTGGACAAGTACTGTCAGTGAGTAAACCGGTAATGTGGCAGCCTTTTTGGGGACATCAGTTTGGCTTGTGGGGGGGCTGTGTAAGTTTCATTCTGGGACACTGTATTGTCCTGGAATGAAGGTGCCCGGGACAGACCTGCAAAATGTGGAACTGTCCCGGGCAATCCGGGACACGTGGTCACCCTACTGGTTCCCCTACAGTGCTTCCGGCTTCTCTTTCCCTCCCTCCCTCCAGCCGCAGGGGGCCTTGTCAGGTAGGCTGTATGGTGCCCCGTGATTTCTAACAGCAGCCTTGCGTATTATAATATATACAGTATTTATGGATATGTTCATAACTATTAACTTGTGCCTTTTATATCTGCCTGGAGTTTAGCTTTAACTAGGACCTCTGCTGGTTTAGCATCGCAGGTTCTTCTTTAAAACGTCATATTCTATTCCAAATGCGTTCCTTGAAATCTGGGTACAAAACCCTGCGAACGAGTACAGTACATTTTCTATTTTGAGAAAAGCAACAGAAGGAAAGAATGTGCCTAAATATTGCGGTGTGACTCTTGTTTGAAATGACCATTCTGTCTCTCAGCGTCCGACTAAAATAGCTGCAAAATTACAGCTTGTGACCAGCTGCCGGCTTGACAATTACAGGAACAAAACAGCCAAAGTACAGTTACATATTGAGAGCAGAATAGTTCAGTTCTCCCTGGGCTGGAACCGTCATTTAGAGAGACTTGCTAGGTTACAAAGTAATTAGGACTGATTGATAGGAGACGTCAAAAGTGTAAACGGCGTGACATTTAAAGTTCGGTATGCTCTTCGTATTCTGTACATTGGGACACATTCATTAGAGGAAATCATTGATGGATCTTTTTCTTGGGTATCCTCTATCTAGGCATCGATCATGTTCTGTATTATTAAAAGTGAATTCTAGACATACAGTGCCTGCCGCCGAGAATGTGATTTTAGCGCGACAGCATCGCGCTGACTCTCGGCGACAGGGTGCCGACATCTCGCACTCGCTGGAATAGTAAAAGCACATTCCAGCGAACGCGTCATAGAAGCGACGGGGATCCGATGTGGATTCCCGCCAATTCTACACGTGGGCGGCGTTTATGAATCCTGAAGGGGAAGTCCCCGCCGGATTTTAAAAAAAAATCCGGCATGGGTTCCCCCCTCAGGAGTATACCGGGCCCTTAGGTCTGTTATGGGTTGCAAGGAGACCCCCCCTACGCCGAAAAAACGGCGTGGGGGTCCCCCCACAATCCATACCAGACCCGTATCCAAAGCACGCTAGCCGGCCGGTCAGGAGGGGAGTGGGGGCGAGTGAGCAAATCCACAAAGAATTACGCCGGCGTATCTACAGATACGCCGACATAATTTCAATTTGCCACCGGTGTATCTTTGTTTTGTATCCACAAAACAAGATACGCCGGAATTACGCTAAGAAACGACTGGTGTAACGTTAATACACCGTCGTCTCTTAGGTGCATATTTACGTTGGACGCTAGGGGCGCTTCCGTCTATTTCCAGCACAAAATATGCAAATGAGCGAGATACGCAAATCCACGAACGTACGAGCAGCCGGCGCATTCCCTTTACGTCGTATAGCTACCCCAGCTATATGGAGGTGTATGCAATGTTAAGTATGGACGTCGGGCCAGCGTCGAATTTACCGTCGTTCACGTCGTTTGCGTAACCCGTTCGCGAATAGGGGATTGCGTAGGTTACGTACACGTCGTTTTCATTGACTATTTGCGACGTGATTTCATGCATGCGCACTGGGATACGTCCACGGCCGGCGCATGCGCAGTTAAAAAAAACGACGTTTGCGTCGGGTCATTGATAATTTGAATAATACACGCCCACCTATACCCCATTTGAATTACACCCGCGAACGCCCGCCCATTTACGCTATGCCGCCGTAAGTTACAGCGGAATTTCTTTGAGGATAAGGATTTCACTGCTGTAACTTACAGAGTCGTAGAGTAAATGGGACACGCTGCGCCGGCGGGGGAGTTTAATATGCACCTCCATATGTCGGATATGTCCGCTGAAACTGGTCTGCAGTTTCAGCAGATATGTTTGATCGTGTGTACGCGGCCTTAATCAAGAATTTTTCATGGTTAAGGCGATATTAAACTAGGGTGACTAGATGTCCCTGTTTTCTGGAGACAATTCCCAATTTTAGGGGTCTGTCCTTAAAACTGATTTCATCCCCTTTCAAGATTGTGCCCAGCTTTAAAGTGTCCTCAATCCAAAATCATCAAAAACTGTAAATACATGCTATATTACATTGTGTTCATACTGATCCACTGGAGTATTTGTTTTCTGTCGACTGAAAAAATCCTGGGTGATCCTGCAGTTCACTGTCCCTCCCAGCAGGATGGCTGTGTCCCTGCTGCAGCCTAAGATTGCAATGACCATCTACTGAGCACGCTCCAGGTTCAATTTCCTTCTAAACTGTTCATTTGTTTTTTTTTGCTTATCTGTGCTGCCCATGTGACTATAGAGTCACACATGTGGGCGTATACACAGTGGCAAATGACCCTCCCTCCTCTTACATGTCCTCGTATTGCTAAACACACCAGGGGCAGGATATAAAATGGTGATTGATGGAGGCTTCGCCACCCTGTTAGTCCCAGCAAATACACACCATACACACAGGTTGGAGGGGCATGCTACAGCCTGTTACTGGCAGAACCTTCTCTGGGTCTCTTTATATATAAATAGATGGGATAAAATGCAATTAAACATTGTATGTTTAGTATCACTTTAATAATGGCATTTCTGGCCCAGGCGGCTGCTGTGTAATCCATCTTAGAAACATTGATTGTCAGCCAGCACTGTTTCTAGGTGGTACATGTACAGTAGGTGCCGCTGCCTTTGACTGCTTTAGCATTGGTCTTGGCCCGTCATGCGTGTGGTAGGGCTGGCTGCTGCTGTCTGGCCAGTGCATGCACAGTAGAGGCTGCTGGCTTTCTGAAATCCCGGCCTGCACATACGCAGTAGGGTGCTTGGGCTTTCACCCAGACAAGCACAGCACCAAATCTCAAAAAGTCAGCAGTTTCTACTGCGCATGTGCTAGCCAGACAGGCTCTACCACACATGTGCCGGCCAGGCACAGCACCAGTGGCCCTACTTTTGTGCGCAGGATGTGCTCCTATCAAAATTTAAGTATTGGGGCACAAAAGAAAAAAAGAAAAACATTTGACACCATTCGGATGGTACTTGGGGTTGCCACCTCGTCCCTTTAAACCCAAACACATATGAATTGCTCATGCTCAAGTTCTGAGGCTAATTTTAATAAAGATAGGGGAGTTTATTTACCACCTTAATCAGCCACATAACCTGCGTAATTAGTAAATGTTGCGTTTTAAAGGGATGAAGTGGCAAAAACCTATTGGTACTTCATTTACAGGGCAGTTTTACTTTTAGGGTTTAATTCATCTTTAACCACTTAAGACCCGGACCTTTAGGCAGCTAAAGGACCCGGCCAGGTTTTGCGAATTCGGCACTGCGTCGCTTTAACAGACAATTGCGCGGTCGTGCGACGTGGATCCCAAACAAAATTGACGTCCTTTTTTCCCCACAAATAGAGCTTTCTTTTGGTGGTATTTTATCACCTCTGCGGTTTTTATTTTTGGCGCTATAAACAAAAATAGAGCGACAATTTTGAAAAAAATGCAATATTTTTTTACTTTTTGCTATAATAAATAACCCCCAAAAATATATAAAAAAATGTAGTTTAGGCCGATACGTATTCTTCTACCTTTTTTTGGTAAAAATCGCAATAAGCGTTAATCGGATGGTTTGCACAAAATTTATATCATTTACAAGGGGATGATTTTATGGCATTTTTTTTTTTTTTTACTACTAATGGCGGCAATCAGCGATTTTTTTTTGTGAATGCGACATTATGGCGGACACTTCGGACAATTTTGACACATTTTTGGGACCATTGTCATTTTCCCAGCAAAAAATGCATTTAAAATGCATTGTTTATTGTGAAAATGACGATTGCAGTTTGGGAGTTAACCACAAGGGGGCGCTGAAGGGGTTATGGGTGACCTAATGTGTGTTTACAACTGTAGGGGGGTGTGGCTGTAGGTGTGACATCATCAACCTATAAAAGGGATCACACTATCGATGACGTCACCACAGTGAAGAACGGCGAAGCCGTGTTTACACACGTCTCTCCCCGTTCTTCAGCTCCGGGGACCGATCGTGGGACTCCAGCGGCGATCGGGTCCGCGGGTCCCGCGGTCCCGGTCATTAAGCTTCGGACCGGGGAGCGCGGCCGTGACCCATGGCTGGGCACTAGCACAGGACATACCTGTACGTGCATGTGCCCAGCCGTGCCATTCTGCCAACGTAAATGTGCAGGAGGCGCACCTTAAGTGGTTAAAGTGGTTGTAAACCTCTGACATGAAATATGAACAAAGTATATCCCTTTATAGTGTGCAATTACTGCCCGTGTTATATTGTGTTCACTCTGCCGTCTAACACTGGGTACTCTCTTACAGGAGTGGAGACAAAAATCCCTCCAAGTGCACAGATGCTTCTTCATTGCCCAACAGTTGGGGTGAGGATGGTGAAGAGCAAGCGGAACTTGGGCAGCTTTTTTCCAGCAATTACCCATAAAATGGGTGAGTACCATTTCCATTATTTCAGGGTGGAGGGAGGGAGGTATTGCACTATAAATATGGTGGGCTATAACAGTAAGGTAGGAGATATAGATGGGCATAATTCTTAGGATTATGAGTTATTTTTCTAAATTTTGATACTAGATAATTAAATGTAATATTTTAGAGAGTAGACTGCGTTTATATAAAGAAAATACAGTTTTAAGGTTCATGGGCACTATATCACTTTTGTTGGTAATAACTGCTAAGGATGGGCCGAACACCCCCTGGTTCGGTTCCCCACCAGAACTTGCCGAACAGGCAAAAAAAATTGTTCGAACACATGAACACCAGTAAAGTCTATGGCACACGAACATGAAAAATCAAAAGTGCTAATTTTAAAGGCTTATATGCAAGTTATTGTCATAAAAAGTGTTTGGGGACCCGTGTCCTGCCCCAGGGGACATGTATCAATGCAAAAAAAGTTTTGAAAAATGTCAGTTTTTTCGGGAGCAGTGATTTTAATAATGCTTAAAGTGAAACAATAAAAGTGAAATATTCTTTTAAATTTTGTACCTGGGGGGTGTGTATAGCATGAATGTAAAGTAGAAATTGATCAAAATGTTTAAAAAAAAAATGCGTGGGGTTTCCCCCAAATTCCATACCGGGCCCTTCAGGTCTGGTATGGATTTTAAGGGGAACCCCGCGCCAAAATAAAAAAAATGGCATAGAGGGTCCCACCAAAAATCCATACCAGACCCTTATCTAAGCACGCAACCTGGCAGGCCGCAGGAAAAGGGGGGGGACGAGAGAGCACAGCCCCTCCTGAACCATACCAGGCCACATGGGGGGGGTGCTTCGGAGTCGCCCCCAAAGCACCATGTCCCTATGTTGATGGGGACAAGGGCCTCATCCCCACAACCCTTGCCTGGTGGTTTTGTTGGTTTTGCGGGCAAGGGGCTTATCGGAATCTGGAAGCCTTTTTTAACAAGGGGACCCCCAGATCCCGGCCCCCCCTATGTGAATTGGTAATGGGGTACATTGTACTCCTACCATTTCACCAAAAAAAGTGTAAAAAAAAAAAAAAAACAAGAGCCAACTTGGGACAAGACCTTTATTAAAAAAAAAAAAGTCCAGTGATGTAATCCATTCTCGACCAGACAATACCAAAAAAAAAAAAAAAAGCCGCTACTGATGCCTCCATAGGAGACTCCTGTCGAGTGATGCTACTCCCGGTCTGATAGCACTTATATAGCTGAGGGTGGGGCCACCCGTGACGTACACGGGTTACCGCGCCGCCCTCTGATGCCACGGGGGTTTCCTGTGGTTTCCCTGTGGCATCAGATTAGTGACTTTATTTTCTTTTAGAAATGCCATTTTGTGCAGGGACTGTCTTAAACACTGGAAACATGTGACACTTAACAGGCATACTATACACACCCCTCTGGTACAACATTAAAAGGAATATTTCACTTTTATTGTTTCACTTTAAGTATTTTAAAAATCACTACTCATTATTAAAACTTTTTTGCATTGGGGACCTGGGTCCTGCCCCAGGGGACATGTTTCAAACATTTTTTATGACAATAACTTGCATATAAACTTGCATGTAAACAATTAGCACTTTTGATTTTTCATGTTCGCGTCCCATAGACTTTAACGGGGTTTCCGCGGCTTTCGAATTTTCCCCGGACTCAGCATATTGTTTAGTGTTCGCCAAAACTCCCGAACAACCAAAGTTCGGCTTGAGCCTATGCTCGGGCCGAACCGTTCGCCCACCCCTATTAACTGCACATGTTTTTGGATTGGAGAAGCTTTATGGAGTTTTTTTTTGTATGAAATGTATTTACTTATAAGGAATCATTGCTTTAACATTTACATGTTTTAATGATGTTAACACATGATCACTAAGATAGTGCTGCATATAGTGTATGTTGACTGAGTCATATAAACCATAATATAATAATCAACTAACCTGACTAGAACTATTACCTTTTCAAGTGCAGAAAAATAATATATTTTGACTTTTTTTTTTATTTTATGATCAACATGGTCACTTTTAGACTTTCTCAAAAAAAGCAACACAAATTTCATTTATAATCTCACTTTACTGGAGATAGGTCCGATAGTTCAAAACACAAAACATTTTTAAAGTACATTCCAATTCACTTTAATAAGGAAAACTTAAAAAAAACTAAATATTGGTCACTGCATTAAGGTACAGTGAAACCTTGGATTACGAGCATAATCCGTTCCAGGAGAATGTTCGTAATCTAAAGTATATCAAAGCGAGTTTCCCCAATGAAGCCAATGGAAATAAAATAATTTGTTCCGCATTGACTTCAATGGCATGCAATACCGCATGCGGCGAGGGGGGGGCGGAGAGCCTCGGAAACAGCCAGAAAGGCCCGAGGACAAACCTTGGAAAGACTCAGTTTACGAGCCTTTCCAAGGTTTGCCGAGGTCAGCCGAACTGTCCTCGGGCCTTTCCAGCCGTTTCCGAGCAGCTCTGATCGCCGCCATTTGGCTCCGGTGCCCCCCCACCTCAAGCCTAATGTGGTACTGCAGGCCCCATGAGCTTGAATTCTGCTCGTATTGCGAGACAACACTCGCAAACCGAGTCAGAATTTATTTAAAGAACCTGCAAGTCTTTCAAAAAGCTTGTTCACGGAGTTACTCCTAAACAGAGGTTGCACTGTATAATAATCTCCCTTAGCCTTTGCAATGATCCACTAGTGTTTTATAATGACATTCGGTTCATAACTTACTGTCCTGCAGCTCCTCCCTGCATCCAAGCCCAATTTGTGGGCATATCAATGGTTAATCAGTGGCAATGCTCAGTTGGCACCACCCCTGTGTAGTGAGGATGCATGTTGATGTCATTTACTGATGTCAGTTACACAGACCAAGAAGCATCCCCCCAGCCTGCATGTATACAGACATTGTATGTGTGAAAGGAGTCCAGATAGAGCGCTGCTGTGAATAAGCTTGTGTTGTGAATTGTTTATCTGACACCCTCCGCCCTCATTTCTAGCGATGCAGGTTGTCTTTGGCAAGCACATGGAACCAGAAACACACTTTGTCAATTATGCCTCATTATATAGTCATATCCTTGATATTTTGTGGTTGAAAAAGCAGTGGGGGGGGGGGGGGGTAAGCTGTCAACCACAGGATCTCAGCTTATACAACAGAGAATAAGGCAACAATAAAAAGGCAGTGAGACTTCTTTGAGAACACAATTCTTGCTTAACCGTTTGTTGCAATCAGAAAAACCTTCTGGCAGTGGTGTCGCTGGGGGAGGCTTCTGGTGTTAAAGCCCCAAATCTGGGGTCCTTACCAGGTGCACAGCAGCGGTGCTGTACTCCCGCCATGGCGTTTTTGCACTGACAACCAATGTGAGGGTGCACTACAATTTTCACTGTCTGATTTTTTTATTATTTGATTTCATTATTATTTATAATAATAATAAATGATTTTATCATATAGAGTTATGGGTGTCAAATATGCTAACTATACCACATTTCTATTCTATTTTATTTATTCCTAAATCAACAACCCACTGTTCACCCTTATGTCACATGCGTTGTAGGTATAATAATGGCTCTCTGAGATGAAAGTTATTTCAAAGGTTCCCCCATGTTAAAGAGATTGGGGGTAAACTGTGCTAGAGCCAGTTCATGTGGAAGACTATTACAGATTTTTACAGCTCAGAACGCTTGAAAACATAGGCCCGGATTCACATACCTGGGCGCATCTTTATGCGGGCATAGAGTATCTTCTTTATGCCGGCGCAACGTTGAGAGGCAAGCATGGAATTCACAAAGCAAATGCTCCCAACGTTGCGCCGGCGTAGCGTATAGTCGTCGGCGTAAGCCAACGTAAGTCAAAGTAGGTGGAACTGGGCTGGAAGTGGGCGTGATACATTTAAATGAAGCGTGACCCCATGCAAATGATGGGCTGAGCCTCAAACAAGTACTAAAAATTAACGGCGCATGCGTCGTATCTTGGACGCATCCCAGTGCGCATGCTCACAATCACGTCGAAATAACTGCCTACGACGTGAACATAACCTACGCCCAGCCTTATTCACGTACTACATAAACGGCGTAAACAACGTAAAAATCGACGGCGTTCATTCCCTGGTCCATACCTTTGCATGGGTTGCGCCTCCTATATGGGGAATAACTTTACGCCGGACGTAACCCTTACGGAAATCGCTTAAAACATGCGCCGGGTGCAAGTACGTTCGTGAATCGGCGTACCTTACTCATTTGCATATTTAAAATGGGAACGCCAGATGCGTCTAGCGTAACTATGCGCCCACGATACGCCGGGGTAGGCAAGTTACATCGAGTGTCTGAAGCCTTATTTTTCAACGTATCTAGCTTTGGGAATCGGCGCATAGATACGACGGCGCACATTTGTACTTACAACGGCGTATATCGAGATACGTCGGCGTAAGTGCTACGTGAATCCGGGCCATATTGTATAGTAAGTTATTGTATGCATACATTACATTTTTAGGAGTCATTAATGTAATATTAGGCACACCCAGTCTTGTAACGCTATTATTGTATTGCCCTTTTATGAATTAGTCATAGGGCTAAATCTTGAAATGGGGTACAGTTTTTGCAGCCAAGGACATAGTAGATTTGGAGAAGGCTTTGTGTTGGATAACCAGGTTACTGTAAAGGCATGAGAAGTCTAACCTAAGGCTAGTAAAATTGACTTGTCTACTTTGAGGGAGAAAGGCATCTTAGAAATGCTATAATTAATAGTATGAATAAAACTAAGGTCAACATACTGTAAAGTTCTGGCTGATTCCCTTTTTTCCAAGAACTGTATGAAAGGGACATCAGATGTTTATTAAGGAAAAATTATTTCACCATCAATATAGGAAGGGGTTGTTTGCGGTAAAATTAACTAAGCTGTGGAATGGTCTACTGTATAAGGTAGTGATGGCAAACTCAAGAACATAATAACTACCGTATTTGCCGGCGTATAAGACGACCCCCTATTTTTCCAGGAAAAATTTTGGTTTTTGGATATGCTCGTCATATAAGTCTACCCCCTTCCTACTAGTCTGTTTGGAAGCTGAGGGGTAGCCGAACAACCACTGACAGGAACAACCGCTGACAGAAACAGGCTTTTTTCAAATCTCACTGTGCCATTGCATTACATGCCTCCTCTGTGCCATTACAGTACATCACATGCCTCCAGTGTGCCATCACTTGCCTTCCCTGTGCCATCACTTGCCTCCATTGTGCCATCACTTGCCTCCATTGTGCCATTACTTGCCTCCACTGTGCTATCACTTGCCCCCACTGTGTCATCACTTGCCCCCACTGTGTCATCACTTGCCCCCACTGTGTCATCACTTGCCCCCACTGTGTCATCACATGCCTTCCCCGTGCCATCACTTGCCTCCACTGTGCCATCACTTGCCTCCACTGTGCCATCACTTGCCTCCACTGTGCCATCACTTGCCTCCACTGTGTCATCACTTGCCCCCACTGTGTCATCACTTGCCCCCTACATGTATACCGCTCCTTTCACCGCTCCAAAGATGCTGCTGACAGGAGATTTTTTTATCTCCCGCCAGCGCATCGCCTCAGTGTGAAAACCCTCGGGCTTTCACATTGAGGTTGCTGGGGCAGGAGTTTTTCAGGCGGTATAGCAGCGCTATTTTTAGCACTGTACCGCCTGAAAAACTCCTCAATGTACACTGTGTCATCACATGCCTTCCCCGTGCCATCACTTGCTTCCACTGTGCCATCACTTGCCCCCACTGTGCCATCACTTGCCCCCACTGTGCCATCACTTGCCCCCACTGTGCCGGCCAAGACAATCTCCCTACCTTATTTTTTTGCACATTTTGGCTTTCTGGCTGCGGGCATCCATTATTCAAAAGCCACGCCTCCTCCTCAGACTGTTCCGTGATAGGCGGTACACTAATTTTCCCAGCAGGGCCTCTGTTCAGTGTTCCGCCTATCACGGATGTCCTCTCGTCCGAGGATGAGAAAGCATCCGTGATGGGCAGAACACTGAACAGAGGCCCCGCTGGGAAAATTTGGGTTCCGCCTATCACGGAACAGTCTGAGGAGGAGGCGCGGCTTTTGAATCATGGATGCCCACAGCCTAACAGACACAGATCCGGCGTATAAGACGACTCCCGACTTTTGATGCATTTTTTGGCATCCAAAAGGTCGTCTTATACGCCGGCAAATATGGTACAACTACTGAGATTTCCATAATTATAATGACTGTGTTATGAAATTATGTCTGCTATTCTACCTTAGTAGGTCCTCCAGGTGGTCACTTAAAGAGAGACAAAGCTTCTCCTCTTCATATTATTGATATAACCATAGGGCATTGGGCATCGTGAATGAGTTGCCGCAGAAGATCTGTGGCATAAATACTATTGTAGCACCCTGCTCCCAATGATTGGGGCACTATTATGAATTTAGGGAGCGTTTGAGCCTATAGCGGTCTTAAAATTTACAAATGTCATTAAAATGTACCTCTGTTCTGGCTATGGTTGTGCTTGATAGAAGTTTTCCCATGTTGCCTGTAGTTGGCGTTACCACCTCAGGCCCATGTTGGAACACAAGCTAACCATGGTGAGTTGAGTGACCCTTCTCGGCAGCAGCTCAGTGGGATTGTTGCCCCGCTATGCATGCTGGGAGGGGATACTTAAAAAGGCAGACAGGTTTTTTTAGGGTCTTTGCCTCTTGGCCCTCCTGGCGCGAGGTATGTGTATGTAATTCCAGCCTCGGGACCACGTTGGTCCGAGGCTGCATCGCTGTTCAGTAGGCCCAGCTATGCTGGCTGGGGCCTATGATTCTGGAAGGGATCCCAAGCTGTCCGTCCAAGTGAGGGAAGCTGCTTAACAAAGGAGACCAGGGAGGACCTACCCTGGAGGAGACCAAGCAAGGCAAGCTGATGTCTCGGGGGAGGCCTGGTGAATTTGTTAACAAGGGATACACAACTCTATGTCTTACAATCCGCCGGGTCGGCTTAAAGGCTCTTCTACTGTAAGGCTGGAAGTTCAGGACTAAAATCCTGTGGCAGAGGATTCCTGGTTATCCATTTTGTTCTTAGATGGTCTGTGGCAGAGACTGTTTCCATGCTGTCCGTACATCATCCCGGCTGCTAGGCCAAGTGAGAGGGGTCTATTCGGATGACCAATACCCACTAAAAGAGTGAGTGGTGAATACTGGAACTGAACTATTTTTGTGTATTCTGTACCGCGCACCTGAACCTTCCCCTTCTCTCTATCCTCTCTACTTTCTTCACATGTTTTATGCAGCGAAAATAAAACCTAACAGTTGAAGGTTTTACATCTTGTGTGGGCATTGCAGTTTTTACAGACTTTCTTCCCCTGACAACGAACTTAGAGGTAACGTGCAAAAGCCCAAATTAAAC
Source organism: Rana kukunoris (assembly GCA_029574335.1). Classification (NCBI taxonomy): domain Eukaryota; kingdom Metazoa; phylum Chordata; class Amphibia; order Anura; family Ranidae; genus Rana; species Rana kukunoris. The sequence goes on from CM056057.1 coordinate 18,397,796, forward strand.
CAGTAGCTCCTTCGGGGGTAGTGCTACACTATTATTATACTATTTATATTAATAAAAATAGCCCTGACTGCAGGAAGTAGATGTATGGGACCATTAACTTGAATACAGGGCCACATTCATGCATAGGTGATGAGTAGGATCCCTATGGAGGGTTATAGTGACCCTTCAGTGAGGAATGTGACGAATCACTGGTCAAAGTGATGACCCCATCACATCTGCCTGGAACAGTGTCTCCCTATCCAGTCCTATCCCAACGTAGGCATGTTCCAAACTAGCACATGGAAATTTTATGACACGCTTGGGTTCTTTAATATTTTTCTGTTAAAATAAGACTCCTCTTGTTAGCAGGAAACCATGCCTGGGAGAAAACCATATCTAACGTTAAACAGATCAGCCAACATATTTTCTTTTCCCATTTGTTCGGCTGAACTGTCTGGGCCTGGGGCTTCAATTATCTGAAATAATCACTTGTTTTTATCTGATTGATGATGGTCTGTTGTTTTTTTGGCATGCCTGAAAATTAATCCTTTGTTCTTTTAATTGGTGATGTTTACCATAACTTCTCAAGTCTTTTTGATTTTTAAACAATGTTTTATTGATGTGCAGAATAAGTGGTCTAGAACAAAATTAAAAATAATCAATCAATATATCAGTTTCTTTTCTTGGTTATTAAAGTGGTTGTAAACCACTTTTTTTTAACTTTTACCTACAGGTAAGCCTATAATAAGGCTTACCTGTAGGTATAAAGAATATCTCCTAAACCTGTACGGTTTAGGAGATAGTCCCCTCGCAATGCGCCGCTGATTGCAGCAGTGCATGCGCAGGGGGAATCCATGGTGAAAGGACCGGCATTCGCCGGACCCTGGCCGGATTTAAATCCCCTGCGCGCATGCGCGGGAGTGACGTCATTGCCGCTCCAGCCAATCACAGCGCTGGAGCGGTGATACCCGGAAGACACACCGAGTCAAGATGACATCTCGCTCGGCATGTACCAGGTAAGTTCCCTACACCTCGTTCCGAGGTAAGTATTTCATAATGAGCTAATATGCGGTTTACAACCGCTTTAACCACTTCAGCAATTGACCATATTGCTGGTCAAAGACCAGGCCACTTTTTGCAATTCGGCACTGCGTCGCTTTTACTGACAATTGCGCGGACGTGCGTCGTGGCTCCCAAACAAAATTGGCGTCCTTTTTTCCCCACAAATAGAGCTTTCTTTTGGTGGTATTTGATCACTTCTGCGCTTTTTATTTTTTGCGCTATAAACAAAAATAGAGCGACAATTTTGAGAAAAATGAATATTTTTTACTTTTTGCTATAATAAATATCCCCCAAAAATATATAAAAAAAAAAATTCCTAAGTTTAGGCCTATTCTACAAAAAATCACAATAAGCGTTTATTGATTGGCTTGTAGCGTTTACAAAATAGGGGATAGCTTTATGGCATTTTTATTAATATTTTTTTTTTACTAGTAATGGCGCCGATCAGCGATTTTTAATGGTACTGCGACATCACTTCGGACACTTTTGACACATTTTTGGGACCATTGGCATTTTTTAATAGCGATCAGTGCTATAAAAAATGCATTGATTACTATAAAAATGCCTCTGGCAAGGAAGGGGTTAACACTAGGGAGCGAGGAAGGGGTAAAGTATGTTTCCTGGGTGTATTCTAACTGAAGGGGGGGGGGGGGTAGGACTGACTAGGGGAAATGACAGATCGCTGTTGATACATTGTATGAACAGACGATAGGTAATTTCTCTGACAGGACGGGGAGCTGTGTGTTTACACACACAGCTCCTGGTTCTCGCTGTGTAACGAGCGATCGCGGGTGCCCGGCGGTGATCACGCCCGCCGGGCACGCGCGTCAACGTCAGGGGTGAGCAGGGGTATAGCTACGTGATCTCGCCTAGCAGAGCCAACCTGCCGCCGTAAAACTTTGGCTGCTGGTCGGCAAGTGGTTAAAAGGGGATACAATCTCTAAAATAACAATACAGTAAAACCTTGGATTGCAAGCATAATTCATTCCAGAAACATTCTTGTAATCCAAAGCACTTGTACTGCATATCAAAGCAAATTACCCCCGTAAGAAATAATGAAAACTCAAATGATTTGTTCCACAACCATTTATTCATAGGTCTTTCAGTTTATACTCCATATAAAAAGATTATAGCAATGTGATTGGTTGTGTAACCATAAAATGTCCATCTAAAAATGGAAGCCTCCACAAGGGGATTAGAAGCAAAATCCAGCCGGAGCTCCAGAGTATAAAAGAGAAGAGAGGGGCCTGTAAAGCCCTGTACACACGATAGGTTTGTCCAATGAAAACAGACCGATGGACTATTTTCATCGGACAAACCGATCGTGTGTGGGCTCCATTGGTTTGTTTTCCATCGGTGAAAAAAACGTAAACATGTTTTAAATTTTTCCTATGGATAAAAAACTGATAGAAAAAAATGATCGTCTGTGTGGAAGTCCATCGGTCAAAAATCCACGCATGCTCAGAATCAAGTCGACTTTTTTTTTCAGCACGTCGTAGTGTTTTACGTCACCACATTTTGAACACGGGCAGATTTTTGACTGATGGTGTGTAGGCAAGACTGATGAAAGTCGGCTTCATCGGATATCTGACGAAAAAATCCATCGGATTAGATTCCATCAGATAACCAATCGTGTGTACGAGGCTTTAGTGTATCAAAATGTTGCTAAATGTTGTACCTTCATTAAATGTAGTCATATTGGCGCCTCTCTTCTATTTAATACTCAGTTATGACATGACGCTACATGACGCTTTAATGTATTAAAAAATGTTGCTTGTCTTGCAAAACGCTCTCAAACCAAGGTTTTACTGTACTGCAAGTTAATTAAATAGCCCATTAAATGAAACAATAAGACCCCTTTCACATTGAGGAGTTTTTCAGGCGGTACAGTGCTAAAAATAGCGCTGCTATACCGCCTGAAAAACTCCTGCCCCAGCAACCTCAATGTGAAAGCCCGAGGGTTTTCACACTGAGGCGATGCGCTGGCGGGAGATAAAAAAATCTCCTGTCAGCAGCATCTTTGGAGCGGTGAAAGGAGCGGTATACATGTATACCGCTCCTTCACATTGAAAACAATGGGAGACCGCGGCAATACCGCCCGCAATGCGGGCGTTATTAACCCTTTCACGGCCGCTAGCGGGGTTAATACCGCACTGCTAGCGGCCGCAACTCGCGGCAATTCCGGCGGTATAGCGCCGATATTTTTAGCAGCGCTATACCGCCAGGGCACCTCCACTGCCCCATGTGAAAGGGGCCTAACAAAACCAACTTTTGCTGGGCTAATCACGTTCAATCTAATTAAGCACACTGAAATCTGCATGGATGAATATGTCATCCTTTCTTTAGCTCCACCTTCATATGTGTCCCCTGCAGTGTTGTAAGTAACGGAGTTACAATAAACGCAGTTACCTAACGCAGCCCCTTTTGAGGGTAACGAGTAATCTACCTGATTACTCTTCCCCTCACAGTAACGCAGTTCCCATTACTTGGGCGGCATTACCGCGATTACATCTACCGCCACTAGATGGCAGCAGAGTAATTGCTTCTGTCGGCGCTGTGAACATAAATATGGGTGGAACTCCGCTTTAGAATCATGTGACCGCTGTGATGGTCTGTCACAGCGGTCTGAAAACTCCCAATCGCAAGGAGCCCTGGATACAATGAGCCTCACACTGACCTATCACCGGGGAACAACTGACATTGATCACACACACTGTGTGCGCAACCTGATCAATGATCCGGGGAACACATGGCCGGAACAAAATGTTCCACAGAACAAACGTTCCCTATACAACACAGTATACACAGCGACATCTAGTGGTCAACATGGTAAGTGCAGGACACCTATACAGACCAATGAGCAGCAGGTTATTTTTGGTCAGTGATTTCATCTCTTCATCGGACAACAAAGAAAAATCTGACATCCCCATTCCAGATCCCTTGCATCTAATAAAGCTATTTAAGATAAATAAAATAATAAACAATAAACTATAGAAAATTCTAATAAAGCCTAATATAAGATTTTAAATTACAGACTCTGTAAACGTCAAGGGAATGTATATTATAAACATACATTCCAGCTTTTAATTTGGATGTAATATATAGCAGATGGATAAGGGTTTTAAGTCCTATTAGCTGCACATACATGGTGGGATGGATGCACCTAGGCTGGGATATACACGAGATCACCGTTTGTTTCCGGTTTTCTTTTCTCAACGATCTGCCATTCTTTTGTCTTGGAGTATTAACTCACCGCTCCCTGGCAAGCGCCCGTCATCTGCTTCTCAACAAAGCATTGTAGAATATTAAAAAAAAAATTCAGTTACTTTGCTGAGTAACTCATTACTTTTTCAATGTAGTAACTGAGTCACTAACGCAATTACTTTTTCGGAGAAGTAATTTGTAACTGTAACTAATTACTTTTTTAAAGTAAGATGAGCAACACTGGTCCCCTGTTTAGAAGTCATGGGCCCCCTGTAAAGCCTATATGACAGCCTCCTAGTCTCAACTGCTGCCTACCTGACAGAAGCACCCTTACCCCCAGTTGACTTACTGACAGGACCTCCCTCCCCCTCGGCCAAAACCAGGTTTGCTAGGATGCAGATAGAGAGTGATTATTGCTGTCTGTATCCCTGGTAGGGAGATTTACCCTCTCTATTTGTCCTGTTACTGTTGTCAAAGCAAGTAAGCATAGAGGAAAATCCAAAATTTTGGGTTGTCCCAAGAACAGTTATGCCCCGATCGGAATTTCCGACAGCAAAAGTCCAATGGATCATACACACGGTCGGAATTTCCGTTCAAAAGCTCACAGAAATTCCGACCCTGCATTTGCTCCATCGGACTTTTGCTGTCGGAATTTCCGGCAACAAAAGATTGAGAGCTGGTTCTCAAATTTTCAGACGGAAAAAAATTTGATCGTCTGTAGCATTTCCGACGCACAAAATTCAGACGATGCTTGGAAACAATTCGACGCATGCTCGGAGTCATTGAACTTGATTCTCTCGGCTCGTCGCAGTGTTGTACATCACCACGTTCTTGACAGACGAAAGTTCAGAGAACTTTTGTGTGACCGTGTGTATGCAAGCCAAGCTTGAGCGGAATTCCGTTGGAAAACCATCCAAGGTTTTTCCGACGGACGTTTACAGGCATATTCTAAGATCAACGGTTAGAGGCAGGTAAAAAAAAATTCACGTTCCTGATTGGAGCTCACTGGCAGAAAAAACGTAAAACTCATCTAAACTTTGTACAAAAAATACTCTATATGAGCGTTAACTCCAAAGAGAACAAATGTTCTTTTAAGCCCAGTGTGCCTGGAGCTCAAGAGAGGGCAAATCTTCCAATGGGGGGACTAGTTTTGGTGACAACCAGGGATTCCCTCACTTTCGAGGGATTAACTCTTAACTCCTGTTTTGGCTATGGGACAGGAAGTAAGGAAAAATCTCCCCAATGGGACACACAAAAAAAATTCAGACAGGGGTATAACACACCCTTCTACTTTAACAATTGTGTATGAAGATAGGGGACAAACAAGCTATGGCCACATTTGGGAACCATCTTTACATGTGCTGTGTTGCATATATTGATACCATTTATATGGGCCAGTTTCTGAAATAAGTCCACCTTGTCCAGCCACGTTAATCTGACCCTCTTTTGTGTTGGTGCCTTGGAGGGTCTCCCCATGGGCCAGTGAGGACCTGTTGTTTGGTTGGGCATATGCTGTGGAGATGGTGGAATGTAGATCAGTCATCATGTAACCTACCTGAGAGGCTCCAAAGGTTCTGAAGAAACGGTTTATTCCGCAACATGCATTGACCAGAATACAGGCCTCAACAAATTTGTGATCTGACTCTTTGTATTGTATTGGTCTTAAGTTTTGGTTTTAAGACCACCACACATTCCACCTAGTAGTAAACTTTTGGATAAATGGACACTTTAGGTTCACTGGCGGTCTTGCCTACTGGTTGGGTTTATAGCAGTCCATTATTCTGATCACAGAGCCCACGGTTCGTTTGAAATTTTTTAAATAACTGACAACCTGGAATGTCCCAGTCCCAAAAGCAGCCCTCTATTAAAAAAATATGTTTTGGGTTCTAAAGGGTATTAGTGTTGTCCTAAACCTTCCATTACATCTACATTCTCTCTCTACTGAGACAGGTTCACCTTTACTCAAATCCTTCATTCTATCTTGCCCATAACATTAGGTATACAAATGTTCAACCAGTCTTTCTAGAAGATTTTTATATAGACCATATTACTTTGCCTATTCAGGTCAAAATAAAATTGTACGTAGGACCCCTAATGTCACGGTCAGGCTTGGAGACCAGTAGTTATAACAGTAGAGAAGCTCCCACCAATCATCTAGATAAGTACACAAGCAGGTCACCCTGTCTGATGACACGGGCTCACCCGAGGTGTGTGAGCTAAGCACTAACTGGTATTCACCAAAGTTCCCGATGGTAGAGATGGGTACCTGGTCAATGACCTCAGGATTGCCCCACCAGGAGGTGAGCAAGCCGCAGTCCAGTAGCTGATATAGCATGTAGAAATCAAGCATAGTCAAGAGGAGAGTAAAGCCCACAGGCCAGGCGAGTAAGGAAGGGAAGTAGATCCACCGCTGACTAGGTACTAGGCAAATTTGAAAGCAAGTAAAAAAATAAATTTAGATTAAAGGGAACCTATTGATAGGAAGTTAGGGTGGGCCTCCGCTTTAAATAGGAAGTTCATGGGAGGAGCAAAGAGTTCAAGGTTCACTAGAAACAAGGCACATGGCAAGATTTGTGTATACTTACCCAGCCATGCTTTTCCAACACTATCATGCACTGCCTAATGGAGCAGGGTATCCAGATATGGGGGAACATTTAATTACCAGACCCAAACCCGGTCATGTTGGAGGGGTGCCATGATATCAACCCCCGTATAAGTGCCAACATTAGTTTGTCATACCTAACACAGGCAGGGCTGCAGTGGGTGGGACCATGGTTGGGTAAGTATACATTTTACCAATTTAAGGTCTCTTTAACTGCTGAGTAGGAGTAACTAAGGTACATATACTTCAAGGAACTTAGAATAGCAATTGACTATCAATGTTAAAGATTATACAAGTTTAATGAAATTACATTTTCTCAATAATGTAATTTACAGATCACTGAGAACATACAAACTACTGTATCTAAGGCAATCGATGAAATGATTGTAGATAAGTAAATGTGTTTTTTTCTGGTTGGTTGCTTTTGTAATACTACACATCCTCATATGTGTTGAGTAAACCTAAATTTCACTGATTATTTTGTCATTGGCCATCCTTAAAGCGACGCTTCATCCCAAGCATGTAGTTGGAGCACAGCTGGACAATGCTTGGAAATAGTTAAGAATTGGAAGAGAAGGAATATCTGATGTGCCTCCAGCAGGAACATTTTCTCAGCCCTTACCTCATGTGTTATTCTAGGCAGGCTACATAGAGGAGAGCTGGGCATGAAGTGTAGGGGGGCTGAGCACTTCTCTTTCAGGAAAGAAAGATAAACACACTCAATACTTGCTTGGCCCCAAGTATAAACTGTACTGCTTATTGCATCTGAAATTTAGGCAGATATAAAAGACAGAATTTAATTCAGCTCTGTGACCATAAATTATATTCTGTATTTTAATGCAAGAAAAGTACCTTAATTTTTCGGCATCTGATGATTGTTCAGCAGAACTCTGTGCTAACAAGAGACAGGCTGATAGGAGAAGAGGGCAGAATTACAGAAAAATAACCTCATTAGCCTGCTACTCCTCCATTCACTGTCTACATGCAGCCCTTCTATACTCACTGGGGGAGATTTACTAAAACTGAGGCACTCAGAATCTGGAACAGCTGTGCACGATAGCCAATCAGCTTCTAGCTTCAGCTTATTCAATTAAGCTTTGACAATAAGAGCCGGTTCACACTGGGGCGGCACGACTTCGCAAAATGAGTTCTGTATAGAAGTCAATGCAAGTCGCCCCCAAAGTCGTACAAGAGCCTTTTTCTAAGTCGGAGCGACTTGCGTGGCTCCTAATTATAACGGTTCTATTGAATAGAATGGGACGCGACTTGTCAGGCAGCGGAGTCGCCTGACAAGTCGCCCCGGTGTGAACCAGCTCTTAAACCTGGAAGCTGATTGGTTTCTATGCACAGCTGTGTCAGATTTTCCATCCTCCAGCTTAAGTAAATCAATCAGTGGCGGCCGCTCCATAAGGGGCGCAGGGGCACCGCCCCCCTAATCCACGTACAGGATACTGAATGCATGGATTCCACTTTTATTTTTTATTTATTTTTAAGCCTGAGGCTCTAATTGGCTTAAAAAAAGGGTGGGCTTGGGTCGCAGAGCCCTGAGCCCACCCGGTTGAGTGACAAAAGCAAATGAATATTCGTTATTGTATTCCTGCTTCTCCTCCTGGTCAATCAGGAAGCAGGTCCTGAGACCTGATTGGCCGAGAAGAGAAGCGACTGTATTGACTGGCACCAGAGAGGATGTACAGGGAGATTCGGGAGATGGCTGTCCTCATCAGAGCGATCTCTCTGCATTGCCGCACAACACAGCCAGGGCCCTGACCGCATGGGTACCAACCACCGACCGACCCACATGAAGAGTTTGATAGGGACATAGGCATCTATTAATTGCCACCCCCCCCCAAAAATAAAATGGAGCCCCAGCAGCCACTGAAATCAACCCCACTGTGTGCCCTTCTAGCTTCAGGAGATAGTAGTCAATGTTTTTCTTGCCTGGGTGCTTACCCAAGGACAGTGATGAAATTTATCAAACTGGCTTAGGCCAGGACAGGTCGGGGGCAGAAGGGATACGTGCCTGGGCACCATGGCTCTCTGTGGTGGGGGAACCCTTGGAGCTTTGTTTTGGGAAAGAGGAGCCAGAGTTGAGGGAAGAGCTTTTCTGTACTGGGGAGGTGAAGGTAACAGTGGCGCTTTGTAGTGGGGCATTTCTTCTAGTGACAGTCCTTTCAGTGACACCGCTAAGGGGGATTTTTGTCTTGTCAGTGACACCACTAATGCAGAATAATTTTTTCTCCTTCCGGTGCACCACTGACACGGGGACATTGTTTCCTTCCAGTAACACCACTGACTCGTGGCCATTTTTTTATTTCAGTGACTTTTTTTTCCTTTCGGCGGCACTACCTTCCCAGTCCTTCAAGAATCTTACAATCTAAAGTCATTATTGCACATGTGTACATACTAGGGCTAATTCGGATGAGGACAATTAATCTACCAACATGTCTATGGAGTGTGGGAAGAAACCCACATAAACACAGGGAGAGCATACAAACTCCATGCAGATAGTGTTGTGATTGCTAATCACTAAGCCACGGGTCATAATCAGGGTTGCCAGTTTGTAAAATCCATAATTGTTGCATCTGTCTATAAATGTCAGTTAGGGATATGCAGCCTACATGTCCGTAATGGACATTCAAGGACAGATGCAAAAAGTACAGATTTTACAAACTGTTCGTAAATTTACTGAAAGTTGGCAACCCTGGTCGTGATCACTAACCACCTCTTGTATCATGCCCCCTACCCTGACAGTTTCTTACAGCATGTCTCCATTCTTTAACCACGCTTGTACTATGTGTGCAGTCTTTGACCATCTCTTGTAACATGTCCACAGGCTCTTATCTGTTGTAGGACGTTCAGTCTTGGACAGTTTTCTATAGCATTACTTGGAGTGAACATTATGTGCGTGATGTCAGGAGCCTCACATGGGGCCCAATATATCAAGAAATTAGACCACTGCTACTCTAAACTAAAAAAAAAAAAATGGAAATCAGATTGGTTCATCTAGGCCAGGGGTCTCCAAACTGCGGCCCAAGGGTCGGATGTGGCCCTTTGCGAGGCACTATTCCTCCCAATGACACCAAAAATGGGACTCTAATTCTTCCACTAATAGCAATGATGGACCACTTTTCCTCCTCCTACTGCCCACCAACACTGGGACCATGTTTATTCTCACTGATGCTCGGCCCTGGGGCATTTTCTACCCCCATTGGTCATAATCCGGCCCCCCTGAAGTCTCAAAAACAGTAAAAGGGCCCTTTGCTTGAAGAGTATGGAGACCCCTGATCTAGGCTATGACTCTATACACACCATTAGTCATATTAAATAAGCCCATATGTCCCTCATTGGGTGGGCCGAACCGTTTCTTCCACCCCATATAGACACAAACGGCTCCAGGTGTCCATCTGGGTTAAATGGCACGATCTCTCGTTGATGTAACACTCGATTATCTGAACTGATTCCATTTTGCTCTGCAGTGGGTGAAGCATTTTAGGAGGCCCCTGCACATATGGTTTCTGTTTTAGCTCTGCTTAGCTTATTACAAAATTCCCACAACATGGTTTCTCTCAACTCCCGAGCCAAGCCCCCAAAACTCGACTGATTTTATTTAATCTGTTACATTCTTGGCGTGGTGCGAGTCAAGTCAGCTCTACGAGGGGGCCCTGTGCTATCGCTATCTCGCTCTATACTAAGCCTGGTTTAATATTGCCGTATTGTGCTGTGTGTTGTATAGAGGGACATATGAACCAATATAAAAGTGTTTATTTGGCTTTGTGTACAAGCAGCTGCTTTTGTTTAGTAACCTGAGCAGATGCGAAAGAATTTCTGCCACCATGAAGCAAGACATGATGAGGCCTTTATGTGTTAAGCAGCAGCTGGACATTTCAAATGCCTCCTTGTCCCCTAAGATAAATGATATCCTGTTTATAATCCCCCTCCTTTTCCATTTTACTGAATACTTTACACAAGTAGTTGGCAACTCATTTTCTCTTGTGATGGGAAGCCTTTAAAATTATGCAACAGTTTGAGACCCTGTCACCAGTGGTGACTAAGGATCAAAATATAGGGGGGGGGGCAATAATAATTTTCCATGGTATAACTACTTGAAGTCCAGCGATGTACAGGAAAATATAGTGTATATAGTGCAGGAGTATGTAAGGTACAATAAAGTGTAGGAATGTGCAATGGATAATACAGTGTATATAGTGCAGGAGTGTGTAATGGACAATATAGTAGTGCAGGAGTGTGTAATGGACAAAATGGTGTATATAGTGCAGGAGTGAGTAATAGATAATATAGTGTAATATAGTGCAGGAATGTGTAATGGACTATATAGTACAGGAATGTGTAATGGACAGTATATAGTGCAGGAGTGTGGAAAAGAAAAAAGCTTGGATATAAATGTGTGGCTGCAGGCACCCACTACGCAAAAAAAGGCATTTTAATTGAGGAGGGGGCACAGTATAATGTTGGTGGGGCCATGGCCCCCTCTCACCCCACCCTAGAGACGCCACTGCCTGTCACTGAGGGGAAAGGGGGTACACTGATCCTAGGTATGGATGAAGGCACACCTACCGTACCCTACTTGCAGCCTCCTCCCAAACTATCTTGTCATTAATATTATTATTATTCAGGATTTATATAGCGCCAACAGTTTACGCAGCGCTTTACAATATAAAAGGGAGACAATACAGTTATAATACAATAAATACAAGAGGATTAAGAGGACCCTGCTCAGAAGAGCTTACAATCTAATAGGGTGGGGCAGGTGGTACAAAAGGTTGTAACTGTAAGCAATGAGCTGATGGAAGTGGTAAAAGATTAGTTGGAGACGTGATAGGCTTCCCTGAAGAGATGAGTTTTCAGGGATCGCCTGAAGGTAGCAGGAGTAGGGGATAGTCGGATAGGTTGAGGTAGCGAGTTCCAGAGGATGGGAGAGGCTCTGGAGAAATTCTGGAGACGAGTATGGGAGGAGGAGACGAGAGAGCTTGAGAAGAGTGGAGAGGATGATTTGGGATATGTTTGGAGACAAGATTGGTGATGTAGCTCGGGACAGAGTTGTGGATGGCTTTGTAAGTTGTGGTTAGTATGTTGAATATAATTTGCTGGGTGATCAGGAGCCAGTGTAGGGCTTGGAGGAGAGGGTTAGCAGACACTGAGTGGTTGGTAAGGTGGATAAGTCTGGCAGCAGCATTCATGATAGACTGAAGAGGGGATAGCCCATGGAGAGGGAGGCCAATAAGAAGGGAGTTGCAATGGTCAAGGCGAGAGATAACAAGGGAGTGAATGAGGAGCTTGGTGGTTGCATTTGTTTGAAAGGGGCGAATTTTAGAGATGTTACGGAGGTAAATTCTACAAACTTTTGACGATGATTGGACTTGAGGATGAAATGACAAGTCAGTGTAGGATTACACCTTGTACCCTGGCATGAGGGGAGGGACTGATGGTTGCATTGTTGATTTTGATGGAGAAGTCATGGAGGGGGGCAGGGGGAATATTAGTAACTCATGTTATGTTGTCATGGTTAAACGCTGGGCCACCCTGGCCAGCAAAGCTCCATCCATTCTGGGATTGTCTTAATATCGATGAGATCACTGTGTTTGTGTTCAATAAACCAGAGGGGGGGGGGGAGTAATGGAACTTTGCTTGACTAAGGAAAGAAACACACTGGAGCAGGGGTGTCAAACTCATTGCAGTCCGCATCACCATTATGGTTGCCCTCAAAGGGCCAGTTGTATCTGTGAGACTATATAAAAATAACTTCTCCCCATCAAATTAAATAATTGCCTCTGCATTTGATTATTACTAGTTTTAGTAATACCTTAAGACTTAAAGGGGTTGTAAACCCAACGCACACGTTCCTGTAGAAATGGCTGTGTGTATAAGTGGGTGGTGAAGCAACCACTGGCTGGAACCACATCGTACAGCAGATTGCAACATTTCAGAGCCACACAGTTTCCTGATGAAGGGGTCCTGCAATGGCCCACGAAAACGTTGCAATCTATTGTAATGATGTGATCGCTGATTAAAGCTTAGGACCCATTCCAGAGTTCCTTGGTGTGCTGGTGACATTCTTTTGCTCTGACTTGGCATGGTCGCTTCAGCACCCACTTATATGCACAGCCATTTCTACAGGAACGTGTGCGTTGGGAAAAGTGTGTTAACAGTTCCATGGTTGCTGTGTGGGGGGCAGAAAAGAACAAAGAGGAGGTGCCAACTTGGGGGCCCGAGCTTCCAGAGGAAATGGGCCCCTCAAGACGCCCGGGCCCCCCTCTCTGGTGGTGGTCCTGATAGCACTTACCAACCTACCAGTGGTGACCAATAGACTTACAAACTGTTGACCTTTTGCTCACAGAGAATTTGCTCCAACTATGGAACTGTTTCACCCTAGACTTTGTGCACACTACAACCGGAATGAGGAGCAGACGAAACTTGCAGAGGGAAAGGATGGGCAAGCTGTGGCACTAGAGAGCCAAAGCGTTGCCACCTGGGGTGCTAAGTTTACCTCTGGGTGCATTAAGTTCATACCTGAAGCAGAATGCCCCCTCCCCCCCAATTAAAGAGCTTCTTAGAAATTACACTCCAATCTCTACTGATAATTTAACCATAAGAGGCACACAGGGAGCACAACTCACTTGATAAGTCAATTTGTTTTCTGTTCAGGTGCTGCTGCAGTGCAACCTTTCTCAACCAGGGATCACCAATGTAAGGGACATTCTTCTCACTGATCACCAATGTAAGGAGCATTCTTCCCACTGATCACCAATGTAAGGAACATTCTTCTCACTGATCACCAATGTAAGGGACATTCTTCTCACTGATCACCAATGTAAGGAACATTCTTCCCACTGATCACCAATGTAAGGGACATTCTTCCCACTGATCACCAATGTAAGGAACATTCTTCCCACTGATCACCAATGTAAGGAACATTCTTCCCACTGATCACCAATGTAAGGAACATTCTTCCCACTGATCACCAATGTAAGGGACATTCTTCCCACTGATCACCAATGTAAGGGACATTCTTCCCACTGATCACCAATGTAAGGAACATTCTTCCCACTGATCACCAATGTAAGGAGCATTCTTCCCACTGATCACCAATGTAAGAGACATTCTTCCCACTGATCACCAATGTAAGGAACATTCTTCCCACTGATCACCAATGTAAGGAACATTCTTCTCACTGATCACCAATGTAAGGAACATTCTTCTCACTGATCACCAATGTAAGGGACATTCTTCTCACTGATCACCAATGTAAGGAACATTCTTCCCACTGATCACCAATGTAAGGAACATTCTTCCCACTGATCACCAATGTAAGGACATTCTTCTCACTGATCACCAATGTAAGGAACATTCTTCCCACTGATCACCAATGTAAGGAGCATTCTTCCCACTGATCACCAATGTAAGGAACATTCTTCTCACTGATCACCAATGTAAGGAACATTCTTCTCACTGATCACCAATGTAAGGAACATTCTTCCCACTGATCACCAATGTAAGGGACATTCTTCCCACTGATCACCAATGTAAGGAACATTCTTCCCACTGACGACCAATATAAGAAGCTGTAGATATTGTAACTATTAGAAACTATAAATAGTTCTCTCAGCCCAGAAGGGTATTTTTAAGGGTTCCTCTAGTTAACCCAACTACCTATTATGTGGTGCAGAGCCTAATGCAATAATTCTACTAGCTGTCCATGTATATATGAACAACAGCTGTCTATTGCAAAATCAGATGTGAAGTCCCATCTCTGCTTCTCATCCATCGCTCGGTCTGATAAGCATTCATGTCTTTTCTATAGCTTTGTAATGTTATAGTACACAGTATGGAAGGGGGGGGGGGGCATTTAACTTACATAAGCATTTTATCAAGTGTTCAAAAGCCTTTGCAAGTGTAAGCATTCTTTCAGCCTTTGGTGATTCTTACTCCTTCATCTCAAGCTGTGTTCCCTCTGTTTTTGATCCCCCTTTATTTGCTTTTATTCTAACACCTCCTCCCTTCCTTCCCAGCATTTTCTTAAAATAATATTACACTTATACAAAAAGTGCACTTGCAAGAAATTTTTCGGTTGTCCACACAACCAATACTCGGTTCATTTTCACTGCTACATTACAAGAAAGAAAGTTGAAAAAGGATTTGCAATTGAATCGTTAACGACCGCATTTATTTGA
Organism: Rana kukunoris; assembly: GCA_029574335.1. Taxonomy (NCBI): domain Eukaryota; kingdom Metazoa; phylum Chordata; class Amphibia; order Anura; family Ranidae; genus Rana; species Rana kukunoris. The sequence continues at coordinate 18,412,832 of CM056057.1, forward strand.
CCAATAAGTCCCATACTGAGCCACACGGCCCACAGTATAAAGTTGGCAAAGTGCACCTGTCATCTCTACACAGTAGGAGCAATCATTTTTGAACCAATTTTTAGCAAAATTTTAAAGGTCGATGTGTAATAGGCTCTGACGCAGTTTTTTGAACATCAATTCCATTTAAAGAGGAACTCACTCTTACCATTCACTCTGTGTTATTCAAAATTCACATACTGACCTGGACAGCAAATCCAGTGTTGCCCTGATGAGATCTGCAGCACCATTGTCACATTGTCACACTCCAGGTCCTACACCACCATCTTTGTCACTGACGTCACCCGGGGCTGGCTGCTCCTTCCTAGTTGAGGCAGCCTGGCCCTCTGATGACATGCCACTGAGTGGAGAAGACGTTGTTCTCACCTGGTCTCCTCTACAAGTGTGCAAAGTTTGTTGTCTAGAGGACCTACGGCTGAGGAGCACCGATTTTTCAAAGCCGGGCATCCCTTCCATAGACTCCCATGCTAAACATCAGTCTAGTCATGGACACAGTGAGGCATGCAGAAGGACACCCTAGGCTCATACTCGAGTCTTCCCATTTTTTTGTGGTAAAATGAGGTGCCTCGGCTTATATTCGGGTCGGCATATACTCGAATATATACATTTCTTTGTTTTACATTGAGGGGTTGGGTAGGTGTGCAATGATGCCTAGTGCAACTAAAGTATGGTGGTCTCCTTTAAAGTATATATAAAGCCTATCGATACTCTGGGCTCTATTTCCAATGCAACGAAAATATTATTTAATTTTTTTACTTGGTGGTTAGATTTGTTATTTTGAGAAATTGAACCTCCTCTGGCACCGTAGCAATAAAAGAGTGGATCGTTGAACTTAATTGCAGGACCTGAAAAAATTGATAGCCCAACTACATGACTGATTTGACCAAGTATACATCCACATGCAGTACCTGGATTGATTTCTTGGACTCAACCCAACTTTCTTGGGCTCAGCTCATCTCAACTCAACCCAGCTAAAGATTTAATATTGCAAAATTGGACAATATCCAGGACGTTCTGGAGACATCTTCTCTCCTCATCTGGGGACCAAACTGTTCCCCACCACTTCCCTCACCCCCAATATCTCTCCCTCATTACCAACTTTAATGTGGCGGATTTGGGGGCATCTAATTTGGGCATAACTTGTCAATCCCCAGTACCACTAACAGGCCTCTTGCCCTTCACAATTGTGAGAGTCCCCTCTCCAAGAGTGACCAAACAGCATAAATTCACCAGCACATGTTTTTTAACATTCCCAACACATTGCCCTGCATTTCCCAGCACAACCAGGTTCCAGTTTCTAGGACAGGCCATTGGTAAGAATAAAAAGAGAGTTCAATATATTTTCAAAACTATCAAAACTTTACTTGCACAACTTCAATGCATTCAACTTAAGGGCATACAGCTTCTTACCATTATGCTATTGGTCTTCTGCACTTTCCCAGGTCAGTCCATCTATGCCCTGTTCTCCCAACTCCAACCTGTCCAGGGCACCAGGGTGTCTCCAGATATTCCCCAGTTATACCAACCACTGGAAACATTACATCTTTACAGGTAGGCCCTCCCAAATGGGGGCCACCTCTAAAATCCCACTCCTGCTCTGTCGAATCCTTTCCTGAGCTCCTCATGCTCTCTGACACAACCCATTATATTTATGGGTAGGGTGTTACCTAGTGGCCAAACGGGAAACTGTACCAACACCTCCTTACACATCTTACCTTCCTTATCCATATTTCTATTTTTCTTCTTATGCCTTTGCCTTCTCTTTACCATTTACTTATTGGTAGTACTCAACTCAACATGGAATCAACGATGATATCTTGCTCACACATTTATACAAGCTAAGAAGATATAGACACTTCTGTTCATTTTTTTTTTTTTTATTGTACTGGAGGCATACTCATTGAGCTGCTTTGATATGTGTCACTTCCTCCTGACTCTCATTCCCATCATCTGATCTGTAATGTACCTAAAACTTTTTACTACTTTTTTATTCTTGAAAAAGTTAAAGGAATAAATTTCATGTTTAGGTTTTTATTGTTGGGGAGATTTATCTTCTCTATTTGTGAGTATTGCCACTAAGACAGAAAGTGAAAAATGTTATGGATGCCACCAGAATTGGGGTTGAGGGGACATCTCTCAATATAGATATCTGTCCTGGTGATAAATGTCTAAGAGGGGATTTCCCCCACTTTGTAAACGTTTTCTCATACTTTCAAATGTGTCTATGGGACTTGAAAATGTTAAAATGTTAGAGCCCAACTCCAGCCACCGCCCTATGATAGAATGGGTAAAAATGGAAAAAAAATTTAAGGCTGAAGTGTAATCTGCTTACCGTATACACTCGAGTATAAGCCGACCCGAATATAAGCCGAGGTACCTAATTTTACCACAAAAAAACTGTGAAAACTTATTGACTCGATTATAAGCCTAGGATGTCTATCTGCATGCCTCACTGTGCCTCACTTTGCCTCACTGTGTCCATGTGCATGCCTCACTGTGCCCATGCCTCACTGTGCCCATGCCTCACTGTGCCCATGTCTCACTGTGCCCATGCCTCACTGTGTCCATGACTAGACTGACGTTTAACATGGTAGTCTATGGAAGGGGTCCAGGGGACCTATGCCCGGCCGGTACCGGGTCCCCAATGTCACCAGAGAAATCACCTTTTAACATGGGAGTCTATGGAAGGGGTGCCCGGCTTTGAAATCTGTGCTCCCCGGCCGTGGGTCCCCAGGACAACAAACTTTGTACACTTGTAGAGGAAGAGTTGGGCTACATGTGGGGTCCAGGAGACCTATGGCCGGCCACTACCAGGTCCCCAAAGTCCGGGAGATCAGGCGCAAAAAGAGTGTGTCTCTGGTCCATCTCCTAAAGAAGTAGGACTCTACCCTGACCTCTGGGGCCCAAGGCTCCTGACGGGCAAGGCTCAACATGGTCTATCTAGCTAAAAGGCCTGGCAGACCCCTCTCTTCATGATCAGCTAAAGCCAAGCACTGAGTACTGAATGAGGGGCTCATCCGATTCAGGGGAGGAAGAAACCCAATAGCCAAACCCTCCATCTAGACTTCATGGTATGCATGAGGACCCACACCCTCCATCCAAATGAGAGAAAAAAAAGACTGCCCACATGTAATGCTGAGCCTCCATGATTGAGAGAACTGAAGTCCAATGAATAAAAGATGCTGACCAGGGACAGTCAGGTTTGGGGAGGAAAGAGCTAGGTGATGCTGAGGTCCTCCAGCTGGGAAATGAGCTGTGCTCTATCCAACTTGCAACAGATTCTAAGGCTGGACTGGAGATTAGCTACTATGCCTTTGTACAGAGGAATTTTTTCTTTGTGTGGTCACCTAGGCAGGAAGCTAGGGAAAATCATCCTAGAGGGAACACAGACAGTAATGGAAACCTGGCAACAAAACTGTTTTTTTTTTTAGTGGAAGTGAAGGTTTACAATCGCTATATTCATGTAACTTATTTTATAGCGCTGACACTTTTTCCACAGCATGATGCAGAGAACATTAAATCATTGGCATTAGTCCTCAGGAGCCCACAATCTAATCTCTGCACCAGTCACATACTAGTCATCTTCAGAGGAAGCCAGTATGTTGTTGGATTGTGGGAGGAAACACAAGCGCACACAGGAAAACCACCCAACACGTACAATCTCAGCACACCCAATGTCCTTCCCCGAAAGCAAATCCAGAATTACAGCATGCAAGACAACAGTGCTAACTTTTTTAGCTTAATGTGCCTTTTAAAGCCCAGTTGTATTTTTTGCATGTAAAGTAAAAAATATATAATTTATTTAATTTTTGTAATGTGGCTAATTGATCCCCACAGTGGGCAAGTAGGGGAATCCCTGACCTGCAGTTACATGTATAAAAATGGGTGGGTGTGTTAATGACATAATCGAATATGGCCATTCTAGGTCATTGATGTTGACCTAATTTGGCCATCCCTGCTTTGTGCACATGCAGCTGTGGGGTGGGGAATCCCCTGATTGCAGCTGATTGGCTGGCACTAACAGCTTCCTTCTGGATTTGGCCAAACATAGGTTCTCTTAGGTTTCCAAGCCTGAACCCAAACTCATTCTGATCTCCAATTAGCAGTGAGCTTGAGCTTTGCTGATTACTCTAGCTGTGACTCATCAAGGGGCCATGTTGGACCTCTACAGAGAGACTGCTGGTTTGACACAAAAAGCATTGCCTCTCTGTAACTTAAAGGATTAGAGATTTTTTATATCAATGTATTATATACATAAAAGCCTTCTGTGTGCAGCAGCTGCTCCAGCACCTATCACTTCTCGGCCTTTTGGCTAAGATCAAGTGTAGTATCTGTTCTTATCAGTTACCAGGTGGTGGCACTGTGCTACTGTCCCTAGCCTACAGCAGTGGGTTGGGGGTGGCGATGGCTATGCAAATCCACTTGGTGTAATGGTAACATGGATGGTTAGTATCGGGGAGAGCCGACAAACTGAGAGCTGTTAACAGGTATTCTCTAGAGAAAGCCGGAAGGGTTACCTCCTGATAGGGATGGAGAGGCACTGGGTCTGGCTGAAGAAAGCCTGTGGTGTATGTGCCCCGGGAGTGGCAGTCCAGGGGTGCTATAATTCTCACTGTGAGTGGGGGCTCACTTTGCGTTTTGCTGGCACCTAGGTCACTGCACCATACACACTTTTTTCTTTCCCGCCCTCTTCGGCCGGGCTATTTTGCTAGGATCAGAGGAAATTTTATTCCTGGCAGGACAATGACACCTCGCACTTCTCCACTTCCCTTTTCCCCACCTTTTATGTTTGTTGTGTCCATCACTTTATGGGCCAGATTCACGTATTCCAGAGCATCTTTGCTCTGGAGTAACGCTTCTGATTTGCGTTGCGCTGCCGAATTTTTAGGAGCAAGTGCTGTCATTCACGAAGCACTTGCTCCTAAAGTTGCGGCAGCGCATCGCAAATGAGCCGGCGGAATTCAAATGTCGCGGGTACGGGGCGTGTAGTATGCTAACTACGCGCGATCCCGCCGCCGACGTACTGCGCATGCGTCGAGTGTCAAAACATCCCCGTGCGCATGCTCCAAAATCTGTGAATGAACGTCAATGACGTCACATTCCCATTCATGACCGTTTTACGCAAGCGACGTTTTTTTTTTTTTTCCCGACGCGATGACGACGCCTATACCTAACATAGGATACTCCAGCCCCATGTAGGTATATCTATGCGCCGCGTATCCCGTCCGGAAACGTCGTAACGTCACTGCGTCGCGCCGGATTTCGATCGTGAATTGCCGATTTCCGCTCATTAACATATTTTTTGAGCGTAAATCGGCGGGAACGCCCCCGGCGCCATTTTTAAGTTGAAGTAACGATGCGATGGCGAAACTCAGTTACGCTGCTCGCATCGGAACTTCAACCCGGCGTTTCTTGTTTTCTGGTTACAGAAAACAGAAACGCCGGCTCAAAGCCACTGTTACGCTGGCGGATCACTCGATCCGCCAGCGTAACCTTTCATGAATCTGGCCCTATGTCTTTTATGTTGTTTTTGGGTTTGTACACGTTTCACATTTGATTAGCAGGGTGTAGGTCCTCGGGCCTGCCCTGAACATCTTGGAAGGGGGTGGATATGGCCTTCTGCCATTGTTCCCCCTCTCTCATAGGGTCTCCCTTTGGGGGAACCCCATCTAATACTTGAAGTGGTCTGTTTCGGCAGACCTCCCAGAGAACGGGGTCCATATGGTTTCGGCCAGATGGACCATGTGAAGTACCCCAGTCCCTGTCTGGAGCCTAATGTCCTGGGGGATCAGGGCAAAGGTCCCTTCTCTTCGGAGGAGGACCATATGTACACCCTGTGCATGTTTTGTTTCACTGTTTGGTGTAAACTTTTTTTGCAGCGGGTGGAGTTTTTGGAGTGTGTTCACACACCACAGGCTTTAAAAAAAAGCACCCCCTATTACTTACCTGGGCCCCATGTCCATGAGTGTCTTGCCATCCGAGACTCTCCCTCCTGATTGGCTGGCTGAGACACAGCAACAGCGCCATTGGCTTTCGCTGCTGTCAAAGTCAGTCAGCCAATCAGGAGAGGGGCCGCAGCTCTGTGTCTGAATGGACACAGGGAGCTGTGACTTGGCTTAGATGCCCCCCATAGCAAGATGCTTGCTGTGGGGGCACTGAACAGGAGGGAGGGGCCAGGAGCTCCGAAGAGGGACCCGAGAGGAGGAGGATCTGGGCTGCTCTGTGCAAAACAACTTCACAGAGGAGGTAAGTATAACATGTTTGTTATTTTTATTGAACAAAAAAAACAAGACTTTACAACCACTTTAATGCTGGGGGTAGCATTTCAGACTCATTGTAGGGATCACAAAGTCCACATTGAACTTAGGCCTCTGTAATGGCTCTGGTGAACGAGAGTGAACCACAACTGCGGTAAGCAAAGACCTTCACTGCGTCCAGCCTGCCATCGCTGCGGACAACCTGGGAGTTCTTCCTTGCTGATGCCTTACACTATGGAGTCCCTTGCTGCCAAACACTGAAGCCCTGCAAACGGATAAGTACTGTAGCCATTGTGTCACTTGTAGTGCTATAAAAAGATCTGCTGCATATTTTCCACCTAAAATAATTGCTGTTATGCATTATGGCTATTTAACATACTACTTGGGATAGACTGTTGTGCCTATGATTGTTTGCTAAGGAATATCTTAAAGGGACATCTACACTCAAATTACCTGAGCTATATTCGCCTCTCATATGTAACTATTAGTTGTCTCTACAACTCCTATTTACTACGTGCTTGACATAAGTGTAAATTGCTTGTGGGCCTTGCCCCTGACTTGCTGAACATGTTCGCTCTAACTTTTCTATGCTAAGGGTTGATGGTATTTCATACCAACTCCTTTAGTGGCCTAATACATCTCTATATGTTTAAGTGATATGATGTAGAGAACCCCCAAACTTCTGTTTGTATGGAGTGACTCATAATCACTTGCATATAGAGGTGCCTTGGAATCTTTAAAGTGTATACTATAATTTTAAACACTAAGCTCTGGTCGCATTATTATTTTTAATGCAAGCAGTATAAGTACTTGGATTCAACCTGGTATCAGCCACGTCTGTGCAGCAGAGGTGTAGTGTGGGAGGAAGAAGCAGCACAAGGAGCCAATCCATTCACATGCTGAACAAGGAACATGCTGATAGGAAGAGAGAACGAAATGACCGAGAGATGAGTTCATCACTGTGCCGCTTCTCCCTTTATTGTCCACTCACATGCTGAGGGTGGATCCAGGATGACCTGGGCTCAGAGGAAGTGGATTGAATAAGGCAAGCCATTAGACTGAGAGCATTAAGCATTTGAACAAAAAATAAAGCCGAATATTGCAGCAAAAGCTGGTTTTGTCATTTTATATTTTTTTTAATAGGCTATACATTTTTACCTTGTTATTTTTTTGGATAAAGTCTTGCTTTTTAAAAGAAACTTCTCCTGTGAGAAACACAGCTGCTGTAATTTTTGACGTTTTCTTTGAAAATGCAGTTTCGGAGGTTTCAGAGAGAGGTCGGCAAAGGCAACCGTTAAAAATGTTTTTCATGAAAGCTTCCTTTCAATTAACAGTTATAACTCCATTTTTTTAAATGAAAGAGAAAGTAATAGCAATCCCTGAACCCGGCATCCTCACATCCTGTGTTTCCAAGGTAAACCTGCACACTGTTAAAGTATAACTAAAAGCAAAACTTTTTCTTGGTTTTGGATAGAGTGGAGAGGGATTAGAACCCTTGTCAGACTTTTATTGCTGCCTATGCCCCTGTTAGAGAGATTTACTTTAGTAGTCCTGGTGACAGTTATCATCGGAGGAGAAAGAAAATCCCCAAATTTGGGTTGTCATCTTCCTGTTGTGGCTATGGGACAGGAAGAGAAATGGAAATCTCCCTATTGCCAGGTGCTGGACTACAGAAACATGGAGGAGGAGGCATTGTCCTCTTTAGGCCTCATGCACACAGGGCATTTTTACAGCTGCCTTTAGCAGCGTCGGACATTTTTTATTTTTTTTTGCAGCTTAAAAACACCTCTACATGTTGTTCTATGTGTCCATGTACACACAGGCTTTAAGGAACTGTAAGTAGCAAAGGCCTTTTCAAGCGTCCAAAAAAAACAGGGTCATTGGGTTCTGAGGACCGTTGTTACAGCTGTAAAACATCTGACGCTGGTAAAAGCTGCTAAACGCACCTTAAAGCTGGATACAGTTAAGCGGCGTCAAGCGTTTTTTTTTCCCCGACATGTCAAAATCATATCATGATTAGTGTTGAGCGGAATACACCATATTAGATTTTGCGATATTTCCCGAATATATAGAAGAATATTCGTGAAATATTCGTTAATATCGAATATTCGTGATATTTTATCAAAAAAAAAATTTGCCGAAATTTCGCTAATGCGAATGCGAAAATTGATTGCGAAATTCTCGTCCACGCATGCGCATGGTCGTGCAGGCAGGTTCCTATTGGTTGCTATGGAGGTTGCTAACCTCTGACAACTGTGGTAGGAGAACTCTGATTGGCTCTGATGCAAAAGAAGGGCAGAGAAAGTATTTGCGAATATTCGTAATACGAATATTCTCATTGCGAATATTCGGCAACATAAAAGGATAGCCTCAGGTACTCGGCCCAGGGTCTCTAATCATACCAGCAATGCTGCGTCGAAAAAAAAAAAAATTTGAAAAAATACGAATATTCGCCGCGATATTCGAGTTATTCGCGAATACTCGAATATGCAATATTCGTAACGAATATTCACAATGCGAATATTCGTGAGCAACACTAATCATGATGATCCAACTTGCAGTGCAGCTTGCGCACCGAGGATCTTGAAGGTGAACCATCGCCAAAATGAAAAAAAAAAGAACAGGTGTGTCGTTCCCCCCCCAAGACCATACCTGTCCCTTATCCAAGCATGCAGCCTGGCAGTTCATGAAAAGGGGGGACAAGCGAACGCCCCCCCCCCCCTTCCTGGACCATACCAGGTCTCAACATGGGGGATGGGTACTTTAAGGCAGGGGCTGCACCGACCCACCCCAAAGCACCTTGTCCACATGTTGATGGGGACAAGGGCCTCTTCCAGACAACCCTGGCTGTTGGTTGTCGGGGGCTGCGGGCGGGGGGGCTTTAATAAGGGTGCCCCCAAATACCAGCACCCACCCTATGTGAATGAGCATGGGGTACATTGTACCCCTACCCATTCACCCCAAAAAAGTGTCAAAAATAAAAACCATTACACAGGTTTTTGACAAAGTAATTTACTGAAGCAGCTCTAGTGTCTCTGTGCCTTCCGATTTCTTCTCCCTCCAGCTATGTCTTCTTCCGCTGGCGGTTCTCCTATCTCCGCTTTCTTCTCCCTCTGTTCTTCCTCCGATTTTCTCTCTCGCCATCTTTCCCGCTGTAATGCTAGGGCCACCCTGTGCCATTATTTGTATAACAATGGGGGGGGCCACCCAGTGATATCATATGGAGGCCCCAGCCCCTTGTGATGTCCCTGCTTGGGGCATGATGGGGGAGGACCTCCGGATGATATCACAGGCTGGCCCTGCCCTATTGATTCATAAATAATGGCACGCAGTGGCCCTAGCAATACAGCGGAAGAGAGCACCGAGAGAACATCGGAGGAAGAACAGAGGGAAGAGACAGGGGAGAGAGGAAAACCGGCCGAGGGAGAAGACAGAGTTGAGAGAAGAACAGGCAGAGGGAGAAGACAGCAGGAAGAGGAGATCCGGTAGAGAGAGAAGACAGCGGAGAGAGGAGAGGCATAGGGAGAAGGCAGCAGGAAGAAGAGAACCAGTAGAGGGAGAAGACAGCGGAGAGAGGAGAGGCATAGGGAGAAGGCAGGAGGAAGAAGAGAACCAGTAGAGGGAGAAGACAGCGGAGAGAGGAGAACAGCCAGCGGAAGAATACATCAGCGGAGGGAGAAGAACCGGAGGATGAAGACTTTGCCGGGATGAGAAGAAATCAGAATAAGAGACGCTGGAGCTGCTTCAATAAATTACTTTGCCAAAAACCTGTACTGTTTTTTTTTACACTTACAGGGCCAGATTCAGGTAGAGTTAGGCTGGAGTATCAGTGATACTCCAGCCTAACTGTCACTTTAAGCCGGCGTTTTTGTTTTCTGTAACCAGAAAACAAGAAACACCGGGTTGGAGTTCCGATGCGAGCGGCGTAATTGAATTTCGCCATCGCATCGCAACTTTAATTTAAAATTGGCGCTGGGGGCGTTCCCGCAGATTTACGCCAAAAAAATATGTTAATCAGTGGGAATCGGCAATTCATGATCGTATTCGGGCGCGACGCAGTGACTTTCCGACGTTTCCGTATGCGATACGTGGCGTAAAGATAAAGCAGCCCCCTAGTGGAGTATCCTATGTTAAGTATAGCCGTCGTCATCGCATCGAAAAAAAAATTTTGCGTCGCTTGCGTAAAACGTCCATGAATGGGGATTTGACGTCATTGACGTTCACTGACAGAATTTGGAGCATGCGCACTGGGATGCATTGACAGTCGACGCATGCGCAGTACGTTCGCCACGGGATCGCGCTTAGTTTAAATAATACACGCCCGGTACCCGCCCAATTTGAATTCCGCCGGCTCATTTTCGATACGCTGCCGCAACTTTAGGAGCAAGTGCTTCATGAATAACAGCACTTGCTCCTAAAATTTCGCCAGGGTAACGTAAATGAGAAGCGTTACTCCAGATTAAATATTCGCCCATCTACCTGAATCTGGCCCACAGTGTACCCAATACTCATCACATAGGGTGGGGGGCCGGGATCTGGGGGTCCCCTTGTCAAAGCCTTTCGCCCGCAGACCCCGACAACCAACATGGGGGCAAGGTGCTTTAAGGCAGGAGTGGACAGAGCCCTCTTGCCCCAAAGCACCCACCACTCCATGTTAAGGGCATATAGCCTGGTATGGTTCAGAAAGGGGGAAGCACTCGCTCTTTCCTGACCTGTAGGGCTGCGTGCTCGGATAAGGGTCTGGTATGGTCTTGGGGGGGGCCTGGGGGTGGACCAAGACCATACCAGATGATGGGGCACTAATTCTCCCACTGATATCAACAGTGGGCACTATTACTCCCACTGATACCAACAGTGGGGCACTATTACTCCCACTGATACCAACAGTGGGGCACTATATCTCCCACTGATACCAACCATGATACACTATTCCTTCCACTGGCACCACCAACTGGGCACTATTCCTCTCATTGACATCAATAATGGTCCACTATTCCTTCCACTGACACCAACATGGGATGATTCCTATTCCACGATCCTCCAACTGTTCCCAAAGATAGAGCACTATTCTTCCACTGACACCAATTATTGGCACTTGTCTCTTCCACTGACACCAATGATGGTGCTCTATTTTCTCACTGACGCCAATGATGGAGCACTATTCCTTCCACTGGCACCAAAAGGTGGCTTTTTTTCCTCCAACTGATACCAATGATGGGACACTATTTTTATTCCTACTGACCAACCACTGACTGCCAAGGAGGAATTGTTTGCTCTCACTAATGCTGGGGCATTTTCTACTCCCACTGGCCCTCCTACAGTCTGAAGGATAGTGAACTGGCACTTTGTTTAGAAATTATGGAGACCCCTGCTCTGGACTGGAAGATCCCTGATTGAGAAAGGTTGTCCTAGACATTTGGAATTATTCAACTCTTGCAGTGCGGGGGACCTCAGCATGGAGGGTTGATTTTTGTTAAATTCCTGGAGTTGGGCTTTAACCTAACTGCAGTCCCGGTTCCTAAGCTTTTTTTTTTTTAGACAGTACAGTAAATCTTTAAGTATTTTATAGTCCGTCTTGCAGTGTATGCATTCTTTAGTCATGAATCACTGATGAGGAAAGTGGGAGACTGTCCAGGCTGATCAATCATTGTACTGCTGATAGGAGACAGGTCTATGAGGAATGTTTTACATTCAGACATGAGCTGCATAGAAGGGAAAGGGGGGGGGGGGCATTTCTACAAACTGACAGTTCTAGTGTAAAGTAGGGTTGTCCCGATGCCTCTTTTTTAGGACCGAGTACAAGTACCGATACTTTTTTTCATGTACTCGCCGATACCGAATACCGATACTTTTTTAATGTGTCCCCAAATGCAGCCATGTCCCCCCAGCCATGTCCCCCCACATATTGCAGCCATGTCCTGTCCCCCACATACTGCAGGCATGTCATGTCCCCCACATATTGCATATTGCAGCCATGTCCTGTCCCCCACATACTGCAGCCATGTCATGTCCCCCACATATTGCAGCCATGTCATGTCCCCCACATATTGCAGCCATGTCCCCCTACATATTGCAGCCATGTCCTGTCCCCCACATATTGCAGCCATGTCCTGTCCCCCACATATTGCAGCCATGTCATGTCCCCCACATATTGCAGCCATGTCATGTCCCCCACATATTGCAGCCATGTCATGTCCCCCACATATTGCAGCCATGTCATGTCCCCCACATATTGCAGCCATGTCATGTCCCCCACATATTGCAGCCATGTCTGTCCCCCACATACTGCAGCCATGTATGTCCCCCACATACTGCAGCCATGTATGTCCCCCACATACTGCAGCCATGTATGTCCCCCACATATTGCAGCCATGTATGTCCCCCACATACTGCAGCCATGTCATGTCCCCCACATACTGCAGCCATGTCATGTCCCCCACATACTGCAGCCATGTCATGTCCCCCACATACTGCAGCCATGTCATGTCCCCCACATATGCAGCCATGTATGGTCCCCATACCTGTATATATGATGCCGCCGCCACCACCGCCGTTAATCCCCTGCATTACAGCGTAGCGCCACGCACGCAGTACAAGCTTCCGTTGTGAATAATTGTAAAGCGTGCGCCGCCATGTTCAGACACTCCCCTTCTCGTGATTGGACGGATCCGTCCAATCACGAGAAGGGGAGTGTCTATGCATAGCGGCGCGCGCTTTCCAAGTATTCACAACGGAAGCTTGTACTGCGTGCACGGCGCTACGCTGTAATGCAGGGGATTAACGGCGGTGGCATCATATATACAGATATGGGGGACATACATGGCTGCAATATGGGGGAAGTATTCTATTTTAGTATCGGGGGTATTTGCGGGAGTACAAGTACTTCCGCAAATACTCGGCATCGGTCCCGATACCGATACTAGTATCGGTATCGGGACAACCCTAGTGTAAAGCATGACGAAAAAGCTCTGTATTCCATGTGATCAGGCACAAGTTACTTTAAAGACAATTAGGGTGCCCCCTGCAGAGAAAAAGAGGGGCACTGATCTTGTGAATTAACCAAAACAACTTTCACTTAATGATAAAGTATTGTACTCGTAAAACATGCCCAATGCAAAATTCAGACAAATCAACCAGAACTGGTAGCACCACTTAAGATGGACAAAACATTGTACCAGAGTTCTGTAGATGCTTAAGCATTTTGAGGGAGCCTCCTCTGATGAAGGACACCCTTGATATGTGCAAGTATCTGCAGAACTCTGGGACGTTGTTTTGGTCAATGTGGAGGAGTTCAAACCCAACACAAACTTCCAAAGTAGAACTCCTCCAGATGGACCAAAAAATGGCCCAGAGTTCTGCACGTGCTTATACAATTCGAGGGTGTACACTCTATTAGAGTGGGCACCCTTGAAACACAGTACTTTAGGACATTGTTTCGGTCCATCTGGAAGAGTGATACCAGTTCTGGTTGATTTGTTGGAATTTCTTTTTGGGCTTGAAGTGCCATATGTTTTGTAAGTACAATATTTTTTTTATTATTAAATAAAAGGTTGTCTTGGTTAATGTACAAGGCCGGTGTTCCCTCTTTTGTTGTATACTATGTATAGTACGTAGAATGTATACACATTTTTTTGGTCCTCAAAAAAATGCGGAACTTCAAGCCCAATGCAAAATTCAAACAAATAAAAAAGTATTGTACTCAAAAAACATGCGAAAGTTCAAGCCCAATGCGAAATTCCAACAAATCAAGCACCCCTTAAGATGGACCAAACCGATGTGCCAAAGTTCTGTAGATGCTTAAGCATTTTGAGGGTCTGATGAAGGGTTTAAGATGGACCAAAACAATGTCCCAAAGTTCTGTAGATGCTTAAGCGTTTCGAGGGTCTTGAGATGTGCAAGCAACTGGGAAGTCGTTTTGGTCCATCTAGAGGAGTTCAACCTCAACGCACACACTTCCAACAAATCAACCAAATCAAAACATTGTCCCAGAGTTCCTGCACATGCTTACACAATTCGAGACTGTCCATTCTTCATTAGAGTGGGCACCCTTGAAACGCATAAGCAACTACAGTACTTTAGGACATTGTTTCGGGAAAACTGGACAAGTGTTACAAGTTCTGGTTGATTTGTTGGTATTTCCCTTTGGGCTTAAAGTGCCATATGTTTTGTAAAAACAATATTTTTTTATCATAAAATAAAAGGTGTCTTGGTTTATGAACAAGGCCGGTGCGCTCTCGTTTGGTCCTCATAAAACATGCGGAACTTTAAGCGAAATGCAAAATTCCATCAAATCAAGCACCCCTTAAGATGGACCAAAACGATGTCCCAAAGTTCAGTAGATGCTTAAGCGTTTCGAGGGTCTGATGGAGGGTTTAAGATGGTCTGATAAAGGGTTTAAGATGGACCAAAACAATGTCCCAAAGTTCTGTAGATGCTTAAGCGTTTCAAAGGGGCTTGAAATGTGCAAGCAACTGGGAAGTCGTTTTGGTCCATCTGGAGGAGTTCAACCTCAACGCAAACTTCCAACAAATCAACCAAAACTGGTAGAGCTCCTCCAGATGGAACAAAAAAATGTCCCAGAGTTCCTACACATGCTTACTCAATTCGAAGGTGGTCAACCTTGAAACGTATAAGCAACTGCAGTACTTTAGGACATTGTATCGGTCCATCTGGAGGAGTGTTACAAGTTCTGGTTGATTTGTTGGCATTTCCCTTTGGGCCATATGTTTTGTAAGTATATTTTTTTAGCATTTAATAAAAGGTGTCTTGGTTTATGTACAAGGGAGGTGTGCCCTCTTTTGTTCCACTATGTAGAGTACTGAGAACGTGTACAAATGTTCTTTTGAAATCTACAGATGTATGGCCAGCTTTAGATACACTTCAACAATCCCTTCCCTTATATATAGATATATTATTAAAGGGAGATACATGTACGGGTAGATCCACCTACTGGATATGTTTGTTTGACAACAGCCGAATACCTCCTGTTTGAATGTGAGATAACAAGTCACGCTTAAGTGTTATATTACAAGCCTGAAAAGGATCTATGGAGCCAGACAGATTGTATATATCTGATGATATTGGTATTTAGTTTGACACATCCCAGCGTGTTGCGAGAAGTTGCTTTTTGGAGCATTCAAGTGATCATAGCACATATTTCCTTGCAATTATCATTTCCTGGGTATTGCTGGTTACAGTGCTTTGGCAAGATTATCACTTCTGGGAGACAAAAAATACGACGGAGGAAATAGCAATCATTGCAGAACGCACACTGCGAATCCCCTACAGTGTCTTATCTACTTTACTTGTTTAACTTACAGCCTCCTTCACCCGCTGCTTGTGTTAGCTACCGCTGTCCTATTATAGAGCCCACATGACATCTCAAGTTCAAGGAAAAATTAAGAAAATATATGCACTTTTTTCGAATACTCGTTACAGTATCGGCAGTACTTTACTGTATACTTTTTCTCTTTCTCTTCCTTCTCTCCACTACGAGTGATCCCCCTCTAGTCCACATGATTGCAAGAGTCCCAGATGCCTCATTCAGAATGGAAAGATTTATATACTAGATCTTAAAGTGGATGTAAACCTGAATTTTTAATTTTTTTTTGCTGTCTGGAAAGCACTACACTGGTGTGAATTAGGGCCATTGAATTACATGGAATACGTAGAACCAATTGTGCATGCGTTTTTGATGGAGATTAAAAATGCACCAGATTGCATATGTGTTGGCAAGCCCTTAGAGCACGTGTCAAACACAAAGCCCACAGGCCATTTCCTGTGGCCCTCGTACCTCCCCTGCAGCTGCAGGAGAGCTCCAGACCTTCTCTGATCTTCCTCCAAACACTGTACTTTATGCTTTCCAATGCCTCCAGCTTCTTCCCAGCAGAAGCACAATGTTAGGTGGATGCGCTGTGGGAGGGTGGGGGACTCAACTTCTGATGGTGGGGGGCTCTTGATGTCTAATGTAAGGGTAGGAGATGCACTGGACTGGACATCTATTTAGCAAATACAACCGGCTCTTTTGAGGGCAATCATAATGCTGATGCGGCCCACAATTAAATTTAGTTGGATGCCCCTGTCTTAAAGTAATCTGGATTTGTGCCAACTACGTGAGCTTGTAGAGTTCAAATACCTGCATGACTAAGTAATGTTAAATTCCCTTACTATGCAGGTCCCTCATTTTTTTTATACCATATTGTTTTCTTTTGCAGTCCCCTTTGGCAGTTTTATTCACGGCACACCTTACAATGGAGTTGTATAACACAAGCAATTGGTAAAAAGAAAAAAAATATAAGCTAAAATTTTGCTAATTGTGATAGTTATTTGCCCACAACCGCCGGCAATTAGAGAGTTCTTGGACTACCTGGAATAGGTATTGTATCATTAGAAAGTGTGAAGTACTAGTTTATACTGTACTAGTATGAAGAAAAGATGTCCTCCAGTTGTTAAACACCTTCAAGTGGCAGTTGGCTTAAAGTGGTTGTAAACCTCAGACATGAAATATGAACATGGCATATCCCTCTATAGTCCTGTTTGTGAGAAGCCATGTGGGGGACACAGCAAACATGTAGAAGCAGGTGCACTAGTCAGATGAGACCAAAATTGAACTTTTTGGCCTAAAAGCAAAACCCTTTGTGTGGATGAAAACCAATGCTGCACATCACCCTGAACACACCATCCCCAACGTGAAACATGGTGGTGGCAGCATCATGTTGTGGGGATGCTTTTCTTCAGCAGGGACAGGGAAGCTGGTCAGAGTTGATGGGAAGATGGATCGCCAAATACAGGGCAATCTTAGAAGAAAACCTGTTAGAGTCTGCAAAAGACTTGAGACTGGGGCGGAGGTTCACCTTCCAGCAGGACAACTACCCTAAACATACAGCCAGAGCTACAATGGAATGGTTTAGATCAAAGCATATTCATGTGTTAGAATGGCCCAGTCACAGTCCAGACCTAAATCCAATTGAGTATCTGTGGTAAGACTTGAATATTGCTGTTCAGACACTCTCCATCCAATCTGACAGAGCTTGAGATATTTTGCAAAGAAGAATGGGCAAAAATGTCCCTCTCTAGATATGCAAAGCTGGTAGAGAAGCAAAGACTTTTTTGGTTGTAACATGACAAAATGTCGAAAATTTTAAGGGATATGAATACTTTTTCAAGGCACTGTATCCCAATAACTTTTACACAAACTAATAAATATACGTGTAGCGCCCTGCTCCAGATGAACAGGCACTGCCTCAAATTTAATGGGGGTCTGAGTTCTTATTTGGCTCAGACCAGATAGATTAAGGGCAATTTAGCCTATGTTCTAGCCATGGCTGTGCTGGGAGTGATCCACCATTGATCGCCTGGGGGTGTTATTACCACCCCAGGCCAAGGATGGCAGTAGACAGGTCATGGTATATTGAGTGTCCCCTTTCAGCAACGAATAAGTGAGAGTGGTTACCCTTCTGTGCATGCTGGGGAGGGGTACTTAAGGCACAGATGCCATTGGTGTGGGGTCCATTCGCACCTCTTGGCCAGCCTGGCCGGAGATGCGTGTTGTGAAATACCAAATAGCATTCCTCTCCTCTCCTCATTCATGTGATTTGTTATGCAATTGCCAATCAGTGCCTATAAGTGACATCAGTTCCATCTATTAGGGCCCATAAGTGCTGCCTATCAGTGCCCATAAGTGCCAACTATCAGTGACTATAAGTCCTGCCTATCGGTGCCATCCGTCAGTGCCCATTAGTCAAATTGTCACATGACATTAAAAAAAGTATTGGTAATTGATAGGGGCGAAAGTGGTATCGGGACAACCCTAGTCACTAGTATTCAGAGGACTGTGCTCTCTGAAGTCACCTCCTTGCAAGGTACATCTTTCACAGGAACCCTCCAGGGAAGTCTCACACAGGGATCTCCTGCCAGGCCTAAAATGCCTTTTGCAAGCCATCCTAGTCCCCACCTCCATAAGGGTCCTTCAATGTACAGGTCCTCTCCACCTGCCCTCATAGCCTGTCCAGGGCCTACATATGCTGATTGCATCTTCATAGGTGTAGGGTGTTTGTCTCCCATGCCCCAAAAGAGTGTGTGCCCCCCCCCCCACCTGACTTTTATATATGGGTGCTGACTAGGGATGAGCTCTGGCGTGTTAGTACACTCCACGTGCAGAGTCCGCCAGGAAGTAGGCACTGAGCTGCGCTAATCACAGATCACAGGCAGTGAGACATTTCCTGATCTCTGCAGCCGCGCGTTGGGACAATGTCTCACTACCTCTGATTAGCACAGCGCCGTGCCGACTTCCTGGCGGGCTCTGCACATGGAGTGTGCGAACACGTTGGAGCTCATCCCTAGTGCTGACTTAATCGTGACATCACTGCAGGAGGACTTTACCTAAAATGGGCCTAGCACCTCAAGGTCTTACTGACCGCAACCAGACACTATTTTGGTACAGAGCCACAAATATCCAGAAGTATAAGGAAAAGAAAATGTAATAAAAAAAAAGTTGTAATAATCGGTACATTTTGTGGCTTAATACTGCCAGGACAGATACTCCAGGCATTAACCCACAAGTGCTTTTAAGAAAAAAACTGGCCTTTGGGGGCAGGTGTCCAACAATGTTCCATCCTGATGCAGATTCACTCTTTTTCTAAAGGGAATCCATAACTTAACAAAATGCATGTGTCCAGTTGGGTATCAGTTTGCAGCAGATCTGCATACTCAAAGCAAAAAAATATGGATTTAACTTGGCTACTATTACAAGTAACCACAATGCCAACAATGACCTAAGCCTTAGTGAATACACAGCATATAGCTGAGCAAGTCTATTGTAATCTCAATACTGCTCATTTACTCTAAGCCTAGGACCAGATGCTGTCTCTCCACTCACCCCTGTATCTCCCAGACCATCATTTCCAGCTAAAAGAAGATTGTGTTTCCTTAAGATTAAACCTCACGTGTGTACTGTATATAACCTTGGCAAATGATATAGGATTAGAGAAAATATTCCATACCTTTGTCAATTCAACCATGACATGCTTATCATGAGTATTTTCCTTCCATCAGTCTGGTCTTCCCAGGACTGTGAAAAGTGTGGAATGTTCTGCACACCATCTATCATCAATTATACCTGTCTGTACCAGTCACATATTATATATCCTACAGTGAACAGAATCCCGGATATAAGGCAATGGCTTCCATTATCTGACCTGCTATATAAAATGCCAAGTGAAAACATCTTGGTTGCTATAAACAACTCATTTAACCATTTTCTGTGCTCTACTTTTAAAGATCACACTTGTGCAAGTCTCCAAATAATTTTAGACTTACAACTGTGGTAGACGAAGCTGGAAAATGAATACCAATGGATAGAAAACCAAATACTGTCTGCCTCTAGTTCAGGTTCTGTGTTGTTCTGTTTAACTAAAGCCTAATACACAAGATTGGATTTTCCGTAGACAACTTCTGGGCAACTTCAGCTAATGTTGTGTAATAGTTAGCATTGCTTATGAGCATGCGTATTTGTACTTTGGAGTTTTGTCCGAAGGATTTCTGTACACACGATCGGATAATCCGACAACACGCATTTGTTGGAAAATTTTAAAGCATGCTATCCAACATCTATTGGCGGAAAATCTGACAACAGATGGAACATACAAATGGTCAGATTTTCCAACAACAGCCTGCCATCACACAATTCCCGTCGGAAAAAACGATCTTTGTGTACGGGCCTTTAGAATTGTGTATGTAAGCTAAAAGAAAAGGTAATATTGTACACAGCAGCAAATGAGATTAATAAATATTGTCACCCAGGGTAATAGTTTTGTTTGTGCCATCATCATCCTCTAGAGCAGGAGTCTCCAAACTGCAGCCCGTGGGCTTTGCGTGCTTCTATCTGGCCCGTGGGGCACAATTCCTCCCAATGACACCAACATTGGAGCACATCTCCTTCCAATGACGCCAACAATGGAGCACCATTCCTTCCAATGACGCCAACATTGGAGCACAATTCCTTGCAATGACGCCAACAATGGAGCACAATACCTTTTAGACAACAAAAATAGGGTACAATTCCTCCCACTGACACCTTACTGGCTTTTCAATTGATCGATTTGTGTACAACATGCCTGTCTGTTTTTTCACAAACGATCAGTGTCACTGACTATAGATGGCGACACTGATCTAACTATTCTGACGGCCGTCAAGGCCCCCCCGTCAGAACACAATAGAACAGCGGGAAGGATTCTCCATCCACCTTGGATAATTTTTTTCTTCAACCTGCTAGTTAAACAAAAAAAAATGATCAGTTTATGGACTGCATTAAAGAGACGGTTTTAAGTGCACCAACATACAGATTGGGCCCCACTATTAGCTGGCTGAGGTGTACAAGTCAGGCACCAGGTACTGTGTAACTGCCTCTTAGGGGGTAACGCTTTGGCCCCATACACACGAGCGGACAGATTTGTTCAAATCTGTCCGTCCGACAGATTTGAACAAATCTGTCTGCTGGGATTTTGGTTTGCTCGCGTGTACACACGAGCAAACCAAAATCCCCGCCAGCAGACGGCGCGCTGACGTGTCGGTGACGTGGCGGTGACGTTGACGCCGCCACGTCAACGCACCAGGAAGTAAAACACTTCTGCGCATGCGCCGAATCCAATCGGCGGCGGTGCGGCGGCGGTGCGGGACGACATGTCTGCTGGTAAGTGTACTAACCAGCAGACATGTCGGGCGGACAGATTCCCACCCGATAGATTTCAAAGCATGCTTTGAAATCTGTCGGGTGGACAAATCTGTCTGCTCGGCCGTACACACGATCGAATCTGTCTGCTGAAACGGTCCAGCGGACCGTTTCCAGCGGACAGATTTGATCGTGTGTACGAGGCCTTTGAGTGCACTCTGGGAAAATGTCTGATCATTTATTGCAGGGAGATGCTGCAACACTGTTCTTGCTGTTTACACAGTTTATTTATACAGTTCACTGTTTATGCTGCATTTTCCAGTTCTGCTGATATTAGTTTGATTTTGTTTAGTACCACTGTGATCTGGATTAACTGCCTTATTATAGCCTGGTATTTATGTCGGTTAGTTCATTGCTCTCAGACCGATTCCTTTACCTGTTAATTGCTTTTATGCACCACCATGTATGTTGCATTGCAATATACTGTACTTACTCTATTTACAACAAAGAAGCCTGATGTCTATTTCTATATGCTAATACAATAGTTGTATGATATTAATACAGTACTTAATCTCATACAGGTGTCTGCAGCATCCCCATATCAACATAGGTGTGTCAGAGGGGATGGAGCTGTTCAGAGTCAAGGCAGAACAGAGAACCCATCACACCAATCGGCTCCTTTTGGGGTAAGCGCTACATAGTTTATAGTTCAAGCTTTTAAGAATACTTTCATTACCAGGCATGGGGTTGCTTTACTAAAACTGGAGAGTGCAAAATCTGGTGCAGCTCTATATAGAAACCAATCAGTTTCCAGGTTGTTGTTTTTTTGTCGAAGCTTAATTGAACTAGCTGAAGTTAGAAGCTGATTGGCTACCATGCAAAGTGCACCAGATTTTGCACTCTCTCGTTTTAGTAAATGACCCCTATGGTGTTTGTTTGCAAACTCAATATATACTATAAATAATGCAAGCTTTACCACATGTCGGATAGCGAGTACTATGAGACTACAATGCAGGTAACAAACAGCACTTGGTGTGGTGCATTGCAGTTCAATTAATTTAAAATGGCAACCCAAAAAACAACCACGTTAGCCTACAATTAACTTATAGGGCACCACAAATCACATGCTACATAAAAAAATTGCTTCAGTCTGGCTTTTTCTTTTGTTGCTTTGCATTGGTTGTCCATTCAAAAGTAATGGACTGCCTTAACGCAACACAAATGTACCCACAAAACGTTAATGTGTGCGCATTGGCATGCTTTTAGTTACACTCAGTTTATACTACACTCAGTAATTTTCCACTTTCTTGTAGCTATCTATGGCCTACACATTGATAATGCTTCATATAATGGTCATTCTAGTTGATTCTATTGGAATACACATCTTGTTGGGCTTCATGATAAAACCTAGATTTAGGCAAGATAAGTGGTCCACTAACACTTTTAAAGTTGCATGCAAAAAATGCCCATGAAGGAACATACGACATGTAGATCGTCCACTCTGGTGCAAAACACCTGCTGATCGTCTTTTTTACTTTTTTCATTATTATATCCTAAGCTTAGTCAGTGATCTCTTGTGAAAGATTTGAGACCTTGTCACGCTACCCATGCAAAAGGCATCACCCCCTTATACTCAACTTTCCACTCTTTGTATTCTTATTTTTCTTCTTCTTAGCATTTCTGGGTAGGGAGGATCATGTGACATTTCACCTATGACAGTACTTGGACGTAACAGCCAACTGGTTTACACATAGAATTCATTTTAATGTTGTCTGCAAAGCAGCAAGGAGTGGTGTGGGAGCACTTGTAAGGAGAGTATAGGGAGTCGAAGAGGGGATCCTTTGCAGAGTCACTAATTGGACTAGGTGTTTCTTTAAATATCAGGTTAACATATTCATAAAGATGATAAGTAGTTTTTTGGCCTCTGGTGCCCAACCTGTGGCCCAGGGGCCGCATGCAGCCCTTTGGCACTTTTTGTGCAGTCCTCAGGGCTCCCTGAAGCATGTACCTAGTCTCCAAGGACTCCTATAGCATGTTTTTCTGTCTTTGACCATCTCTTGTAACATGCCAATAGACTCTTACAGCACCGTGTATCATGTCTGCAGTTTTTGACCATCTCTTTTGTCATGCTCAATGTCTTTAACCATATACTGCTCTGTGCATGCTGTTTACGACACTAAATATTCACTTAATATTATGTGTGGCACCTTGGTGATGTCAGGGGCAGCACCAAAGGTCCCCTATATCAAGAACATTGACCACTGGTTTTAGCCTTACTGCAGTGAAGATGTTTGAGGGTCCCAAAGAACCAATAGAGGGGCTCAGGCAGAAGGGCTGAACTTGACTTTCATGGGGAAACTCCCATCTTTTATACTATATATGTTGAAGGAATTTATCTGTGGATCCTATTGAATGTGTTCCTTTTATCACTGACCCTTACCTCTCCTTACCATTTTTTTTTTAATCCTATATATAGCTTGAATTCTCAATTTTTACGTATGGGACCATAACGAATATGTAAAATCGAATTTATTAAACCCACAAGTCCATTTTCACCACTATTTTCCCTTTTACTGATATAGCACTATAACAAATATAATAATTTAGAGGTTGGAGAGAAGCTTGTGTGTAATTTAACACTTTTGGTAGTTAAAAATATTTTTTTTCTAGATGTCTATACATCAGAACAAAAAGGACAGATGGGGAGGAATGAGGGATGAAGAAATCTGGTTCCAAAGAGGGGCAGTCTGGAGCTATACAACATGACTACCAAGACAAACATTATGCATTAAAAGGTCCTTCTCCAAATACAACAGACTAAACAAGTTGTAATTTTGTTTGCTTTGTTGGTGGTTACTGGCAGTCCTTTGAGCTGTGGTTAAAGCTGTGGTTTGAAATGGGGTGTTAGACACCCACTCACTGCTTATAGGAGGGTGGGTGTTGATAAGACAGACCTCCCAGCATACTGCTTTTCTGTTGGTGTTTACAGAAAAAATTGAGTCGCCGTGTAATGGTGCCACCAGGTTACAAGGTCTTTGAGATGAATAATTTCTAGGGTAGGTCCCCAGTCTTTCTAAAGAAAGGGAAACTTCACTGTCCTTCAGGCTTGGGGGGGGCTGTGAACAGTGGGAGTAGAACATCTACCTGCATCACTGGTCAGTGAGAATAAGCAATGCCCCAGGCTTGGTGGTCAGTCGGAGAAAAAATGCCCAGGGTTGGTGGAAAGTGGG
Organism: Rana kukunoris; assembly: GCA_029574335.1. NCBI lineage: Eukaryota > Metazoa > Chordata > Amphibia > Anura > Ranidae > Rana > Rana kukunoris. The sequence goes on from CM056057.1 coordinate 18,437,026, forward strand.
AGTAAACAATGCAGCAGAGTACGTGGTCAGTGGGAGTTAAACAAAAAAATACTTATTTGTGGATAGTGGGAGAAGAAATAATGACTCATGATTGATGTCAGTGGGATAAATAGTACCCCATTATTGGTGTTATTGGGAGTAATAATTCCCTTATTCTTTGGCTCAGTGGGAAGAATAGTGCCCTATCCTTGGTGTCAGTGGAAAATAATAGCACCCCATCATTGGTATTAGTGGAAGGAATAACACCTCTTTATTGTCCTTAGTGGGTGAAATAGTGTCTCATCTTTGGTTTCAGTGAGAAAAAAAGGGCCCTGCCTTGGTGTCACTGTTAAGAATTGTGCCCATCAATGGTTTAAGTGGGAGGAATAGTGCCCTATCATTAGTATCAGTAGGAGGAATAGTGTCCAATCGTTGGTGTCATTGAGAGTAATAGTGTCCTATGAATGGTATAACTGTGAGAAAAAGGGTCTGGTAGAGGCAAGTAAAAGGACGCAATGTGGGACCACTGCCCTAGAGATTTGCATGACTTGGAAAGACTAACTTTTTATATGTATACATTTTTTTGTCAGGGTTCGTGCCTTGGAATGTTAATGTACTATTCAAGATATGTAGTAGCTAAGATGAAAGTTTTTCCTTTTTCCTGGATGCTGTACATATACAAGCTATGACAGCACCAAAATGCTCTTGTACTGCTTTTGACTGTTTTTTTTTTTATCTTGGATTCTTATCTTATTTTGTATAAAAATGATACATTGATTCCATAGATTTCCTCACTTTTTCTAAAGTTTCACCAATTTGCATTTACGTAGTATGTCACAGTAACTCATGCCAGGTGGGTTTGTTGGGTCCACTAGTTTCACTAGAATCTTTCACCCACAGCTTACTTTATATTAATGTAAAATAAATACTAATGCCAGGACGGTAACAAAGTTGTAGGTGTAATTATAAAACATGATAATAAAAGGTTGGCACACCCTTTGCAGCTATAACAGCTTCAACTCTTCTGGGAAGGCTGTCCACAAGGTTTAGGAGTGTGTCTATGGGAATGGTTTACTATTCTTCCAGAAGAGCATTTGTGAGGTCAGGCACTGATGCAGATGAGAAGGCCTGGCTCTCAGTCTCCATTCTAATTCATCCCACAAGTGTTCTTTCGGGTTGAGGTCACGACTCTGTACAGACCAGTCAAGTTCCTCCACCTCAAACTCGCTCATCCATGTCTTTATGGACCTTCCTTTGTGCACTGGTTCAAATCATTTGGTGGAGGGGGGATTATGGTGTGGGGTTGATTTTCAGGGGTTGGGATTGGCCCCTTAGTTGCAGTGAAGGGAACGCTTAAGGCATCAGCATACCAAGGCATTTTGTACAATTCCATGCTCCTAACTTTATGGGAAGAGATTGTGGATGGCCCCTTCCTGTTCCAACATGATTGCGCACCAGTGCACAAACAAGGGCTATAATGACATGGAGGAGCAAGTTTGGGGTGGTCTGGCCCCCACAAAGTCCTGACCTCAACCTGATAGAACATATTTGGGATGAATTAGAGTGGAGACCTTCTTGTCCAACATCAGTGCCTGACCTCACAAATGTGCTTCTGGAAGAATAGTTAAACATTCCCATAGATACACTCCTAAATCTTGTGGACAGCCTTCCCGGAAGAGTTGAAGCTGTTATAGCTGCAAAGGGCGGGGCCAATTCAATATTAAACCCTACGCACTAAGACTGGGATGCCAAGTTCATGTGCGTGTTAAGGCAGGCGTCCCAATACTTTTGATAATAAAGTGTATATAAGAGGCTGAAATTGTTCATTGCTCAAGAAACGCCTTTACAACCTCTGGAGTAACCCTGGTTGAGAAACTTTGTTGTAGACACTTAAACATTGTGTACCTTTAAATCCACCCCCTCTTTCCAAACCTACCATCACACAACATGTCTATAGTAAAATAAGAAAATGACATAAGAAAATAAGACTATATTGAAACCAACACTCTTAACAATACCCCAAGGAACCTATCCAGTTTTCATCATGGAGGCTCATGACCATATAAAATGTGATTTACAAGGTCCATGACGGGAATGAAATAATTTGCATCAGTTTTTAATTAGTTTAATTAAAGACAGGGAGGCATAGCACAAAGCTTGTTTAAGGGAGAACAAAGGGAACGGATATCTGATAATCCTAGAAACCAACAAAATTTGATGTAATATTGGGTCATAAGAGTCAGAACAATGAAAGGTAATTTTTAGAATCATTTCCTACAGAAGAAAAGTAGCATTGCTCAACTCATTCTGAGTATAGTTTGAAAAATTGAAAAAAAAAAGCTAAACGTTTGCTCATAGGAACCTGAGTTTGTTTTATTTGAAATATGATGCTTGAGTTGCAATGGTAATGACTCTGCATAGGTGCCTATTTTCATAAATCAGCATTCGTATAATGGGGCATAAAATGACCATGCAAAAAGCCAGCATCAGCTCTTTGCCAAGCATGTCTAGGTTGATGAGCTTTGACACCCAATGGTACAGAACTGCTGACAATACCAAAAATTGCAATCCCCTGTAAAGAATCCACCCCTGAACAACTGCCATCCAGCGATGTGGGTTTTGTGCTGCCTCTACCCTTCTAACAAAAAGCTGAGTGTATGTCAAGTCAGGGCTGCAATCCTGTGGCTTCTCCGCAGGCGGTAACTGGAAACCTTACTAGCTGGTCCTGAGCTCTCACTGCTGTCTCATTCATGCTTTCATCATGTTCCTGAAACTATCTCTGCAAGTCCATTCAACCGAACTGTCAGCCTGCCACCACCAGAAATAACCCCATCGATCCATGATGCTTCCAAATAGTAGACACTCAGCTGTAACCTACACACTCTAATTATTTATCAAATCTATTAACTAAGCTGCCATTATCATTATTAGATCATCATCCTTTAAATGCAAAAAGGATACAAAGTTAAAATTTCTAAATTAAAATTTGCAATTGAAGGGCAGATCTTTAGGTGATTGCAACACAAAAGAAGGGAGCAAATTAATAACACTTGATTGTATCGTTGTGTACCAAGCCAATGTTCCGAAATGAGAATGGAGGTATCGTCTATTGTACTTCAATAAACGAAAAGCAAGAAACTGCTTAATGGATGAACTCCATGCAAGCATATAATCTGTAGGTGATCCCTCCAACTCCATTCCCTCTCTGAGTGCTATGCTTCTTTAATATTTTACATCTGAATTCAAAAAGAAAATTCTGTCCTTATTGATACTCTACTGCCTCTTCTAGTTACTTCCAGACCCATACACCCATATAACAGACGTGAACACAACTTAATTTATGACCCCCACTCAAGAGACTCTCCAAAATCAAACTCAATGGGCCACAAAAACGGGCATATCTTTGTGCGGGCATAGCGTATCTTGTTTATGCTATGCCGCGGCAACTTGGAATGGCAAGTTCCGTATCCACAAAGGACTTGCGTCCTAAGTTATGGCGGCGTAGCGTAAATGGGCCGGCGTAAGCCCGGGTAATTCAAATGTGGAAGATGTGGGCGTAATTTATGTTAAATCATCGTGACCCCACGTAAATTACGTTTTTTTTAACTGCGTATGCGCCGCCCGTGGAGGTATCCCAGTGCGCATGTGCGAAATCACATTGCAAATATTCAATGCTTTCGACGTGAACGTAACTTACGCAAAGCCCTATTCGCAAACGTTTTACGGAAACAACGGAAAATTTGACGCTGTCCTGACGTCCATACTTAACATTGCGTACGCCTCTATACAGCAGGGGTAACTTTACGCCGGAAAACGACTTGCGCAAACGACATAAAAAAAAAGCGATGGGCGCAAGTACGTTCGTGGATCGCTGTATCTAGCTCATTTGCATATTCTACGCGAAAATTCTACAGAAGCACCCCTAGCGGCCAGCGTAAATATGCAACTTAGATATAAGTTGACGTCAGCCGTATCTACTGTAAGCAAAATTCCGGCGTATCTTGTTTTGTGGATACAAAGCAAAGATACACTGGCGCAGATTTGAAAATACGCCGGCGGATCTGGAGATACGCCGCCGTATACTTTTGTGGATCTGGCCCAATATGTCAATTCATTTTAGAACTGAATTTGGAAAGATAATTCTTTGTCAACTGATACTCTACTGATTATTTCTGCCTTTCTTAATTATTTCTTAATTACTTAATTTTTAATACAGACTTAAGCACAGGTCAATAAATATGACCTGTGCTCACTACTGTCCAATATCAAATTCAATAAGTCAATGAATTTTACACTACTGAATTTGGAAAGAAATTTCTTTCTCATATGATATTCTACTGGTTATTGCTGCTTTCCATTACTTCTTTATCCATATCATAGGCGTGCACACAGGGTGTGCCAGGTGTGCCTGGGCACACCCTAATCACCCTGTGCTGTATAGATTTCCCCTGCTGCTTGGCTGCAGAGAAAAGGCCTGGGGAATCTCTGTCATCAGTCCCTTTCTCTGTCCCAAAAATGAGACATCAGGGGTCTGATATTTCACCAAAGCCACCCCCCAATGGGGCTCCTTAAAAAAAATGTAAAAAAAAGGGATCGTAAAAAATATTGCAAACATGTAATAGTAAAAAAGTAATAATAAATAAATAAATAAATAAACTAATCTCTTCCCTACTGACACTGTCCATTGCTCTCCTGCTATATATATTGATGGATAGATCTATATCTATCTATCTATCTATCTATCTATCTATCTATCTATCTATCTATCTATCTATCTATCTATCTATCTATCAATATATAATCACTTGGGCTTTGGGGTGCACACGCTAATGTAATAGGCTGTGCACACCTATGATCCATATATTATGCTACTTAATTATGATAACAGACTTGAGCACAGGTCAATAATTAAGACCTGTGCTCAAGACTGTCCAAAATCAAATTCAATAAGTCAATGGATTTTTTACCTGAATTTGGAAAGAAATGTATTTCTCAACTGATATTCTACTGATTATTGCTGCTTTTCTTCATTACATCTTCATCAATATATAATACTACTTAATTATTATAACAGACTTGAGCACAGGTCAATAATTAAGACCTTTCCTGAAGACTGTCCAAAATCAAATTCAATAAGTGAATGGATTTTTTTACCTGAATTTGGAAAGAAAATCTTTCTCAACTGAAACTGATTATTGCTGCTTTTCTTTATTCATGACTTTTTTGTCAATATATTATACTACTTAATTATTATAACTTGAGCACAGGTCAATAATTTTGACCTGTGCTCAAGACTGTCCAAAATCAAATTCAATACGTCAATGGATTTTTTACCTGAATTTGGAAAGAAAATATTTCTTATTGCTGCTTTTCTTTTCTTTATTCATTGTTACTATTTTCATCCCTACACTAAGTTATTAGAACAGACTTGAGCACAAGTCATTAATTATGACTTGTGGTCCAGATTGTCCCAAATCAAATTCAATACATCAAATCACAACATTTTTCAATTGATCGGAACCAATCAGAATTCATCTTTCACTGATCTGACTTCGGTCATTTGAAATTGAGTCCATTCAGGTTATGGCACTTGAGCTTTGTTCTTCATACTGGTATACTAAGTTTGATAGTCAAGTAAAAAATTCAGAAAACACTTACAAGTATAAGACTCAACTCTTAACAAGTATAATAGTTAACTTGCACCTGAGAATGAACATCACTTGACAAGGTCTTCACATTGATTTAAAAAAAGGAGACAAAAAGTTCCCACTAGCCACATTTCTCATCTTTTTTACAAAAACGCTAAAAAAAGGTTCTTCTCGCCTATGACCAATTTTTTTAGCATCTGCCGAGAACTGTTCTCTCTCAACTTGCAAAACTATAGGCATTGACATGGTACTCAAATAACACAAGCTTTTGTTTGCTATTGCTGGACTAAAATCAAAAAATATATATATAAAGAAAAAAAGTTTACCTTGTATTCTTCCTTATGGGTTCAAATAATGATTTCCTCCCAGACGATCACTTTGAATGTATATGTCTTTTTTATTTTATTTTTTAATGGTTCCAAAAGTTCCTGTCCCCTTCTGCAGAAAAAAGTTTATTGTTTCACAATCCTCTTCCCTCTTGACTTGCAATTCTTGTGTTTGAGAAGGAGGAGGAGGAGGCTGCATCCACCCTACTGCCCCCCTTAGTCTGAGTGACTGGACTCCGCAGTGTCTGCTCCAGGGTTTTGTGCATGAGGTTCAAAGATGTAATTTCCTTGCAGACAGGCAAAGCACTCGAAAGCTCAGCTCTTACCTCCTCCTCCTCCCTTTTCAAAATATAATGCATGTAAATGACTTTGGATATCGTTGACATGTGGCTTCTATCACCACACCTGCCAAATAAAGATAAAAAAATAAAAAAAACATCAGCATCTGTCTGTTTTTCCCAAACGTTTTATTTTTTATTTTTTCTGCAAAATATCCTCAGGTTATATCCCAAAAAAATAAGTTTCCGTATATGTTGTGCTTTGATTATAGCAAGTGGCAGTCTAGTTTTGTGTCCACGTAAGAGGGTCTGTTTGTCGGCACAGTGATGGTATGGAGTGCACATTTTGGGATTTACATCCTGGCTTCGATCTCTTTAGAGCACGTTTCTTTTTTTTTTTTACCAATAACATGGTTTTGTTTAGCAAAGACAATCCCCTTTTGGAGTCAGATCATAGCAGATATTTCATGCACTCTTACTTACCTTGGATTGCGTTTAGGGAACTTTACGGTTATCAGAAGAAATACATAATATTGTGGTAGGAAGGTTTACCATGGGATTGTATCCTTAAAGTGGAAGTTTACCCTAGAATTACTCTGACCACCATATAACACATGGACATTGATAAATGCATAAAAACTTTTTTGGCATCTGTCAACTTTCTGGCCATTCAGCAACCAGCAATGTGAAACTGCTGGACATTTAATAGTGACACCATACAACTTTTGTCAAAGCTTAATTGAACAAGCTGAAGTTCCAAGCTGATTGGCTACCATGCACAGCTGCACTAGATGTTGAACTCTATGGGCTAGATTCAGGTAGATCGGCGTAAAAATCTGCGGGCGTAGCGTATCCCATTTACGCTACGCCTCCGCAACTTTTACGGGCAAGTGCTGTATTTACAAAGCACTTGCTCCGTAAGTTGCGGCAGCGTAGCGTAAATGGGCCAGCGTATCCCTGCGTAATTCAAATTGGCAATGTAGGGGGCGTGTTTCATGCAAACTAATCGTGACCCGACATAATAGACGCACCGAACGAACTGCGCATGTGCCGGCCGTGAACGTAGCCCAGTGTGCATGCTCCAAATAACGTCGCAATAAGTCAATGAAAATAACGTGAACGTCACTTACTCAAAGCCCTATTCGCGAACGTTTTACGCAAACAACGGAAAATTATACGCCGGCCCACCGTCCATACTTAACATTACGTAAGCCTCATATAGCAGGGGTAACTTTACGCCGAACTTACGCTCAGTAGCATATTCGACGCGTAAATCAACGGGAATGCCACCTAGCGGCCAGCGTAAATATGCAACTTAGATACGACGGCGTAAGTGACTTACGCCAGTGGGATCTAAGGCAAATCTATGCGTAACTCATTCTATGAATCAGGCGCATAGATAGGACGTCTCAGACGCAGAGATACGACGGCGTATCTGGAGATACGCCGTCGTAACTCCTTTCTGAATCTGCCCTATTAGTTTTAGTAAGGCACACTGGTGCGGTAGCGCTAAAGCGCCGCTATTTTTATCGGTGCTTTACCGCTAATTTAGCTGCGCTATCGGCCGAGAAAGGGTTAAAACTGCCCGCAATGCGCCTCTGCAGAGACGCATTGCCGGCGGTGTCCCATTGATTTCAATGGGCAGGACCGGTGAAGGAGCAGTATACACACCGCTCCTTCACCGCTCCAAAGATACAGCTAGCAGAACTTTTTTTTCCATCCTGCCAGCGCACCACTCCAGTGTGAAAGCCCTCAGGCTTTCACACTAGAGAAACAGCAGCCGCTGTTTCAGGTCGGTTACCAGACGTTATTTTTAGCCCAATAGCACCTGCAAACTGCCCCTGTGTGAAAGAGGTCTAAATCACTCCATGGAGTCTCTCAGCTCCACCATGCTATCTACGTCTTTTAATTGCAAAGCCTCACAGGGGAAAGCTTCTTCTGTGACATCGTGCTGTCAGATGCAGATAGCATGAGAGGGCTGAGTGACACCATGAGTTGCCTAGTGTCATTAAGAAATAGCTGTCAGTTTTCAGTGCTGATTGTTGGACAACTGGAGAGTAGACATATGTCAACAATGCAATGCATGTGCAATGCATAGACATATGTCAACCGTGCAATGCATTTATCAAAGTACCTGTATTTTATGGCAAAAAAAAAATGGGTATGTGCTGGTGCTTCCATTGAAGTGAACTTGTTGCTTTGCCCTGCATAGTGCATTTGGTGTCCATCCGAGAATGGAAAATCATTAAGACAAGGAAATGACACATTTACTGGCCCCTTCCCCATTCTCCATCTTGACACATCCCCCGCAGCAGCCAGCGGGAGTAGGGGGAACCTAGAAGCGCTGCGGCAGATGAAGGGGATCACACAGGGACCCGATCGCATCAGGAGGTGGATAAGAGGGGCAGCATGTAGAGGAACCGATCCCCCTCCATTCTCCTCCTGCAGCCTTTCAGTCCCTCTACATGCCATCCTGCCGCCCACCTATCTCCTATCCAGGTGTAAAGGGGGCTGCATGGTCCCTCTGGAGGGTGGGACCAGGTAGCAGTTGTGACCCCTGTATGTATGCCAATGATTGAGAGGGTACTAGCAAAAGGTGCAGAAAATCCTCTCCTTTTTTACAAGGCACCTTGTCTCCATGCTGATGGGCATAAGCGCCTCATCCCCACACCCTGCACGTCAAAAGGTATCTGAAGGTCTGCAGAATTCTGTAAGCCATCTTTAATACAAAGAGGACCCCAAGATATCTTTCCTTGCTCCTTTTAGAGTACATAGGACCCCATGCACACGGCACTGGGTCTGGAAATGTTCTGACCATGCTCTGCACATCCTCGGCTATTGGAGCTATTTTCAGCGAGCAGGGGTGGAGGATACGGCCCAGAAGCACAAACATCTGTTGGGGAAATACAGGACGCATCAGTGGACAGTGGGAGCAGTGAAGAAAAAGCCTGTACCGGCGGCCGCGCTACTGGACGTGGAGCAGGTAAGTGTCTGTTTATTAAAAGCCAGCAGCTACGCTTTTTGTAGCTGCTGACTTTTAATAAACATAAAAAAGTCTGGAACTCCCCTCTAAAGGGATTGTAAATGTAAAAAAAATATCCCTAAATAGCTTCCTTTACCAATTGCAGTCCTCCTTCACTTATCTCATCCTCAATTCTGCTTTTAAATGTCATTATTTCTTCTGAGAATTTTTTTTTTCATGTTCTTCTGCCTGTAACTCCACACAGTGGAGGCTTTCTTCCTGGTGTGGAGTGTCGTGCCCACCCCCTTGAGGGGGCGAGCAGGAGAGTCAGGAGGCTCTCTACGTTGCAGATAGAGAAAGGAGCTGTGTGTAAGTGGGCATCCTGACTCTCCTGCTCGCCCCCTCAAGGGAGGGGGCGATCACAACACTCCACACCAGGTAGAAAAGGCTTGCATTACTGTGTAGAGTTACAGACAGAAGAACAGGAAGTGAGGATTTCTCAGAAGAAATAAGGTCATTTAAAAGCAAAATCGAAGGATGAGGTAAGTGAAGGAGGACTGCACTAAGGTAAAGGAAGCTATTTAGGAAAACATTTTACCTTTACAACCCCTTTAAGTCAGACCAGCTCCACAGTGAACCCACCCCTAGAGCCACCTGTATCCTACTCAGGGGATTCAGTGCTTATAGCTAGATTTTCAGCATTGCTGCAGCAGGAATTATCCAAAGCCTGTGTTATTATAACCACCGACATTAAAAGTGACTTTCGGAATTTTGGATAGCGTTTGGACTCCATAGAGGCCAAGGTGGATGAAGTTGTGAAACGAGTAAATTAAAATACCAACCTGATTTCTGCACTAAAAAGAGATCAAGCCCATGCCAAAATAGAGGACCTTGAGAACAGATCACAACACTATAACTTTAGGGCAGGGATCCTCAAACTACGGCCCTCCAGGTGTTGTAGAACTAAACATCCCATGAGGCATTGTAACACACTGACATTCACAGACATGACTAGGCATGATGGGAAATGTAGTTCCTGAACAACTGGAGGGCCGTAGTTTGAAGACCCATGCTTTAGGGTCTGGGGCCTCCCTGAGGATGTCACATATTTGTAGCCTGCCTTTATGCAGAACTTGATCCCTGATATCTCCCCTCCCCAGCTGGAATCAGATCATTTTCACCTGGCTTTAACAGCTCCCAGATCCGACCGATTGCTTTGGGATTTAATTGTAAAACCCCACTTCTACAGGATTTAAAGGAGTTGTAAAGGAAATTTTTTTTTTTTGCTGAAATGACAGTTTACAGGGTATAGAGACATAGGGCCAGATTCAGGAACAGTTACGCTGGCGGATCGAGTGATCCGCCAGCCTAACTGTGACTTTGAGCCGGCGTTTCTGTTTTCTGTAACCAGAAAACAAGAAACGCCGGGTTGAAGCTCCGATGCGAGCAGCGTAACTGAGTTTCGCCATCGCATCGTTACTTCAACTTAAAAATGGCGCCGGGGGCGTTCCCGCCGATTTCCGCTCAAAAAATATGTTAATGAGCGGAAATCGGCAATTCACGATCGCATTCCGGCGCGACGCAGTGACGTTACGACGTTTCCGGACAGGATACGCGGCGCATAGTTATACCTACATGGGGTTGGAATATCCTATGTTAGGTATAGGCGTCGTCATCGCGTCGAAAAAAAAAAAAAAACGTTGCTTGCGTAAAACGTTCATGAATGGGAATGTGACGTCATTGACGTTCATTCACAAAATTTGGAGCATGCGCACGGGGATGTTTTGACACTCGACGCATGCGCAGTACGTTGGCGGCGGGATCGCGCGTAGTTAGCATACTACACGCCCCGTACCCGCCAAATTTGAATTCCGCCGGCTCATTTGTGATGCGCTGCCGCAACTTTAGGAGCAAGTGCTTCGTGAATGACAGCACTTGCTCCTAAAATTTCTGCAGCGCAACGCAAATGAGAAGCGTTACTCCAGAGCAAAGATGCTCTGGACTACCTGAATCTGGCCCATAATAGTTAACTGATTCCTTTTTTAAGATGATTAAAAATAGATCAAAATCAATCATATAATGTAACTGCAGTTTCAGTTTCGTTTTTGCACGCTGTTTCATTCTTCTCTGATGTACAGAGCCAATAGAGGGCAGTGATGGTTTGGAAAACGAAAGTGATTGGTGCTGAGGGGTTTTAGACACATAGTAATCACACCTCCTTGATTAGTGACCACAAAGAGAAAGCTCCCAGTACTGTGGTTATAAGGAAACAGACAACCAGGAAGTGTGGAGATCAGAGAAGGATTACAGCAACTTGAGAGCAAAAACTAACAATGAAGACATGAAAACAGCACTGTATTAAGGTAAAGGAAGCTATTAAGATAAAAAAAAAATCCTTTACAAACCGGTTAGGAGAAAATAATGACTGTAGCTAGATTCAGACAGGAAATCTCATTGCTTGGACATCTGATCCAAATCCAGGTTCCTCCTCTCTTTGGGGGTAGCGGGAGCAGCCATTACAGTGCAAAAGTATCTTCCCTGGGGTGGGGGGATGAGGCTCTTATTTGATTAGTGACCACAAAGAGAAAGCTCCCAGTACTGTGGTTATAAGGAAACAGACAACCAGGAAGTGTGGAGATCAGAGAAGGATTACAGCAACTTGAGAGCAAAAACTAACAATGAAGACATGAAAACAGCACTGTATTAAGGTAAAGGAAGCTATTAAGATAAAAAAAAATCCTTTACAAACCGGTTAGGAGAAAATAATGACTGTAGCTAGATTCAGACAGGAAATCTCATTGCTTGGACATCTGATCCAAATTTTTGCCGACATCTCTGTGAACCAACAGATCGGGTATTGATGGTTCTTTCCATTCCATCTCTTCATGTACAGGGGAAGACTCACTTATTCACAAATTTTCAGGATGGAGAAGAAGTGATGCTGGGTCTGGGCCTGATCTCTTGGAATTCATCGTTCAGCAGAGCCTTGGCTACCCCACCCTGAACTGTTTCTCCTTTGTGGTCACAACCCAAATAATTGGCCTCCATGAAAACCCTGCTGACCACTTGAACACTGTATAATAGACTCTTGTTGGCAGATCTCCTTCCTTGTTTGTTGTAGTGATAACACTTGCAACTAGAGATGGGTCAAACACCCCCTGCTTGGTTTGCAGCAGAAAGCCTGAACAGGGAATTTTTTGAAGGCTTATTTGCAAGTGTTTGGCCCGGGTACTGCCCTGGGGGAAATGTATTAATGCAAAAACATTTTTTCAAGGGAGCAGTGTTTTTCATGATGCCTAAAGTGAAAAAATAAAAATGAAAAATTCCTTTAAATATAGTGCCTGGGGTGTCCCCTTAGTCTAGCTGTAAAGTGGCTCATCTGTAGCATGAAAAGAACCTGCAGCAAAAATGAAATTTCTAAAGAAGAAAAAGCGACTCAAATCACATTAAAATTGACTCAGGGTTGCAATTGCTGGCACCCAGCTATTTAAAAAAAATAAAAAAATAAAAACGCCATGGGGTCTATCCCCAGTCCCTTGAAATCTGGTATTGATTTTAGTTTCAATAGTTTTTATTAATCGTTTTTGGAAAAACAAAGAAAGAAGATCATTTGGTAGAGAAGTGTACAGGGACTGCAGGGAACCTGGTAACAAATCAGAGGGCCAAAATGGAACTTGGGGGATCATCTTACAGGCAAGTACAGACTGCCGAACCACTATGTCTGCAATAGTCCCAACGAAATTCAAAATTCAAACCCATAATGTACAGGGCCTTGACTCCCCAACTAAACAAAAGAAGATATTTACCACTCCCCAAAACGTTTCAGCCCTCCTTATCTCGTATAGCGACAGTAGGAGTAAACGGTACCCGTTTAGTTATACAGATTGCCACCCCTTGCTTTTTATCTGGACCGTTAGATAGGTAATATGTGGGGTACTTAGCATTTAAGAACTAAGGGGAGGAAACCCAGGAGAAATGGGTCTCTTGAAGTAACAGTGCCTCAAACTATTATATAGGTCAATTGATAATATTGAAAAGCCATTTTTAATTTCTATTCCAAACTCTACGCCCAGCCTGACCCGTTACAAAAGTCCCAAATTGATGGATTCTTCCAAAACCTCCCTCTTCTGCATGTAACAAGCAACCATATAGAATTAATAGAACAAGAATACACAGAAGCAGAGGTGGCAATTGCCATACAAAGCCTTAAACCGTCTAAAGCACCAAGCCTAAGCATCTTTTCCAGATCTTAATACCCCATCTATGTTCATGCTTTAAAGATATTTGATGCGGCACTCCACTATCTCGTTGTGATAATAATGCGTTTCTACATCTTATACCTAAACCCGGAAGAGACTATGCAAATTATTGCCCGGTCTCGCTTATAAATGTAGATCTCAAAATAATGACAAAAATACTGGCGAATAGGATAAATTAATTTCTCTCTAGATATATACATCTGGATCAAGTGGGGTTTGTCCTGAATAAAAACCGAGATGCTTGGATATTATTTAGTCCTAAAATGTAATTGGGATGGTAGTGGAGAGAGGAAAGGTATGCTGCTGTTATCTCTTGACCTACATAAGGCCTTCGAATGCCTTTCATGGGAATACCTCTTCTACTGTATACTCTGGAATGTTATTGGTTTGGTCTGAACCTTCTCTATAATTCATACTCTGTATGGCAAACCAGTACTGTAGCCAGGCTGTCGGTTAAGGGATATTGCTCTGATTATATTGCCATTCATAGAGGTACCCGACAAGGATGGCCCCGGTTACCCATCCTATTCATAATGGGTCTAGAGTCCCTTGCAATTAAATTATGAAATGGCCCCAAAATTCAGTACTGTATCTACCTTGTGGGGATCCAGAGCATAAATGTGCGCTATTTGCCGACAATCTTTTAATGTTACTAACATCACTCCGATCACATGCATACCTAATCTGTATATGGAATTAATGCATTTTACAATCATCTCAGGTCAATCATGCAAAATCTCTAGCCTCAATTTAACTCTGTAGGACTGCATGTTCACTCCCTCTAACAGAGCTTTCCATTTAAATGGCAATCAGAAGTATATATTTAACCTTTTCTTCTATAGATACCCTATACCGAAGAACCTATCCCACTTTAAAGATAACAACTAGACAACCTTACCAGATGGACCTCTAACCCTCCCCCCCCCCCACTTTCATGGTTTGGTAGACTTTACTCTTTATATACCCAGAATATTATACCTGTTTCACACCCTACCAATATCAATAAACATTTCAGATATATGACTCTTCAACAGAAATGGTTGAAGTTCATTTGGGGGACAAGAGACCCAGGGCGAATAGACGTATGCTTTTCACCCCAAAATGTATTATGCTGCACAGTTAGCAAAGTTGATTTGTTTCCATTCTCGACGTGCCAATTCCTTGTGGATGCAGTTTGAATCCTCTCTTCTCCCATCCATGCCAGTTAGTCATCTGATGTGGCTGAAGGCCAGAGATAGCATACTATGCCCAACGCTGTATTTTTCTCTTGGTTTATGGGATAGACTTGCGAGCCAACAGGGCTTCAAATCCCCCATACCCGCTTGTCCCCTTTGCTGAGCAACCCTGTGTGTCCCGCCCCCCCCCCCCCGAGTTTCAGTCCTCCCACTTTTGCATGGTGGACTAATAAAGGGTTTATCCACTTTGCAGACTAGAGAAATATTGTCAATGCAAGTCCTACTAGAGAAGCATCAACTCCCCACAAGGGGCCAGATTCAGGTAGATGAGAGTATCTTTCCTCTGGAGTAACGCTTCTCATTTACGTTACTCTGAAGACCCTTTCGGCGCAAGTAATGTTATTCACATAGCAGTTGCGCGTAAACTTGCGCCAGAGTAACGATAATGCGCTGGCGTAACCCGACGCAAGTGGAAGTGGGTGTGATCACATGTAAATGATGGGCGGAGCCCAGCGCAGAGGCTTACGTTCAGCGCATCCTCCACGGAGCATGCGCAGTGAGTGCGGCTCCACTCGCCCCCTTGTGCGCATGCTCACAACTTCCGTCGGCACCACTTCACGGGAAACGTCAGCGCAATGCCTTCCGTTGGGCGCTTAAAAGCGCAGGCGGAAACGCCATTCCGGCGCAAAAGTATATCCGTTTCCCCCCACCCCAGGGAAGATACTTTTGCACTGTAATGGCTGCTCCCGCTACCCCCAAAGAGAGGAGGAACCTCAACTTTAATGCCCAGGAGGTCTCTGTGATCATCTCGGCTATGGAGACGTTTAATGATTTCCTCCACGGGAAAAAAAGCAGGAAGACCAGCCGGGAGAGGAAGCAGGGCATCCTGGACACCATTGCTGCCAGGGTCAATGTGCTAGGGTACTCCACCCGGACTGCAGGCGATATTCAAAAAAAAATAAACGACCTGCGGCGCAAGGTCCGTGGCAAGGTGGCCACCATTAGGAGCCATGAGAGGGGCACAGGTGGTGGTCCCCCATGTCCTGTCACCCTGACCGCGGAGGAGGAGGTGGTCGCCCGCTGCCTGGACAGGGAGCAGTTGGAGGGGTCCCTGGCTATGACTCCGTAGAGGAAGGCTCCAGGACAGGTAAGTGATTTTTACCCCCTTTTTGGTGTGTTGCATGTGGGGGGGGGGGGGGGGTACATGTGCCAAGTGTGTGGGACCACCAACATGTGTCTGCTTTGTGTCATCCACAGATGACGGAGCTGGGCCATCATCTCTTGCCGGCCAGTCCACCCCAACCTCCCAACGGGATGCTGATGACGAGGCCCTGGGTGCTGGAGACACCTAGGTGGAGGAGGAGAGTACCCACACCACTTCAGCAGAGGTGGTTGAGGAGGAGCCTGTCCCTGAACAGGACTTTATTTTAATGTTGGAGGAGTCCTCCTCCTCTGCAGGGCCCTCTGTGATCCCCTCCCCCATCCTAGGTAGCCCCTCAAGGGCGACTCCATCCCCACGGGGACAACCTTCTTCTGCCCCCAGGAAGGCGACCCGGAAGACCAGGGGGGTGTCTGATCTGGTCCAGGACCAGGTAGTGTTGGACCACGCCAAACAGACCCAGCAAATGGGGGAGATTGCTGGCCACTTAGACAGGGTCGCAGACAGCCTGGGCTCCATGTCACAGCTGCCCAGTCGTGTGCAGGGCGTTGTGACCAGCCTGGGGGAGGTGCACCTGACAGCAGCTGTCCGAGACAACACAGCTGCCATCCGGGAAGAGGGGAGGCAGCGGCAACGTGACCAGCGGCATCAGATCACCCGCCAGCTGAGGATGCAGGCCCAGACAAACCTGTATCTGAGCCGTATTGCTGTGGCATTGGAGGGCATGCAGCCAACAGCTCCCAGGAGTGGCCCACCCGGGGATCAGCCTCCTCCTGATGCCCCCCCACCCCCACCACCACCCACTCCCTCCAGGCAGCTGAGGAGCCCGAGAGTGCCCCCAAGGAGGAGCCCCCGTCATCCCAGATGAGGGTTTTTTGTTTTTTTGGTTGTTATATATTTTTGTTTATACTCAGGATATGAGTTTTTGTTTATTTTTGTTCTCAGGTTATGAGATTTTTTTTTTATTTTTTACTGCACACGGTCAGGAGTGCAGGGGACAATGTGAATGGTGTGTGAATGTGAGGGGGTGGCACTCCTGCCAGTAAGGGGTGTCACCCTCGGCCGTGGTGGTGAAGTTAACCCCACGGCTGTATGAATGACGTGTGAAAGGTGTATGAATGGACAGTGACATCATTGGGGCCTTGACGCTGGCGTTGCTGCTCCTAAGTCCTACATGCTGGACTTGGGCTAATCCAATGCGATGTGCATGTGGTGTGTGTGATCTAGGGACATCAGTGGTGTACACGCGTGCATTGTCCGTGTGATTAATGTTTTGGTTTAGTGTCCAAAGATGCCTACGGCGAGGACCCTCCTGACTGCTCTTCCATCAGCAGACTGGGTCTCCTCTGGCAGGTGGGGACTGTGTGGGTCGGGGGTCAGGTCATCACGCATGTCAATATGCAGGCCTTTTCTCATAGCAAAGTTGTGCAGAATACAACATGCACCGATGATCTGACACACGAAGGTAGGGGAATACAATAGGGTCCCCCCGGACTTATCCAGGCAGCGGAAACAGGACTTCAGGAGACCAAATGTTTGCTCCACCACTGCACGGGTTTTGATGTGTGCTTCATTGTATTTTCTCTCTCCTCTGGTTTGGGGGTTCCGGAAAGGAGTCATTAGATGGGGTCCCAGTGCATATGCAGAGTCACCTGTAAGGGAAAAGACAGGAGGATGTTAGTCATGCATGTGCGACTTCTGTTGTGCATCACGGGAGGGGATAGTCATGCCTGCCACCCATGTCACTCACCAACCAGCCAGCTGTCCCCATACATGTTCTGCTCGAATTCTGCTGGGATGGGACTCTGACGGTATATGAAGCTGTCATGGCTGGACCCTGGGTGTTTGGCACGGACGTGCCATATGAGGCGTTGGGCATCGGCTATCACCTGTACGTTGATGGAATGCCAATGCTTCCGATTGCGGTATATGTGCTCTGTGGCACTGGGGGGCTGTAGGGCCACATGTGTGCAATCAATGGCCCCGATGGTGCGTGGGAATCTGGCAATGCTGTAGAAATCTGTCATTGCCTTCAGTCGCAGCTCCTCAGTGGTGGGTCTGATGAACTGGTTGGACATGCGTCTGAGGATTGCAGGGACAACCTGGTGCACACATCTGCTTATGGTGGACTGTGACATCCCAGCCACCACTCCACTTGTACGCTGGAATGATCCACTGGCAAGGAAATGGAGTGTTGCCAGGACCTTCACCAGTGGCTGCACTGCTTGTGAGCGGTGTGTCTTGCTGGTGATGTCATCCTGCAGGGTTGTGGTTAGTTCAAGGATTGCATCAGGGCTGAATCTGAATAGGCGATACACCTCCTCATCCCCCATGCCAAAGAGGCTCATACGTGTGCGGTATATCCTCTCACGTGCCCGCCTCCTTCGTTCCGGGGGACCCAGTACTAGTGCTAGGACCACGAGTGCCCCTGGCATGTTGGCACACAGAGGTGTTGTCCTTGCAAGTGTGGTTGTTCAGCTAGCTCCTATCGTCGGTAACGCTGCTGTAGCTGCTCTCCTGCTGACCTGTGGCCATCTGGAGTAAAGATAAAGCAGCCTTTTGTAGAAATAACTTTGCGGCGGACGGACGAGATACGCGCGGCGCATGTAGCCGGCGTATGGTGCTAATCCGTTCGTGAATTGGGAAAAATCCCTCATTTGCATATTTGCAGGGGAAATCAATAGGCGCGACTGATGCGCCCAGCGAAATTAAGCGCTGACGATACTCTGGCGTCGGAACGTTTCGCCGGTCGCAAATGACCCGTTATTGGGCGCATCTAGTTTGGTGGGTACGGGCACATAGAAACGACGGCGCATCATCACAGTTACGCGGCGCATATCGAAATACTCCAGCGCAAGTGTTCCTGAATCTGGCCCAAGGGGTTTGTTCCGATACTCCCAAATTACACATTTCCTGAACACCTTACCGTACCAGTAACTTGACATCCTCTACTCCAATGGAGTATTTATGAAAGACTGCATGAGTGTTCCACTAAATTACCCTATATGAAAAGTTAGGAACAGGATCTAGGTGAAACGCTGGAAGCTTTGAAATGGGGGAAACAGGCTCAATTTAATTCCAAGTCTTACTTTAACACCTCACTGATAGAGGCAAATTATGTAGTCTTAGGTCGCGTACACACGATCAAACAGACCAGTTTCAGCGGACAGATTTGATTGTGTGTACGGCCTAGCAGACAGGTTTCCAGCAGACAAAAGTTTTAAAGCATGCTTTAAAACTTGTCTGCTGGAAAGCAGTCTGTCGGATATGTCTGCTGGTAAGTACGCCTAACCAGCGGACCGAAATCTCCCGCATGTGTCAAATGGATTCGACGCATGCGTGGAAGTATTTTACTTCCTGGTTTGGTGACTTTGCGGCATCAACGTCACCGCCACGTCACCGCGATGTCTGTCCGCTGGGATTTTGGTTTGATCGTGTGTACACAGATTAAACCAAACATCCCAGGAGACATGTCCGCTGAAAACGGTCTGTCGGACCGTTTTGATCGGATATGTCTCCTCGTGTGTACGCGGCCTTACGGTTTAGTCCCAGTGTGATTGTTGTCCATCCCAGGAGCCTCTTTCAGGTGCTTTTGCGGCTGTGGTCAGGAAGGCACGGTTCTTCACACCTGGTGGACTTGCCTGAAAGTGAAGCAGTTTTGGATACTCACATATTATTTCATTTATTCCCTCACTCAGGTGAACCTAGAGAAGACACCACAGCAGGCTCTGTGAGGCGCCTGATCGCATTCATTTTCACAACAGCCAAAATTTTCATAGCGAGATCATGAAAATCCCCTATGCTCCCCTTTAAACTCCTAAAGGCCAAACTGACATGGATTTTGATCAATGAATGTATGTCAGCTATTCGCCATTATAGACTGGATCCAGGGATCCATTAACATTGGATCCCTGGATAAAATCTCTCTCGGGATCCTCGTGAATTGAATGGAGGGACATACTGTAATCAATATAAAGTCATTAGAGGGTGGTGCACATTTTCTTTCTTTCTTTTTTCTTCTTCACACTTCTTTCTCCTCTTTTCTACACTTTGGCCTATCTCTCATACTTTTTTTGGTTCTGTGAGACTTCTCCTCATTTGAGTCTGAGATTTGTTGGCAAAAGCCCGCAGAATGAGATTGGCTGTAATAAATTAAATGGTACAAATCAAATTATCATAATACCATTTTATAGTTGTTAATGTTACTGGTTGTTTCAATTGTGCTTAGGTCTTTTGCTGGTTACTGCCATGTTATCTGACAAGCAATATATGGATGCTGATTTATGAAACTTACATGCTACCAGCCCTACTGTATGTGTCGCGATTAAGAGGTGGATGAACGTAACTCCTGTACCTTTCTGTTAATCTCTAATAAAAATAATTGGATATGAAAATAGTTAATAAAAACACATAGTAAAAAATCCTTTATTAGAAGAAAAAAATTAAAAAAGCAATGTCCACTATTGTAGATCCAATGCCAATCACATCATCACATCATTCATGATAAGCAACGCCCAACAATTTTGACCCGCCGATCAACGATACTGATCCATTGCATTCCTACCACAAAATGTCAGATGTCAACTGTCAGTCCCCAGCCAGTTTCTATATGAAAATAAGCCGGGGTTCCTGGGTGACACAAGCAAGCTAAAGTATTGCTTGTGAGTTCCAGTTCCAGTGTGTGACCAATTTCTTGTTTTATCCTGGGTGACAACTTTGACCGGATATGGCCCTGACCATGACTGCAAAGAGGCTACAGGAGATAAAGCAACACTGAGATGCAACGCAAATCATGAAAAATTAAATACTTAGTTCGTTATTTCAAAAAATGTTATTTCATTATGGTATGCACTGCGTTCTAAAGCTAACTATCCTTAAATTAGGGCAGTGTTGGCAACCGGCTTGGCCCGGAACTGCGCATGCAAGACTATCCAAGTGCCTGCTACAGTGTAATCGGGTGGTGCTGGCGGAAGGGGCGGGTCAGGTGGAGCCGCTGTCTGAGCGTGTCATGTGATTTCATGGTGCAAGGGACCCATGCGAAGCCTAGTGTGTAAGGCAAGCCAGGAGCGGGACTGTCAGTGCTGTTTGGACTGGATTGGACTGAAGGGACCACCTGGCATGGAGATAAACTGTCACTGTGACTCAAAGAGGGGACATGTGTTGTGATCTGTGCTGCTACACACTGCTGTCAGTAGCACTCTGAGAGTCAATTTCATGGGTTTGCTTCACCCATTCTAATGTATTGCCCTCCCGAGTCCTGTCCCTGAGCTACTTATTATATTGAAAATAAAAAAAAGAAATATGCTTTTTTGCCTTAATATCTACCCTAAATCACATTGCTAATTGCATATTGCAATTATTTGTAGCCTAAATACTGTAATTTGCACTTAAAACTGTAATTTTGTAACTTTTGGAACTGCCAGTAAAAACTTGGCTGTGCCAGTAAATTTTGGGTGTTGTGTCAGTAAATTTCAATCTGGTAGGTTGGCAATACTGAGTTAGGGTTAACGTCTACTTTCAGTTCCAGATATACAATTACGCCCCGTTGGAATGTGGCATCATCAATAGGTATAAAATCATCCCATATAAATGTCTATACAGATTGTAACATGTATTCTAGTACCGGGCAGGACCAGTGAAGTGAGAAATCATTCTGTATAAAATAGGTCATCCACACAGAGGGGTTTTGTGTTATGTGCCAGAGGCTGTGTGCCACCTTTATATGGCAGGATTAAGAGAACATAGTGAAGAATTGTGCAGCTGCCACAAATGTGCGACAAGAGGGTTTTATTTTTTGACAGCAGCTTGTCTTTATCAATAAATCCGCATTAAATATCCAAGTGTAAAAATTCTGGTGAAGCGGTTAAAAGAGACTATTAGATTCCCCCCAGGTAGGTGATGCTTCAGCAGCTCCATAATTAGGAAATATTGCTATGAGGGTAGAGGACGCAGCGGACGCAGCTTAACCTTCAGGTAATTATGCAAATTCTGTCTGCTCTTTCACAGCTTGAAGTTCCCTTTCATGCCTCACCCTATCAATTGTGCTTATACCTCCTGTGGCCCTGAATAACTATTTAAAAGCCCTACTTTACGTTATCCCCTTTTTTTTGTTGAACTCCAAAAATGAGACAAATTCTGCCCTTGTGGTCGGGGCCCCTCCGCACTTCAAGGGTTAAATGCTCGTTCAGTCTAGGGGTGCAGGAATAAGGTGTATTATTTGTCTAATTCCTGGCTCTGACAGGCTTCATCACTGTTCTGCTATGTTTTATTGAATATTGACTGTGACAAGTACGATCTAGCAAAAAAAATTAAAATAATTATGACCGGAGCACCACTTTAAAGTGTTTAGCTTCTGTCAGGCTGTGTAAGGAGACCTGTATCTCTATAACCATAGGTTGTAGGAGCTCCAGTGGTGGGGTAGGACTTAGGCTACATACCCCCCTAATTTGGGGTCTCTGTGACCCCAAGTCGCCGAGCTATGACCCTTGTAGGACAGGTGGGGCCCTACATTACCTGCCTCCCCTGATTGCACGTCCCTGGTGAAGGAGGGCTTGCATTGTTGACTTTTTTCTGGAAATTCTGCCTGCTTGGCTGTTGAAGTTGCACTGATCAAGTGACCTTAGTAGTTTGCAGGCTTGAAACGAGAAACTTGACAAAAAGTTCTGAATTTAGGCAACTAAAGGCGGCCATACACGGTTCGAATTTCGAAAGAATTTTCGTACGAATTTCGCACCGTTAGTGGGCTGCAGCAACAGCCGATTTTCATGCGGCAAACAAATTTGAGAAATCCGACATGTTGGAAACTTTCGGATAAACAAACGATTTTCTGATCAATGATGGGAGAATCGTGTGAGAAATGTAAGACCGCGTACACATGATCGGTTTGGTCTGATGAAACTGGCCTTAAGGCCAGTTTCATCGGTCCAAACCGATCGTGTGTACGGCCCATCGGACCGTCATCCATCGGACCAAAGTTTTAAAACTTGCTTTAAAATCAGACCGATGGACGCCTGACCATCCGACCAAACCGATGGTTAGTACGCAAAAGCATCGGACCGAAAACCCGCGCATGCTCAGAATCAAGTCGACGCATGCTTGGAAGCATTGAACTTCGTTTTTTCAGCACGTCGTTGTGTTCTACGTCACCGCGTTCTGACCCGATCGGATTTTGGACTGATGGTGTGTACGCACATCAGACCATCAAGCCACTTCAGCGGTGAACCGATGAAAATGGTCGGTTGGACCATTCTCATCGGTTTGGACCGATCGTGTGTACGTAGCCTAATAAAAAGAAAAAAATGTGCATGTGCAAGAAAAGAAAGTCCTCGGAGAGAAACGAATATTTACGGAGAGAAAAGAATAATCCCGGCAACATGAAAGTTCGGTCGGCCGAATTTCGAAAATCAATGGTGGAATAATCGGATCACAAAAAAGAACGAACGTTCTAATTTTGAAAAGAAAATTAATTCGAAATTCGACCGTGTATGGCCTGCTTAAGACTTACAGTATGACTATCATATTATACAATACTTTTTTTTATGATTTTAGCAATGGCAATTGATGTATTTCTCTTTGTACAGATTATCCCCTAAACCTTTCACTTAGCTCACAAATGTTTAGCTACAAACATGTCATATGCTAACATTTGGTACATTTGTCCAGATCTGTGCATGTATATGTTAAAAGAAATGTCTTGACAGTTGTTCCATTAGCTTGTGGAAAAGTTGTACCCTAGAGATGTTTAGTCCATAGGCAGCTGAAATGAAGGCTGAAGTCATGGCAAGACTGAGCTGCGGCAAAGACGACGGCAAAGACGACGGTATATAAACTGCTTCCATGGAGATACACTGACCCTTCAAAATAAATAAGGAATCTAATTATTCTAAACAGGGTTTGCTGAGTGAAAAGTCAAAGTACTGTTTTTAAAAATGTTACAGTCAGATGCTTGTGCTTGGTAGTCAAATGTTAAATGCAGCCAGAACTGTATTCAGAGCTCAGTGGCCTAGGCTCATGGGAATGACGCTCTTGTATGTTAGCTCGGGTGACCAGTATCTTCTCCTCCTGGATTTTTTTCTTCCCTACAATTATTTAAATGGTACTTTTTAGCTTTAGAGTCTAGAAGCAAGCCAAGAACTAATTCATATTTTTAAGCAATTACAGTGCTTTATAAATTCATAGGTCTTTTTTTTTATTAAAGCAGTAGTATTGAATGATGCCCTAACTGTAGCTTTCCCTAGTGAAAAAAAAATGTCTTACATAGGTAGGTCAGAAATATTCTCCAAAATGATCAAAGTCCCTTTCCGATTTCTGAAGTTCCACTTTGGTCACATTATTTCTGCTGAAGGTGAGGGCTATAATACAGGTGAAACTAATGACTGGCTGTTCAATCGAGATGTACCATATATACTCGAGTATAAGCTGACCCGAATATAAACCGAGGCACCTAATTTTACCACAAAAAGATGGGAAAACGTATTGACTCGAGTATAAGCCTAGGGTGTCCATCTGCATGCCTCACTGTGTCCATGTGCATGCCTCACTGTGCCCATGACTAGACTGATGCTTAACCACTTAAGACCCGGACCAAAATGCAGGCAAAGGACCAGGCCCCTTTTTGCGATTCGGGACTGCGTCGCTTTAACTGACAATTGCCCGGGCTTGCGACGTGGCTCCCAAACAAAATTTGCGTCCTTTTCTTCCCACAAATAGAGCTTTCTTTTGGTGGTATTTGATTGCCGCCTACTTTTTGTTCTAAGACAAATCAAATAAACTAAATTTTAGTCAAACATGTCTTTAGTAAAAAAAAATTGCAATAAAAAAAATAGCTACCTCGCGGGAACAGCGACACTAAAAAAATGATCGCTTAGTGACGCTGGCAATAGGGAGTGAAAGGGTTAACTAGGGCGGTGATCAAGGGGTTAAAACGTTATTAGGGGGGGTACGGGGGCTACCCGGGACCTAACACTAACTGACTGTCACACTGACACTAAATACAGTAATCATACATATATGATTACTGCATTCAGTGACACTGTGACAGGGGGGTGATCGCAAGGGGTTAATGTGCCTGCGTGTACTGGTGTCAGTGTAGTGTTGTGCAGACTCACTGTGTGATGTGATCTCTCCTCAGCAGCGGTTGAAAATACCGCCGAGAGCAGAGATCACATCACTTCCCTCTTCCTGTGTTTACACAGGAGGAGGAAGTGAAACACAGGGTAGCGCGCGGATTGGCTGGGAGCAATACGGAGGGGGCGGACAAAAACAAATAGCTGCCCCCCTCATCCTGGATCACTCGGACAGCCACGGGGACCGCCGCATGTACAGGGACCCACCTCAAGGCAGGCACGTATATATACGTTGATGTGCCTGCCTGTGCCATTCTGCTGATGTAAATGTACATATGGCAGTCCTTAAGGGGTTAACATGGGAGTCTATGGAAGGGGTGCGCAGATTTGAAAATTGGGTGCTCCCCGGCCTTAGGTCCTTCAGACAACAAACTTTGCACACTTGTAGAGGAGTGGGGCTACATGTGTGCAAAGATTGGGGTCCAGGGGACCTACGGCCGGCCGGTACTGGGTCCCCAAAGTCAGGGAGATTAGGCACAAAAAGGTGACTCGAGAATAAGCCAAGGGGGGCATTTTCATCACAAATTTTTTTTCTGAAAAACTTGGCTTATACGCGAGTATATACAGTAATCTCTTAACAGTTGTCATAAGACCACCTTTACAACGTAGATTCTTAACCTCAACCCATGTATTTTGGATGTCATGTACACTACTAAGTTTCTGTAGTGAACAGGTAAACCATGTAAAATCTTATGGACTGTGGCAGGTTGTATTGAGGAAAGGTAGAGCTATCCCCTGGAAGTGGTACCTGAATCTGTGGCTGTTGTGCCTGTGAAAGCGAGTTGAGTAGAGAAGTGGTTGTTCTAGGCCTTGGGCCATCCAAAACCAGGCAGACCATAAAGGCTGTCAAGATGGTGGTGTATATCCCAGCCACGTGGGGGAGATGGGCTTACCCTTGTGCTACAAGTTCTACAAGCAGACCCTTGGCACGGGAACTGGCTACAACCCACTGCCAGGTGGTTCTACATGCTGCCAGCATGGGGAGTTTTAACCCTTGCTGAAGCACTTATCCAATAAAAAAAAAGAGGCATATTAATTACTCCATATACAGCCAGGACATTATTACTTTAAAGGGGTTCAATTGGGCTTTAACCAGGAGTCCTGAAATATGTTATGCAAATATAGACTTGAGCTAAGCAGTTGGTAATTTTCCTAATCCTTTCCCAAACCTCATTAATGATCAATGAGTCCACACACCACACTAATGAGCCAACAGGGAGAGGAGGCAGAGTGGTCAAGCCAAAACTACATTGGGGGAACTCCAGCTGGAAGACATGCGTATGCTATAACATGCTGGCATCTGCTCAATGTTGAAATATCAGTTTTGCCTATAACACAAAAAATAAATAAAAATACATCATTAGGTGATAAATAGTTCTCCAGATCTCTGCTGAATGTAGTGTCTTGTTTTTCGGGATTCGCCTTCTAAGCTGCAGAAATTGAAACACACATTTAATATGTTTCATTTATAGATCCAAGCAGCCATTAGAAAGTGTTGCTGTTGGCTATAGTTTGCTAATCACTCATTCAACAATTTTGTTCACATCTGTAGGAAAACCCAATTTTTTTGGATAGTATGACCTTTTTAGCAGAGTTTTTATTGTTATCTACGTTCCTGTTTGAGATATCTCCTCACTTCCTGTTTTGTTCTGGAACTGATGGGAAGCCTCCCCAATGGAAATAGACAACAATAAAACAGCAGCAATAATTACTCTTTGAAAGGTGTAATTAGAGCCTTAGCAGGCTGGGTGGCCGCTGTGGGGTCCAATGGCAGGAAGGGGCCCAGTCCATGGCTTGGGGTATAAGAAGCAAAGTCTACTTTTTTGCACATTGGTCCAACTGCCTGGGCCAGACAAGTTCTATCTGGTTACAAAGGAGAAGCTCATCTCGTTTAGTACTGGCTAAGCAAGGATGTGGCCTATGGGAAGTAAGCCAAGTAGCATCTGTGGACTGCAAAGAGAATCATGCTTTACTACCAGTGTGAAGGAGTATAAATAGATCATGGGACACTTTAATTTCAATATTATTATATTTTATATCTTTACCAATTGTTTGTCAGGTAGTCTTTACCCCGGCTGGTATCCCTTGTGCTTGGGACACATGCGCTGGCATCTTCCTCTTTTCCACTTCCTTATCTGCCATTCTTCCTATCCTTGGTGACCTTTAGCATAATTTTACCTGCTGTGTTTGTTATACCCCATGAATTATGTAAGTTTTTCTATAATATGACTTCTCATGTGTTCTTTTGAGCATGATTGTATTCATTATGTCTGCTTACTTAGTAAATGCCTCGATGTGATACCCAATGGCAAACCCCTGGAGAAGACCACCCTGGTCGAAACATGTTGGGCCACTCGGTGCACACCAAGTCACATTGTCGACCTGGATTTGAACCTGGGACCTCGGGTGTGTCTGGCAATGAATCTTCTCCCTGAGCTACCTGAGATGCTGAACAGCGCCTTGTCGGATCCTTTGGACAACCCTGCCTTGTGCCTTGATTTCTGCTGAACCTTGAACTTTTTGCTCCTTCCATGAACTTCCTCATTTAAGCCTTGTCTCTGCACTTCCTGTTTGCCAGAATTTTGTGCTATCTCCAGCCAGTATCTCGCTCCTGTCTTCCCTGCTGCCGTCCATATTTGCTACCACTCATTATCGACCCTTGGCTTGTTCCTCGACTATAATTCTGCCTGATCCCAACCTGCAACTACTCTTTACTGACCTTTTGGCTTGTTTACTGACCACGCTTCTGTTTGATCTTTACCTGCTTAGCCGCTATTGAACCCTGGCTTGCTCACCTCTTGGTGGGGCGATCCTGAGTACCGCGACCTGGTACTTACACGCAGCAAAATCTATCTCAATCATCAGGAGCTCTGGTTAACACCGGTTATTGCTTAGACTCCGCACCTCAGATGAGCCTGCATCATCTGCCAGGGTGACTGCCTGTATACCTATCCTGCTGGTCGGCGGTACTCCTGCAACTGCTATAGCAATTGGTCTTCGAGCCTGACCCTTGATCGTAATACACATCTGTATATGGTGTATTATTCTTATTTTGTGTATTTTTATACAATGTATCCTCAAGTGTTCAGCTATTTTCCTGTGAAAAATGTAGGTGACATTCTTGTTGGGTATTTGTTTTTATGCCAGTTTATGTGTTATATTCATTGTTTTGGTATCGCAAAGCCCCGGTGCTGTATTTTCCCTTGTGGATTTTGTTCTGAAGACACAAGCATTGAGTGACAGGGATAGAGCATTGAGTGTCAGGGATCGTACCTACTCGGAGGAACCCTTGTGGCAGGGTCTGACTCCGTATAGCACACTAGTAATCATCGTGGGATATGGTTAGAGTACCACAGCACCCCCTTGTAGTGACAAGATCTAAGAAGTCTTAACTAGGCCAATGGCCTAATAAATGGAACCTATAAATTGTCTGTACTTTGGAACCATTGGGACGGATGTGGGGTTTCAGCTCACTGTCCTGAAAAGCTGTGGAACACATGGGGCTTTCTTTAGGTCTGGGAACTGGCTTAAGAACCTGTATTCTAGGGGCCCTTCTACAAAATGCCTAAAAGTGATTCCTACCTTGTGAAGTGACAGGCATGTGCACAGCTTTGATCAATTGTGCTATCTTCCTAGTTTACTGGAGGAGCTGAAGGCAGTAACTGGGCCCCCTAAACATCCACCCAGCCCTAGGGTCCTACCTAATTTGCCTTGTGGATGAGCTTGCTCTGGTCAATGACACCAGTTATTACTGAGCTAGAGCTTACCTTCAAAGCAGCTGCTAAGAATATTCCCAGGTTCTCCCAAATAGTGCAAAGGCATCCAGCCACACAAGCTTGGTCCCATGCACACTGAAAATTCAGGCTCATTCTAGAGAATGTCTTTTTAGTTTTTTTATTGCTAAAGAACTTCAACAGGAGAGGGGTTTAGGGTCACAGGATACTCCAAAACGATCAGTAACAATGATAGGAGGACAAACTTCTCTCTCTAATCTTCCAAAACAGCTTGCTGGAGGTAGCTGGGGATTGCCATTAAACAGTAGATAGGACCCCAGCATTCCACTAAGGCCACTTCAGGCACTTAAAGCGGAGTTCCACCCAAAAATGGAACTTCCGCTTAATCCCCTCCCCCTTACATGCCACATTTGGCATGTAATTTTTTTTGGGGGGGAGTGGGGCTTCAGTAGGAGTGGGACTTCCTGTCCCACTTCCTGCTTCCGCCGAGGGGCTGGTAAGGCGATTAGGCCTAATCGCCTTACTGCAGCCCCTCCCTTTGGCGATCGTCTAGGACACTGACAGGTTCTAGACGATTGCCTGTCCAATCAGCGACAGGCCGCGCGCGCATGCGCAGTGCGGCTCGCGCAGTGCGGCTCGCACATGCGCAGTGGGTGCCCGGCCGTGAAGCCGAAGGCTGTCACGGCTGGGTGGCCACAGTCACACAGTCACAATGAGGATGAGGGGGGGGAGGAGCGGAGCCCCGGTTGGCGCGTCACTTGAACGTGGAGAAGGTAAGTGTCTGTTTATTAAAAGCCAGCAGCTACACTTTTTGTAGCTGCTGACTTTTAATAAACATTACATTTGGGTGGAACACCCCTTTAATTACCTTACAGCACTCACACAGCTATCAGTGCCCAACAAGGATTTTACTCACAGTGTCCACGGAGCTGTCTGCCACCAAGCATCCACATATAGATCCTAAATGTATGCAGCAAATGTAATCCTCAGGCAATCTTTTCCAGGCCCTCAGCCCAGCCACCGCTGAGGCCTAAATTGCAGCTTCTTGTCTCTCCGAATATCTTTCAGAGGCCACAGCCCCCCCCCCCCCCCCAGGAGGACTGGAGATCTCCCTTTAAAGGAAATAAGCTACACATGGCCTAGATTCTCGTCAGGAAAAAAACATTGGGCCAGATTCTCTAACAAATCCGGTCGCGTAGCGTAAGCCATTTACACTACGCCGCCGCATCGTACTAGAGCAAGTGCCGTATATTCTAAGCATTTGCTCCGTACTTTGCGTTGGCGTAGCGAAAATGGCCGAGCGTAAGCCCGCGTAATTCAAATGAGGCGGCTTGTATTTAAATGAAGCGCGCCCCCGCGTCGAACGAACTGCGCATGCGCCGGCCGGGGGAAAAAGCCCAGTGCGCATGCTCCAGCCCACGTCGGAAAGCGTTGTTGAAACCGACGTCAAAACGACGTGAGCGTCACTACGCAATGCCCCTATTAGCGAACGAGTTAGTAAAACGACGTAAGCGACGGAAAAAGCCGACGCTGACCCATACTTAACATGGCATCCGAAGGCACCCGACGGCATCCGATGGTACTTAGTAAGGTTACTCCACATAGAAGCTGGGGTAACCTTACGCGGACGAAAACGACGTACGCGACGACGGGGCGGCGTAAAAGCGATTGGGAATCGGCATACTAGCCTCATTTGCATATGCAAATGAGAAAACAACGTAAAGGCCACCTAGTGGCCGGAGTTGTCATTACAACTACGATCCGCAAGTGTAATGGTTTTACACTTGTCGGATGTTGAAGCGTATCTATGCAAAAGTGATGCTAAGCATCACGCGCATAGATACGAGGCAAAAAAAACGGCGATACGACGGGGTATCTGAGATACTCCGTCGTATCGCCGCTGAGAATCTGGCTCATTGTTTTTCCTGCCGATATTCCTGGCACGATTTTTTTGCCGGCCGAGTTAACACACACACACCATTCAAAAGAACCACCGTTCTTTTGAATGTCACGAACGTGCTGACGTCAACAACTGCAAAGAGCATGCGCTCATCACATTCGATGCCTTTGCCACCA
This sequence comes from Rana kukunoris, assembly GCA_029574335.1. Taxonomy (NCBI): domain Eukaryota; kingdom Metazoa; phylum Chordata; class Amphibia; order Anura; family Ranidae; genus Rana; species Rana kukunoris. The sequence continues at coordinate 18,467,747 of CM056057.1, forward strand.
TCTTGCTTCACCCTACCTATGCCTTGGAAGCTACCGCACATGCATCAAAGTAATTTTGAGCATGTGCGGGTTTCCATGGAGACAGGTAAGTATACACATGCTCTGGTTTCTTGGCAGGAAAACACTGCCGAGAATCTCACAACGAGAAAATAGAGAGCAGGTTCTCTATTTTTCTCTTCGAAATTCTGGGCAGTTTTCTTGACGAGAAACCTCGCACGGTTTACACGCACGCTTTACTCGGCAAAAAAGCTCTGCCAGCAGTTTTCTTGCTGTTTCTTGCCAAGAAAAATGTGCATGTGTACGAGGCTTCCTGCACATTTATCACATCCCCAGCCACTTTCTGGACACCTCCTTCCAGGGATTGGCTGGGGCATGATATATATTCAGCTTATCATTTAAATCTCCCAGGTATATGCTCTAGAAAAGAAAAGTTATCAAACTCTCAACTCAGGAAATCCTGAACAGACCTACACATTCAATCACAGCTCCATGCACTACAATGGAGCCAATAAACAAAATTTACGTAGCAACCAGAAGAGAGCACTTCATTGACCTGTTGGTTCCTTTAATACTTGTTATTTGGATGATTTTTTGTCAGGAAAGGCTAGAATAGGTCTGCTTTAAAGCGGGGGTTTACCCTCCAAAAAAGTTCTAACATTACATGGAGCCGACTCATCCGACCGACAGTATGCCGGTGTTTTTTTTTCCCAGTACATACCTTGTTAGGCATATTTTCACCCCCCGGCTTTCCTGTGGGACTGGGCATTCCCAATCACAGGCTGTGATTGACGTTCTTTTGACCGGCGCATACTGCGCGTCACAAGCTGCCGAAAGAACCCGAACGTCGGTGCGCAGGCGCCGTATAGAGGCTACGTTTGGGTTCTTTCGGCAGCTCGTGACGCGCAGTATGCGCCGATCGGAAAAACGTCAATCACAGCCTGTGATTGGAAACGCCCAGTCCTGCAGGAAAGCCGGGGGTGAAAATAGGCCTAACAAGGTATGTACTGGAAAAAAAAGAACACCGGCATACTGTCGGTCGGATGAGTCGGCTCCATGTAATGTTAGAATTTTTTTTGAGGGTGACCCCCTGCTTTAATATTGCCCCATCTGTCCAAACTCCTATTTACATCAGTCATTATTGGGCTTAACCATGCAACTTTTTTTAAAGCATATTTTTTACAGAACCAAATATCAAATCCTTTATACAGAGGTAGGAATTGAATTTTTTTGTTAATACATGTTCGCAACTTAATGTCGCAATGGAACAGAATGCCTTTGTAAAATAACTATGTATTATAACAAGTAACTCACCAAACATTGTTAAGACTACAGAAGTCAGGACAGGGCTGCTGCTGTATTATTATTACAGCTGAACACGCTGGTTTAATAGTTTTAAAGATATCTGGTTATTCCCCTTGTCCCCAGCTGGCTCTTTATGTTTAATTTGGACAGAAAGACACATTCCTCTAGCAGACTAACCAGACCAGTGACAGGGCATTTCCTATGTTGTATGTCAAAGGACAAGCATCCTGGTTCCAGTGAATTTTGGGAACGGCCTTGTCCTTGTGTAGTCCGGTTTTATTTGTAAAGTATATTTAGGCATGAAAATCTCTGCGCAGCAGTTATGAGGATCTGTAATTAAAGCGTTAGTAAAGGATTTTTTTTTGTTCATTTAAAATAACAAACATGTCATACTTACCTCTACTGTGCAGTTTGTTTTGCACAGAGTGGCCCCGATCCATGTCTTCTGGGGTCCCTCGGTGGCCAATGGGGAGAATGCTCCTTACTTTGATCAGTGAGAAGAATGCTCCTTACATTGGTAGTCATTGGAAAGAATGCTCCTTACATTGGTGGTCAGGCTGAAGAATGTTCCTTACATTGGTGATCAGTGGGAAGAATGTTCCTTACATTGGTGATCAGTGAGAAGAATGCTCCTTACATTGGTGATCAGTGGGAAGAATGTCCCTTACATTGGTGATCAGTGGGAAGAATGTTCCTTACATTGGTGATCAGTGAGAAGAATGTCCCTTACATTGGTGATTAGTGGGAAGAATGTTCCTTACATTGGTGATCAGTGAGAAGAATGTTCCTTACATTGGTGATCAGTGGTAAGAATGTTCCTTACATTGGTGATCAGTGGGAAGAATGTCCCTTACATTGGTGATCAGTGAGAAGAATGTTCCTTACATTGGTGATCAGTGGGAAGAATGCTCCTTACATTGGTGATCAGTGAGAAGAATGTTCCTTACATTTGTGATCAGTGGGAAGAATGTCCCTTACATTTGTGATCAGTGGGAAGAATGTCCCTTACATTTGTGATCAGTGGAAAGAATGTCCCTTACATTGGTGATCAGTGAGAAGAATGCTCCTTACATTGGTGGTCGGTGGGAAGAATGTTCCTTACATTGGTGATCAGTAAGAAGAATGCTCCTTACATTGGGGGTCAGTGGGAAAAATGTTCCTTACATTGGTGATCAGTGGGAAGAATGTTCCTTACATTGGTGATCAGTGGGAAGAATGTTCCTTACATTGGTGATCAGTGGGAAGAATGTTCCTTACATTGGTGATCAGTGGAAAGAATGTCCCTTACATTGGTGATCAGTGGGAAGAATGTCCCTTACATTGGTGATCAGTGGGAAGAATGTTCCTTACATTGGTGATCAGTGGGAAGAATGTTCCTTACATTGGTGATCATTAGTGTTGAGCGGAATACGCCATATTCGATTTTGCGATATTGCGTGAATATATAGAAGAATATTCGCGAATATTCGCTAATATCGAATATTCGTGATATTTTATCCCAAAAAAAATTTGCGAAATTTCGCTAATGCGAAAATGATTGCGAAATTCTCATAAACGGAGATCATTTCCTGTATTTCTAAACTAATATGCACTAAACACTAACTCTACACTAACTCTACTTAAAAGAAAGGAGAATAAGGGGGCAAAAGAAGGGCGGAGAAGATAATCGCGCAATATTCCTATTGCGCGATTATCTTCTCCGCCCTTCTTTTGCATCAGAGCCAATCAGAATAACTCGAATATTCGGGAAAAGGAATATCGCGCGATATTCCTTTTGCCGAATATTCGAGTTATTCTGATTGGCTCTGATGCAAAAGAAGGGCGGAGAAGATAATTGCGCAATATTCCGTTTGTCGAATATTCAAGTTATTCTGATTGGCTCTGATGCAAAAGAAGGGCGCATCAGAGCCAATCAGAATAACTCGAATATTCGGCAAAAGGAATATTGCGCGATTATCTTCTCCGCCCTTCTTTTGCATCAGAGCCAATCAGAATAACTCGAATATTCGGCAAAAGGAATATTGCGCGATTATCTTCTCCGCCCTTCTTTTGCATCAGAGCCAATCAGAATAACTCGAATATTCGGCAAAAGGAATATCGCGCAATATTCCTTTTGCCAAATATTCAAGTTATTCTGATTGGCTCTGATGCAAAAGAAGGGCCGAGTAGCTGATGCGATTCTTTTATGTTGCCGAAAATTCGCAATGCGAATTTTCGGCAACATAAAAGAATCGCATCAGCTACTCGGCCCAGGGTCTCTCTCTAATCATACCAGCAATGCTTTTATGGAGATGGAGATCACTAGGATGTGATCTGTTTTAAAAATAAATTTGAAAAAATACGAATATTCGCCATAGCGAATATTCGCCGCAATATTCGAGTTATTCGCGAATACTCGAATATGCAATATTCGTAGCGAATATTCGCAATGCGAATATTCGTGAGCAACACTAGTGATCAGTGGGAAGAATGTTCCTTACATTGGTGATCAGTGAGAAGAATGTTCCTTACATTGGTGATCAGTGAGAAGAATGTTCCTTACATTGGTGATCAGTGGGAAGAATGTTCCTTACATTGGTGATCAGTGGGAAGAATGCTCCTTACATTGGTGATCAGTGGGAAGAATGTCCCTTACATTGGTGATCAGTGGGAAGAATGTTCCTTACATTGGTGATCAGTGGGAAGAATGTCCCTTACATTGGTGATCAGTGAGAAGTATGTTCCTTAAATTGGTGATCAGTGGGAAGAATGTCCCTTACATTGGTGATCAGTGAGAAGAATGCTCCTTACATTGGTGATCAGTGGGAAGAATGTTCCTTACATTGGTGATCAGTGAGAAGAATGTTCCTTACATTGGTGATCAGTGGGAAGAATGTTCCTTACATTGGTGATCAGTGAGAAGAATGTTCCTTACATTGGTAGTCAGTGAGAAGAATGCTCCTTACATTGGTGATCAGTGGGAAGAATGTTCCTTACATTGGTGATCAGTGAGAAGAATGTTCCTTACATTGGTGATCAGTGGGAAGAATGTTCCTTACATTGGTGATCAGTGAGAAGAATGTTCCTTACATTGGTGATCAGTGGGAAGAATGTTCCTTACATTGGTGATCAGTGAGAAGAATGTTCCTTACATTGGTAGTCAGTGAGAAGAATGTTCCTTACATTGGTGATCAGTGGGAAGAATGTCCCTTACATTGGTGATCAGTGGGAAGAATGTTCCTTACATTGGTGATCAGTGGGAAGAATGTCCCTTACATTGGTGATCAGTGAGAAGTATGTTCCTTAAATTGGTGATCAGTGGGAAGAATGTCCCTTACATTGGTGATCAGTGAGAAGAATGCTCCTTACATTGGTGATCAGTGGGAAGAATGTTCCTTACATTGGTGATCAGTGAGAAGAATGTTCCTTACATTGGTGATCAGTGGGAAGAATGTTCCTTACATTGGTGATCAGTGAGAAGAATGTTCCTTACATTGGTAGTCAGTGAGAAGAATGCTCCTTACATTGGTAATCAGTGAGAAGAATGCTTCTTACATTGGTAATTAGTAGAAAGAATGCTCCTTGCATTGGTGCTCAGTGGGAAGAATGCTCCTTACATTGGTGATCAGTAGGGACAAATCTCCTTACATTGGTGGTCAATGGGGAGAATGCTCCTTACATTGGTGGTCATTTAGAAGATTTTCCCCTTACTGATAGCTTTAAAAGATCATTGTTGTCAGTGATAACTTACCTTAGAGACAGAATTTGTTCCTTGCTCAAAGAACCCCCAGAAGCCTCTGGAGGAACCTTATTGTTCCATGGAACAATGTTTGAGAGAGGCTGATCTACACTAATAAAACTATGTTATAGGACGGACTCAGAAGAACAAACACTGCTGTGTTAATGTCATTGACAGACTGTATCATGCAGTATATGTAATGTGTTTGCCTATTAGTTCCACTTCAATGTTCATGGTGTCTCCATGTCATTCTCATCTAAATGACGTCCACTAAAAGGCATTCAAAAAAAACTCACTGGTCCGTAATTAGTATAGCATAATATTATTATAGTTGTATGGAAAATTGGATTATTGCAGGAACTGCCCATATTGTACATAGTGTTGCTCACGAATATTCGCATTGCGAATATTCGCTACGAATATTGCATATTCGAGTATTCGCGAATATCGCGAATATCGCGGCGAATATTCGCTATTTCGAATATTCGAATGTTTTCAATTTTTTTTTAGAACAGATCACATCCTAGAGATCCCCATCGACGTCTAAAAGCATTGCTGGTATGATTAGAGACCTTGGGCCGAGTAGCTGCAGCGCTCATTTTATATTGCCGAAAAAATCGCAATGCGATTATTCGGCAATAGCGATATCGCGCGATTATTTTATATTGTAATATATCACGAATATTCTGAGCCAATCAGAGTGCTCCATTCCGCATTTCTCGAAATTTCGAAATTATTTTGTATTGTAATATATCACGAATATTCTGAGCCAATCAGAGTGCTCCATTCCGCATTTCTCGAATATTCGCAATTATTGTGTATTGTAATATATCGCGAATATTCTGAGCCAATCAGAGTGCTCCTTCCGCATTTCTCGAATATTCGCAATTATTGTGTATTGTAATATATCACGAATATTCTGAGCCAATCAGAGTGCTCCTTCCGCATTTGCCGAATATTCGCAATTATTGTGTATTGTAATATATCACGAATATTCTGAGCCAATCAGAGTGCTCCATTCCGCATTTCTCGAATATTCGCAATTATTTTATATTGCAATATATCACGAATATTCTGTGCCAATCAGAATGCTCCATTCCGCATTTCTCGAATATTCGCAATTATTGTGTATTGTAATATATCACGAATATTCTGAGCCAATCAGAGTGCTCCTTCCGCATTTGCCGAATATTCGCAATTATTGTGTATTGTAATATATCACGAATATTCTGAGCCAATCAGAGTGCTCCATTCCGCATTTCTCGAATATTCGCAATTATTTTATATTGCAATATATCACGAATATTCTGTGCCAATCAGAATGCTCCATTCCGCATTTCTCGAATATTCGCAATTATTGTGTATTGTAATATATCACGAATATTCTGAGCCAATCAGAGTGCTCCTTCCGCATTTGCCGAATATTCGCAATTATTGTGTATTGTAATATATCACGAATATTCTGAGCCAATCAGAGTGCTCCATTCCGCATTTCTCGAATATTCGCAATTATTTTATATTGCAATATATCACGAATATTCTGTGCCAATCAGAATGCTCCATTCCGCATTTCTCGAATATTCGCAATTCGCAATTCGCAATTCGCAATTCGCAATTCGCAATTCGCGATAGCGAAAATTCGCAATCATTTCATTTCCAAAAAATATCACGAATATTCGTATTTAGCGAATATATGTCGAATATTCGACTATATATTCGAGATATATCGCGAATTCGAATATGGCATATTCTGCTCAACACTAATTGTACATGACTTTGACGTCAGTGGTTCCTTTGATGTGTATGTGGATCCTGCTACTGTACCTTTCTTCTGGATTCCTGACAGATTATCTCCTTTGTGTGAATCAGTTTTCTTTATCATGTTATTACAGTAGGAAAAAGCTTGCAGAACCGCAATCACTAGTTCATCTTCTACTCTGTGGCCAGATATAAGAGAATCCCTCCAGATAGGCAGGGCTGTAAGAACTGTAGTCCAGTTCCAATAATGACTCCACCCCCTAAAAGGGCTTTTGGGTTTCATTGACAATCTTCCTTTTATTTAATAAACATTTTAAATTGTTCTCGGCTATGCGAAGAAACAGCCTGCACTTTGCTTGTCTGTTTGATCATCTGGCAGGTGCTCGCAAGGTGATTGGTTGTTTGTGACAAGGTGCTTTCTCACATGATGGGCTGGAGGTAGGTCATCTGTTGGGTTGGTAATGGTTTCTTGTCTGGGGATGAGTCGAAAACCCACAGGTTCGGTTTGCAGCAGAACAGACAAAAAATTAGTTCGAACACGCGAACACCGTTAAAGTCTGCAGGGGCTATTTACGAAAGGCAAATCCACTTTGCACTACAAATGCACTGCAAGTAAGTGCAGTTGCTGTAGATCTGAGGGGAACCCCTCAAATTAGGAGAAGCTCTGCTGATTTTATCATCCATTAATGTGCAAGCAAAAATGCTGTTTTTTATTTCCCTTGCACGTCCCCCTCAGATCTACAGCGACTGCACTTGAAAGTGCACTTTTAAATGCACTTGTAGTGCAAAGTGGATTTGCCTTTTGAAAATAACCCCTATATGATACGAACATGAAAAATCAAAAGTGCTAATTGTAAAGGTTAATAGGAAAGTTTCCCAAGGAGTATTGGGATATTGGTTAAGGATTCTAAATGGTGCATCAGGAATGGATATTAGACATGTCTATGAGTCTGATCAGGCCTCAAAAGATAACAATATTTTTAGAAAACAATATTTTTAGAAAAAGTATAAAAGATTTATTGATATACAAAAAAAGAGAACATAAACATTATACAAAACGTTAAAAACATTCATATTAGGAGCAAAGATGTTACAAGTGCAGGTATCTGCAAACTGTCTCCGTTGTTCCAATCGTGTTTCGGGTTCGACTAGTTTCACCCTAAAGAGGGCTTCGTCGGGAACCCACGGTTGAATATATTTTTTCTATGTAAATACAAAAACATACAATAAGCTGACATATCGGAATAATAGAAAATCATTAATTAACAAATCATAAATAACCTCTGATATAAAACATAAGGAATGGTACAATTGATCTTTATGATGGTTTTTAAACCGAAAAGAAATTCATGCGCAACTCTTGCGGAACCAAGGAGAACGCATACCTGGAACGGTTGAGAGGAAAATCTCTGGGGGGAGGGGGAGCCTGCGTCCACAAAGACGTAATCTCTAAAAATGGAGAGAAACAGCAGTGTGGCTAGATGGATTTTAGTGGTCCCCTCGGGGGTCACTACGCTGGTGTGTTGCTGTATGCTGGTGATCTAGTGGAGAGAGAGTGTGTTGTATCAAAACAAAATAGTAGAGACGGTTCCCCAAACGCTGCCAGTAAGTCTTTGTAAGGGTAGGGTTAACTTACTTGCTACTGCATGATGGTACCAAGAAGTGCCAGGTCAGAATAGATACTAAGTCCAATACAGCAGATGAGCTGCTACTCACAGATCGGTATAGCTGCAAGATTGCTATCATAAGACCCTATGTACAAAAGACAGTCAATAAGAGCTTATTAATAGCTATGAAAAGCTATAAAGCAATAGAGTATAATATGGTAAGAAATATAGTAAAAATTAAAAATTAAATAGAGCACAGCTATCTGTAGATACTCCTTACTACATCTTCTGATGCAGGGGCATGAACAGAAAGCCTCCAATTTGCACATTACTAACCTTGCTAATAGATAGCCAAAGGTGCCTTTGGAAATGTGTCCATATGTAGCTAACACTGCGCCTAATTAGTTCAGCACTGCACAGCTAAAAAACAAGGAGAAAAATATAGAGAGTCTTTTAAAGATAGGGTGGCTATATGCAAGGAAAAGAATTTGCAAAGATCTATGAGAGATAGTACTTCAAAGTTATCTCAAAGATACCTGTAAACGGTGATGTTTAGCAGCAGGGGAATGTGTAACCAGTCTCTTCGTAAGCGCCGCACTGAATGGTGACAGCTCATAGAGCTATTTGTATAGCTCTCTCCATTAAATCACCCTCGCCTCAGCTGGTGAGAAGGGCGGTAATCCAGCTAATAGTGGGCGGAGGAGTGACGTGTCTCAGGGATTCCCCCTGTGAGTCAGAGACAGAGACAGCCGCCCACGTGTGCTAACACACAGAGCGAGTGGCTCGGCTCGCTGCATTGGAGGAGACCGGGGACAGCCCATGGGCGGGACAGATGAGCCGCTCCGCCAATGGGAATTGTCAGAATACGGACCTGGCCAGCATCTGAGCCTCCGCCCAGATTCGATGCTATGAAGGTGTGCATCGGAACAGGCCCCTACCCGCCCACATAAACTGGAAGGCATCGCTAGCTTGTCTGACACCGCTGATGACCCACATGACCAGAAATGGTGTTCTTGTAAAGAGCATCTCAGCATCCGATCAACAGGTTATCTAGCGCGCTGTCCTGGTCCGCAAGAAGCGCATGAAAGTCATCATATAAAACAGCACTATTATTTACATTACCAGATGATTGCCATATATTCATATTATATAGCGGAGAAAATAGGTATAATAATAATAGTACAAAACCATAACAGAAGGCGTAAACTTGTTAAATATAAATATATATATACATATATATGAAAGGCACCTTGTTTACAGAGCTCCCCCATTTGTGGCATGACAGTGATATACCACTAATTCATGTTCCTGGGGGGCACTTAAACACTCGGTGACTGACATCATGCCTTAAAATTACCAAAGAAATCGATACATCTTAAATTATAAATGACAGAAGCATCAGTGACTGAGAGAGTCCTCGAAAGTATATATACAGAGGGACTTCGGTGGTCGAGAATATCTGAGTTTGACAACTGGTACATTGATGCTGTTTGCGACGAAAGATAAACGCGAGCAAAGTGATTGAAAGACTAAAAGGAGAGTCTGAGCAGAACAGGAGATCAAACGATGTCATTGACTATGTATGATAAACAGCTTGATTACAAGCTGGAAGTCAAAGAATTGCCCATAGCAAGCTGGTTACAAACGAAATTATACTTTATAAAAATTATAAAAATTATAAAAATCATAAATTATAAAAAGGGCTTGTAGCTAATATTTTCATTCAAGCCTGGGTATTGGGTAGCGCGTAGTAGGTAAATCCACTTTGCTTCGGTTTGCAAAAGACGTTTGTCCACGTCGCCACCTCTTTCATTGAGAGGTATATGTGCTAAGGCATAGAACCCCATCATTAATTTATTATGGTTATGATAAAGTCCGACGTGTCGGCTGATGGGTGTCTCCATTAGTTTCTTATTGACTGATCGTAAAGGTTAATACGCAAGTTATTATACAGGGGACATTTATAAAAGCAATTTTTTTTTTTAAAAAGGGCTGTTTTTTCAGGAGCAGTGATTTTAATATTGCTTAAAGTGAAATATTCCTTTAAATATCGTACCTGCGAGGTGTGTATAGTATGCGTGTAAAATAGCGCATGGTTCCCGTGTTTATAACAGTCTCTGCACAAACTGTCATTTATAAAGGAAAAAAAGTAATTTAAAACTACTCGCAGCTATAATGAATTGTCGGGTCCCGGCAATACAGATAAAAGCCATTGAAAGATAAAAAAAAAATGCGTGGTGGTCCCCCCAAATTCCATTGCCAGGCCCTTCAGGTCTGGTATGGATATTAAGGGGAGCCCTGCGCAAAATTTAGAAAAAAAATGTTGTGGGCTTCCCCCAAAAACCCATACCAGACCCTTATCTGAGCACGCAACCTGACAGACCCCACCCTCAGCTAAATAAGAGCTGTCAGGTTGGTGGCGCATCATTCCCCGCTGGAGCTCATCACTGAAGATTGAGAATGGTTTAAATCGCTGGAATATTATTTTTTTTTAATAAAGGATTTGTCCCAAGCCATCTCCTGTCGTTTTTAACATTTTGACAATTTTTTTTGTGAAATGGTAGGGGTACCAATTTACATAGGGGGGGGATCTGGAGGTCCCCTTGTTTAAAGGGGCTTTCAGATTTCGATAAGCCCCCCGTCTGCAGACCCCCACAAACACCGGGCAAGGGTTGAGGGATGAGGCCCTTGTCCCTATCTACATGAGGACATCCTCCCCATGTTGAAGGCATGTGGCCTGATACAGTTCAGGAGGGGGGTGCTCTCTCGTGCCCCCCTCTTTTCCTGTGGCCTGCCAGGTTGTGTGCTCGGATAAGGGTATGGTATGGATTTTTGGGGGGAACCCCATGCCATTTTTTTTTAAATTTGGTGCAGGGTTCCCCTTAATACCTATACCAGACCTGAAGGGCCTGGTAATGGAATTCAGGGGGACCCACGTGTATTTTTTTTTTCAATGACTTTTACCTGTGTTGCCGGGACCTGACAAGCCGGAAGTAGTTTTAAATGACTTTTTTCCTTTAGAAATGTAATTTTGTGCAGAGACTGTTATCAACATGGGAAACATGCACCACTTTACAGGCATACTATAGACACCCCCCCCCCAGGTACGAAATTTAGAGGAATATTTCACTTTAAGCATTATTAAAATCACTGCTCCCGAAAAAACGTCAGTTTTTACAACTTTTTTTTTGCATTGATACATGTCTCCTGGGGCAGGATCCGGGTCCCCAAACACTTTTTATGAAAACTTGCATATTAACCTTTTAAATTAGCACTTTAGGTTTCTCCCATAGACTTTTAAAGGGTGTTCCACGGCTTTTCATATTTTCCACGGACACCTCAAATTGTTCACTGTTTGGGCAATTGTTTGGGCAGTAATCGAGTCGAACTCACGTTTGACCCGAACATAAAGCTCATCCCTACTAGGGACTAGTAGACTACTATATCCCATGACGCCAATGTACAAATACTGTTTTTTACCCTCACAAATGCCATATGTGTGTATGCATGCATAGTGACTATCCATTCTGTATTTAAAAGGGCACCATCATTTTGTCTAGTTTGAAGTCGAGGAAGAACTACACCGGAGGGGCATTTGCCTACTTGCACAGTCATGCTGGAAGAGAAAAGGGCCTTTGCCCAAACTTTTGCCAAAGATGGAAATCGGCAATCGGCTAAAATGTCTTTGCATGCTGTAATTAATGGCAACACCTGAGCTCAATATTTTGGAGGGGTATTCACAAATATTTTGATAATAAATATAGTGATGATGGTCCGGTGTCCACAAACCTTTGTCCATAGAGAGTATATTGTATAAGGACATCCGAAAGCTTTTAAGAACAATTTGCCAATATACATTTTAGTGTGCATGTTGGGTACAGCGCTGAGTGGTGGGCAGTGAACGCAGAGTCCATGTTTAGTAACCGCAGCAAATACAAACAAAGTTTAGCAAAGGGCCCCAATGGGGAGTCACACCTGTCTAGAGCCACTTACAACTGACAGTGGTGGAACAGTGATTTGAAAACTGGAAGATGCCAACAGCATTAACCACGAGGAGTGGAATGTGGCCTGGCCGGTCTACACCCAAAGGGGAGGATTTCTGGAAGAGGTGGAAGTAGACCCTGCACTGTTCATACGCCTTTGTAACCTTTCCCTATCTCTCTGCACTGTCCCTGTCATACAGAGAACCTGTCCCTATGCTAGCTACTCACGTAAAGCTTGCAAAGCCTGGGAGCCAGAGTTTTAAATGGACTATGCCTGGCTTAAGATGGCCACCAGAGTCACATGGGGTGTTAGTATCCAATCGGATATTGCCCCCCCTTTAACTGAGGAAATCATAGAGGAACCAAGTTCTTCTCAACTTTCTTCCCCTTCAGTTGAGCGCCACCTGCAGCAGAGAATACAGACTGCACTTGCCTAGTGGGCTCCCAGCCCACTTCATCAGAGAAGCCAGACAACAAATAATTCCCTTGCAGGGGAGTATTTTAGCTTCATTCAGCAGCACAGACAGATTTTCTAGCAGGCAGGAGCATCCTAATGGTTAAAGTGGTTGTAAACCTTTTAAAGGAGTTGTAAAGGAAAACATTTTTTTGCCTAAAATGAATGGCCCAGATTCATAAAGCAATTACGCCTGTCTAACTGGTGTTAGACAGGAGTAATTTAAAATTTCGCGCGCCGTATCACTAGTTTGAATCTTCAAACCATGATACGGCGGCTTCGGGCTTCGATCCGAGAGGCTTACGTCTTCGTAAGCCTTCGGATCTACGCTGCAATATTTTTGGCGGCCGCTGGGAGGAGTTCGCGTCGTTTTGATGCGTCTGGATATGCAAATGTGTTTTTACGGCGATCCACGAAGATACGAGCGGTCTTCGCAATCGCTTACGTCTGTGTTTTTTTTACGTACTGTTAGACCAGCTTTTTGCTGGTCTAACGGTGCGTAGCCCATGTTAAGTATGGCCGTCGTTCCCGCGTCAAATTTAATTCATTTTTTTTTTTTTTTACGTAACTAATTCGGGAATAGAAATGTCCGTAAACGACACTACTCAAACAACGAATGACGTAATGACGTGATTTCGCGCAATGCACGGCGGGAAATTTGCGATTGGAGCATGCGCAGTTCGATCGCCGCGGGAACGCGCCTATTTTAAATCCTTCACGCCCCCTACTCGTGTAGATGGATTGCGACGGGAGAAATACACTACGCCGCCGTCGTTTACTGGACAAAATCTACCTGGATTCCACGTAGAGCCAGGTAAAAAACGGCGGCGTAGTGTATTTCTGATACGCTACGAGAATCTAATTCTCTATGAATCTGGGCCAATGTCTGCAAGGTAGACAGACAGAATAGTGTAATGATTCTGTTAAAAAAAACAAGTAAATACCTATTAAATTCCTTCATCTATATCACCTCCGGCGTTCTAGTTTCTGTTCTCTCATTTACTTCCTGGTTTGCGGCGCTCGTTCATGTAAGAACTACATTTCCCAGTATGCATTGCGGCACATCCCCTGTAATTCACACCTCCTTGAAGTCTCTAACACGTAGAGAGCATCCTGCCGCACAGATGTAGTTTCCAGGAGGGGGTGAGCACGTCACTGACCACAGCAGTAAAGCCTCCCTTCACGATGGTGAGTAACACTCAGACAAGCAGGAAGTGAAAAGGACAGAGAAGAAATAGAGCAACTTCTAAGCAAAAACGAACAATGAGGAAGTGAAAAGAGAAATGTCTGCAGGTAAAGGATGCTTATTATGAAATTTTTTTTTTTCCTTTACAACCCTTTTAAGCCCCATACACACGATCGAAATTTCCAATGGAAAAAGTCAGACGGAAATTCTAATGAATTCCATCAGAGTTTAAATATAGAACATGTTCTATTTTACTCCGATGGCAAAAGCCTGATCGTGTGTACAGAGCATTACAGACCACTTTTACCTACAGGTAAGCCTAGATTAAGGCTTACCTGTAGGTGCAACACATATCTCCTAAACCTACACGGTTTAGGAGATATTTGCAAACAAGATGGCACCAATGTCTACGGTGCATGCAAGCTGAGCGTGCTGTTAGTGATGGCATGCACAGGAGTGATGTAATCGCGGCTCTGGCCAGTCACAGCGCCGGAGCCACAATACCCAGAAGTCACTCCGGGAGACATGGAGGCGGCGAACGTGGATGGCTGCGGGGGCTTCGATCTTAGGTAAGTACTTCATAATGAGCTAGTATGCATTTATGCCTTTGTCTTGCAGGGAGTATTTTTTTTTTTTAACCAAGGCTTTACTTCCTCTTTAAGCCAGGCATGCCTGGACATACACACTCCATGTGTTCTACTCTTGGACTTCTTTAGTCTCACTTGTGACATGGTCTGACAAAGCAGTCCCCAGTCATTGACCCACAGCAGCCCTGGTCTGGATGCTGACCCATCCAGACCACGATGTGTCCACTTTAATGACGCAGGAACATGTCCTCACTTAAGACTCTCTCTCTCTTCGTCAACCAGCCCCAAATTTTCTTGGACTCCTCCACTAAGCTACCTGTTCTAAGCATTAAGACACCCTTTTACTGAAAAAAAAATGGCTTTCTAATTGCACTTACTGCATTTTCACAGTGATTTTAGCCCCGTACACACGATCGGACCATTGTCTGACCAAACTTGCATCGGAATTCCATCGGAGTAAATGTTCTCTATCTAAACTCCGATGGAATTAATTGGAATATCTGATGGAAAAACTCAGATGGGCATACACACGTTCGGAATTTCCGATGGGAAAAGACCTTCTGACTTTTTCCATCAGAAATTCCGATCATGTGTACGATGGGGCTTTAAAGTGCTTCTATCACATTTAGTTATATATGTAGCATTACCCCCAGAGTAGCTGCTGGTTGTTTTGGGTGGCACATTTACCTTGTGGCTCTTCCGAATTCATAGGGGTGAATGGTGCATATAGCAATAATAAATGAATTGTCCGCAACAGGTGTCTTTGCTGTGCTCTTTATTACCCAGCCGGGTAATAACAATGAACTGGTGATGAAAGGGATAGAGTTTGTAAGAAGAACAGCAGATTCAGGCGTAGTGTTTTGAACAATCCTGTTCCCATATGTAACACTTTCCGTACCACTCCTGCCTGAGTGGGTTTAGTGTACCCGGACAGGCCTCTCTCACTGACCTGGCAGCCAGAGTATCACTCGAACATTTGCAGGATAAAGTCTCTGCCACAGACCCTCCTGAATGGAATTGAACTTGAGGAAAAGTCTCTGCCACAGACCCTCCTGAAATAGATGTCAGGGAGACAACTCTGCCACGGGCCCTCTCTGGTTGTAGTTATGGAGGCCATCCTCCTTAGGTGAATTACGCCTGGAACTCCTTCTTTTTTGATCACATCAAGTTTATTGAAGAAAACATGTACAACAAGGTCAAGTCGGGAGTCACAGCTCCCAATGTACTTGCAAAATACAAGGCAAGAGAATTAGTCAATGGACAGAATCATTGAATATTAACAATAAGAACAATGGAATATCCACACAATCATCAATACAGGCAAGGTATATCAAACATGGAAATAAGTAAATGCCAATCAACTTCAACAATGGATTAACGTAGACAATCCATAGAGACAGGAAGTGAAGAGGGGAGAGAAAGTGAAGTAGAGAGGAGAGAGGGAAGGAAGGGGGGGGAGAATAAAGGTCAGCGGGGACACAAAACTCCTTCTTAATGTCGCCCAGGTACCGGCTACCTTGATCCCAGGTGGTTTGTTGAAATCCTTTTGGATCGCCAGCCTCTCATTGGCGCTCCTTAGATGGACTCCCCACCGAACAGCAATACCGATTGGGATCCTCAAAGGTGGGAACCCAGTTGCTCACTGAGTCCCCATCGCTGCTGAGATGCTCCGGGCCAACATGGCCCAGGAACACCGCGTGACACGCACGCCCTGGTCAGGTAGGCCATAACGCCAGGATGTGGCCACCATAAAGGTGGGCGCCACACTGGACGCAGAAGACTCAGAACCAATGGCCTTTTCCCCTATAAATACCCCCCTCAGCATGCACAGCGAGGCTAAACCCTCCTGAATGGCTGCTGGGGAAGAGCACCCAAACCTTGACTCCACTGCTGCCATCTACTGAACAGGGGTGGGAAGAACACACCAGTACAACAGAATGAGCCCACAGCACAGCCAAGCTGAAACAATTTGGATCAGAGTTTAACTACACTCTGATCTACCTCTAAATTTGAATAGCACCAGTACTTCAAAGTAACCAGGAGCTACATATATTTCTGAGTTCTTGCCAACTTCAACGTTTTACAAACATGGCATACACTATAGATGTGGGTATTTGTGTAGCGCAGAACAAGCAAGGACGCTCACAATATACATTTATATGCATTTTACTTTACGTATTCATTCACGTCTTGGCTGAAAACTATTATGTTCTCTTTTAAAAAAGTTGGCCAGGAAAGCGGAGAGATTCCCTCTGGTTCCACACATGGGACAACCATCTTTTTCCAACTCATACAGGAATGATTTAACTGCCGCGGCTAACAAAGTCTCCATTCACAACTCTTAGAAAGCAGCTTTAGGAGCCTGTGGGGTTTTCTGGAAATGTTTCCAAGTTCTCCGTTTATGATGAGATGACCAGTGAAGTAAGTCTGAACATCTGGGCAGGCTGGACTAATTACCCTGCACAACAATAATTAGCTAAATCTGCAAAACTCTCATTTCTCCGTATAGAACATCTGCCCCTGATTAATGTTCCAGAAATATGTGATATATGGAGCAAATATTAGGAACACCTCATGCCCAGGAAAATGGCTGCCACTGGAATAATAGTGTCTGACGATGACTAACCTGCCAAGATCAATGAAGCAGGCCATGACTCACCGTTTGTTTTAACGGTTTGTGGTTCTGACAGGAAATTTCGGAAAAAAGAAAAGCAAGAAACTGTATTTTGTTCTGTTTAGCCATTTTCAGCTTGCTTCACAAGTAGAGAACATCAGGAAATTGTCAGCAAACTAACATCTAATGTTAAGCTTGCCTGGACAAGTTCCCACCATCTCCCCTGTGACTTGATAATAACAAAAACACTTCCTGTTTTGAAAAGTCAAAGGTCGCTAGCATGTGCTAAGCTTGGCAGACTCCATCTGGGACATTTCAACTAATACCATTTGAATATTTGACCCGTTGTCTTGCGACTTTGATTCTGTTAAATGAAAACCATCTTGGGCCTAGGTTGTCTGTCATTGAGTAAACTCATAGGCCTCGTACACACGATCAAATCTGTCTGCTGGAAACGGTCTGCTAGACCGTTTCAGCAGACAGATTCGATCGTGTGTACGGGCAAGCCGACGGATTTGGCCAGCCGACAGATTGGAAAGCATGCTTACCAATCTGTCGGCTTCGGAACCCGTCCGCCCGATATGTCTGCTGGTTAGTACGCTAACCAGCAGACATGTCTTCTCGCACACGCGCCGAATGGTTTAGACGCATGCGCGGAAGTGTTTTACTTCCTGGTGCGGTGACGTGGCGGCGTCAACGTCACCGACACGTCAGCGCGCTGTCTGCTGGCGGGGATTTTGGTTTGCTCGTGTGTACACGCGAGCAAACCAAAATCCAAGCAGACAGATTTGTTCAAATCGGTCGGTCCGACCGATTTGAACAAATGGATTGCCTCGTGTGTACGAGGCCTTAGGAGAAACAATTAAAGCGTTAGTAAATGATTATTATTTTATTTTTTTCATTTAAAATAACAAACATGTTATACTTACCTCTATTGTGCAGTTCGTTTTGCACAGAGTGGCCCCGATCCATGTCTTCTGGGGTCCCTCGGCAGCTGTCTCTGGTCCTCCCCGCAATTATTCACCACAGTCATGAGAGAGCTCGCATGGTGGTCAGTAATTGCGGGCGCGCTCCCGTGATACAGCGAGTGGCCATAGCCACTCACTGTATCACTCGGCCCCGCCCCTCGGCCCGCCACATCACTGGATGTGATTGACAGCAGCGCCAGCCAATGGCTCTCAATCCATCCACTAGCCAATCTGCGGCCAGGCTGAGCGGGCGAAGAGGATCGCGGGACTTTTCAGGGGTCAGGTAAGTATAATGGGGGGCTCGGGGGGGGGGGGGGGGGACAGCAGCATCCAATGTTTTTTCACCTTAATGCATAGATTGCATTAAGGTAAAAAAAAATAATTCTTTACGTAAAATTAACCCAAAACTTAAGGGGGTTGTAAAGGTTTGTTTTTTATTTTCTAAATCGGTTCCTTTAAGCTACTGCATTGTTGGATCACTTACCTTTTCCTTCTATTTCCCTTCTAAATTTTTTTTTTCTTTGTTTTCTTTGTCTGAATTTCTCACTTCCTGTTCCTCCTTAGTAGGCTGCTCCGGCTGACTAACCCCCAGCCAGAACGACTTAGATGATGGGGGGCAAGCTTACTGAGGAGAAACAGGAAGTGAGAAATTCAGACAAAGAAAAAAAACATTTAGAAGGGAAATTGAAGGAAAAGGTAAGTGAACCAACAATGCACCAGCCTAAAGGAACCTAGTTTCGAAAATAAAAAGGCAAACCTTTACAACCCCTTGAAGTTTTGGGTTATTTTTACTTAATTGTTACTTTTTTAGGGTTCGGTTTCCCCACTTCCTGCTCTCTCAAATGGTTGCCCCCGCATCAGCAGAGCCATTCTGAAGGGGGTTATCGTGCGTGCGTGCTCCCTCCACAGGGACTACATTACTGCGGGGAGACGCTGTCTGTGCTCGCAGGCACGGGAGCCGCAGTCGTGTATGACATCGTAGCCACAGGTCCCAGTTGTCCCTGATTTCGAGGGACTGTCTCTGATTTGGAGCAATGTCCCTCATTCCTCCTCATTTGTCCCTCATTTTGGTCTGATCTATATAGATGTATATAAAATGCATTTTTGTATCTATCAAAAAGTGTTTTCCAATTCTAAACCTTTCATCTGATTTCTAAATTGCTGCATTTATAAATTCCAAAAGCCAATATAAAGGAATAGTAGTGGTAAAAAAACAAAAAAAAACTGGGTTTAACCAATCTTGTTTTTTTGTACCATTTTCCTTTAAGGGGGCGTGACTGGGGGTATGTCCTATGCCTGCATACTTTTTGCTGATAGGTGTCCCTCATTCCTGTCTCAAAAAGTTGGGTGGTATGGTTGTAGCTCCGCCTCCCGCGCTCGTACTCAATCAAGCAGTCAGGGAAAATAGGGCAATGCGCATGTGCGTTGCAGCTAAGCATAAAGGGAATTGTAGTTCACGTTCACATATGACGTAGTGGCAGGAAGCGCGCTCCAATACCCGGAAGCTGTGAAAATTTAAAGAGACTGTAAAGGAGAAAGTGCAGAAAATAGGTATGTATATATGTATAAAACAGGGAAAATAAAAATGTTGGTGGAAATAATATATAGATGGCTGATGTATGTATGCAGCATATATATCAGATATACCGTATTTATCGGCGTATACCGCGCACTTTTTTGCCCTGAAAATCAGGGCAAAATCGTGGGTGCGCGATATACGCCGATCCCCGCTTCCCGCGCTGTGTTTGAACCACTGCGCCGATATATACAGATGTACACTCGGGTATAGTCGGGCAGGCTCGGCTCCACTCGCGGTCATGTCCTGTGCGTCCTGTACGTCCTTTACGCGAGAGGAGCCGAGCCTACCCGACTATAACCGAGTGTACTGCGCTCAGTATGTCGGCGGAGTGGTTCGAACACAGCGCGGGAAGCGGGGATCGAGCGGGGAGGACACCACGATGGCCGCAGAAGGATGCCAGACCGGACAAGGCTGCCGATGGACGTGATGGATGGCGGGCAAGACACCGACGAGGGGCATCCAAACTGTAAGTATTTATTTATTTTTTACAGGAATTTTCCTTCTAGATTGGGGGTGCGTGCTATACGCCAGGGCGCATTATAACCAGATAAATACGGTAGTATGCAAAAAAAAAAATATTTTTACAACCCCTTTAAATTTGCAATGCAGTGTGTTTTGGTGAGCTGTCTATTGTGCAGACCGTTTACACAGCATTGATGCTTGTAGGCTTGGTTCACACCATCGCCACATCCAGAGGAGGCTCTAGGCTTTGTGAGGCCTTAGGCAAAACTTGACATGCATGGTGCCCCACTCACACCCATGATGGGAAAAATTATTTAAGGACAAGAGCCTCTTCCCCACAACCCTGGCCAGTGGTTGTGGGGGTCTGTGGGCAGGGGGCTTATCGGAATCTGAAAGCCCCCTTTAACAAGGCGGCCCCCAGATCCTGCTCTTTAATAACTAAGGGGCGAGGGCACCCGGTGATGTCACCTGGTGAACCCGCCCCCTTGTGATGACTCTGACTGAGGGCATGCTGTGTCATTGATGTCACAATGGGTGGTGTCACCGATATTCACTGGTTGTTAGAGACGCTGGCGGCCCGCTCATGAGTCAGGGTTTAAAAACACTGCCTGAGCACAGCAGCGTTAAGGTCCCCTGTCCCTCAAAACTGTGGTAATGCATTGGGGAAATTAGGTGGCCGTGAGGCCCCTGTGAGTGCGAGGCCTTAGGCGACCGCCTAATTTGCCTAATTAAAGAGCCGCCTCTGGCCACATCCGTCGCACAGCAGGGGTCCGGTGCGTGCTGGTTCATTGTTTCAGGTCCGATTTCAACCCTAAATTTGGGCTGAATTCGGACCTGAAACGGACCAAAAACGCACAAGTTTTTGGTGCCAAACGCACTGGACCTGCTGCAGAGATATGTGAATCGGCTACATAGAGAGCCAGTCATAAATATTCTCCTGCTATGCGAATTGGATGCGGCATTCGCAAAGGTGTGAACCCAGCCTAAAGCAAATTTTGTTTAGCTGGGGCACAATTTTTCTAAAGAACCTGGTAAATATTATGGTATTTCATTATCCATACTGTAGAATAGGTCGTTTGTCATAAACTGAATTTAATCAACAAAAAATAAATACAAACTATTCTCAGCAACACATATGAATAATAAAAATAATGGAAGTAATTATATTATTATTGTTTCTAACATTCATTAATTTGTGACAGATAAATGTAATTATGGTAGTCTATTTCACATAGTCTATCATAAACTGAATTTAATCAGCAATATATTATAATATTATATAATTTTATTGTTATTGTTATAACTTGTTTTGTTTGATTTTTACTAACAAAGTAAGGGCATAAATAACGCCTTAAAGCGGGGGTTCCGCGCAAATTCCTTTTTTTTTTTTTTAAAGATTATTCTCCCGCTGTTCAGATAGCATATCGTTTACTCACCAGTCCCATGATTGCAGCCGCCAGGATTTTCATTTCACCGAAAAAGATATTTTATAAAAATGTAAGATGGACATTTCTATCTTAATTGTGGGCACTCTGAAGCCCTCCAGTATTTAGTCCCGGGATGCGGTGAATGCTGATAAGTTTTACCATGAGTTAAAATGGCCGAATTGTATCCACCCGCTGCAGAGTCATGTGACGTGTCAAATCTCGAGAGAATTCGTCTTTTGCTGGTCAAAACAATATTCTCTTGGTCAGCGAGACCACTGCTGATCAATCCCATGAATCAACGCGGCGATCGCAGACGAAGCGACACGCCCAGTTCTGCACGATTGAGGAGACAGAAATAAGGTATGGAATTTTTTTTACATTTTTTAAACTGCGAACTTTGAATAGACAGCCAGAGTACTTTTGTTTAAGGAGAAGTTGTAAATTAGGGTGAACCTCCACTTTAATGACTCCTGCCCCAGCATTCACAATGTGAAAGCCCGAGGGGTTTCACACTGAGGCGATGCGCTGGCGGGAGAAAAAAAAATCTACTGCAGGCAGCATCTTTGAGGCAGTGAGAGGAGTGGTGTGTATACCGTTCCTTCCCATTGAAAACAATGGGACACCACGGTATTTACCCTTTTTCGGCCGCTAGCGGGGGTTAATACCGCCGCAATTCCACGACAATTTCGACGGTATAGCGGCGCTATACCGCCACCGCACATACTGCCCCGGTGTGAAAGGGGCCTTATGCCACGTACACACGATCATTTTTCAGCATGTCCAAAAAACAAAGTTTTTCCAACTTCATTAAAAACGACGTTGTCCACACACCATTGTTTTAAAAAAATGATGAACAAAGCGTGGTGACGTACAACACGTACAACGGCACTCTAAATGGGAAGTTCTATTCACTTTTGAGCTGCTTCAGCTGATTCCGTGTTAGTAAAAGAGGATTCATGCTTTTCTGTCTGTTACAGCGTGATGAATGTGCTTAAGCCGCGTACACACGGCAGAGAACCTCGACGGGCAGAACACATCGTTCCGCCCGTCGAGGTTCTCTGCCGGCCGTCGAAATCGGAGACCCGCCCGTCGGGAATGGCAACCAGCCATTCATCCAGGCGGGCCGTCGAGCAAAAAGAGAGCGTGCTCTCTTTTCGCTCGACGAGATTCCCGACGGGCGGGGCGAGCGCTCTGTGTACACACGGCCGAGGTCCTCGCTGGAATGCAGCTTCCAGCGAGGTTCTCGCTGGTTTCCAGCGAGAACCTCGGTCGTGTGTACGCCGCCTTACTCCATTATGAACAGTAGTTTTACCAGAACGAGCTTCCCCCCCCTACTCTTATAACTTGCTTTTGAGCATGTGCAGGTTTTCTAACGCTGTTTTAGCCCACGCACAATCATTTTTTACAACCCTAAAAACGACATAGTTTAAAACGACGTTAAAAAACGTTTGAATTTTTTTTTTCTTTTTTCAGAACCTGAAAAATGATGTGTAGCCCTCACACGATCATTTTAAATTATGTTTTTCAAAAACGAAGTTTTTTTCAATGCCGAAAAATGATCGTGTGTATGCGGCATTAGAATGATAAGTCCTTGTGAAAGTTCTCAACACTTTTGAATGGCCTTTTCCTGACAATCCTCTCCAGGCTGCGCTCATCCCTGCTGCTTGTGCACCTTTTTCTTCCACACTTTTCCCTTCTACATAACTTTCTATTAATGTGCTTTGATACAGCACTTTGGGAACATCCAACTTCTTTTGCAATTACCTTTTGAGGATTTCACTCCTTATGGAGGGTGTCAGTGATTGTTTTTCTGTCAAACTGTCAGGTTAGCAGTCTTTCCCGTGATTGTGATTCCTACTGAACCAGACTGAAAGACCATTTAAAGGTTCAGGAACCCTTTTCAGGTGTTATGTGGCTTAATTATGTGATTAGAGTGGGACACTTTGAGCCGAGAATATTGTACCTTTTCACAATATTTAAATTTTCTGAGATTGTGGATTTGGGGTTTTCATGAGCTGTAAGCCGTAATCATCACAATTATGACAAATCACAGCTTGAACTATCTTGCTTTGCATGTAATGAGTCGATCTCATATATTAGTTTCCCCTTTTCAGTTGCATTAGTGAAATAAATGAACTTTTGCACGATATTCATGTTTCACCTGTATAACAAGTGCACATATCAAGCACTCAACATGTACATCGCAAACCAGAAGATAGCTATGGGTGATGTCATGCATAACTCCTCCCCCACAGCTATCTTCTGGTTTGCGATGTACGTGCTCAACATTTGCATATGTTATAAGTGCCTGACTTGTAAGTGATTTGCTTATTTTTTAATAAAGGAAATTTTAGCAGAGAGCACTATATTTTGGTCATGCCCCTCAGACAGAAGCCCGCCCTGATTCCAGTGCACACGTACCAAATGTCAGCCGGTTTCTATTGAAATGGCCATTGCCACCTGACATTTGGCCCATGTGTACTAGGCTTTACTATGTTGACTTTCCCAGCTCTGAGTGTAAACTAGAGAACCTCAACCCATGTTATGGTGGATCACATAGACCTCTGAAGACCACAAAAATTCTAACTGTTCCCTGCTCTCCTAAAGGATTCAGTTACTTTCTGTATCCCTGTGGAAGGGATCGCCCTTACTTCCTGTGCCAGAGGCAATGCAGGAAGTTGAGAGAAATATCCCGGGTGAAGGTCAAAGCCAGCAAGAAAAAGACTTAACCAGTCCCTAATCCATCCAAAACGTAAAAAGAAAAATAGCTATAGATAGACACTTAAACTGAGCCCTTGTTTGGCATGAACCCCATTCAGTTTCCTGTAAGGAGCCTCTCCTTTTTAAAGTCAACAGGTTACTATTTTCTTATCCTTTGTAACAAGAATAACTTAAAAATAAATACAAAGGAACAAAAATTAAACAGGAAGGTAAATACACTAACATACAATTTAATTCCCTATTAGTCATAGGTGAGCTATTTTTCTCCTTCCAGTTTGGTTCTTCCTCTTGTCTATTATGTGTGTACAACACTTCTTTTGTGTGCGCACAGCTTGCATTATTGGTAGAGTCATGTCTATCAAGCTACAGGTCAGGTCACATCAAGAGCACTAAATATAGATACACATGTGAAAATCTACCTATTTGTCCTCTGGTTCAAGGATAGGGTAACCAAACATCCCTGGTTTCCGGGGACAGTCCCCGGATTAAGGACACTGTCCCCAGGCCAAGTCTGTCCCCGGATTGGATTTGAACAGGGGCTAGGGCAATTTTAAAGACAGTCAGTGCAGAATTAATAAAAAATAAATCTGAATTGCACTCCCCAGCTCTGCCACTCCTACTAGCTTCAGGGGTGTATTTTTATCCAATATCTGTGCCCCTTTCTGATGATCATGTGTTGGCGGAGCGAAGGGAATATTTCTTTAGTTTTGGGTGTATGCCCATTAAGCTCCGCATGTTCTTCTGCCTTGGTTCAAGTCTCGGCCAGTCGCCTGCCTGCTTAACTCCTTGCCTTGTGTTCTTCCTCCGATTCCTACCCAGTGGTAGCCAGGGCCCAGAGATTGAGACTTGACAGGCTGTGAGGCGGGCGGTCTTACGCCTTATGTAAAAAGCGTATATTGATATGCCGGGAGCAAGTACGTTCGTGGATCGGCGTATCTAGCTCATTTACATATTCGATGCGGAAATCTACGGAAGCGCCACCTAGCAGCCAGCATAAACATGCAACTAACATAAGACGGCGTAAGAGACTTACGTCGGTCTTATCTTAGCAAAATTTCGGCGTATCTTGTTTTGTGAATATAAAACAAAGATACGACGGGCGCATCGTAGAACTTACGCGGCGTATCAATAGATATGCTGCCGTGAGTTTTTTGTGGATCTGGCCCAGTATGTCCACCCAGTGCCAAAATGGTATCCTGGCCTAGGCCAACAAGGCTCAGGCCTAGGGTAACACAGAAAGAGTCCCCGCTGGCTTGCGCTACACTGCTAGTGTAGCCCAGTCTTATGGGGCGAACTGGGCTAAGCGGCAAATTAATCTAGCGCCCCCACAAAGCAGCCACAATGCTTCCGGTATGTGAGGGCATTCTGCAGCTGTGAGGGGGGTGTGGATCAGTTTTGACTGTCCTATCATCCTGGACCACAAACCTTCCTCACTGTGCTATGTTATGTGCTGCACCGTTGGCATGGTTATTTCTTCTTAGTCCTCTTCATAAAATGATCAGCAATTTGTGCTTAAAGTAGAACTTTTTTTTTCCGTTTTGGATAGAGTAAGGGAGGGTTATAACCCCTGTCAGTTTATTTTTTTATCATCCCTGTCTATTGCAGACATTTCCCTTCACTTTCTGCCCCATAGCCAAACAGGGAGTGAGAGGAAATCTTTGCAAATTAAGGGAATCCAATGCCCCCCAGGCCCTCAAAACTAGTGTCCCCACTGTAAAATTTCAGGGCGGGTCTAAAACAGCAAGGGATGTGGCCTTAACAGGAAGGGGTGGGTCATATTTAAATTAGGGGGTGCACATGTTTAGTCAGGCCTAGGGCAGCACAAAACCTAAATACGCATAGATTTGTATCGTTACTAATCTCTTGGACCACCAACCAAAATACAACCTTCTTTCTACCAAGAAGGACGAGTCCTATGCCAGGACATCCAAATATTTCTCCCCCACATTAAGTCTTATAGTGATAATATACTTATTGTTCCACAGCATCTGGATCGCTATGGGGTGTAACAGTGTGCTTTATTCCAAATGACTTTGTTTTAACATTTCCCTTGCTTGGACCTTGCAGGACCATCTGTATTTCTTGGCATTCCTCTTGTACTGTTTATATAGAGTAAAGTATTCTTTCTTTTGTTGAACGTCATACATATAGTGCATCTTGCAAGCTCCTGTCCACATGGCTCAGTACCAGTCAATCATGCTAAAATGGGCTTGGTCTACGGTACAGTGAACGCGGCTCCTTTGTGCGGCTTCCCATTTTTGCCTGGAAATAGCAGGGAATGGTAACAGATGTAATAAATGTAGAGAGAAGAAAAAAAAAAACGCCTCTGTGTAATCACTTTTGTGTGCATGAGAAGCTGGACAATGTGTCTCTCTGTAAAACAAACACACACAAAGAAAAAAAAAAGTCCTTAGGGGGTGGGGATGAGGAGGTTGAAATAAAGTCCATATGCTGTTTTACTGTGCAATTTGTCTAATGAGACCAGTGCTGAGGCCAAGAAAGGTTCATGCTTACATCCACCAATTACCTTCTGTTATCTTGAAGTAAAGGGGGGGTGGGGGGGGTTGAACTTCACCATGTTATGCTGAGTTAACCATTTTCCATCCAGAGGATCTGGCCCTGCTCCAAGCACATCTGCAGACGCAGTGACAGTTGGAAAATATGGGCAGCTGGAGACTAGGAAAAAGGAAAAGTCGTAGGCTGATATATATCCACTGGGCTTCCAGCTGCCATTTTGTAGTGCAGACGTAATTGTGAAGAGAGGCAGGGGGTCCTGCACATGCCAGAAAATAAAAATGTACAGCGCTGTACACTGCAACTGAAAAGATGTGCTTCTGCGATCCACCAATCAAATCCTGCTCCAGATTCCGAAAGCCGACTACAAGTCCAAAGGGGATAGAAGATTCGCGGTGGTTCAAGGTCCCAGACTATGGAACGCTTTACCAACCAGCATTCGGTTGGAGGAGAACCACTTAGCTTTCAGGAGAAAGATCAAGACTCATCTCTTTTGATACCAAAGAAGACTGGAACAACAAGCGACCAGAGGCGATTTAGTTCGCATGTGCTGTGCTATATAAGTTTTCATTCATTCATTCATATAAGTACCGTATATACTCGAGTATAAGCCCAGATTTTCAGCCCTTTTTTGGGGCTGAAAATGCCCCCCTCGGCTTATACTCGAGTCAGTGTACCTGGAAATATTGAGAGGCTGCGGGCGTCCATCGTTTAAAACTCGCGGTCTCCCCTTGTCCCTTCCAAGATAGGTGGAACGCTGTCTGCTGAGAAATGCCTATCACAAACATTCTCTTATCTTCACCCATCCCAGCAGACACTGTGTTCAGTGTTCTGCCAATCATGGACGCCTTTTTATCCTCAGGCAAGTGGACGTCCGTGATTGGCAGAACACTGAGCACAGGATGAGAGAACGTCCGTGATAGGCGGAACTGTTTCAGCTGAGAAACGCCTATCATGGAAGGGACCAAGAGGAGACCGCAAGTTTTAAACATTGAATGGATGCCTGCAGCCTTTCAATTTCAGGTAAAGTGATAACAGGCACAGTGAGGTTGCAATGGGCACAGTGAGGTTGCAATGGGCACAGTGAGGTGTGCAAATTGGCAGTTGACCTTTTTTTCCTCTTACAGTGGCTGCTGCATTCTCACCATCGGCTTAATACCTTGAGTCAATACGTTTTCACATTTTTTTTTTCACATTTTTTGGTCGTAAAATTAGGTACCTCGGCTTATACTCGAGTATATACAGTACCCATTGTTCAAGCATAGGCTTGACAGAAATATCCCTGTAAATATACTTTGTGCAAACCTGTTGTGGAATTTTGGAGTACTTTGAAATTAGAGGCCAACCAAAGACTAGGTACTTAAGGGCACCAGCTTTGGGCTCTCCTGCCAGCATCCTTTTAACATCTACAAAGTGTAGTGGGGTGCCCTTGTCAGAGTCTAACGACAAGCCATCCCCGCTGAGACTGTATTTACACCTGTAAATATGTTCATTACCCTTTAAAGAGTTATGCATTGTGGGATAAAAAGTAGCCAGAGATATGGACTCCATTGACTCCTATGAGAAACAGACTACATTTCCCACAACACCCTGTCCCGTGGGAGCATGTGACACCTCCGCACAGACTTGTGGGGGAGGTTATTTAGGAAGAGGGAGGGGCGCTTTTCGGCCACTCTGGGACCAGCCTTTCTCCTCTGCGGAGCTCCTGACAGAGACAGCCGTGCTGTTAGGCCCAGAAGCCTAAATTATCTGGAGAGGTCAGCCATAAAGAAGGAAGCAAGACTCCTACACCCAGCCCGTGCATCCAGAGGTCGGAGAGGAACCCCAGCTGGCAACTGAAACTGTGGAGCAGACTCGTCCAGGACCTTTGTGCTGCGGAGCCGTGATTCATCAACGCGCCTTCCGAGAGGTGACCAGGTTGATCTGCCTGCCGGGTGAGAGAGCATATGCTCAGCTTTCAGTTCTCTCTTCAGACAGATACCTTAGTGTCACCTCACAGGCCTCCCATGCCCTGTTGGTTCTCGCCCTAAACTTATACCCCTTTTTTATACGCCTATAGTGGCTGTTCAGAAGTGACTGACGCTGGCTAGCGATCAGCTCACCGCCATTGGTATTGACCATACTTTGACGGATTAATTTTCCCTTGCCATTCCTCATTTAAAATTGTATTGTGCACCATCCGGCCGCAACGTCACTTCAGCTGTTTGCAACACTGCAACTATTTAAGGATGTCCTGGCCCTAACCCTCTCTCCCACAGTTCTGTTCAAGAGAAAATAAATCTATTTGCATTCAAGAAGTGTCTAGTGCCCATGAATCTACCTTGCAGTACACCACCATGACTTGTAACCCACTCTACATAGAAGGATTTCAGCTGTCCCTAACTCCGGAGGCCACCATTAGGCCCCAGGGGCCCTGGGACCTCGCTACATAGGCCATTGATCTTTTATGGTCTATATAAACTCAGGCATGTGCCTGTGCCAAGGCTGGCCTTGGAGACCATTGATTTTTGTATGGTCTATATATACTGTGTGTGTATATATATATATATATATATATATATATTGTGAGGGATTAACTCGGTAGCGGGTGTGTGTGACCCCCTGGATGGGTTCACTACACGCTGAACTGTACAAAAAGGTAGTAGAGGATGGTTGAATACAAATGATATGGTTTATTTTTCCATATTGCTGGATACACGTGCCAGCATCAAAACAGTATAAACAAAACAAAACATAAAATAAACCCTTGCCACTTGAGGCGTCTACCTTCCCAACACAGGAACCTATCGATGGAGTCTGGCACAGCCTACTGCTGGGCAGACACTGCTGGTCCTACAGCAGAAAACAACAAAAAAGTCTCTTTGATATTTCTCACACAGAAATATCCATCAGCACCTCACCTCTTCAAAAGTGCTTGTGACTGCTCCTTCACTCACAAAGCCTCAGGATCCAGCAATCAGTCGTCATCCCTAGGCTGTCTTTATAGGGGTTTTAATTGCTTAATTCTGAACAGCTGAAACCTTTTAACGGCCCAAACCTCTCTTGCCATCTCTGCAGCCGACGCCCAATAGTAATTGGTTTATTGTCTTCCTGTCACAATATATATATATATATATATATATATATATATATATACTGAGGCCTGTGCATGAGCTAAGGCTGGCCTTAGAGAGCATCGATGTCTGCATAGCCCATACACACTCAGGCCTGTACATGGGCTGAGGCTGGCCTTAGGAGACCATTAATCTTTTCATAGCTGAAATATGATCAGGCCTGGGCATGTGCTGAGGCTGGCCTTAGTGACCATTGATCTTTGCCTTGTCCATAAACACTCAAGCCTATACATGTGCCAAAGCTGGCCTTAGAGACCATTGATCTTTGCCTTGTCCCTAAACACTCAAGCCTATACATGTGCCAAAGCTGGCCTTAGAGACCATTGATGTTTACATATTTGATCAGGTCTGTACATTTGCTAAGGCTAGCCTTGGAGATTATTGATCTTTGCATAACGCATATACTATAAGGCATGTACATGTGCCATGGCTAGCCTTAGGGACCATTGCTCTTTGCATGGTGCATATACACACACACACACCTGTGTATGAACTGAGGTTGCTTTAGAGACCATTGGTCTTTGCATATCCCATATATACGCTCAGGACTGTGTATGT
Organism: Rana kukunoris; assembly: GCA_029574335.1. NCBI lineage: Eukaryota > Metazoa > Chordata > Amphibia > Anura > Ranidae > Rana > Rana kukunoris. The sequence goes on from CM056057.1 coordinate 18,498,298, forward strand.
GCCAAGGCTGGCTTTAGAGCACGTGCTCTGAGACTGGCCTTAGCGTCCAATGATCTTTGCATATTCCACATTCACTGAGGCCTGTGCATGTAGTACCATTGACATCTAACATCATAGTTGTTTCTTTGGTGTTTAACCCCTTCCTTACCGGGTCATAGGGGATTGCCATCTGTAGCAACCCCTTCGCCGATGAGAGTGGACGTCAAACAACGTCCTTTGTTCTCGGCGGTCTAGGGCGCACACGCGGGCACCCGTGGCACCACTCACGATCCCGCGCGCATGCCCGACGGCCGCGATTGCCGCGGGGCACCCGCGATTACCGCTGATCACGGCCGGAGTGTGGATCTTTGTATGTAAACACTCAGATCCACCTCCTATCAGCGGTGAGGAGACTGATATGTGTTCCCAGTACAGAGGAACACACATCGGTCTCCTCCCCCTGTGAGTCCCCCTCCCCCTACAGTTAGGACATACTTTAGGGAACATTTTAACCCCTTCAGCGCCCCCTAGTCTTAACCCCTACGATTATTGCGTTTTTTTTTTTTTTTACCAAAAATACGTAGAGGAATACGTATCAGTTTAAACTGAGGAAAAAAAAAGTTTTTTAAAAAAAAAAGTTGTGATATGTATTGAATAAAAAAGTAAAAAATATTGTGTTTTTTTTAAATTGTCGCTCTTCTTTTGTTTATAGCGCAAAAAATAAAAACCACTAAAATAAATCTATATTTGTGTGGGGAAAAAAACATAACAATTTGATTTGGGTACAGTGTTGCATGACTGCGCATTTGTCATTCAAAGTGCAACAGCGATGAAAACTAAAAATTGGTCTGGGCAGGAAGAGGGTGAAAATGCCCTGTATGGAAGGGGTTAATAGCCTACCCTTTATGTTTCTGCTAGCTGGTATGGGACCCCTAGCAGACAGAGTTATTAGGTGCCCTCTGCTGTCTTTGGAGAAAAGCTACAGTTCTTTAATTAGCTCGGAGAATGCATCAAGTCACACTTTGAAAGTGAGATACAGCCAGAAAAAAAAATCTTCACATGTGTTTTGTATTTGAACTTCAAGAACACAGTGCCCTAGATTTGTCAGAGGAAAAACAAATTAACTATTTTAGGACAAATCTCTATCTTTAAGAGAATGTTGCCTAATTCTTTTTTCTGCATGTCTTGTGTGCATATGTTTGGGTCACCCAATGGTGTAAAAAATCATTATTGCTTCCTAGCATAAGGCCATAAAAATCAGTTTATGTATAAAATGTATACAATATTTAGGTTTACTACAGTATTAAAAAGGAGGTCCATCCTCTTTTACATGTATATTAAAACATTATAAGGGAATCCAGTCCTAAGAGCTACACAGAAGAGTAGCAGCAGACAAACCAGGGTTATCACTCTGCCCATTCTGTTTTATCCTTCTATCATCATCCTTGCTTTCCTACCATGCTCTTGGACTCCCACTAAGATGTCGACCAGCAGTAGCTGGTGCTCACAATTTTTTTTGGGGAGGGGGCGCAAAAACACTGAAAAAATAAATCACTGGGCCACTGTGCCCATGTTCAGGGCAGCCATCACACATTTGTTGCCCCTTACACAGCTTTTTTTCTCCTCTTTTGATGCAGGATAATAAGCGGGGTGTTGTGCAAAAAAAATGTAATTAAAAAAACAGGAGGGGGGCCAGCCTGGTCTTTAAGGGCCCCTTACAGGTGTAATGCAAAAAAAAAGGGAGGGGGGGCAGCCTGGTCTTTAAGGGCCCCTTACAGGTGTAATGCAAAAAAAAAGGGAGGGGGGCCAGCTGGGCCCCTGAGGACCATCGGGCCCCTTACAGGTGTAATGCCTGTATGTCCCTGATGGTGGCCCTGTGCCCATCAATTGCCACCACTGTGCGATCAAACGCAGCCACTGTGCCCATCAATTGTTGCCACTGTGCCATCAAAAGCAACCACTGTGCCTATCAATTATCAACACTGTGCCATCAAATGCAGCCACTGTGCCCATCAATTGGCGCCAGTTTGCCCCATCAATTGGCGCCAGTTTGCCCCATCAATTGGCACCAGTTTGTCCCATCAAATGGCGCCAGTTTGCCCCATCAAATCCAGCCAGTTTGCCCCCCCCCCCCCCGCCCGGCACTTACCTTTCTCTGATCAGCGCCATCCTCCACGCTCCCTCTGAGTCTTCGATGTCTTCTCCCATCCTCTTCATGTCAGAGATGCTATGATTTGACGCCTGACAGGCGTCCAATAACACTGCCTGTCGCTTCAGCCAATCAGGTGACCGGTAACCAGACCCGGTGCACCTGATTGGCTGAGAGACGGGTCAGTGTTAGGGAAGGGATTCCCTAACACAGCACTATTTAAACAGTGCGCACAGTGTTTAACAATTTGGAAGCCTATTAGAGCCCACAGGCTCTAATCAGGCATTTCCAACACACCTCCACCCCTGTAATTCAGATGGGCGGCGGTCAACAAGAGGCCGGACAGTGGAAAAGTGGGCAGCAGCGGCGACAATAGATAGATAGATTCATGCAATCTATTTGGGATTGATGGGTGCAGGAGAGATGGGGCGGTGCTCCTGCGCCCACTATGGACTGTCGACCAGCACAAATGCACAAACCTCCAAACAAATTGCTCACATGAAATGCAAAACGCCTGTATGTCCCAGAAATAGGATTGGTAATATTGGGTCCTTGTAGAGAAGGAGAGTGCAGGCGACATATTTCTAAGATATTCACTTTTAAGCAGGGAAAGCCCATAATTGCAGAATATCCCACTATGTATTATGAGACTTCCCCAGACTCCAGACCATGGCGATCTGGGTTTGCTGATGAACAAGACTGTTCTTTTTCTGAAAGGCACCCTTAAAAGAAACTCTGGAAATCTCTATGTTCCTATTAGTAACCAAATAGGTTTTTTTTTTACAAATGTGCCTAGACAACTTCTTAACCTTTGCTGAGAAGCCTTCTTAGTCAGGGGAGTCTTGAGCATCACGTTAGACCCTCTCTTTGATGTGTCTCGTAATACCTCATTCCTCTCTTTGTTCTTTTGCTATTTTGAGAGCTGTTGTATGCAGAACACTTGGTAGATGCTTTGCACATTTTGCACCACAACAAAGACTACACAATCTAATCAGTCACACATCAATCCTACTATAGGGTTGCTTATTTATTTATTGGACAATTAGACCTACATCACATTCATTCAGCCACAAATGAACTTGAATGCTCTCAGACCACTCCTCGTTCTGGATTGAGATTCTCCTCAGTTGCTGGAACTTACAAAACTTGGCAATGGAAATTAAATGAATAATTGCTTCAAGACGAACACATTAAATCATATATAGAGTCTGAACGTACTATTTTTTTTCCAACCCCACCAATCCGCCATCCAACCTACGCTAAAGATCTGGGAGGTCCATAAATGCTTCATCAGAGGTATACTGATTTCATAGGGCGCCAAAGCTGAAAAACTCAGATCTGAACTGATCTCAGAGCTTCTATCTCAGATTCATGAGTTACATACAAAATTGTTGACTCATTCTGTTTTGTTCGACCTACAAATCCTTAGGGAAAGACCTAAAGGCCTCCTACCACATAAGAATAAATCTTGCCAAATAAAAAAAATAAAAAACTTTCTATAATTTGAGGGACAAATTTTGTAAACTTTTGGCTAGGGTCTTGAGGAAGATTAGACTACTGGCTTTTATCCTAAGTAAAGATTTTGGCAAAGATAGGCTACTAGATACATCCAAAGAGATAGCAGGGCACTTACTGAAATAATACCCAGACCATGTGATAAACAACCATAGGCCATAGTATACCATAGTATGCATACAGTTAGACAGGTTAATTTGGTTTGTTGCTTTTTTGGTTGGTAACTTTGATCCTGGTTAATATGGAAATAATTTTTATAGTTCATATATATATTTAATTATTTTTGAATTGCATATTGCTAAAAACGCATCTCATTTAAAGTCCCAAACCCCCCCCCCCTCTATCTATTTACAGGGATGGAGGCCTATGATTGTTTATCATATGCCTTATGTAAAGTCCCAACCTTATCCCCTCTTGTTTTACATTACCTAGGGATGGAGATGCGTTTCAGGAGTGGAATAAAGTGCCTCCACAGATTTACCATGGACAGTCAATTGTGCATTGTCATTTATTGATTAGCTGACCCAGGTTGATGTGCTCCGCTTCTAGTTCGGTGGTGGTTTGGTTTGGAAGGCATGAATATTTCCACTCCTGTATCTCTTTTGTGATATCTTCGTATATATACACATTTTTTCCAGTGCTCTTTATTTTTAAACCAGCCATAGGTAGAGGCATGGTCAGGTAGCACACCAACGCCTTTGCTTCTATGCGCTGGGTGTTTGGTGTGCTCCTGCCCCTTTAAAGAGGACTGGGTTGCCCCTTATCTATTAATTAGCACACCTATGCCTCGTTTCCACTGAGCAGATCGGTTCGGGTCGCTTGGAACGTAACGCTTCAGAACGGTCCGGTCTATTTTATGCTCCTATTGAGGAGACTTTAAAATTCATAGTTAGGACTGCAGTACACAGAGAGCCTTGACGAGGCCTGCAGCTTACACAAGTATTTGCAAATGTGTGCAACCAAACCTCTGTTTTTAATGCATACAGTTAGACAGGTTAATTTGGTTTGGTGCTTTTTGGTTGGTAACTGTGAGCCTGGTTCATATGGAAATATTTTTAATATTTCATATATATATATATTTAATTATTTTTGAATAATTGCATATTGCTGAAAACGCATCTCATTTAAAGTCCCAAACCGCCCCCCCCCATCCATTTACAGGGATGGAGGCCTATGGTTGTTTATTATATGCCTCATGTAAAGTCCCAACCTTATCACCCCTTTTTTTGCACTTTACAGGGGGGAGGCACGAAAAGAGTCCCTGCCGGCTTGCGCTACACTGTTAGGCAAATTAGTCTAGCGCCCCCATAAATCGTCTGCACTGCTTTCAATATGCGGGCGGCCGGCATTCCGCAGCTGTGGGGGAGGTGGGTGCTGCTTCTAATTTTGACTGTTCTATCATACTGGACAACAAACCTTTGTGACTGTGCTATATGTTTCTGCTGCATCATTGGCATGATTATATCTTTTTAGTCCTCTCCATAAAATTATCAGAAATGTGTGCTTAAAGTAGAAATATAGGCAACACTTTTTTTTTAATTTTGAATAGTTTTGGAGGGTTATATCCCCCGTCAGTTTATTTTTTACCATCCCTGTCCCATTGCGGAGCTTCTCCTTCACTTCCTGCCCCATAGCCAAACAGGAAGTGAGAGGAAATCTATGCAAATTAAGGGAAACAATTGCCCCCCCCCCCCCCAGGCTCTCAAAACTAGTGTTCCCACTCAAAAATTTCAGGGCTGGTCTTAAACAACAAGGGGTGTGGCCTTGACAGGAAGGGGTGTGTCATATTTAAATTAAGGGGTGCACGAGTTTAGTCGGGCCTAGGGCAGCACAAAACCTAAATACACTACTGACCCAGACTTATGCATCTCCTCCTTGCCATACAGCTGACTGAAAAACAAAAAATAAACTGGTAAAAATCAACCAATATCTAACTGAATTGGACACGCCACACCTTATATCAGAAGAAAGCCAAGCATTGTACCGTCTGACAATAGGAGAGAAATTAACTCACGTGTTTGTATTCTAAACCACATAAAGCACTTGGTTTGATGACTTCACTCTCTTATACTAAAAGTAGTTCTGTCACTTTCTTTTTTCTCACTCCTTTGCTTGAGATTTTAATTTGATTCTGATCCCTGAGTGTATTTCCATACAGACGCACTCTGGGCCATCATTACGGTCATTCTAAAGTAAGGGTCGGATCCGACTCAAAGTTCCAGCTGTCATCCAATTTCCCTTCTACATGTAGACTTATGTAGCGCCCTGCTCCTGTTGAACAGGCACTGCTTTAAATTTAGTGGGGGTCTGAGCTGTTATTTGGTGATCAAGGAAAATGTAGCCTCTGTTCCAGCCGTGACTGTGCTGAGAGTATCCACCACTGCTCGCCGGCTGCCCTCCCCAGGCCAAGGGTGGCATCAGCAAGGTCAGGGTGTATTGATTGTCCCCCTTGGCAGCAAATCAGTGGGAGTGGTCGCCCCGCTGTGCATGCTGGGGAGGGGTACTTAATGGACAGACATCATTGGTGCGGGGTCTGTCCGCGCATCGTGGCCCGCCTGGCCTGAGGTGCATGTTCTGAATCCTAAACAAGAAAAAGGGGAGAGGCGGGACTTTAAATGAAGCACACAGTTATCAGTGAGGGGTCAAGACAAGGTACATTTATTGTATATCATACAAGTTCATACAGTTCAGTAAATAATGGCACGGTAAAATTCATATTTATACAGAAGGGAACATGATAATACATGACAGTGAGAGGGGGTCTACCCTACATATCCTGAGAAGTTCCCATTGTAAAAATTCACTAAAACTCGTGGTCATCACAGACTGTATATATGAATCAAGTGGGTGGTACAGTCGATGTAAGCATTGCGTGTACAGAGGCTCTACGCGTTTCGTGAAGTGTTTATATTCACTCATCAGGAGCAGCAATGTCAATATCTGAAATAGAGTATGTAAGTTGAGGGGTTACTACCATGCAAAAAAAATCAAAGGTGGACATATGTCGTCCCAAGGAGGGGTTGAAGATGGAAAGAGAAAAAGCCCTATTATTAGGGGTACTCACAATCAGCATGTGACAGTTAACATATGAGAGCTGGAGACTCCCCGTAGGGCAGTCTGGTCCGGGAGTTGTGGAGACAAGAGGCGTTGTCACGATAAGAGATACAGGAATCTTACCAATACTGACAGCGCCAGGAGAAGTCTGTTTCAGCGCATGCGTGGGTGCGCGCGGGTGCGCGCGCGTGATGTGCGCGGCGCGAGCGTGCACGCGGCACGCGCGGCGGGAGCGCGCGCGCTGACGTCATTTCGGTGCCAAGAACTGCTATTTAAACCATCTGATCCCACTGTATCTTGCTGACCAGTCTGCAGCAATCCATGACTGAATCTGAACCTGTTACCTGTCTGCCTGATTACCGAATACCTGACCCGGCTTCCGTTGACCCTTCTCTGCCTGCAGCCTGCCTCTGACCCCGGCCTGATCCGACTACCGACTCTGCTTAACCACTTTAGCCCCGGGCCTGTTTTTCAGATTCGGTGTTTACGAGACTAAAACATTTTTTTTTGCTATAAAATTACTTAAAACCCCCAAACATTATATATTTTTTTTTCTAACACTCTAGAGAATAAAATGGCAGTCATTGCAATACTTTTTGTTACACCGTATTTGCGCAGCGGTCTTACAAGCGCACTTTTTTTGGAAAAAATTCACTTTTTTAAATAAAAAAATAAGACAACAATAAATTTGGCCTAATTTTTTTACATATTGTGAAAGATAATGTTACGCCGAGTAAAATGATACCCAACATGTCACGCTTAAAAATTGCGCCCGCTCGTGGCATGGCGTCAAACTTTTACCCTTAAAAATCTCGATAGGCGATGTTTAAAAAATTCTACAGGTTGCATTTTTTGAGATACAGAGGAGGTCTAGGGCTAGAATTATTGCTCTCGCTCTAACGATCGCGGCGATACCTCACTTGTGTGGTTTGAACACCGTTTTCATATGCGGGCGCTACTCGCGTATGCGTTCGCTTCTGCGCGCGAGCTCGTCGGGACGGGGCCATTTAAAAAAATTTTTTTTTTGTTTTCGTATTTATTTGTATTAATTTTACCAATTTTTAACACTAAAATAAAAAAAAATAAAAAATTATCACTTTTATTCCTATTACAAGAAATGTAAACATCCCTTGTAATAGAAAAAAGCATGACAGGTCCTCTTAAATATGAGATCTGGGGTCAAAAAGACCTCAGATCTCATATTTAGGCTAAAATGCAAAAAAAAAAAAAAAAATTTTAAATGTCATTTTTCAAATGACATTTAAAAAAAATGTCTCTTTAAGACGCTGTTTGGAACTGACGTTTGACGTCACTTCCGCCCAGCAGAGCTACGGGGATGGACGAGGAAAATTTTTTCCCTCACTCGCATCCCCGCTGACCAGACGAGCGCACCCGATCGCCTCCGCCGCTACCGACGGCTCCGGTAAGCGGCGGAGAGCGCGGGAGCGCAGCGGGAGGGGGGGGGACGCTCGTCCGCTACCGATAACGGCGATCTCGCGGCGATTCCGCCGCGGAGACCGCCATTATCGTTTACCCGACCGCCCACAGAAGAGATGGATATCTCGGTTGTGGCAGCAGCTGCTGCCGTTACCGAGATATCCATCCTCAAAGTGCCGACGTATACCTGCGGTGGGCGGTCGGGAAGTGGTTAAACCCGCCTTGCTGTCTGCTTACCTGATTCACCGACCCAGTCTGAACCTGATCCAACCCTCGGACCTGTCTCCGTCTCCTGATTGGTGCCTGATCCAGTGTCTGACAATCCCTTGGCTCCTATTCACAAGCGCTACAACACCATTCCTGTGTTTGCTGGATTTCTGCTAGGACCTCGTCAACACCTGTTCACTTCCTCTTCCGGTTCATCTCCAGCTTCCCACCAGGCGCTTGTGTCCCTCCAGACTCCGTACCCCCTGTCTGCTCTACCAGGGGTTCCTGAGTCAGAGGTTTACGAGAGGCCGCTCCCTGCACATTGGGCTCCATAACCAGGTACGTGACAGGCGTGCAGAGGAACCCAAATATCCAAGCCAGAGGGGAGGGAATCCCCAGAGTAGTAATGTCTCAAAAAAAGAAAAACTTTTTTTTAGAAAATAATAAGGGGCAGCACACCGGATATCTGTAAGATATGCAGGATTATGTAGAATTTGTAAATAAGCCAAGAGTAAGTACTAAGTTGAGAATGAGTAGTAAAAAATGGAGAAGGAACAAACTATAATACCTGCAGATAATCCATGTAACACCCGGCTATAAGGTATAGAAAATATGGCCCTACTGAAGGGATGGAAATACACAGTCTTTTTCAGAGTCGGGTCGGACAGCTGCAGTCGTTACATTTTCTTTGTTCACTGGCCAATACTGACCAGCTGTTTGTTATTTATTTTGTTCTGTTTGGTTCATTTCCATGCTTGTTTTACAATTTTATTTTTAATTTTGATAATAGGTCATGTATTTTACCACCCTTTTAAGCAAAAATGTTTTTGCTCTCACTACCCGTGATGACAGCGCCCTTTGATCTGGATTCGCGGATCCTTTTTGGCCTGCGTCACGTCCGGGAGTTGTGACGCACATTGCTGAGTTTCCTCCCCTTCTCCATTGGGGGGCGGGTGGATGCGCATGCCCTGTGCGTCAACGTCACGGCACATCCAGCGTGTGCGTGGCGTCTCTTTTTGAGCGCCATCGCGCTACCTGTGTATTCTATCAGAGGCTCCTGGGGATGGCTTGGCGCCAAATGCCGTGCGGCTTTCCGCCACGGCATTGCCGCCTCCCCCTCACGATGCACGCCCTCGTGACGATGGAGCCATTGGCGTGTGGACCCATTTAAGCCAGACCTAGGGTAGACCACACAATGTTTGGTCTTCTCCTTCAGTAGGGCCATATTTTCTATACCTTATAGCCGGGTGTTACATGGATTATCTGCAGGTATTATAGTTTGTTCCTTCTCCATTTTTTACTACTCATTCTCAACTTAGTACTTACTTACTCTTGGTTTATTTACGAATTCTACATAATCCTGCATATCTTACAGATATCCGGTGTGCTGCCCCTTATTATTTTCTAAAAAAAGTTTTTCTTTTTTTGAAACATTACTACTCTGGGGATTCCCTCCCCTCTGGCTTGGATATTTGGGTTCCTCTGCACGCCTCTTGTCTCCACAACTCCCGGACCAGACTGCCCTACAGAGAGTCTCCAGCGCTCATATGCTAACTGTCGCATGCTGATTGTGAGCACCCCTAATATTAGGGCTTTTTCTCTTTCCATCTTCAACCCCTCCTTGGGACATATGTCCACCTTTGATTTTTATGGCATGGTAGTAACCCCTCAACTTACATACTCTATTTCAGATATTGACATTGCTGCTCCTGATGAGTGAATATAAACACTTCACGAAACGCATAGAGCCTCTGTACACGCAATGCTTACATCGACTGTACCACCCACTTAATTCATACAAACAGTCTGTGATGACCACGAGTTTTAATTAATTTTTACAATGGGAAGTTCTCAGGATATGTAGGGTAGATCCCCTCTCACTGTCATGTATTATCATGTTCCCTTCTGTATATATATGAATTTTACCGTGCCATTATTTAATGAACTGTATGAACTTGTATGGTATACAATAAATGTACCTTGTCTTGACCCCTCACTGATAACTGTGTGCTTCATTTAAAGTCCCGCCTCTCCCCTTTTTCTTGTTTATGACCCCAGGGATGGAGGCCTGTGACTGCTCCTGGTCCTCGCCTCATCTAAAGTCCCACACGCTCCTTTTGAATGTTATGGTCTGAATCCTAGTTCCGGGACCACGGTGGCCCGGAGCTGCACTTCATTTGCTGGGCCCAGTAGTCTGGTTGGGACCAGTACCGCAAAGGTGATCCTGTGCTGTCCGTCCTGAGGGAGGAAGCCGATTGATGAAAGAAGCCAGGGGAGGACCTATCCTGGAGAGGGCCATGCAAGAAGCTGTTACCTTGGGAGAAGGCCTGTAAACTTCATCGAAGGATGCACCATACACCGAGAGGCTTGACAGTGTCGCCTGTCTGATCTAAAAGTTCTACAGAAATAAAGCTAAAGAGATCCGGGTGCTGAATCCTGGGGCAGAGGATTCTGAACCAAAGTGTCTCATCGAGAAAGGAAGGTCTGTGGCAGAGACTGTACTTTACTTTGTGTGCCATCCCTGCTGTAAGGCCAGTGAGAGGGACCTATCCGGGTGAGCAATACCGACTCTGGTTAGAGTGGCAGCGAGAACTATTTGCTGGAAACAGGAGTGTTTCCTTACTTTGTGACTGTACACCTGAACCTACTCTTCCACCCCTCATCCTTCTTTTTTACTAAAGTTCTGCAAAAATAAATCCAAGAAAAAGAAGTGCATTGTGTTGACATTAAAATTCTTCAGACTCTACTTTCTAATGGATAGCGAGAATATAGAGGTAACGTGCCACCCAAAACATAACCAGCAGCTCCTGCGGGGGTAGTGCTACACTTAAAACCAGGGCTTTTTTCAGCGGGAACGCAGTTCCGGAACCTCCTGGATTGACTGTATGTAATGACAAGGGGTGCTGGGGTCTGCTGCAGGGTATTGATGCTTACTGCTGGGGATCTATTTTTGCAGGGGTGTTCCATTGTTGCTGGGAGGTATATTGTTGCTGGTGGGGGACCTATTGTTGCTGGGGGCCTAAGTTTCTGGGGGACCAGTTGTTGCTGAAAGAGATCTACTGTTGGGGAGGGGTCTATTGTTTATGGCAGCCAGAGAGACTATTAATGCTGGCTGTGCGGAGATCTGTTGATGCTGCCGGGAATCTATTGTTCCTGGTGGGGAATTTTTTTTGTGGGTTACAGGGGATGTATTTTACTGCTTTTCTTGATATCATTACCAAATACCATACAAATTACTTGGTCCTATATTGTCTAAAAGGGGCAGTACTGGGAGGTGGGTGGGGGCTGAGAAAAAGGGTGATTCGGAAAAGGGTAGTTCCAGCACCTATTGTCTGAGAAAAAAAGCCCTCTGATCTAATGGATAATTCATAGTGACCAAGTGGGCTTTTTCCTCAACAAGAAAGCAAAGGATAGTACAAGAAATACAAATTCCATACATAGAGCTTACTTCCCCAAAACCCCTACACTCTCCACTTCTCTCCACCAAAACTATTTTTTTTTGTTTGGGTAGACTGATGTTTATAAAGTCTACTGTGCAATTCTTCGGAATTGAGGAAAATCTGGGGAAATGGATAGATCTATTCCCATCCCTCTGCCACCAAGACGATGAATAGCAACACCTCAGACTACTTTAAAGCCCTGTACACACGGCCAGGAATCCCATTGGTTTTCCTGATGGGATTCCTGGCAAGCTTGCCGTGCATACAGACGGCCATTCAAAAGCCCTGCCGTTCTATTAAATGGCAAGAACGCGGTGACATCATCGACTACCGACGCTCGTCACATTCGATGCCGTCGCCGTCATCTTGCTACACCTCACACTAAACTTGTATTCTACCGTGCATGAGTCAAACTCTTATTGAGCATGCGCGGGTTTCCAATGGAACAGGAAAGTATACAGTTTTTCTCGGCACGAAACACTCTGCCGGGAATCCCGACAGGAAAATAGAGAGCAGGTTCTTTATTTTTCCCGGGCAGTTTTCCTGTCAGGAAAACTGCTAGGCAGCATACACATGGCCGGGATTCCCGGCCAAATGCTTGCCTGGCAGTTTTCCTGACAGGAAAACCGGTCGTGTGTACAAGGCTTAAGGCTAAGATATAGTAAGCAACAGGGATGACCCCCTATCCCCTAACATTTATGTTAGATGTATCTTCAATAATAAGGATTCAGCATACAGCTTTTGATGCAAAACACAAAGTGGCCGGCTATGCAGATGATTAATTGTTCTTTATTACCCAGCCAATCTCTTCCCTCTAAAAAGCTCTTGGCAGAGTTTAAAGAGAACAGTGCCTTGTCCAATTTAAAAATACTCAAAACTCAATGCCATCAAACCCCATTTTCCTTTTAAGTGGGCTCAGCATCGTTTAAAATATGTAAGAACTTTTCTTTCCTTTGCAGAAAGGATATTTGTGGCCAACTTCCCCCATTCCTGACCCAAATTAGAAGAGACCTACAGAGGTGGAACTCTGAACCTTTTCATAATTTAGAAGGAAAAGTATTATCAAGAAAAATATTTCCCCAAGATTACGATATCCGATCCAAACTCTACCCATTAGAACCCCAAAGATTTTCCTCACATAGAATAAAAGTGACATTTAGGTTCTAGAGCAGGGGTGCCCAATCAGTGGCCCGGAGGCCACATGTGGCCCGCGGAGCCCTCTGATGTGGCCTGCGACCTCCTGCTCTAAGATGGCTGGTTGGCAAGCCTAGATTGCAGTTTGCCGACATGCCATCTCAGAGCATCAGTGTTGTGAATGAAGCCAGCGGTAGAGGAAGCAAGCGGATTTTCAGAAAGGGCACCACACCTGCAGAATATATTAGACATCTATGGCAAAGTGCAGCTAACTGGCGGGAAAACCTCAGAAACACTGCGCCACACCCACAATGTGGGTAGACCGCAGACATTCAGTGTAAAAGCAGCCTTAGGCCCCATTTACACAAACTGTCTGACCCAATCGGACCTTCCATTCACCTCTATGGAGCGGCAGATGTAAACAGACTTTTGTCCGTTTACACCCGCCCACCATCCAATACGATCTGCTAAAAAAACAGAAGTGGATCCGTCACCTTCCATCTGATTGGATGAGAGGGTTCATAGAGTAGATTGGGCTGTGCCTGTGTCTGCTTTGCATAGGCAGACTGGACACAGACCTGTCATCTGCTCATTGTGGCCCGCAACTGGTTACTAAGTCACTTAAGTGGCCCTCAGCCTTCAAAAGGTTGGGCACCTCTGTTCTAGAGATTGAGATGCACAGTGGGTTAAGTGCATCATCCCTGCAAATTCTAATAGTGTAAATTTCCCACAAAAGGGACATGTAATGGATTTCAATATTTTTTTCAGGTTGATTATAATTGTATGCAGACATTCATTGGATTCCAGTTATTTCAATTATGAAGACTCAGCATCATATATGATAAGGGCAGGCCAAGGACAGACAAACTTGGGAGAAAGGGCTGTATGATGCTGGACGTCTTCCAGCCAGGAAATGAAAGGGGCTTTATGTGATTTGTTGCAGCTTCCAATGCAGTGAGAAACAGTCAGAGTAAGCAAGTTCAGTACAGAAGAGCAATCTGTACGGTTGAGCAAGTTTGAAGGAAAAGCCAGAGTTTGGCGTTAAGGCTGAAAAAAAAAAATGTGTGTACCGCCTATGTACCTCACAGTACTGGTGCTAGCAAAATTTAAGGGTAGATCAGAGTGTAGTTAAACTCTGATGCAGATTGTTGGTGGCAGGATGCAGTCTCTGTCTCAGCTGTGGGCCCATTCTGTTGTGCTGGGGTGTTCTTCCAACCCTGCAGGTGGCAGCAGTGGAGTCGGGATTTGGGTGCTCTTCCCCAGCAGCCAATCGTGGGGGTTTGTCCGCACTGTGCATGCTGGGGAGGAGTATTTATGGGGCAGACGCCATTGGTTGTGGGTTCTTCTTCGTCCAGTGTGGCACCACCTTTTGGGTGGCCACATTACGGTGCCCCAGCATTATGGCCTACCTGGCCGGGGCGTGAGTGTCACGCAGTGTTCCTGGTTCTGGGGCCATGCTGACCCGGAGCATCTGAACAGTGGCGGGACCCAGTGAGTGACTGGGTTCACAATTTGAAGATCCCAAACTGTACTGCTTTTCGGTTGGGAGTCAGTCTGAGGTGCGCCATTGAGAGTCTGGCGGTCCAAAAGGGTCTGGACAAACCACCGGGGATTGAGGTAGCCAGACACCGAGAGATTGATCACCTGTCGGCCGGTACCTGGGCGACAAGTTGAAGGAGAGCCATAAGGCGAAGGAGAGATGTAACTCAATTAAGGAGGTAAATCTCCAAGAATCCAACCCAGAGGGGACCTGTGGCAGAGGTGTCTTCTGGGGTTCATTGAGAGGGTCTGTGGCAGAGACTTTCTCCCAAGTTCACCAAGGAGGATCTGTGGCAGAGACTTTATCCTACAATTGTCCGAGTGATACTCCGGCTGCCAGGTCAGTGAGAGGCCTCTCCGGGTATGCTAAACCCACTCCGGCGGGAGTGGTGAAAAGAAGTGTTAAGTTTGGGAGCAGGACTGTTTCTTATCATCACGCCTTAATCTGCTATTCTCCTTTCTTGTTCAGCTTTACTTTCCTCACCACAAGTTTACTGTTTTTACCCGGCTGGGTAATAAAGAGCACAGCAAAGAGCACCTGTCTGGACATTCCTTTACTTCTACTATTTGCAATACGTATCATTCACCCCTAGGGATTTGGGAGGAGCCGAGAGGTAACACGCGGCCCAAAAATCCAGCAGCTCCTTCGGGGGTAATGCTACACGTACAATAAAACAAACCATAATCCATGATATTAAATTTTTTGTTCCAAAGAACTCTAGTTTACAAAACTGGGAAAGAACTGGTGACTGAATAGAAAAAGAAATCAGCCTCTCGTCCTGGGTAGATTTGTGTTTGATGAAGACACTTCTCAGTAGGACTTTAGTCATGGAAAGCGGTGGTGTTGGCGGAATGTTCATCAATCATACAGGAAAGGGTGGAGAGACCTCGGAGTCTGACAATCTCTTTTCTATGGTTGGGATCTGTCTCACTTTCCCCGATCCGTTTCATTTGAATGCCGGCCTAATTGGCAGAGATATAGACAGCTTTAAAGATTTCCTTCAGGGCCACTTCACCTGCTGTAAATATGACCGGGATATTCCATAAACAGAGACGATCGCACAAAAATGTAACAAATGTCTTCCAGGCGTTAGCAAGAGAGTTCTGAGTCTGGTGGAGCGATCACAGATAGATCCAGTAGTCCAGAGGTTATTTTTCTTATTTTGTCGTTTTTGCTCTTCCTTCCAGTAGCAAATTACTATGGAAAAAACTTTTTCCATAAAATTTCCTTTCCCCTTGTGAAGCAAAGTCGCCACAGTTAAAAAAAAAAAAAATGTTTTAATAAATGTATTCAAACATAAGAACAGCACTTGGTTCAAAAGCCTGAGGCTCCATTTACATTCAGTATATGTGAATTGGATGCATTTTGACCTGAATCCAATTTGCATGACATGTGAATCACACTGGCCTTCTATGTAGCTGGTTCACATATATGCGGTGCAGTGGCAATGTGAATTTGCTGCAAAATTAAGAATACTCCTGTACAGGAAAATGAATTAGATCCAGAAAGAAAAACAGCATGGGGGTGTAACCCCAATTCATACCAGGCCCCTTTAGGTCTGTTACGGATTTTAAGAGGAACCTCACGCAAAAATTCATACCAGACCCTTAGGCCCCTTTCACATTGAGGCGTTTTTCATGCGGTACAGCGCTAAAAATAGCGCTGCTATACCGCATGAAAAATCATGCCCTGTAGTGTTCAATGTGAAAGCCCGAAGGCTTTCACACTGAAGCGGTGCGCTAGCAGGAGCGCTCCAAAAGTGGAGATTTATCCTTTCTACTTGTCCTGTGACCATTATCACTGAAAGTGAAAGAAAATCCAAATTTTGAGTGGCCAACAGAACATGAAGCGTGGGGAACTCTTCCAATAGGGTCACTAGTTCTAGTGACTACCAGGAATTTCCCTCATTTTATAGGGATTTCCTCTCAATTCCTGTTTTGGCTATGGGACAGGAGGTGAAGGGAATCTTGCCAAGGGACACGGATGGAAAAAAAAGGGGTAGAGGTTATAACCCTCCCTTACTCTAAAAAAAAAAGAAAAGTTTCGCCTTTAGTTCTACTTTAATTATCACATGGTCTTATGGGGACTATGGTTCACACAAAGCTTGCATCTATCCTTATGAATACCCATGCTAAGTTCCTAAAGGTATGGGACCCATGGAACAATAATCAACTAGGTCTTGACCGCTCTTTGTTATTTATAGAATTACTTGGAAGGTCCATTGTGGATCAGTACAGTGGACTGGACCACTCAGAAACCCCTCCCCTCCCATTTACCTTCAAATTTAATTTCCCCTCTGTCCCCCTCACTCTTTTTTTTTGCAGGTTGGCAAAGATATCGGGGGGCCACCCTTTCCCTTCTGCCTCTGGTGCTCATTCTTTCCTCCAGGTGTTGACGCCCTTCTTCCTTTTTCTACCTTTATTGACGTGTGAGTCCTTGTTGGCAATACACTCCCCCACTGGCCTGCCTCTTGACTCATGTTGCCATTGGATCTTGTTCATAACTTGTTAAGATTCTTAGTGAACTGCCTTTATGTCCAAATAGACCTGTTTCTATGTGCCAGCCTCCATCATTCAATTTCCCCTTTTCTCTACATTACTATTGCACTTTGCTATGTACAGTATAAGGTTTTGTATCTTTTGTAATAAAACTAAAAAAAAAAAAACAATAAAAACCTTTTGTGAAATAAATATCACATGGTAGGGACAAGCACCAAACCATTAAAATAGGAAGTTCTAACCAACAGGGTTCCCATCCTTTTTGGTGTTGTGGCTGGATACACACTAGGGGCCAGATTCCCGTAGAATTGCCGCTGGCGTAGCGTAAGTCATTTACACTACGCCGTCGCAATTTAACAGAGCAAGTGCCGTATTCCCGTATTGCTCCGTAAGTTGCGTCGGCGTAGTGTAAATGGCTCTGCGTATCCCCGCGTAATTCAAAGGGGGCGGCTTGTATTTAAATTAAGCGCGCCCCCGTGTCGATCGAACTGCGCATGCGCCGTCCTCAAAAATAGCCCAGTGCGCATGCTCCAGCTCAAGTCGGAAAAAGTGAATGAAACCGATGTGAGCGTCGTTTACGTAAATCCCTATTCGCGAACGACTTAGTAAAACAACGTAACCGACGGAAAAAGACGACGCTGACCCGACGCCATACTTAACATGGCAACAACGGAACTTCGTAAGGTTACCCCTCATAAAGCAGGGGTAACCTTACGCGTACGGAAACTACGTAAACGACGACGGGGCGGCGTAAAAACGTTCGGGAATCGTCGGATTAGGCTCATTTGCATAGGCAAATGAGAAATCAACGTAAAGGCCGCCTAGCGGCCGGCGATGTCATTACATCTACGATCCGACAGTGTAATGGTTTTACACATGTCGGATCTTCACTGTATATATGTGTAAGTGATTCTAGGAATAACACGCATAGATACTCAGGAAATAAAACAGAGATACGACGGTGTTTCCTACGAAACGCCAGCGTATCTCTTTTGAGAATCTGGCCCTAGATTTTTTTCCTTCAGATTTACCAAAACCATATAATATGAGGTTATACCTTAAGAGTTTCAATTTGTATGCAATCAGTCACAGGCCCTTGCACTACATGGTTTTGGTAAATCTGAAGGAAATCAGACAACAAAGGTTATATAGTGTGTATGGGGTTGAACACTCAGGGCAATGAAAGAACTTGTATTGAAATAATGCAGAAACAGCTCACAAATAGCCCAGTGGGAAGGCAGCCCAATCGGGAATACTCACAGGGGTTGATTTTCTAAAGGCAAATAGACTGTGCACTTTGCAAAATGCAGTTGCTCCAGAGCTTAGTAAAACTTCACTTTGCAAACATTTTGCCCAATCACTTGCAAGGAAAATTAAAAAAACAGCATTTTTGCTTGCACGAATGATGGAAGTCAGTTTTTGCTCATTTACTAAGCTCTGGAGAAACTGCTCTTGCCGTCTACTTGCCTTTAGAAAACCAAGCCCACAGTTCCAACAGCGTGTATAGAGCAGAATGCAACCAAACTGTTATCGTCTCTAGAAGGGGGGGGGGGGGGGAATGTGGTCTGGCTGTCTTGCGCCCAAACAAGATGTCTAACAAAATTGCAAGCCCTATGCTTTCCCTCCTCGTCAGGAACCCTTCTCTGCCCCTAGCAGGCGGGGCAAATATCCCTACTCTACCAGCTCACAAATGAGCGCCAAACCTGGGAGACAGGACTTAAAAAGGCTCTGCCTGGCCCAAGATGGCTGCCAGAGTCACATAGGGTGGCAGCATCCAATTGGATGCTTCCCTAGTGACCCAGGAAACCATACAGGAACTATGTTCCTCTGGACTTCCTCTGCACCTGCCTACACCCTGCTACAGAAAGATAAGTATAATGCCTCTTCTCTTGCAGAAGATATACAGTAGGAGTTTTCGAACACACGGGTTGACAAAAAGTGCAATGATCCCAGCAGTCAAGGTTTAAGGAGCCATTATCATGGAAAAACATGGACACACAGCCAAGGAATTTGCTAGGCAAACTGTTCTAAAAGCTTTAATAGTATTTAAATTCATTGTCAAACACCGTGCAAAAAGATCCCCCCGCTGTGCCTTTTCCTCCACCGATCTCTTCAGTCCTGGAAATGCATTTTTCATAAGTAAAGAATGTTTATTTTTGGCCGTGTCATGGAGTTTTAAACACCAAATGTGATGTTTCCTCAATTTGAATTTTCTTCTTTTGTGCCCCTTTCCTACGGAAAATCAGCGTAAAAATAAATGACTTAGTAGGAAAGCTATGGAGCCGAAATATTGGACAGACAGGACTGGGGAATGTAACGTTCTGGGAAGGGAGGTTACGGCTCCCTGGTGTTTGTGGTGCGGTCGGATTGCATGAGAAAATATTGAACAGACGAGGGGGATAGTTTAAACGCTGCGAGATTTGGGAAACATAAGCATTGGGTGTTTTTGTCTGTGTATGTCATTGTTCGTTTTTATTGTCTGTTTTAACAAGCGGCCCAATTCTTTGGTAAATCAGTCCAATCCAATTTTGCTATAATTGCTTTTTGGGAGCATAAGGGCCTAAGACAATAAACAAGGACATTTTTTAAGCTAGGTTCTAATATTTAAAATCAAAACGTGTAGTGCTGTCAAAACATGACCTTAAAGGATCACTAAAGGAAATATTTTTTTTTAGCTAAATAGCTTCCTTAACCTTACTGCAGTCCTGGTTTCATGTTCTCATTGTTCATTTTTGCTTTGAAGTTGCTGTAATACTTCTCTGATCTCCACAGTTCCTGCTTGTCTGGCTCCTTATGAAAAATCTCATGGCAGCTTTTCACTGTGGTCCAAGCTGTGTGTCTAAAACTCCTCAGAACCAATCAGATTCATTTTAAAAACAAAACACTGCCCTGGATTTGTTTGTTTTTGTTCTGTGTGTCTCTTTACTTCACAGAAACATGAAACCAGTTTAAAAACTAAAGTGAAACTAGAGGCACATTATATGATTGATTTTTATCTATTTTTAATCATTTTTAAAAGGAATCAGTTAACTTTTATGTCTCTATACCCTGTAAACAGTAATTTCAGCAAAAAAAATGTTTTCCTTTAGTGACCCTTTAACCACTTGCTTACTGGGCACATATACCCCCTTCCTGTCCAGGCGAAATTTCAGCTTTCGGCACTGCGTCGCTTTGAATGAAAATTGCGCGGTCGTGCGACATGGCTCCCAAACAAATTTGACGTCTTTTTTTCCCCACAAATAGAGCTTTCTTTTGGTGGTATTTGATCACCTCTGCGGTTTTTATTTTTTGCACTATAAACAAAAATAGAGCGACAATTTAAAAAAAAAATCTCAATGGGCCAGATTAAGGATGGAGAACGTATCGTTTGTGTGGGCGTAGCGTATCCGATTTACTTTACGCCTCCGCAACTTTTACAGGCAAGTGCTGTATTCACAAAGCACTTGCTCCGTAAGTTGCAGCAGGGTAGCGTAAATGGGCCGGTGTATCCCCGTGTAATTCAAATTGGGCAGGTAGGGGGCGTGTTGTATTTAAATTAACACTGACCCCACGTAAATGACGCGCCGAACGTACTGCGCATCCCAGTGCGCATGCTCCAAATCACATCGCAAATTGTCAATGGAAACGCCTTGAACATAACTCACGCCTAGCCCCATTCTCAATCGACTTACGCAAACGACGTAAACGACGTACAATACGACGCTGTCCCGACGTCCATACTTAACCACTTGTCATCTGCCCACCGTCAAATGACGGCGGGCAGACGACTCCATTGTTCTGACATCACGTCATATGACGTGATGTCCCTTTAAAGCCGCGGGCGCGCGCGCGTCGCCGGTGGCGCGCGCGCGCACCCGCCGCTCCGCGGGGATCCCGTGCGAGTGCCCGGCGGCAACGATCGCCACCGGGCACACGCGATTGCTCAGTAACTGAGCTGGGACGTGCAGCTCTGTGTGTAAACACAGAGCTGCACGTCCCTGTCAGGGAGAGAGGAGAGCGGTTGTGTCCCTTGTACATAGGGACACAATCGGTCACCTCCCCCAGTCACCCCCCCCTCCCCCTACAGTTGGAACACTGGCTAGGACATACATTTAACCCCTTCCCCGCCCCCTAGTGGTTAACCCCTTCACTGCCAGTCACATTTATACAGTAATCAATGCATATTTACAGCATTTTTCACTGTATAAATGTAAATGGTCCCAAAAATGTCAGAAAAGTGTCCAAAATGTCCGCCATAACGTCGCAGTCCCAATAAAAAAATCGCAGATCGCCGCCATTAATAGTAAAAAAAAAAAAAAAAAAAAATTCCATAAACTATCCCCTATTTTGTAAACGCTATAAATTTTGCGCAAACCAATCGATAAACGCTTATTGCATTTTTTTTTTACCAAAAATATGTAGAAGAATACGTATCGGCCTAAACTGAGGGAAAAAATATTTTTTTTATATATTTTTTGGGGTTATTTATTATAGCAAAAAGGAAAAAATATTGCATTTTTTTAAAAATTGACGCTCTATTTTTGTTTATAGCGCAAAAAATAAAAACCGCAGAGGTGATCAAATACCACCAAAAGAAAGCTCTATTTGTGGGAAAAAAAGGACGCCAATTTTGTTTGGGAGCCACGTCGCACGACCGCGCAATTGTCAGTTAAAGCGACGCAGTGCCGGAAGCTTATATTTTGTCTGGGCAGGAAGGGGGTGTAGGTGCACAGTAGGTAAGTGGTTAACATTGGCTGTGCCTCACTATAGCAGGGGTAACTTTACCCTGGGCGTAAGCCTAACTTAAATGTCGCAAATAGATACGCTAACTACGTTAGTGAATCGGCGTATCTAGCTCACTTGCATATTCGATGCGTAAATCAACGGAAGCGCCACCTAGTGGCCAGCGTAAATATGCAACTAAGATACGCCGGTGTAAGTGACTTACGCCGCTCGTATCTTAGCTAAATTCCGGCATATCTTCTGAATACAGAAAAAAAAAAAGCCGGCGCTTCTTAGAAGTTACGCGGCGTATCTCTAGATACGCCACGTAACTTCTTACTGAATCTAGCCCATCATTTTTAACTTTTTGCTATAATAAATATCCCATTAAGAAAAAAAAAAACTACTTTTTTTTTTCAGTTTAGTCCGATACGTATTCTTCTACATATTTTTGGTAAACAAATCGCAATAAGCTCATAGTAATTGGTTTGCGCAAACGTTATAACGCCTACAAAATAGGGGATAGAATTTTTTTTTTTTTATTATTATTATTTTTTACTAGTAATGGAGGTGATCTGCGACTTTTGTCATTAATGCGATATTACGGCGGACACATCGGACACTTTTGACACATTTTTGGGACCATTCACATTTATACAGTGAACAGTCCTATAAATATGCACTGATTTCTGTATAAATGTGACTGGCAGGGAAGGGGTTAACACTAGCGGGCGATCAAGGGGTTAAATATGTTCCCTGCTAGGTGATTCTTACTGTGGGGGACCGCCCTGTCTCTCTTCCACTATCCCCTATGGGGAATCGGATGCCAACGGACCGTCTGTCCGTTTGCATCCGATCCGAACGGCCGGTCGGAAGAAAAATAGGGTTTTCTTCCATCCGAAAAACGGATCCAAACGGACGCGGATCTTAGGCGGACGTTAGCGGATGCATCATCTGCTAACGGACGCGATCCCATAGGGGCCCATTACAAGTCCGTAAACGGACTTGTAATGAGTCGACGAACGGTCCGCTAATGTTAAAGGGGTCTAACAGAACGTGGATCTCTGTGTTTACACACAGAGATCCACGTCCCTGGCTCTGTGACTGCTGATCGGGGGTGCCTGGCGGACATTGGGCCAGGCACGCGCATCGGCACCTGTATGACGCGGCGCGCGAGCACACGCGCATCCCCCCAGTGGCACGTGGCCGGAGGCCTTATATTGACGGCCTCCTGGCAGATTAGAGCCACCTTGCGGCCGTAAATATTCGGCCGCCGGATGGCAAGTGGTTAATGGTAAAAGTGTATATATATATATATATATATATATATATAAATATATAAATCTATTATATTGCAATAAAGATGAAACGTGAAAAATGAAAAAAGGAAAAAAGAAAAATGTTAATAGTCTAAGGTGGCGTACACACGACTGGTTTCCTCGGCAGAATTCAGCAAGAAACTCGATGGGAGACAGATTCTGACGAGGAAACCGGTCGTGTGTACACTTTTCCCAGAGAAACCCGTTCGAGGAACTCGTCGAGCCAAAAAGAGAGCATGTTCTCTATTTTCTCGTTGGGCAATGGGAAAATTTGGCTCGACTAGTTTTTTGATAGCCGAACAAGGAACTCGACGAGGAAAACAATGTGTTTCGCCCGACGAGTTTTTCGGTCGTGTGTACGCCGCCTAAATGTCCCAATTCCACACCCATAAAGTGAACTCAAAACGTGTGCAGATCCAATGTTCAATCTGTGAAGACAACCGGTGCTCCCCAATAGACAAGGGAAGTATATCTGCTTTCCAGATTTGAAGCGGTTGTATACCCCTTTTTTTTTTTTTTTTTAACTTTTACCTACAGGTAAGCCTATAATGAGGCTTACCTGTAGGTAAAAATAATATCTCCTAAACCTGTATGGTTTAGGAGATATTCCCCTTGCAATGAGCCGCTGACTTCATCGGTGCATGCGCTCCTGATTTTCCTGGCTGAAAGAAACCTCCCATGAGCATGCGCAGGAGTGACAACATCGCGGCTCCAGCCACTCACATTGCTAGAGCCGTGATACCCGGAAGACTCGCCGAGGGAAAGTGTCCGCTCCCTCGGCGTGGACCGTGATCAGCTGCAAAGCCTCGTTCTAAGGTAAGTATGTCATAATGAGCTAGTATGCGATGCATACTAAGACCCATCTTTTTTGAAGCTTGGTTGGACGACCATATTGGCTACAGCATCTTGAGGCGATTTAGTTCGCATTTGTAGCGCTATACAATTTACTCACTCTTACTAGCTCATTATGCCTTTTGTCCTACAGGTTAAAAAAATCGGCTAGGATTTACAACTGCTTTAAGACCATCCAGACCACTCCTGCTAATCCAGGACGGAATGCCAAAACATAGGTGATGTATAGGCCCAGATTCACAGAGAGTGGGCGCACATTTATGCCGGCGTAGCGCAGACACAGTACGCTACACCGGCGCAGCGTGGAGAGGAAAGCACTGCATTCAGCAAGCCATTTCTCACCAAGATGCGCCAGCGTAGCATATTTTCAAAGGCGCAGGCCAGCGTAAGTGGAAGTGGGCGTGATCCATGCAAATGAGGCGTGACCCCATGCAAATAATGGCCCGAGCGCCAGACAAGTACGTATAACGAACTGCGCATGCGCCGCGCATGCTCACAACCACGTCGGAACAACTGCCTAAGATACGCCGGATCACTGTGTACGCCGTTAACATAACCTACGCCCAGCTAGACACACGTCCAACGTAAAATACGCCAGCTTCTGTTCCCTGGTGCAGACCTGAGCATGTCTGTTGCCGAGTTACACCTCCTTTATGGGGAATAACTTTACGCCGGACGTACAACTTACGCGCACCTCGCGTAGCCTGCGTCAGGCGCACGTACGTTCGTGAATCGCCGTATTTACCTCATTTGCATGTTTGAATGGCTAATCAATGGGAGCGGCACCATGCACCCAGCCTAAATGTACGCCCACCCTACGCCGGCGTAAGTAAGTTACATCGGCGGGGTGTAGCCTGGTTTTAGGCGTATCTCTGTTTGTGGCTCTGGCACACAGATAAGACGGCGCACATTTGCACTTACGTCGGCGTAACTTGTTATACGTCAGCGTAAGTGCTCTGTGAATCTGGGCCAGAATGTTTAAGTTTAGCCCTCTAAAGTGTAACGGCTCGGTACCTGATCAATAGTTGGTTCTCTCTCTCCCTATTGGTCTTACTCAGTGGTCTACACATGTCCAATACAACTATGTATCTTGCTAGCTAGGAGGTTTCCTCTACTGTTCTTGTTGAATTACAGGATATAACTGTTGTGGAGTCTTTAGACCACAATCTCCTGTCTTACTATATCGTTGTAATGGAACCTTAATTGCCACCCAACTAGTGTACATAGACTTATGTGATGGGTTATTTCTATTGCCTTTTACTGGATATGGATGTTCGAAATTTCCTTAAATAAATAAAAAAAAGACCCTCCAGGGTCTATATGCGCATTAGTAGGCTTTCACCCTTCACTCTGGGCTCAACCACATCCGCTACTCTGCTTAACCACTTAAGCCCCGGACCAATATGCTGCTAAATGCCCAAAGGTGTTTTTACAATTCGGCACTGCGTCGCTTTAACAGACAATTGCGCGGTCGTGCGGCGTGGCTCCCAAACAAAATTTGCGTCCTTTTCTTCCCACAAATAGAGCTTTCTTTTGATGGCATTTGATTGTCTCTGCGATTTTTATTTTTTGCGATATAAACATGCGATAGAAAATGATACTTTCTACTTTTTGTTATAAGAAAAATCGAATAAACTAAATTTTAGTCAAACATTTCGGCCAAAATGTATTCAGCCACATGTCTTTAGTAAAAAAAAATCACACTTTAAAAAAAAAACTAGCTACCTAGCGGCAACAGTGACACTAATACAGAGATCAGAAAACCGATCGCTTAGTGACACTGGCAATAGGGGGTGAAATTGTTAACTAGGGCGGTGATCAAGGGGTTAAACCTTTATTAGGGGGGGTAGGGGGCTACCCTGGACACTAACTGTCACACTGACACTAAATGCAGTGATCAGTAAATATATGATCACTGCAATCAGTGACACTGTGACAGGGGGCTGGAGGGGTGATCTGAAGGGGTTAATGTGCCTATGTGTGTGGTGTCAGTGTAGTGTTGGTGCGACTTACTGTGTGATGTTTTTTCTCCTCTCGCCGGATCGAAAATACAGCCGAGAGGAGAGGTGACATCACTTCCTCTGCCAGTGTTTACATTACACAGGCAGAGGAAGTGCAGAGCGGGGGGGAAGCCGATTCGCTGAGAGCACTTACCGACCACCGCAGGTAGTGGAGGGGGTCCCGATCGGACCCCCGACCCGCTAGAAGGCAGGGACGTACTAGTACGCCCATCTGCCTGTACGTGCCATTTTGAGGACGTACATATACATGCGGCGGGTGTTAAGTGGTTAATTGTATTCCACAAGTGCATACCCCACAGTTATCATCAGTCAAGGAAACCAAACACCTTGATCCATAAAGAGATAAAGCACATGCCATGGTGCTGTGTACCTGAACATTATTGGTAGTACGTATGCCGCATATACACGATCATTTTTCGGGTTGTAAAAAACAAAGTTTTTCAGGCTCTAGAAAAAACGAAGTTTTTCTCAACTTGATCATTAAAACAGCCTTGCCTACACACGATCGTGAAAAAAAAATGCTCTAGCAAAGCCCGGTGACGTGCAACACGTACGACGGCACTCTAAAGGGGAAGTTCCATTCAGATGACGGAACCCTTTGGGCTGCTTTAGTAGTAAAAGACGATTCGTGCTTTTCTGTCTGTTACAGCGTGATGAATGTGCTTACTCCATTACGAACGGTAGTTTTACCAGAACAAGCGCTCCCGTCTCATAACTTGCTTCTGAGCATGCGCAGGTTTTTCATGTCGTTAAAGACCACACACGACCATTTTTTACAACCCGAAAAACAACAACGTTAAAAATGTTGTGAAAAAATGCATGTTCGAAAAAAATTGTGCTTGTTTTTCAGAACCCGAAAAATGCTCTGAAGCCCACACACAATCGTATTTAATGACATTAAAAAGAAATGTCATTAAATACCACCCGAAAAATGATCGTGTGTATGCGGCTTTAGGATTACAAAGAAGCTTAAGATACAAGAAGGTTCTCAAGATTGCTTGTTAGAGGCACTCATTTGCAGGCTGAGCAGTGGATGTAGCTGAGCCCAGAGTAAGGGGTGAAAGCTCACTAATGCGCATATAGACCCTGGATCAGGTAAGCAGATATACTTGCCCTGTCTTTTGAGGAGCACCGGGTGTCTTCATAGATTGAACATTGGATCAGCACACATTTTGAGTTCACTTTATGGAGGTGGAATCTATAAGCAGGAGAAACAGCATAGGGTTGGGACTGCGGGCTTGTAGTTCAACCAGAAGTTATGGTTCCCTCAGCCGGGGTAACAAGTTGTGGTCAGAGGTAAGCTGTCACCACAAAGGGACCATCCAACTTGCTACTGGAGATCACAGTGAGTGAGCTGAAGATAGTACAAGAGCAGACTTCTCGCCAGCCGGGGATGGTGAAGAAGTGGGAAAATTTCCAGCTAATAACAAGTCAGGGACCCAGCGGGACAGCAGAAGTAACGCTTGTGGAGTGCCAAGCCAGGAACCTAATGTGTCAGCAGGGGTGAAGCTTGAAGAGTATCTGTGAGTCCCAAGCCAGGAACCCCGCAGGGAAGCGAGGGTGACGCTTGAGGAAGATACTGAGTGCTACAATGAAAGAGCTCAAGGGATCCAGTGGATAGTGCTCCTGAAGTCTAGTGAGAGAGACTGGGAGCTCATTGAGTGAAGACCCACAGTGAGTGAGTGTGGGGTGAAGAGAACTGTTTGTGTTGCAGATAGTTGAATACCATTACCGTTCATAACAGCTACAAGATTGTTGCCATAGGAGACAGCAGTCCTACCTATACAGAAGATATGTTTGGCTGGAGGCCTTCACCTGTATAGTTGTCTACCTATAGAAGTCTCTGAGTCTGCTAATTACCTTTGCATCTACCTAAGGGTGTCCTGGCCCTAACACTCTTTCCCACAGTTCTGTTTAAGTGACAGTAAATCTCTTTGCACTCAAAAAGTGTCTGGTGCCCACCTGTTTGACTTGAATTACATCCACTATCATCAGATATTTCGACCGTGTGCATGCCCCATCAGACTTTTTTTTTCTTTTTCAGACGGAAAATCGGAAATTCAGTTCATCTGTATGGAACTCCGACAGAGAAAAAACATGCATGCTCAGAATCAAGTCGATGCATGCTCGGAAGCATTGAACCTAATTTTTTTTGGCTCATCGTATGTGTTGTACGTCACTGCGTTTTTGACGGTCGGAATTTTATGTGGCCGTCTGTCTGCAAGACAGCTTGAGTGGAATTCCGTCGGAAAAACCCGTCTGGGTCTATTCCAACGGAAAAAAACGATTGTGTGTGCAGGGCATTAGGCCTAAAGATGCCCGGGACCTTGCTACATATATATATATATATATATATATATATGAACTGGTTTGCCTGCCAAAGGTTTGTTTTTTGGCATGCTATTCTTAGTATCATATCACTCTACAACTCCTAGTTCAACATTCTTTCTTCTTGGGTCAGTTCTTTGTTTAATGAACAGAGGTGCTGATTTTACAGTCCAATGTGGAGGCTGGAGTTTAGGTGATCAGATGATTGCCTGTCATGTACCACAGCAGCCCCCTGAAATACCTAAAGATATCCAGGTATAGGGAAATGTGCATGTTTTCATTCGCATCCCAAAAAACACACCAACGCACAGACAAATGGAAGTGGTGGGTGCCTAGTCATATGCAAATATCAACAGAAATGTTAACTTTTGCTTATTGGGGGGCACTTACAAAGTATCTGAACTGTGGATGGGGATAATAAAGGGAAACTATAGTGGTTTTCAATCTTGAGTTTTCAAAACCTTCTATTCATGCATAACGCTCCTCATCTATCTACACAATCTTCACATGCCAAATGAGACCCACACCAATTGACCCTCCATGAGCCTTGCACTACCTTTACATGTCCAGTACAGATCTGAGAATTATCACCCTAGGGCAGGAAGTGATGATGTTTTTTTTTAATAAGCACATACAGTACCTGCATGAAATGGTGTTTTTTCTTCTGCAAGAAGTTCAGCTTTAATTGGCCTTGCATTCCTTGGCGTATGGCTGTTTTAATAGGATGTCTTAGGAGTATGTCAATTTTAAAGATGCATTTAGCTATATTTATTGGCATTCATTAAAGCAGTGGTCTCCAAACTTCGACCCGGGGCCAGATGTGGCCCTTTGTTTGCTTTTATCTGGCCCTTGAGGTACTATTTCAACCACTGATACAAATAATAGGGCATAATTCCTACCAATGATGGGGTCTAATTTCGCCCAATGATGGAGCATAATTTCTCCCAATGACACCAACAATGGGGCCCAATTACACCATTGATTGGACATAATTTCTTCCAATGACACCAGTGATGGAACACAATTCCTTCCAATGGTATTTAAGAAGGGATGCAATTCCTTCCACTAACACCAATGATTGGGCACAATTCCTCCTACTGACACCAAAGGGCATTGTCTTTTCCCATAGACACCGGGACCTTTTCTACTTACAAGGGCCACAGTCCGGCCCTCCTAAAGTCTGGCCCTTTGTTTAGAAAGTTTGGAGACCCTGCATTAAAGGGATGAACAAATCTTGTACTTGGATAGCTCAGTAGATAACACAGGTCACAGTTGGGAATGCTTTATCCAAGGATAACACTAGGTAGCAGTCAGAAACATTTATTTTGGATCTAGATTCAGAATGATTTGTCACTTCTGGTCACAGTCTAGCCCAGTGATACAACAAGTGATATTGTTTGCGCTGTGGTGGTGATGCCTAAAGGGTGATGGGAAAGGGGAAGTGAAGTAGTAAACTAGGTGAATACAATAAGTGACAAAAATGTATAAATATATAGAAAAAATTCTATAAAACACAATGTGAACAAAGTAACAGTAAATAACAGTGACCGTGTCATCTATAAAGATGTGTGGTGGACATAATAGAATGCATGGTCAAACTCAGTCCTGCAGACAAAACTAAATAAACCACCAGATTTCACTTGCTGCACCGAGTTGCATGATTAAGTTGGACTCTCTTCTTTTATTTGGTTTTGTCTGCAGGACTGAGTTTGACCATGCATTCTATTATGTCCACCACACATCTTTATAGATGACACGGTCACTGTTATTTACTGTTACTTTGTTCACATTGTGTTTTATAGAATTTTTTCTATATATTTATACATTTTTGTCACTTATTGTATTCACCTAGTTTACTACTCCACTTCCCCTTTCCCATCACCCTTTAGGCATCACCACCACAGCGCAAACAATATCACTTGTTGTATACCTTTTATTGTCCATTTGGATAGACCTATTCTTTGTTTGCTGCAGTATACCTCCCGTGCCCCTTTCCCACGGCCCCTTCCCCACGGTCCAATCCCTTTTCACCCATTTCAGCGCAGGAATTTCACCTATCACTTCTAGCCCAGTGATGGCTAACCTTGGCAGCCCAGATGTTTTGGAACTATATTTCCCATGATGCTCAACAACAATATAAAATATAGTTCCAAAACATCTGGGGTGCCAAGGTTCACCATCACTGGTCTAGCCTCTTTAAACATACTAAATAACAAATTGTACACTATTAACTTTCTTGAAACACTTTTATTTATCCCTATATGTATTTGTAGGTAGGTTCTGAAGATGAGTACCAGCACTCATCATATACATACAAGTCTTCAGATTGAAGGACATTTATCTCTGTGGATGCCTGCACTCATGTTCAATATACAGTAGCTTTATATTGTTCTTTCCTAGCTTTATAGTAATACTTTGTAAAACTTCTAAAAAGTGAGGACTTTTCTTTTGCATTCTTGAGATGTTCCACTCTTTAATATTCCTCATATTCATCAATTTGGGGCCTTAGGATGATGCTGTAATAAGTCTTAATGCAAGAGAATGCGGTGGGTGGTATGTGACGCCGATTGATGTAATTGTTCTCCAGATGTACAGACACAAGTTTGGAATCTTCAGATATCCTGGTATCGCAAATGGAGTTCAGTGGCACATACCTTGGAGATAAAAGAAGGGAAGTTAGTACTGCCAACAGGCTCTGTCAAGACTGTGCCACCTGACATGCTATATTGCCATATTTGTGGACAATGTTATCACACCTAAGCTTGTTGGATATTCTATTCGAAAACCATTATCATTAATATGGGCTTGCCTCCTCCCCCCCCCCCCTCTTCTTCCCATGGCTGATGGCTTTGATTCTGCTGTTAGTGCTTATTCAGGCAAAAGAGCTTTGTAAGGTCGGGTTCTTGAATTAAAAATGATGATGTGTTCTAATCAGTGTTCTAGTTCATCCCAAAGGGGTTCAGTAGGGTTGTAGTCAGAGTTCAGTGCAGACCATGCAAGTTCCAAACTGGCCAAACCTTGTCTTTATGGAGCTGGCTTTGTGCACAGGGGCACAGTCATGCTGGAACAGAAAAGGGCCTTCACTGCAAGGTTTTAAGTATTTACAGGTGATACTCGAAAAATTAGAATATCGTGCAAAAGTTCATTTATTTTACTAATGCAACTTAAAAGGTGAAATTAATATATGAGATAGACTCATTACATGCAAAACAAGATAGTTCAAGCCGGGATTTGTCATAATTGTGATGATTGTGGCTTACAGCTCATAAAAACCCCAAATCCACAATCTCAGAAAATTAGAATATTGTGAAAAGGTGCAATATTCTAGGCTTAAAGTGTCCCACTCTAATCAGCTAATTAGGCCATAACACCTGCAAAGGGTTCCTGAGCCTTTCAATGGTCTTTCAGGCTGTTTCAGTAGAATCACTATAATGCAAAAGACTGCTGACCTGACAGTTGTGCAGAAAACCATCATTGACACCCTCCATAAGTAGGGAAAGCCTCAAAAGGTAATTGCAAAAGAAGTTGGGTGTTCCCAAAGTGCTGTATCAAAGCATATTAATAGAAAGTTATGTGGAAGGGAAAAGTGTGGAAGAAAAAGGTGCACAAGCAGCAGGGATGACCGCAGCCTGGAGAGGATTGTCAGGAAAAGGCCATTGAAAAGTGTTGGGGACTTTTACAAGGAGTGGACAGAGGCTGGAGTCAGTGCATCAAGAGCACCACATAGACGGATTCCTGGACATGGGCTTCAAATGTCGTATTCCTCTTTTCAAGCCTCCTGAACAACAAACCACGTCAGAAGCATCTTACCTGGGCTAAAGAAAAACACACCTGGTCTGTTGCTCAGGGGTCCAAAGTCCTCTTTTCTGATGAGAACACATTTTGCATCTCATTTGGAAACCAAGGAGCCAGAGTATGGAGGAAGAATGGACAGACACACACTGCAAGATGCTTGAAGTCCAGTGTGAAGTTTCCACAGTCTGTGTTGATTTGGGGAGCCATGTCATCTGCTGGTGTTGGTCCCCTGTGCTTTTTTAAGTCCACCGCAGCCACCTACCAGAAGATTTTGGAGCACTTCATGCTTCCTTCCATGCTTCCTTCCACAGATGAGTTCTATGGAGATGCTGACTTCATTTTCCAGCAGGACTTGGCACCTGCCCACATTGCCAAAAGCACCAAAACCTGGTTCAATGAACGTGGGATTGCTGTGCTTGATTGGTCAGCAAACTCACCTGACCTGAACCCCCATAGAGAATCTATGGGGCTTTGCTAAGAGAAAGATGAGAGGAGACATGAGACCCAACAATGCAGAAGAGTTGAAGGCTGCTATTGAAGCATCCTGGTCTTCCATAACACCTCAGCAGTGCCACAGGCTGATACCTTCCACAACGCATTGAGGCAGTAATTGCTGCAAAAGGGGCCAAAACCAAGTACTGAGTACATATTCATGCTTCTACTTTTCAGAGGTCCGGTAATCCTTGTTTTTAATGATTTCACGTAATATTCTAATTTTCTGAGATTGTGGATTTGGGATTTTCATGAGCTGTAAGCCATAATCATCACAATTATGACAAATCACGGCTTGAACTATCTTGCTTTGCATGTAATGAGTCTATCTCATATATTGGTTTCATGTTTTAAGTTGCATTAGTGAAATAAATGAACTTTTGCATGATATTCAAATTTTTCGAGTATCACCTCTATGTTATCGGGAGGCTGACTTGTCTGTTCTTGGTTACATAGTTAGGTTGAAAAAAAGACAAGTCCATCAAGTTCAACCATAAGGAATAAAACAATAATAATATCGTACAATCACATATAACCAATTCTATACCCACAGTTGATCCAGAGGAAGGAAAAAAAACAGCAAAGCATGGTTCTTGCAGGCTTACCCCCATTCCCCACATGATGATACGCATGTGCCTCAGCATGTCATCATGGAGACAGCTGCAAGAGCCAGGAACAGACAGCCAACCCCCTGATGATGTACCACAGCACATGTGCTGTAGAATACCCCAAGGCCTCCTAGGATGAGTTACATGGTATCCCAAGACTGGGCAACTGAGTATGTTTTCCCCCCTAGGCAAGAATCCTGGGAGGGTGAAGAGGATGACCGTCTGCTTCAAGGACCAAAATCCCCAATGCATTTATTAGGGTACATGTACAGTAACACTGTAGCAAATATAGTTTTTTATGTATCTTACCTGATTTTATTGAAGCTAAGACGAAGGACCTGCAAAGATTTCAAGTTTAGAATGCCTCGCGGTATACTTTGCAGGTAATTATTATCCAGCAGAAGTTCGGTGAGAGACTTGTACAAGCCAAAATAAGACACCGCATGGATGCCATCATCCCTTAGCTGGTTGTGTGAAAGATGAAGGAACTCCAATCCTGGTTTCATGTGAGCAAATACATAGCCTGGAATGCGTTCAATGTGGTTGTGATGCAAGATAAGCTGCTTTAATCCCCGGGGTAAAAAGGATGGAACGTGTACCATCCGGTTGTGAGACAAATCAAGGGACTCTACATTCCTGTGGAAACAAAAAAGGCATTTTACACTTCTAAAGCTGTAGAAATAAATTGTCAACACCCAACTAAACGAGTAATTGGCAGTGTTTAGGAGTGACTATGGATGCAAGGCTTTGATCTGTGGGAACTAAATGCATTTGTCTCTAATGCAAACCCCTTTTTTATGAACTATAGTTGTTGATTTAAATAAGAAATCCAGGTATCAATATCTTTTTTACATAGTTACTGTACATTGGTCCAGCTTTGACTATTTTACAGTACAGCCACTGCTTCTACAGTGAGATAAGTCCCCAGGAGCCAAAGATGTCAGGGGGCATGGCTGACTTCTTACTATTACCATACAGTACATTGTGCTGTTGGTGTGTGGAATCTTCATACTATAGGGACAGCATGCATTCCAGATTCCAGCACCCAACCATATAGTGGATCACCAGAGTAGTAATATTCAGCACTTAGGGCAGCACTCCAAGCTATAAAGGGTTGGGGTTCCACAAAAGGTCTACAGATACTGTATTTAAAAAGAGCAATAGTTTCAGAAATTGAAAAGAGATTTGTAACCTATTGGGGACTCTGCATAGTAGGTTTATCTTAATCATGCCGTACAGGGTACAGGACTTTGTATTTATAGACCAAGGATTATATGTTGCTTCCTTCAGGTGATTGGACACTGGCAAAATCTTTGCAGGGAATGGCCCAAGTGCACCCTCCTTTGGCATTCTGGGTGGGTGGGGTATGCCCACCATATTGGGTGAAGCCTGGTTCCCTTTCAGACTCTGACTCAACTACTTTGGAAATAAAATGTGACGAAAAACTATAAAGGAAAAAGGTGCCTTTTTGCAAAGCTTGCGAGTAGCAACCAAGTGAAAACAGATAAAGCAATACTTTGTATGATGCTAGGATACCGATTGTATTTATCCTTGAGGAGCCTCAGTATCCAGCCTGTACTCACATAAGGTGGATCCAAGCACGAGGAGCAATGCCATCTTCCATTAGCCTGTTGTTACTTAGAGCAATAATGCTCAAATTAAGAGTTTTATTGAGAATTCCTTCATGCACTGCCTCAATCCGATTGTTGTCCAAATGTAGCTCCTGCACAAAAGAGATAGGAAGTCTGAATATGTGTGGAAAGACATCTGACAAGTATTAACAGTTCTTTTTTTTCAGTGATCTGCTGCTATTGTTAAATGGTAACATGTCTTTATAATAAAGTCAGACGGTGAACGGAGTACAAATGAGGAGCACAACTCCTCTTAGGATCAGTCTAGTGTGGATAGAACAACCCAGTGTGGTGGGTTTACTATCCATCCTTCACTTAACAAAGATTTTATTGTCCTTTTGTTTGATATACCGGTACTCATATTTATTGCCAAGCCCCTTATTTGAGAGATTGTGAACACCTGACCATCACAGATACTCAGATACTAAATGGCCAAATGTTTATGGACATCTGACCATCCCACCTACTATATGGCCACATGTCAATCACAGATACTATATGACCAAATGTTTATGGACATCTGGCCATCGCACCTTCTATATGAGCACATGCCAATCATAGATACTATATTGCCTAACTTTTGTTGCATCTGACCATCACACCATCTGTATGGCAACCTGATCATCACATATACTATATGGCTTTAGTAACTTGGAACCTACTCCAAACTCTTGAATTCACATGTTTCCAATGAAGAAATACTGCTGATGCTACAGCATGCAGACATTTTAGGCAACTGTTGGCTGCCAACTTTATGGTATGCAAATTTAAAGGCCTTTTTCTGTTTCAGAAAGTCTCTGCAAAAACCAGGTCCATAAAGATATGGTTTAATCCATTTAGTGTAGAGAAACTAGAGTGGCTTGTGCGGAGTCCTGACCTCAACTCTACTGAACACCCTTAGGATAAATTGGGATGCTGATGTTAGAATGAACTGGAACGCAGATTGTGAGCCATGTCTTTTTGTCTTACAAGTATTTCACATGTGTTATTTTAGTTGATTATTAGGCATATTCTCATAAAATCTTCGAAAATTTGCATGCCATGCCACCATGAGAGCTTTGGTCGGGAATCCCGGCCACGTGTATGCTCCATCGCAGTGTTTCCTGTAGTAAAACTGCCGGGTTAAAAACTGCCGGGAACCCTGGCAGGGAATAAAGAGAGCTCCAACTGCGATGGAGCATACACACGGCTGTTTTTTCTGGCCAAAAGCTCTCATGGCAGTTTTCCCGATGGGAAACCCAGTCGTGTGTACGATTCTTTAGAGTCACTGTAATAGAAATATAAGCTTACTGCTGGGAGCTGTAAGTACAATGGTTGTAGTTACTGTCCTGCCTATGTCTAGTCTGTAGTCCTAGTTTTACTGAGACGTTGCCTCTGTTATTATCATTCAGCGCAGTCCCTCTGCTTCTTTCCAAAGAAAACATTAGAGAGAGATTCTCATGTAAAATTATAAGGCCGTGCTCTGATTTTCTGGACTTGGGATACAATTCTTGTGGTTTATAGACTCCTGAATGCCTGAGCTTTTGTATTTGTACACACATTTCAATGTCTATGCATAGCTCTAGGAGAAGACAGGCTGGCTTGGCAGAGGAGTTAATTGCAAATCGGGATTGTGCTTTGATTGTTTTGGCCATCTCGGAGGACCACGTGTTGACCGCAGAACAGGACTATCGCCTAGGTTTATGATGCTGAAAAACTTCTGATGAAGTAGAGATGCCAATCTAGACTATGGTTCACAAACCCTAAAGGCTTGCTACATAATGGTGGAAACAATTGAATCAATATTAATCGTACAACCAGCATGCCCTCATGTGATGTGACATCATCATGGATGTAGCCTGGCTGCAACACGCAGTATTCATGACACTCTCTATACATTGAAGTGTTGAAAAGTTGGTAAATGTTATTAGGGTCACTTCTTGGTTTACACTAGGAGAGTCAGAGGGACATTTTACAATGCTGCAGATACCTAATCAGTAAGGAATGGAGCAGGTGTTGGAGTCTCAACCCCTTGGTTACACAAATGATGCTGAGCATCTATGAATGAAAGAACTAAAATTCAATGAATGAAAGAGACAGGTCTGGAAAGGTAAGATAGCCAGCATATTTAAGCTTCAAAATAATCTGGTCATGAATGGGTTATAGTCCCATACCAAGTCTAGCAGTGTTAGTATTCA
The DNA here is from genome assembly GCA_029574335.1 of Rana kukunoris. Taxonomy (NCBI): domain Eukaryota; kingdom Metazoa; phylum Chordata; class Amphibia; order Anura; family Ranidae; genus Rana; species Rana kukunoris. The sequence continues at coordinate 18,535,175 of CM056057.1, forward strand.
TCAGTCAAATTGACAAGAATGTTACTACAAACTGTTCTCTTTGACATAGGGCTTGGGAACTAGGAACACACACATAGTTGGGCATTCCTAGTTCTCTGCTGCAAGCTCAAAGAAGAAGTACAGCCAAAGCTTGTTTGGCTGTACTTCTCCTATGGTTCACAGGAGTGCAGTTCGTTCTGCACTCCTGCCACTCATTTTCAGCAGACAGTGGGCTGAAGTCCGCTGTCTGCTGATGTCACAGAGCTAGACTAGGCTCTGGCAACATCGTGACCATGAAGTTGCCTGGACCGGCACCCAGCTCTGCCTCTCAGCAGGCTTCTGAGAACCTGAGCCAGCAATTACTGCCCATTCCACAGCCCAGCGCTCCAGTGAGTGAGGAGGGGACAGAGCAGAGAGCAGTGACTTACAGTCAGCAGCGCTCTACTCAGGGAGCTGTGAGAATCAAGAAATCTGTGGTATTAGATGGCTCGATTCTCAGTGTTAGAGCTGGCAGGGAACAGATGCAGCATCAGACCCCAATGCTACATCCACCTAGGTAAGTATGATCATTAAATAAAAAGCAAGGCCATACATCTCTTTTGAAGAATATCCATGGAGCAAGGGGTTTATGGCACTGTTAGCAGAACTGGATTTGTGCTTATCCATGATAGGCCATGGCCTAGGATGCCGTACTGCTGGGGGGGGGAAGGGTAAACAACCAAACAATACATTATCTAAAGCCGAACTACTAGCAGATGTCTGGGCTTGATAGTTATACTGAGATAGTACCTTCCAGTAACTGGTAGATGGTGGCATCCTTGCTGCCAAGCAGCAGCCTCTCAAGCTGCAGTGTGTGCCTCTGGGTAGCATCCTGTAGCTAGGTAATGTGTTTTCAGCAAACCATTCTCTTTCACAAGCATGGAAGAAAAGCATCTGGCACTAACATTAAAGAGTGCCCCAACAGGTTGCTGTTCAGGAATGACAACTTTTGGTGGGTACTTGTATCAGCCTACTTTCAGAGACCATGCCTGAATGCTGGCCGAGGGAAGCAAGGCTTTTACATCTTAAGCCTCTTACACACGATCAGCAGGAAAACTGCCAGGAGAGTAGAGAACCTGCTCTCTATTTTCCAGTCTTCTGTATGCTTGGTAGAAAAACCGTGCATGCTCGATAACATTTTGAAGCATGCGTGGTAGCATACAACGATAGTGTGGGGTGTAGCAAGATGGAGGTGACGGAATTGAATGTGACGAGACACCGGCTCGTCTAAGTCGATTACATCACCGCGTTCTTGCTATTCAAAAGAACGGCATGTTTTTGTGCGGCCGTGTGTATACACAGCTTTTCAGGTCAAGCCTGCCAGGAATCCCATTGGGAAAACCAATGTTTTTTTCCCAACAGGATTCTCGGGCGTGTGTACAGGGCTTTAGATGACAAGTTCACACCTGGTTCCTCATGGTAGCTCATCCTTGAGTTTGGTGAAGATCTGCACACATTAGGAGTTGAAAGGCTGCATAGTTCCACTAAATACTCCCTGGTACCTTCACCCTGAATTGATGATACCTGAGCTCCAAAGTCTTTGCCAGCTATTATTAATTTATATCCAGACCAACAGGCTTATTGAAGACTATATCTGACTAGGCCATTGTGAATTAATTTCTTATCTTTAAAAATTGATCCCAGTGTCTCTTTGTAACGGCACCCCAAATGGGACAAGGGTTAAAGCTGTTTAGGATATTCCAGTCCCGAACACAAGGCAGCTACCGACACTCCACAGTCAGGCAAATGTGACACAGCTCTGTATGAAGTTCAAGCAGGTCTGACCCTTTATTGAGAAATACAGACTCTTACATACAATTTAGGATATTGCAGTAACCAAATGAACAATGACCAAACTCCACCCACAACATCACACAATATTTACCTAATGAGCCCCCTCAATACATCGCTTTAGCAGACATGCTGGCTCCGGGACCTGACCTAATTTACATGAGCTAATTAACTACAGCTGATGACTCAGACACCTGACCTTTAGGCTGTCTGTTAACTTACAATACACATTATCATCAATAGACCTTCACACAATACAGGGTCAATTAGCACAAGCCACAATGAAAGATCCTTAGAAGTTAGTCTGGATTCTATTTACACTACACAGGCAGCCAGGTAGCTGGAGGTGATGACATATTTCAATCTTTCAATTAACATCTTTCAATTAACCTGTTGAGTTCAGAATCAACAAACAGTAATAGTTCTTTACAGATATCCTAGAATATATTGTGAATTACAGACCCATGTTAAAGCAATACAAGATATATTCTGAATGTCCATTATTTTCTGGCTCATACTTTCTAAGAGCTTCTGGGTTCCACGGGCCCTCCCGTTATACTCTTAAAGGCACAAGGTCATTTGAACCCCTTTGTTTTTCATTTGGGCAAATACCAAAATGACTTGATGGGTAGATTTTAGTCTGGGAAAGTGGGTGTTTTTTTAAGGCAGATTGCATTTCCATGCAGACCTTCCTAGTCAATGCACATGTTTTGCTGAGCCTCTATGATTGAGTCGGTAAAGCTGGGTACACACGACCTGAATGTCGGGAGACAATGGCCAGTTAAAAAAAAATGCCCAACATTCGACCTGTGTGTATGTTGGTCTGCCAGCTGTTTGGACGGCTTCTGTTGGACGTGCATGCTGGAAAACCAGCATCCAACTAACTCCCAATCAGCGCTGTCAGCCAATGGCAAAGAGCACTGATCAGAGTGTCCCGGTGGGGGGGGGGCATCCCCCTGTCAGAACACAACAGCTCAGCGGGAAAGATTGCAGAACTAACCTCGCATGGTTGGTACAACCAGCTCTGACCAGAGTTTACCATTTTTTTTTTCGTTCAACCCATTGAATGAAGAAGTTAATAGTGTGTAACCGGCTTTAGGCAGATAAGGATTAGATGATGGACGTCCTCCAGCCAGGAAATGAGGCAGGCTCTATATGACTTGTTGCAGCTTCTTATGAACGCTGTAAGAAAGGGAGCCTGTACAACTGTGCAAGACAGAAGGGTTTAATCGGTTATAGTTGGGATGTTCCAGCAGTTCTGCTATTAGAAATGAAAGCCCAACTTTTGGCAATTTTTTTTTGGGTGTATCAGAGGTCAGTTTTTTGTTAATGTCCATGTCCCGATTGGGGAATTTTCCCTATACTTCTTGTCTGGTTAACACCCAAGAAGTGAGGGGAATCTCTCCAACAAATGTACAAACAGCAGAGACTGCTGTAAGTAAAAAAAAGTTCTCATTATTGACTGCTTCCCAATTGGAAATATTCCAATTTACTACTTATCCTGTGACCACATAGGAAGTGGGAAGAAATATTTTAAATAGGGATGTAAGCAACAGAGAAAACAGATATATGGTCCTGCCCCACTATCCAAACTTAGGGAAAGAAACTTTTGTCTGGAGTTTAGACTTAAATATATGCAAGAAAAGAATGCAAGATTTTATACAGTTATGTAAAACGGCAGATCAGGGAACTATTTTGAGAGTTATGGATGGAACACATTGTACTAGGTCAGTACAGTCTGATTAAGAATTGGAATTACATGAGTGGTCCCATGATATTTTTTCTGGAGATGGAAGACTTAGATGGATAACAGTTGGCTCTGACTATAAGACAATAGTGGAATGAAGGCCATTGCGCCACACTGCTAAATATAGCACGTTTCCATTTTATTTGATTTTTATGATGGGTGGAATGCAGTGGCAGCAGCTCCATTAGGGGCGCATGGGCGCCGCCATCCTAATCCATGCGCCTGGCACCTAATCTCCATGTAGGGTGCTGGACGCATGGATTTCAATGGGGGGGGGGTGTTTTTTTAGAAAGCACTGCATCCTGAGACCACCCAATACCAATACCTCGGACTAGAACAATGCCTCACTTTGATAGACAACTGGAAGACAGAGAGTCACCTTAAACTCAATGGATCACAAACACAACTCCTTCTGCTCCACGCAAACCGAAAGAAACAACTTGCTAGGACGACATGGGCGCCACCTCCTATCTTGGGACAAACCATCACTCCAAGCACCAAAGTCAAAAGCCTCAGAGTCACTTTTGACTCCGACATGATAATGGATGCACAAATAGGGTCAGTATTCAGCGGATCTCACCATCTTCTGTGTCTGCTACGAAGACTCGTTCCCTTCATCCCGGAAAAAGACACAGCAGTAGTGGTTGGAACAATTATCAACTCTATCAATCTCGACTATGCAAACTCCCTCTACCTCGGACTCCCAAAATACCAGATTGCTCGTCTATAAGTCGTCCAGAACATGGTGGCATGAACAGGAAAAAAACCCTGGGAATTAATCTCTCCCTCCCTGAGGTCCCTCCACTGACTGGCCGTAAAGGACCAAGTCACATTTAAGGTCCTATGCCTGATGCACAAATGTGTACAAGGAATCGCCTCCCATTATTTATGTGAGAAAAAAAATACCAAAACCCCAATCGCGTTCTTCGATCAGACAAACCTGATTTCCTTTTATGAAGAGGTAAGTAAAACCCTGGACAGAGGCGTGGCAGTGGACGTGGTATACTTGGATTTTTCAAAAGCGTTCGATACAGTTCCACACACATGGCTCATGTGTAAGGTAAGGTCTACAGGATTGGATATATCGGTTTGTAAATGGATAGAAAACTGGCTGAAAGACAGAATTCAGAGAGTTGTGGTTAATGATTCTTACTCTGAATGGTCCAAGGTTATCAGTGGTGTACCCCAAGGTTCGGTGTTGGGTCCCTTACTTTTCAATATATTTATAAATGATATTGGGTCTGAGATCCAAAGTAACATTTCTGCTTTTGCAGATGACACCAAGCTATGCAGTGGAATAACGTCCTTGCAGGATGTCTCCAATTTACAAGCCGACCTCAATGCTCTGTCTAAGTGGGCGACTAAGTGGCAGATGAGGTTTAATGTTGATAAATGTAAAGTTATGCACTTAGGGGCTAAGAATATGCATGCATCATACATGCTAGGGGGAGTACAACTGGGGGGATCTGTAGTGGAGAAGGATCTGGGGGTTTTAGTTGATCATAAGCTCAATAATGGCATGCAATGCCAAGCTGCGGTTTCCAAAGCAAGCAAAGTCCTTTCTTGTATTAAGAGAGGTATGGACTCCAGAGATAGAGATATCATTTTGCCCCTGTACAAATCATTAGTAAGACCTCATCTGGAATATGCAGTCCAGTTTTGGGCACCAGTTCTCAAAAAGGATATCGGAGAACTGGAGAAAGTGCAGAGAAGGGCAACTAAACTGATAAGAGGCATGGAGGAGCTCAGCTATGAGGAAAGATTAGAGGAACTGAATTTATTCACTCTTGGGAAGAGGAGAATAAGAGGGGATATGATCAACATGTACAAATATATAAGAGGTCCATATAGTGAACTTGGTGTTGAGTTATTCACTTTAAGGTCAACACTGAGGACAAGGGGGCACTCTTTACGTCTGGAGGAAAAGAGATTTCACCTCCAAATACGGAAAGGTTTCTTCACAGTAAGAGCTGTGAAAATGTGGAACAGACTCCCTCCAGAGGTGGTTCTGGCCAGCTCAGTAGATTGCTTTAAGAGAGGCCTGGATTCTTTCCTAAATGCACATAATATAACGGAGTACTAAGTTTTGTAGGTAAAGTTGATCCGGGGGAAAATCCGATTGCCTCTCGGGGGATCAGGAAGGAATTTTTTCCCCTCCAGCAGCAAATTGGATCATCGCTCTGCTGGGGTTTTTTGCCTTCCTCTGGATCAACTGTGGGTATGGAGTTGGGTGTATGGGATGTACTGTGTTTTATTTTGTTTGTTTATTTTTTTTATGGTTGAACTGGATGTACTTGTGTCTTTTTTCAACCTGACTAACTATGTAACTATGTAACCAAAATCTACTACAAATCCCCAAGGCCTGATGCAAGACCAAAGGAGAACGAAGATTTGCAGTCCAAGGACCTCGACTGTGGAATGCGTTACCAACTAATATCCGAACGGAAGTGAATCACCAGGCCTTCGGGAAAAAACTCAAGACCAACCTATTCTGAAGGCTAAATAGAAGGAAATTGATACCAAGCGCCTTGAGGCAATTCAGTTTGCATTTGTAGCACTATACAAGTTATTCACTCACTCACCCAGTTGTGTAACAATAGCGAATTAATATTCGCTAATGTCTTTCTGCTTCTCCTTCCGGCCAATCAGAAAGCGGGTCCTGAGACCTGATTGGCCATGGAGTCTTAGGACTCCTGGCCAATCGGGTCTCAGGACCCACTTCATGTTCGACCAGGAGAAGAAGCAATGGCCACGGCTCTTCCCTCTGCAAGCTGGAGTGAAGAGCAGCAGACGGAGTGGCAGCAACAGCTGCTTTAAGAAACCCTACCCCAGAGCACCACCACCTTATCATCGGAAAGTAAATCAATGGATTTTAAAAAAAATGTGGATGTGCCTTTCGTGCTACTGTGAGTAGATAGTGAATTTCAAAACAGCACAATAATGATACTAAACTCAAATCAATGACTAAATCAATGGATCACCACCTTCCAGTCCGACCCGCCCGGGGGGGGGGATTGTTTGTCACCTTCCACAAAGTATTGAGCACCAGCTGCCACAGGTAGAACAGAAAATATTCATTGCATTACGTATCCCAAAAATAAGATAATTATTCCTCATTTTAGGACACTGGGCAGAGCCATGCAAATGATTCCTTTAATTCTAGATGATTAAATGCTTATCTTAAACTATTAGGGCCAGATTCTCAAAAGAGATACGCCGGCGTTTCGTAGGAAACACCGTCGTATCTCTGTTTTTTTTTCTGAGTATCTATGCGTGTGATTCCTAGAATCACTTACGCATAGATACAGTGAAGAACCGACAGGTGTAAAACAATTACCTGTCGGATCGTAGATGTAATGACATCACTGCCCGCTAGGTGGCCTTTACGATGATTTCTCATTTGCCTATGCAAATTAGCCTAATCCGACGATTCCCGAACGTTTTTACGCCGCCCCGTCATCGTTTACGTTGTTTCCATAAGCGTAAACTATATGGAGGGGTAGGTTTACGAAGTTCCGTTGTTGCCATGTTAAGTATGGCGTCGGGTCAGCGTCGTCTTTTTCCGTCAGTTACGTTGTTTTACTAAGTCGTTCGCGAATAGGGATTTACGTAAATGACGCTCACGTCGGCTTCATTCATTTTTTCCGACGTGAGCTGGAGCATGCGCACTGGGCTATTTTTGAGGCCGGCGCATGCGCAGTACGATCGACGCGGGGGCGCGCTTAATTTAAATACAAGCCGCCCCCTTTGAATTACGCGGGGATACGCAGAGCCATTTACACTACGCCGCCGCAACTTGCTCTGTTAAATTGCGGCGGCGTAGTGTAAATGGCTTACGCTACGCCAGCGGCAATTGTACGAGAATCTGGCCCACAGTGAATAGTGCAAATATAGCCTAACATTATATATCCATTTATTCCAAGCTGCATTAAGCTGTTTCAGGGTTTTGGCATCATCAGTGCAGGGTCTGGAAACTATGGCTTCTTTGGAACAGTGTTTGGGATTCATCAAGCAAGCATAACCATTAACGATAACAAGAGAAGGGACTAAAGCAGTGCTCTTCAAAGTGTGGCACTTTGCTTGCCTTTATTTGACCATTGGGGCACTATTCCACCACAATGTTGCCAACCGTCAGTATTTTTATGGACAGTTTGTAAAAACTGACACTTTTTCCCCCGTTCGTAAATGTCTGTAGTTGCGGGAATGTGCCAGTAATAGCCAATATCGGTTCGGCTTGGAACTGCGCATAGAGATTGGAGGCAGGGGGTGATGGCTGCGGTGGCACCGCAGAGTGGGATGGACGCAGGGGGCAATGGAGGCAGGGGGAGATTGGAGGGGGTGTTAGTGGCACCGCAGAGGGGGGTGGTGGCACCGCAGAGGGTGGGGGGATACAGACAGGGGTTGTTGGTGGCACCGCAGAGGGGGGTGGAGGCAGGGGGCCTGGGGGAGATTGGAGGCAGGGCTGAGATTGTGGCACCACAGAGGGGGGTGAAGGCAGGGGGTGTTGGTGGCAGAGGGGAACGGAGGCAGTGGGTGATGTGACTAAATAATTTGCCCTTATTATATCAAAAATAACAAAAATATTTTTTTTACCTTAATAACTACCTTAAATCACATTGCTATTTGCCTAGTGTACTTGTCTGTAGCCCAAATACTGAAATTTGCACCTAAAAATTTAGTTTAGTAACTTTTGTGAAATGCCAGTAAAAACTTGGGTGCGCCAGAAAATTTCAATCTGGTAGGATGGCAACACTGTTCCACTAACTGACACCAATGATGGAGCCCCATTCCCCCTACTGGCACCATTGATGACAATGGGGCACTATTCCTGCTATTAAAACCAATAGTAGGGCACTGATGCCAGGACATTTTCTGCTACCAGTGGCCACAGTCCAGCCCCCTAAAGCCTGAAGGACAGCAAATTGCCCCTTTTGTTTATGAGACCCCTGGACTAAAGTAATCAAAAAGCTTTGCAGCTGACTCCATGTATAACACAATAATGATGGTCATTTATGCTCGCAATAGAAATAATCAATTTGAATTAAACAAACCAATTACACATGTAATAGTGGATTTGAATGGCTAGCTGGAAGATATGATTGTAAATTATTTATTGCACCTCAGTTTCCACAATGCAGCTTCATAACCTGATTGATCCAAATATGATCAGATTCACAAACAAAGCATCTCAGTGCTACTTTTCAAAGCAAAACAATCATTGGCCCTGGCCAATCAACATAGTTTGATTGAATCTGATCTAAATTAAGTCTAAATTGATCAGAGGGAAATTGATTATTTGCTGATTAGATCATATGCATTGGGCTGTGCTGGTTAGCCCTGCCTAATGTGGTCCCTACACATAGACAAGACAATCTGCCTGAAGTCCTATGATTTCAGTTCAGCGAAGAACTCTCCTTCATGAAAACCCTTCTAGGAACATGTGGCATGATGCCTCATCCTGGTCTTTATAAAGTGGAAATCAAAAATGGAAAACAATATTTAAAAAGCCATATTGTGAGTCAGCTAAGTAGATCAGAAATAGCCATTATTCCAGGAATAGTCATAGTGGGTATGTATATTACAAGGCTGAGCGTTACATCCCTCACAATTATCCCAACTACATATACTTAGCCTAGGCATGATTTCAAAAAGGTCATAGTATTTAGGATGTAGTGGGTGGCATACAAAATCAGGCAATACTGTTTTAAAGCTGAAATCCAAGAACGAAATTTAGGCCTCATTCACACGAGCATACTAAAGTATACACCCGTACACAGGTAAAGGCAAAGAGCAAATGAACTGGAAGGCTTTTAGTAGTCAGAGCTGATGAGGAGGATCATCAACAGATGGATCAATGTGGAGAGATGGGAGCTGGCAATTGGCTGACAGCTGAGCTGCCAGCACAGAGAAGGAAGGGCTGAGCCCAGCCCTGGCAATTTGGCTCCATTAATCTTTCCATCAACTCTGACCAGTTTCCCTGTCCCTGCTGAAGAAAAAGCATCCCCACAACATGATGCTGCCACCACCATGTTTCACGATGGGGATGGTGTGTTCAGGGTGATGTGCAGTGTTAGTTTTCCACCACACATAGGGCCAGATTCAGATACATGTAGGCGGGCGTAGCGTTTCTCATATACGCAATGCCGCCTTAACTTTGAGAGGCGAGTATGGTATTCTGAAAGATTTTGCGGCCGAAGTTACGGCAGGGTAGCGTATATGGGCCGGCGTAAGCTCGCCTAATTCAAATGTGTTTGATGTGGGTGTGTTTTATTTAAATTAAGTGTGACCCCACGTAAATGACGTTTCCCAGTGCGCATGCTCCGAATTACGCCACTAAGACTCATTGGTTTCAACGTGAATGTAATTTACGCCCAGCCCCATTCACAGACGAGTTACACAAACGACGTAAAATGTGCAAAATTCAACGCGGTATCGACGTCCATACTTAACATTGGCTGCGCCATCTTTTTGGTGGTTTATCTTTACACTTGGAAACGGCTTACGTAAACGGCGTATCTTTACTGCGAAGGCCGGGCATACGTTCGTGAATAGGCGTATCTTGCTGATTTACATATTCTAGGCGTAAATCAGCGTACACGCCCCTAGCGGCCAGCGTAAATAGGCAGCTAAGATACGACAGCGTAGGAGACTTACGCCGGTCGTATCTTAGCAACATTTAAGCGTATCTCAGTTTGAGCATATGCTTAAAGTTGCGACGACGCGGATTCAGACTTACGATGGCGTATCTACTGATACGCCCGTCGTAAGTCTTTCTGAATCTACCCCGTAGCGTTTTGCTTTTATGCCAAAAACTTAAATTTTGGTCTCATCTGACTAGAGCACCTTCTTTCACATGTTTGCTGTGTCCCCCACATGTCTTATTTCCGACTGCAAACAGGATTTCTTATGACTTTCTTCTTGTCACTCTTCCATAAAGGGCAGATTTGTGGAGAGCACGACTAATAGTTGTCCTGTGGACAGATTCTCCCAGCTGAGCTGTGGATCTCTGCAGATCAACCAGAGTTCCCATGGGCCTCTTGGCTGCTTCTCTGATGAATGCTCTCCTTGCCCGGCCAGTCAGTTTAGGTGGACGGCCAGGTCTTGGTAGGTTTGCAGCTGTGCCATACTCTTTCCATTTTCAGATGATGGATTAAACGGTGCTTCTGGAGTTGTTCAAAGTTTGCGATACTTTTTTTATAACCTAACCCGCTTTAAACTTCTCCACGACTTTACCCCTGACCTGTCTGGTGTGTTCCTTGGCCTTCATGCATGCCACACTTTTCAGGAATTTTTTTTTTTTATAATTTTCCTTCCACTTCACAATTCTGTGCCACTTTGTGTTGGTCTATCACATAAAATCCCAATAAAATAAATTTACGCTTTTAGTTGTAACATGACAAAATGTGGAAAATTTCTCAACTCTCAGCACTATTTGGCTGAAAATTTTCCGCCTGCCTCCTTCGACAAAAGTTAAGCCACGTTGATCTTAAAAGGCAACGCTTGGAGTGAATTTTGGTTGATTCAGTGGGAATCGGCTTAAATTCGTTCCATGTATGGGCAGCTTAATTTTTATTTATTTTTAGCTTATTTTTCCCCACAAGACAGTTCTGCCCAGACATCATGGACCCTGCTCCATTGGTGGTTGGCCACCACCAATGGAGCACATCCCACATTTTAGGAGATGCTGACCTAAACATTTTCTTATTTTATGTATCAGGCAGACTTAGGAACATCACTACTGGAAATGTTTGATTCCAGCCATGTACATGGCTCATATAGCCTAACCAACAAAATTTCAAACACATTTTCACACAACTATTTGAGTTCTTGGCAGCTATTGATTCAACAGCTGGCTTTCCAACTCAAACCACTCGGAATTATAGCCAGCACAGGCCGCTGATGGGATCACGAGGAAAGAAAACACAACACTGATGGAGAAAATATTCACTGCTACCCAACGTTGGCTTTTGCCCTCCTTAAACACAAAGTGGCCAGGTGAATGGAACCATAGCTGTGATCTTAGGCTAAATAATGAGGAGTAAAGTGTCATTTTCCGTGTGCAAGCAACAGCTCCATGAAAGGGGCCCTGTGCAATGGTAGAGGATCATAAGGGAAAGAACTAAATTTCGAAGAAATTAACAGATTATAAAAAGAAACACGGCCTTTTAAGCTGCTGTGATTTGTATTTAGGACGTACTATATATTTAAATGTGTATAGTATATATATTGTGATATGGGGTGATTAAGCTCAATGGTATTGCAGTTTTTAGAGTTGTGCCAGTTTGAACTGAAGGATTGCAAATCCACTTTCAGGCCCCTTTCCCATGGCCCGTAGTGGGAATGAGTGCTCCTGCTACGTGATTTTCAAAGAGCGACTCTAATGCAATTTTGCGTGTCACATAGGGCCAGCCCATTCACTTGAATAGGCTGCTCTATGTGCATTTTCACTAGAAAGCAAGCTCCTGCTCCTTTTCAAGTGACAAGCTTCACATGATTTTTAAAGGTGCAGTTTCAGCTTTACAAAGCATTAAAAACAAACAGGTAATGAAAAATACTAAGCCACTTGGTTCTCTTCAGCAGCATGGCTGTTCTCATTTGTAGTCCCCCAGAACATGGGCCCTTCAGGCTCATTCTGCATTAGTTAGAGCAACTTACTTTATGGGCCTTGCTGGAGACCTGCAGGCCATTTGGCCTGTGTGTAAGGAGTTTCCTGTGTGTACAGAGTGTCTCCCACATGGAGTTGTGTAAGTCGATCACCTATTCTTTATTGAGCACACACCTATCTCTCTACACAGGGGCTCTGTCTCCAAATGCGAGCCTTGAGCTATGGCAGGTCTGGCTTATAACAAATCTGCATACCTGTGCACTCAAATGGCCTGTGGGTAGACATGTGCAGACTGGAATATTTTGTTTTGTTTTTTCGTTTTCGTTTGGGAAAAAATGTTATTTAGTTACTCTCGAAAATCGTTTTGATTTAATTAGTTTTTCGTTGGGGAATAGCTTTCGTCCGAAAATCCAATAATACTTGGTTTCTGTCGAATGGTCAAAAGAATATTCGACGGAATGTTGAATCTTTTTGGTTGATGCTGAATGATCAAAAGAATATTCGACGGAACGTCGAATGTTTACGTCTCATAAATCGAAATCTATTCTCTGTAATGTCGAATCTATTATTTCTATAGTGTCGAATCTTTTCTCTATGATATCGAGTCTTTTCCCTATAATGTCGAATTTTTTCCCTATAATGTCAAATCTCTCTATATCGAATTTTTACCGCAACGAAAACGAAAATAAAGCATTTTTTGTCAGATCTTTCGGTTTTTTCGTTTCTTGCACTTTCGTTATCGTTTGTTAAAACGATAACGAAAAAAACTGATTTTCGGACGAAAATGCATTCTAACGAAAACGAATGCACATGTCTACCTGTGGGTCTCCAGAAAGACACAAATTGAAGGCTTTGTCCCACCCAAGACATTTTGAAGCCTTCAAGCTCCAGGATCCAATCTGGGATTGCTATTCCTATATCGATTTCCAAAGTGTCACAATGAAAATATATATTCATTTTTCTTTTCGTCTATCCATGTACTAGATTTTTCACCTGGTCCCAGGCCAAGTGCAAACTTTTACATAGGGAGAAAAATCCCAGAACTTTCTGCATGCATTTGTGCTATATTCCCAAAAGTTTATTTAGCGGTACCCCCGAAGGAGCTGCTGGTAATTTGATTGGGTGGCATGTTTACCTGATGGCTCTTTCCGAATGTCTATTGGTGAATGGTGCATACAGCAGTAGAAAAAGGAATGTCCGCAAATAAGTGTCTTTTTATGTGCTCTTTATTACCCAGCCGGGCAAAAACAGTGAACCGGTGATAAAAAGGAAAGAGATTGAAAGAAGAACAGCAGATTCAGGCGTAGTATTTGGAACAGTCCTGCTCTAATGCGTAACACTTTCCATAAACTCTTACTTGAGTGAGCTTAGCGTACCTGGACAGGCCTCTCTCACCGACCTAGCAGCTGAAGTATCGCTCGAACCTCTTTAGGACAAAGTCTCTGCCACAGACCCTCCTGAATGAATGTCAGGGAGACACCTCTGCCACAGGCCCTCTCTGATTGCAGATACTCAGGTAACCCTCCTAGGTAAAGTTATGCCTGGATCTTCCTCTTAACATCGCCCAGGAGTCAATCCTTCAGTGTCCGTCTACCTTGATCCCCGGTGGTTCGTCAGAATCCTTTTGGATCGCCAGCCTCTCATTGGCGAGAGCACCCAAACCCCAGCTCCACTGCCACCACCTACCGCACTGGGGTGGGAAAAACACCCCAGCGCGACAGAATGAGCCCACAGCACTGCCAGGCTGAAACAGAGACCCTAATTTAAACATTGAAATTGGAATCAGAGTCATCTACACTCTGATTATCTTCTAAATTTCGATAGTACCGGTACTTGAAAGTAACCCGGCACTACATTTACCTGCCCACAAAACAATGCAAAATCGTGTTCTTCTGTCGATATAGTTTGCGGGCAAAACATTTTTTTTTATGCAAGCCTAAGCACTTACCTTTCTCGTTCCTGCGCTGTCAAGCTTCCGTGCGTCCCCTGCCACTTCAAGGATCTTGGCTGGAAAATCCCCCCCCCCCCCTCCTGTTCCTGTGAAAACTGTAAAATGTAGGATTCTTCATATTTTTTTGTAGAAGAGACAGTGGTCACCATAATAGAAAGGATGAATCTCCCCAGAAGGTACTTAAACTCCAATAAAAACCCAAAAGGGGTTTTAAAACAGTCATAAAAACATATCCAAAAATGTTTACATTTTTAACCACTTAAGCCCCGGACCATTTCGCTGGCCAAATACCAGAACACTTTTTGAGATTCGGCACTGCGTTGCTTTAACTGACAATTGGGCGACATCCATTTTTTTCACACAAATAGAGCTTTCTTTTGGTGGTATTGGATTATCTCTGCTGTTTTTATTTTTTGCGCGATAAAAATAGAGCCACAATTTTGAGAAAAAAACAATGGGCCAGATTCAGAGAGCCGTAACTCCTGTCTAACTGGTGTTAGACTGGAGTACTTTCTAATTACGCGCGTTTTTTCACTAGTTTGAATCCTCAAACCATGAAAAGACGGCTTTGCGCTTCAATCCGACTGGCTTACGTGTTCGTACGCCTTCGGATCTAAGCTGCAATAAAATTGCGGCCGCTGGGTGGAGCTCCCGTCGTTTTCCGCGTCGGGGTATGCAAATGAGCTTTTGCCGACTATCCACAAAATTACAATCGTCTATCGCAATCTCTTACGGCATCTTTAGTCATCTTTTTGCTGCGTAACACTATACCAGCTTTTTGCTGCTCTAATATTAGACAGCCCATGTTAAGTATGGCCGTCGTTCCTGCGTCGAATATCAACGTTTTCCGACGTCTTTTTTTTTTTTTTACGTAAAACGTCCGGGAATAGGAATGTCCGTAAACGACGCTACTCAAACAACGAATGACGTATCAACGTTATTTCGCCCAATGCACGGCGGGAAATTTCTGAACGGAGCATGCGCAGTTCAATCGCCGCGGGGACGCGTTTAATTTAAATGCTTCACGCCCCCTAATCGCGTATTTCGATTATGCGGCGAGAAATAGACTACGCCGCCGTAACGTACGGGCAAAAATCTACCAGAATTTGTTGTAGAGCCTGGTAAATTACGGCTGCGTAGCGTATCTCGGATACGCTGCGCAAATGTACGTGTACCTGAATCTGGCCCAATATTTTTAACTTTTTGCTATAATAAATATCCCCAGAAAAATCTATATATAAAAAAAATAATTTGCTCAGTTTAGGCCGATACGTATTCTTCTACATATTTTTGGTAAAAAATCGTAATAAGCGTATATTGATTAGTTTGCGCAAAAGTTATAGCATCTACAAAAGAGATTTTTGTTGGACACATTGGACACTTTTGACTCATTTTTGGGACCATTGACATTTTTACAGCGATCAGTGCTATAAAAATGCACTGATTACCGTGAAAATGACACTGGCAGTGAAGGGGTTAAACACTAGGTGGCACTGAAGGAGTTAAGTGTGTCTTAGGGAGTGCTTCTAACTGTAGGGGGGATTGGGCTGTGTGACACAACACTCATCACTGCTCCGGATTACAGGAAGCTGTGATCAGTGTCCTGTCACTAGGAAGACTGGGGAAATGCTGGTTTACATCAGCATTTCCCCATTCTTCCTCAAAGTAAGACGATCACGAGTATCCCCACGGACATTGAGTCCGCGGGACCCCTGGTCGGACTCACGGAACTTGCGGTGGCCCCCGTGGGTGTGCGCGTCCACAGTGCCGCTTCTTAAAAGGGAAATATATATATACCTCCATCTGCCTGTCCGTGCCATTCTGTCAACGTATATCATTGTGCGATGGTCATCAAGCGGTTAAATGGTTTATGACGGGCAGAGCGGAGAGTCTAATCACCATCTGGTTTTCACCAGAGCTGGTGATGGTGGCGATTGGTTTTGCTGCATCCCGGGGCCACGTCGTGACCCGCAGATCAATAAAGACATGAAAGGGGTTTTAACACTTCCATACTCTATCCCAAAAAAGGTTAATGTTTACATTCATTTTAAATTGTTTATAAAGATATGCTTTAAAACATACCTTGTTTGGGTTCTTGTTTATATTTCACAATTAGCAGAAACCCAACACTTTTTTAACAGGCAAGAGTACCTGTAAAGTCTTTTACACTTTCCTCAAGAGGTATTTTTATCATAAGTTGAAGATCTCTGTTCTGAATAATATAATAGTTCTACTTGATTCTGATTGGCCACCGATTAGAAGTTGACAATAAGTCAGTACAGTGGGAGTAGCCTCTCCCACCATCCACACTGTCCCCCTTAAATGTCTAACTTTAGTCTCCATGCACACTGAAGCTAATAAAAGCTATAAAAAAAACACCAGTAGCTTTGCAGGGAGCCTTGCAACGTTTTTTAGCGTTTTTCAGTGTTTTTCAGTGTAGCTTTTTTTTTTACTTTTTTTTTTTAAATGGATAAAAAAAAGCGAAAAAACGCTGGAGTCAGCATTTTTGAGCGTTTTTGTGCATTTTGCGTTTTTTAGAGTTTTCCCCCCGACAAAAAACGCCACTTTGAACACAAATTTTGGCCGTTCAGAAAAAAGCCAATAAACTCCAAAGCTCCTTAACACTAAAAAACGCCCAGGTGTGCATGGGCACATAGGCTAACATAGAGTTCAGTTTATGGGCTTTAACCACGTAAGGACCGCCGCATGTACATTTACATCGGCAGAATGGCACGTACAGGCACATTGGCGTACCTGTACGTCCCTGTCTAGACGTGGGTCGGGGGTCCGTTCGGGCCCCCCCCTCCCCCCTGGTACCTGCGGCGGTCCCTGTGGCTGTCCGAGCTATCCGGGATGAGGGGGCGGCTGTTCGTTTTTGTCCGCCCCCTCCGGATCGCTCCCAGCCAATCCGCGCGCTCCCCTGCGTGTCACTTCCTCTGCCTGTGTAAACACAGGAAGGGGGAAGTGACGTGATCTCTCCTCTCGACGGTATTTTCAACCGCCGCTGAGGAGAGATCACATCACACAGTAAGTCTGCACAACACTACACTGAC
The DNA here is from genome assembly GCA_029574335.1 of Rana kukunoris. Classification (NCBI taxonomy): domain Eukaryota; kingdom Metazoa; phylum Chordata; class Amphibia; order Anura; family Ranidae; genus Rana; species Rana kukunoris. The sequence goes on from CM056057.1 coordinate 18,552,340, forward strand.
ACACACTACACATAGGCACATTAACCCCTTGCAATCACCCCCCCCCCACCCCCCTGTCACAGTGTCACTGAATGCAGTGATCATATATGTACTGACAGGCAGGCAGGCAGTGTGACAGGCAGTTAGTGTTAGGTTCAGGGTAGCCCCCCACCCCCCTAATAAAGTTTTAACCCCTTGATCACCGCCCTAGTTAACCCTTTCACTCCCTATTGCCAGTGTCACTAAGCGATCATTTTTCTGATCATTTTTACTGTTCCCGCTAGGTAGCTATTTTTTTTTTTATTGCGATTTTTTTTTACTAAATACATGTGGCTGAATACATTTTGGCCTAAATGTTTGACTAAAATTTAGTTTATTTGATTTTTCTTATGACAAAAAGTAAAAAATATTGATTTGTTTTCAAAAATGTCGCTCTATTTTTGTATATAGCGCAAAAAATAAAAATCGCAGAGGCGATCAAATACCACCAAAAGAAAGCTCTATATGCGTCTGTTTAAGCGACGCAGTGCCGAATTGTAAAAACGCCTCTGGGCATTTAGCAGCATATTGGTCCGGTCCTTAAGTGGTTTAAAAAAAAAGCCAAAACGCCAATAAACTGCAGTTTATCAGCTTCAGTGTGCATGGAGCCTTAGGATGCATGTAGGCTATACATTTAAACTGTTAGCTGGTGTAGCATGTCTAAAAAAGAAGTACCTGCAGAGTAAATGGAAGTCCTGAAGGTACAGCCCGAAACTGATTGCGGCTAAGACGAAGGTAAATTAGCTTCTTTAGTGGCTTTAAAGAAAGTGGGGAGACATTGCCATCATGAAAACCATTACCTTCCATCTCAAGATTGAGCAAATTGCTGAGGCCTACAAGAAATAAGGCACATATTAATAAACACATGATAAATGGTGTGTCAGGTTTAAAGAGAATATTATACATACACTGAGAATGAGTACCTCATGCAGTAACCATCACACACTTTCAAAAAACTGGCCTACATTCTACTTTTAATATGCATGAAGTTTGGAGTTGACGTAATTAATGTTATTGGCTAAAGCTGCAAGCTTCTGAGACCAGTTAGTTCCCTTTTTTAGCATTAATACAAGTGTATGTTAATCCTGACAAAGGGACCTAACAGATCCCAAAAGCATGTATCTTTAGAGGGTATCTACTGAGCTGGCCAGAGCTACTTCTTAAGGGAGTCTATTTCACATTTTCACACCTCCTATTGTGAAGAAGCCTTTTTGTATGCGCAGGTTCCATCACTTTTCCTCCAGATGTAAAAAGTAGGGATGAGCTTCGCGTTCGATACGAACGTATGTTCGACTCGAACATTGTCTGTTCGTACGTTCAACGAAATTCAAACAAAAGCGGTCGTTCGCGCCAAATTTGAGTGACGCAAAACGGCCCATAATTCACTGCGGCATTGCAGGGTGGCTTTGGCCAATTATGGCTCAGGGCTTTAGTACACGCCCCACACTATATAAGGCCACCTGCTGGGCGGCCCCATGTAGTGTGTACCGGCTTGTTAATGAGAGGAGTCAGAGAGACAGAGAGATTGTCTTTTGATATAGCTAGATAGAGCAGACAGGCAGGCTAGTCAGTTTAGCATAATTTACAGTGTGTATAGGATATATATACATCCCTAGGAGTTGTACATATATTTATACACTGTATAGCTAAGATTGATCAGTTCTTCCTAATTTACTGGCAGGCAGGTGATTGTGCTATTTAAAAACGTTATCACAGGTATAGACACCCAGCAGGTACAATATTTAAAGGAATTCTTCTTTTTTTTTTTTTTTTAAGTTAAGCATTAATAAAATCACTGCTCCTGGAGTAGTGATTTTAATGATGCTTAACTTAAAAAAAAAACAATGAAAAATTCCTTTAAATATTGTACCTGCTGGGTGTCTATAGTTTGCCTGTGAAAACGTCTTTGAGAACCCGGGTCTTGCCTGAGGGAACATGTATCAATGGAAAAAAAAGTTTTAAAAACAGTCATTTTTTCTTTTTTCCATTGATACATGTTCCCTGGGGCAAGACCCGGGTTCTCAAAGACGTTTTCCAACAATAACTTGAATATTGGTCTTTAAAATGAGAGTTTTTGAATTCGAACGTTGGAGTCCCATAGACTTCAATGGGGTTCTAAATGTTCGCACGAATGGCCGGTCTGTTCGACGGTTCTGGTGCGAACCGAACGCGGGGGTGTTCGGCTCATCCCTAGTAATGAGTGCTCCCTTATCCTTTGTGATGACCCTAAAGCGGATATCTGCTGGGAAAAAAAAATATTAAGGGTCAGCAGCTACAAATACTGCAGCTGCTGACTTTTAATATCGGCACACTTACCTGTCCTGGAGTCCAGCGCTGTCCGCAGCAGAGGACGAGCGATCCTCGGTGAGGGAACCAGGAAGTGAAACCCTCCGGCTTCACTGCCTGGTTCCCTACGGCGCATGTGCGAACACAACGGGAGGGGGGGTGTTAGGTCACGTCCTGCCCACAGTCTGTGTGGCCTGAAGTGGGTGCAAGTACCTGTCCCTTTAGACAGGTATCTGCACCCTCCTCCCCCCTGAAAGGTGTCAAATGTGACACCGGAGGGGAGGAGGGTTCCGATCAGCGGGAGTTCCACTTTAGGGTGGAACTTCCGCTTTAAAGTGAATAACTCAACACCAAGTTCATTATATGGACCATCTATGTACAGTATTTATACATGGTGATCATTTCTCCCCTTAAAGCGGGTTCCGTTCACATTTTTTTTGGCCATTTAAATAGTATATTACTAAAGATCACATTAATGTTAATCAAATATACCCCATCGCTAAATTAATTAAAAACGTGCCTCGTTTGCTGTTTTGTAAGATGTGGCCGTTTCTATTCTCGGTGTGGGTATCTGAAGCCCAGTACATTTTTTTTACTCTTCTCCGTGGAGAGGTGCATGCTGGGTAACCTCTAGATCTCCCATGTGCACATTCGAGCGCCGCTCGTAGCGGCGATTGTTTGTGCCATTGTCATAACAACGGGCGGCGGCGGCAGAAGAGCGTCCCGCCCAGTTGTTATGACAACATAGATAACACAGATGTGCGTGCTCTTTCTCTCTCGTGCTGCCTAAGTAAGGGCTTTGTGCCCTTTTTGAACATGGCGCGGTAAACATCTGTGATTCTGTAATTTCTGTTTTTTGGGCACAGAAGAGCTCACAGTCTCCAGGGAAATTATGACACTAATTTCCCAGGAGTCTGTGCGGCTTAGCGAGCAGAGGAGAAGGACCGCAGTCCAGGAAGGAGGCAGATTATAATTTCTGCCTAGCAACAAGCTAATGCAGGGAGGTAAAAAAAAAAAATTGGCATAACTGTATTATAAGTTTTAATAGGAACATATTGACGAAAAGTGTGAATTTAGGGAGGAGCTCCGCTTTAATGACCTCTTCTCAAGATTGAATACATCTGTCCTCATAGCTCCTCCATTCATCTTATCGGTATAGTTTCCCTTCTCTGCACCGTCCCCAGTATTCCAATATCGTTTTTGTGAACTGGTGCCCAAAACGTAACTCCACCAAACATTGTGCAATAATTGATGACTACAGTAATACAGAACAGTACAACTTTTAATATGAAAATATTGGGGAAAAAATTAAAAAGGAGAATTTGTTGTTTTTGGGATGGGGCTCTTGGTGCTGACAACTAGTGAAAACTCTATAGTGTCCTTAAGTAAATTGTACATTCCTTAACGCTAAACTCTTCATTACCTGAACACTTAAGAAACCCGCCTAAATCCCACCACCACAAAAAAAAGAAACCTGCCTAAAGTGAACATCCCCATAACACTTCAGCTTTAACTTGATCCTTAACATTTGACCTCTTCTCCAACCCTACAAGTTAGCTTAACTTCTAATGGAATTATTAATTACTTAAAGCATGGCCTCTGATTTGCTCATGCGGGGCAAACCAACAGGTTCCCCTAAGTGCAGTCCCACATACTCATAAAGATAAAGAACTACCCAATATTTACTAATATGGTGAGAATATGACTTGCTCCCCTTTCTCCCAAGTGATAGAGTTGTGGCTTGGCAATTCACTCAGACACCCAGCAATGTCACATGTGAGTGGAAATTGACATATATTCCTAATTTTTCTTCACTCCCCTTAGCTGAATGTAGAGTTGGGGAAGCAAAATTAAGGTATACTCAACTAAGGAGGGTGACAGAAAGAGAAACTAAATATTGAATCTGTGTTAAAAAAGAGGAAGGCAGAGGTCTGCCTGCAGATGCTCTTTCTCCAATACCGAGGTACCATGCATTCCGCACTGTGTCTCCGTGTAAAGTCGAACACCTTGGTTGACGCAAGGTTTTGCTTCCTCGTTTCAGAGCCTCCCAAAGAGAACAGTGAGCCGCACAGTAATTACATAGTAATGATTTGGGGGGCAAAATGGTACCTCTCTTAATACAAGAAAGGATTTTGCTTGCTTTGGAAACCGCAGCTTGGCATTGCATGTTATTATTGAGCATTTGATGTACCAAAACCCCCAGATCCTTCTCCACCACTGACTTTCCCAGTTATACTCTCCCCTAGTATGTAAGATGCATGCATGTTTCTGGGGCCTGGGCTGGCCCCAAGTGCATAACTTTACATTTATTAACATTAAACCTCATCTGACACACAGTGGCCCAATTAGACAGAGCATTGAGGTCTCTAAATTGGAGACATCCTGTAAGGACGTTATTCCACTGCATAGCTTGGTGTCATCTGCAAAGACTGAAATGGTACTTTAAAACCCAAACCCGATACCATTTATAAATATATTAAAAAGTAAGGGTCCCAACACTGAACCTTGGGGTACACCACTAATAACCTTAGACCATTCAGCGTAAGAATAATTAACTGCTACTGTCTGAATTCAGTCTTTTAGACAGTTTTCTATCCAAGCCTGTAGACTTTACCTTACACATAAGCCGTGTGTGGGGAACTGTGTCAGACGTGTTGGCAAAATCTAAATATACTACGTCCACAGGCACTCCCAGTGACTAGTGACATCACCAGAACTTATACTACTCCCCCCACAAACTTTTGCCACCATTCTTCAGTTTATTCACCAGTTAAGTCCTGTGCTGACATCATGCTGATCTCATGCCAAAACCCTACAGCACTGAGATGTCAATACCAATGTCAAAGAAATGTGCACTGGATATCTTAAAGCCAACAACCTCGAGAGTAGGATTTGTGTACCTACCATGCAATAGTTATCCAGTAGTTTCTTGGAGGATGAACACTCTACTCTTCCTCATGTGGGTGTACTACTCCCAACAAAGTTTTTGGACGATATGCAAAAGAGAAAAAGTGCCAACTCTCCCGTACACCTTCTCAAGAGCTTAGCTGTGGCAAGCACTTAAAAATTGGAGAAAGAGAACAGCTTTCCTAAAGAAACAAATTGACAATGGAAACAGACCAACTAAAAACAACACCTATCAGATGGGAGGGAGCTGTCCTCTAATGAACCACTGGAAAAGGGATTTTATAATGAGTATAAACATTTATTTCAGCATTTATTGGAAGACACAGTACTTTAGTCTTTACAGTTGGAGATGGAACATCAATTAGAGAAGAACCCCCAACAAAACACCACAGAGTGGGGTTATAGCCACTAGAGGGAACTGGAATTTTTTTAAATTTGCATAGTGACTAAACTTCCTATAGGTAACATTATACCCACATGGTGAAGACTAGAGTGCTAGGTAGCTACAAATCTCCTGTTATTTTTTAATTTTTTTTTAAACCACTTGGAGGCTCCAGTGTGCAATATATTGGAACAAGCCTTTCCTGTAATGGTTAGGTCTTTACAAAATCATAATCAGAGATGGTCGTGATTGTTTCATGCTCAATGTATTCAACCTGGCCCCCTTTTTTTTCTTTTATAGTGTCCAAACCTCCTATAGGTATGTCCACACATTGAAGATTAGTGTGCTAGGTGGTGGCATGTCTTCTGTTGGATTTGTATATCTCCTTGGAGGCTCCAGTGTGCAGGCTTTGGAACCAGAATTTTCTAGACCCATTAGATGGTTGTGTCATATTGACATAATTGACACAATCATAATTGAAAAACAGATGATTGTGGTATTTTCATGCTACATTAGTTTATCCTAATGGTCTTGGGGGAGGAGGTAAAGGCTCACACCACTCTAGGGAAATCTTATTATGGAAGTCTTGGAGATATGAAATGAACTTGTGACCAAAACTACAGGAGCCACCCAATCTGGTATATTAGGCCCTGTACACACGATCAAACATGTCTGATGAAACTGGTCTGCAGACCAATTTCATCAGACAAGTTCGATGGTGTGTACGGCCCATCAGACCGTTGTCCGTCAGACCAAAGTTTTAAAACATGCTTTAAAACCTGTCTGATGGAACATGTCCGTCGGACAGGTTTGATGGTTAGTACACAAAAGCATCAGACCAAAAACCCACGCATGCTCAGAATCAAGTCGACGTATGCTTGGAAGCATTGAACTTTGTTTTTTCATCACGTCGTTGTGTTCTACGTCACCGCGTTCTGGTCTGATCGGATTTTGGTCCGATGGTGTGTACACACATCGGACCATCAGACAAGTTCAGAGTTGTCTGATGAAAACGGTCCGTCAGACAAGTCTCATCAGACATGTCTGATCGTGTGTACAGGGCCTAAGTCTTCTGCAGGAGTGGACTGGGACAAAAATTTGGCCCTGGACTTCATCCAGACTGGCCCACTTTGACAGGACTCTCTCATGGCGGTTGTACAACTCCTGCAAACCCGACCCCCCCCCCCCCTGGCCACCCAAGCCCCTCTCCCCCTTCACTAGCCACTATCCGTTAAACTTTATTAGAGTAGAACGGCTGGTACTGGTACTCTTATAGGCAGTACCAGTTGGGAAGCTAGACATTATTTCACTTAGGGGAAAATAATCAGTTTGGTTCCCCCCCTTATGGGACAAGATTAGGCAGAAGTGAGAAACTCCCAGGCCATAGCTGTTGAGTCAACTGTCTGTCCCCTCCCCCATGCTCCTCTGTCACCCCCACCTGCTTCTCTATTCCCACCAGGTGAGCGATGCGGGGAGCGAGAGGAGGTGAGCGCTGCGGGAAGGCAGAGACAGAGGAGCGGAGGGGGGCGGCGGTCCGCTGTCACTGAAGGCGGCCCACTGAGCCATTGGCCCACCGGGAATACTCCCTGTAGTCCCAATGGCCAGTCCATCCCTGGTCTTGTGTAACATGTGTTTGAAGTTGACATTTAGGCACTTTTTTTAGTTTCCACCTTTATGCTGTGGAGCTCCACATTTGCTGACTACAGCGCCTGCCTCAGAAGATGGGCCAGTAGACAAAAAGCATATGTTTCAGCAACAACTACATTAAATTCTGTCGTTTATTATGTTTAGAAATCACATTTCATCATAATAGTTCTGTGCTATGTAAAAGGAACAATAAACTCTAGTCTGGAACATTTTCAGTACAGTCTGGGTGTTGTGAAACGCATGATGTCACATGAGCACATGATAAATGACTGCGATATCTGACAAATGTCTTCAAGGCTCATATTCGTGTTGCACAATCATGGAAAAGACTTGGCAGCTCTAGATGGCCTCCAAGTAAAAGAAGGCTTTCCAAGAGGAGAATGGATCTCTGGGTAAGAGCCATTTTTGTAAGCAATAAAAGCTAAAACTTAAACAACAGCAGATTCTCAACCAAACAAAATGTAACAAAGTTAATCGCTGGACAACAAACCAAGCAAAAGACAACAGCGAGTGACTACAGGGGTGTAGTCCTTCATTCAGCAATCAGAGGTGTACAAAATCAGAACGTCTCAGTAGAACAATGTCCATCTGGTAAAGAAGAATTACTCCCCTAAAATTATATTTTTTTATTTAAAGTAAACCTTATTTTCAGTTAAAATTTTTTTTTAGCAAAGAGACACTAAGGCCTTATACAAGGCGCCCACATATGTCTTCGGAAATCCTCCCCCTACACATTTTGGGAACCCCCTACAACATATTGTTAGTTTTAGTTGCAATAAAACTGTGCCTTTGATGAAGGGAGATTGAGTAAAGAACAAAAGTAAATGTTCACACTTTACTATGCCTGACATTTGTAGCTTTCTCTGTCGAGCTAACGCTAAGCCCTAAGGATCCTAAGAGCCTAAAACTATTTCTTAAAGTTGAATTTTACCTATAAAAATGGCAAATAGGCAGGATTTTTATTGCTTGGAGGAACAAGGCATGACTTGGTCCACCTAGCCAAAGGGCCTGGTGGACCCCTGTTCTCATGGTCAACCAAGTACTAGGCAAGGGGCTCTCCTGAAGAGAGACCCCCCAGGTTAGGGGAGGAAGGAACCCAATGGCTACCCATCCTCCCCTTAGACTTTAGGGTAGGCTCGAGGACTTACACCCCCTATCCAATAATGTGTTTGGGCAGTAGTTGAATGCCTAAGAATTATTCTTGCACTGGGCTCGCTTGGTGGCTTTGTCCTCTGCTGGCAATGCAGTTCTAAGCAGAGATTCTGAGCCCTACCAGCAATACACACTCAATACTTTGGTCTGTACAGTGCCTGTGTAAGAGGACTGTTAGAATGTGCCAGGCGCGCACACATGCGCACACTTACGGGCAATGGCAGATTCCCATACGCACCAATGCACATTCGCATCGACACTGCATGCACGCGCAGGAGCGCACCTCCGGCCACATTTGGTGCCAGACGACCTATTTCATGCATGTCCAAAGTCCGGCCCGCGGGCCAGTTGCGGCCCGCGGCCTGGTTTTATACGACCCCCACTTGCCCTCAGCTTTTTTCACCTTTGTGGCCCCCCTAGCCCCCCTAGGGCTAGGACAAAATCGCTTTTAAAAATATATATAATATGTACTTGATCCCCAAGCCGCGGCTCTCACTAACAAGCTGGGGCATGTTCTAAAATCCTCCAGGAAGATGACAGCAGGCGGCGCCAATAGCAGGCACTGAGAGCTCCACAGCTGCCGCAGGAAAATGGCCCAGTGCCTGCTATTGGCGCCGCCTGCTGTCATCTTCCTGGAGAATTTTTTCATTGGTAGCGGCGATTGGCGGCAGTGATTGGTTGCCTATTCTGTAAACAGTGGGACGTGTTCCAAAACCCTCCATGAAGCTGATAGCATGCGGTGCCAATAGCGGCAGCTGCAGAGCTCTCTGTGCCTGTCATTGGTGGCGGCGGTGATTGGCTGCGGTGCCGTGCGCTGTCAGCATCCCGACGCACTCGTGCATGTATGGATCCCAGTGCAGTGAGAGGCTCTCAGGGATAACGATAAGTGGCAGAATACATGGAAATATAGAAAACATCCTGATCTGATTACAGTAGGGGCAGATTACAAGTGGGGGCAGATTACAATATGTAATGGACTTTACAATGTTCCTGATATATAGTTCAGCTTCCTGGATTTTTTTTTTCATCCGGCCCTCATGCATGTTCACTTCATGAAATCTGGCCCTCTTTGAAAAAAGTTTGGACACCCCTGGCCTATTTAAAGGATGTTCTGACTTCTGACACGTGCCAACTGGTCTTTAGCTGTGTCTTGATATTCTAAACCCTGTTAAACCTGGCTTGATTCCTGTTGCTGAACTTTGGCTTTCCACGACGCTGCTTTTGGACTCTGATTACTGGTTCCTGATCCTGGCTTACCTTCCGACCTTGCTTCTGCTTATACCTTTATTATGCCTGCCTGTTACTGAACCCGGCTTTCCTTGTGACCTTGCTCCTGTCTCCTGCTTGGCTCAACGCTGTCTATGAGTGCCTGTGCTGGTTGTCCATTCTCTCAACTTCCCTGGGTCCAGCTCCGTACCGGATGCTCTACCTGCACCTCCAAGCCTGCAACTCCACTTGCAAGTTCTGCACGCAACACTTACAGGCATTCATGTTCCTCCTGACCCAAACCACCATCTGTTCCACCTCCAGTAGGGCTAGGGCTGGAGATACAAGGGAGACTGACCTTGTCATTTCAGACTCCAACCTAATTCATCTGACTCCACCTTATCTGCAGCAAATTACGTATTCATTTGCTTAACCCTACTAGTGACATGAGCTATCCCACCATCTGCAGGTGCTAAGCCATTGAGCACTATTCCTGGCCAATGACACCAACAGATGACTAGTGATGAGCGGAATACGCCATATTCGATTTCGCGATATTTCACGAATATATAGAAGAATATTTGTGAAATATTCGTTAATATCGAATATTCGTGATATTTTATCAAAAAAAAAAAATTTTGCGAAATTTCGCTAATGCGAATGCGAAATTGATTGCGAAATTCTCGTCAACACGCGAAAACGGAGATCATTTCCTGGATTACTAAACTAATATGCACTAAACACTAACTCTACTTACACAAACTTATATGATAAACTAAAGGTATTTTTTTTTTTTATACACAAAACACAGAAGGGCAGAGTAAGTATTCGCGAATATTCGTAATACGAATATTCGCATTGCGAATATTCGGCAACATAAAAGGATCGCCTCAGCTACTCGGCCCAGGGTCTCTAATCATACCAGCAATGCTTTTAGACGTCGATGGAGATCACTAGGATGTGATCTGTTTTAAAAATAAATTTGAAAAAATACGAATATTCGCAATATATAATATTCACCGCGATATTCGATTTATTCGCGAATACTCGAATATGCAATATTCGTTACGAATATTCGCAATGCGAATATTCGTGAGCAACACTACAGATGACACCACTCAGTGAGCAGTAGCTGAATGCAAGGCCTAAGAATTGTTCTTGCATGGGGCTGCCTTGGTGGTTTTGTCTAGCACTGGCAATTACAGTTAAATAGTTACAACCAGTTAGTCTGGTTGAAAAAAAAACAAGTCCATTTAGTTCAAACAATCAAAAGGAAAAAATAAAAAAAAAGTTAAAAAAATTATACAGTCCTGTATATACAATACTATACCCAGAGTTCATCCAGAAGAAGGCAATTCAGTGCTTCGCTATGCAGAAATTCTAGAGTCCTACCACACTTTGGCCTAAACAAAGACTGACCCATCTAAATCTACATGATTTTCATAAATTATATATCAATTTTTGCAACCTTACTAGTGACATGTACCACCCCCTATCTGTAGATGTTAAGTCAATGAGCACTATACATGGCCAGTGACTTGTACAGATAGATTTAGACATGTACAGAAAATATATTCTCTTTCTAATATAATGCTTTATAAAGATCTGCCTTCTCATGAAGATGTATTTTTTTTTTGTATATTTGACTCCTCACCCCGGAAGCTGTGTATGCTTAGTTCTTGCAGATTGTTATCATTAACTTTTAGTTCCTGGAGAGATGAAGGGAGTAGGGGAAGAGCCGTCAGGCGGTTACCATCCAAATTAAGCCGCTTCAACTTGGTTAAATTCTGAAAGACAAGAATTGACAATTTATTATGTAGTATTTGGCTGTAGGGCATCAAAGCATAGAAGACCTGCATTGCAACACTATGCAATAAAAATGCCTGAAAATGTAATAATATGGAAAATATTAAAAATAATATGGAAGAAAACTGCACACTCTAAGCAGTAAATAGCTTTACAAGGCACCACTGACCACTGTCGCTGCAGACACCAGTGTTGCTCATCTTACTTTTAAAAAGTAATTAGTTACAGTTACAAATTACTTCTCCGAAAAAGTAATTGCGTTAGTGACTCAGTTACTACATTGAAAAAGTAATTAGTTACTCAGCAAAGTAACTGAATTTTTTTTTTATATTCTACAATGCTTTGTTGAGAAGCAGGTGACGGGCGCTTGCCAGGGAGCAGTGAGTTAATACTCCAAGACAAAAGAATGGCAGATCCTTGAGAGAAGAAAACCCGGAAACAAATGGTGATCTCGTGTAAATCCCAGCCTAGGTGCGTCCGTCCCACCATGTATATCCCAGCCTAGGTGCATCCGTCCCACCATATATATCCCAGCCTAGGTGCATCCGTCCCACCATGTATATCCCAGCCTAGGTGCATCCGTCCCACCATGTATATCCCAGCCTAGGTGCATCCGTCCCACCATGTATATCCCAGCCTAGGTGCATCCATCCCACCATGTATATCCCAGCCTAGGTGCATCCGTCCCACCATGTATGTGCAGCTAATATCTTTGTTGTCTGATGAAGAGATGAAAATCACTGACCAAAAATAACCTGCTGATCATTGGTCTGTATAGGTGTCCTGCACTTACCATGTTGACCACTAGATGTCGCTGTGTACACTGTGTTGTATAGGGAACGTTTGTTCTGTGAAATATTTTGTTCCGGCCATGTGTTCTCCAGATCATTGATCAGGTTGCGCACACAGTGTGTGTGATCGATGTGAGTTGTTCCCCGGTGATAGGTCAGTGTGAGGCGGATGGGGCTCATTGTATCCAGGGCTCCTTGCGATTGGGAGTTTTCAGACCGCTGTGACAGGACATCACAGCGGTTACATGATTCTAAAGCGGAGTTCCACCCATATTTATGTTCACAGCGCCGGGAGAAGCAATTACTCTGCTGTCATCTAGTGGCGGTAGATGTAATTGCAGTAATGCCGCCCAAGTAATGGGAACTGCGTTACTGTGAGGGGAAGAGTAATCAGGTAGATTACTCGTTACCCTCAAAAGGGGCTGCGTTAGGTAACTGCGTTTATTGTAACTCCGTTACTTACAACACTTGCAGACACTGTGGAGAAACTCATCCCTAAAGTTCACAGAAGCACTAAATTCTTTATCTAAGGCAGCTTGGTTTGCCTGACCCACTCCCAGAGACCATTCTGTATTATATTAGACATTAGAAGGCTAGATAACTGCCAAGGATGGGGGTAGCAGAGTGAGAAGAGCTGCTGAGAAAATGTGTTTATGCTGTGAACTTTGAGGATGTGTTGCCCCACAGTATCTGTAGTTACAGGGTACAGTAAGGGCTTATTTCAAATCTATTCACTGCCTGTTAAAAAATATGTATATATTGGAATATCAATAGTTTAAGTAGTTGAACTTTAAAACAATAAAAAAAAAACGAAATTCCAGACAATTGTTTTTAAATTTAGTCAGTTAAAGCCTAAATTTAGCTCAAGGTGTAACAGTAAACAGGACAACGAGAAAGGGTGCACAGGGGCACAGACAACAACAACTGACAGGTGTTCTAATCCATCTCCACTCTATCCAAAACGAGAAATTCTTATACCAAGTATTCCTAATGACTTTTAAAATAAGGACACTTATATGTCCAGGGCATCCGCGATCTCGGTGAACAAAGCTGATCTATCACTTGGCTCTTGTGTGCTGCCACTGCCATCTTCGGTAAGGGAATCAGGAACTTAAGCCTTGCGGTCCACTGGTTTCTACTGTCTTCTGGGACCTGTGTGTCTCCCAGAAGACAGCATGATGGATGACGGAAGTGGCGTAGATACCCGCGGATGGCTAGGGGTATCTATGCCTGGAAGTGGAAGCAAATACCTGTATTACACAGGTATCTGCTCCCCCCTCCCCCCAGAAAGGTGCCAAATATGACACCGGAGGGGGCAAGGGTTAACAAAAGTGGAAGGTCCATTCTTGGGTGGAACTCCGCTTTGAAGTGTATTTTTTCCAAAGTAATTGCATTTGCAAAACTGTTGTACAAATTTGTCCCTACCATGAAAGAGAGGTCCAAATCAAAAAAATAAGCGAATGACAGGCATTACTAGCAGGGTAGTACAGAAGTCAGTGGGTAGTATGGTTACTAGTTATTCTAAGGGGCCTTTATTGGTGGAGGTTATGCTAGGGAGGGGCAATGACAGTTTGGAGGTGGGTCGTGAAGTCTGAGGGGCACTTTGAGGCAAACGGACGACGAAGACGTTTCCTACCCTCCGGGCCTATGGATGTTGGACTTGTTGGGTGATTCTAGTGGTTTGGCGGTTGGGGTCCTTGGAGGCTTCCAAATTTATGCTATTTTATATCAGTGTAAGGACCCATCTATGGTATGGCGTCCTATGGTTAATCCCAGTTAACGGTGGTTTAATGGGAATTGGTGGAAATGGAGATGTAAGCGGGCGCGCGCGGCGCGGCCTGCCGCTGATTGGACAGGCGATCGTCTAGGAACTGTCAGTGTCCTAGACGATCGCCAAAGGGAGGGGCTGTAGTAAGGCGATTAGGCCTAATCGCATTTCCAGCCCCTCGGCGGAAGCAGGAAGTGGGACAGGAAGTCCCACTCCTACTGAAGCCCCCACTCCCCCCCCCCCCCCAAAAAAAAATGACATGCCAAATGTGGCATGTAAGGGGGAGGGGAGGGGATTAAGCAGAAGTTCCATATTTGGGTGGAACTCCGCTTTAATTGGTGAGATATAGAGGTCTATGGGATCCCATTTTGCACTACCTCTGTTATGCCTAATTAGTTGAGGGCTAGTTGGTTGTGTTTACCCCCAGACCAAAGGATCCCAGTCCTCCCATGCCAATGACACTTGCATTAAAACACATAAACACAAAGTAGGCATCACACAATCCTATGAATTAGGCTTGCTAATATTTTTCCCTTATATTTTCTCTTTTATTTTTCGCAGATTGGTGATTGAGTATATATATTCAGGCCTTTTTTTCAGCAGAAATGCGGGGGAACGCAGGTCCGGCACCTCCAGCTCTGAATGTAGGCTGCTACATACTGAGCTCCTTGGATCCTAATAAAAGAGCCTACGTTCCATGTATGCTGATCCTGGCACTACATATTATCTCCTGGCTCCCACTCATCATATGAAAAGTCGTTCTGCTCTGATATTTTGTCCACATCTCACCATTGGGAGATCTACTGCCTGGCTGTCATCACTACACATGCCTTATTGACTCATTAAGCGTACGCTTAGCTGAGTCTATACTCTCTGGTAAGCCTTCCCAATAATTCTTGGTGGTGGATCGACTATCAACACTATTTTCCATTGTTGTCACTTTATTTGGACTTATATTGGACACTTTTTTTCAATGAATTAATTTTGGTTTTCAATGTCACATTTAAAAGTATAATTTAATTTGTCACTCTTCACCATTTATATGATACTTCACTGTATGATATATTTTTACATAATTTTAGCGCTACACTTTTTTTGTTTATATCACTTGTTTTTGTGCAGAATTAGTCCTATTCTGTAGTGTTTGGCAGCTTTCTTTATTCTTTATTTGGGTAGCGCGGTGTTATATGCACTATTGTGTATATATATATTTTCTGAATGTATGTAATGGCAAGGGGTGCTGGAGTGTACTGGATGGTCTATTAATGCTGGCATCTGGGGGATCTATTGTTTCTGGGGAGGTCTATTGTTTCTGGGGAGGTCAGTTGTTGCTGGTAGAGCATCTATAGTTGTTGGAGGGCTCTTATGCTACTGGGAGACAATCGTTGCTGGGAGACATCAACTGTTGAAGGAGGGGTCTATTGTTCTTAGCTGGTCAGAGTATATTGTTGCTGGCTACAGGTGATCTTTTTTACTTCCTATCATATACAAACTACTTAGTACCACAACTTGATACTTGGTTCTTAATCCATTACTGAGAGGTGGTTAGGGGGTGAAACCAGGGAATGGTGCTCAGAGGTTGGTAGGAAGTGGAACCAAGGAAGAGTTCTCATAGGTGGGTAGGGAGTGGAACCAATGAATGGTGCTCAGAGGTGGGTAGGGAGTGGAACTAAGGAATGGTGCTCATAGGTGGGTAGGGAGTGAAACCAAAGAATGGTGCTCAGAGGTGGGTAGGGGGTGGAACCAAGGAATGGTGCTCGGAAGTTGTTAGGGAGTGGAACCAAGGAATGGTGGGTGGGGAACCAAAGAATGGTGCTCGGAGGTAGGTAGGGGGTGGAACCAACAGGTGACTCGGAAGTAGGGAGTTCCTGCACCTATTCTCTGAGAAAAAAAGCCCTGTATATATTATAGTTTACTCCCCTTAAGTATTACAATAATTAAACATGTCAGTGATAGGTCAGCAGTCAAGAAGTAGTTCTTACTTTGAAAACATCAAAAGCCAAGCCAGAGTCATCAAGTTTGTTCTTGCTCAGATCCAGCCACTCTAAGTTAGGTAGACCTGCAAAGGCTCTAGCAGGAAGCTTGGAAATCTCATTTTCTGTTGGGCATGAAACAAACATTTCAGTAAATATGAAATTAAAGACATATTTTTACATCATGACAGAAGTAATATAATACATAGAGGTTGTTCTACCATTGTTCTTGTAAATTCAAATGCCTGAGGTTAACAGTTTCAGAAGGTTATGTAGTACATGGTCATGATAAATGACAATTGATTATTCTAGCAGTCAGGTAACTAAGGTATGTAGTACATATAAAGAGGCAGGGCTTTTTTTCAGGGGGAACTTGGGGAAACTCAGTTCCACCACCTCTGGCTCAGACCCTTTGGTGCCCGCTCACCACAATCACTTGTAAACACAGCAGTCTGGTTTCTGTGTTTACAAGTGACAGCTTTGTAACCCCCTGGACTCTGCACTCTGTATGTAATGCAATCCTGGTATATAATGCCCCATTAAGACTCTTCTACTGTTTGTGAAATCTGAACAGGTCGTGGTTGAGTTCCTGCACCTATTTTCTGAGAAAAAAAGCTCTGTAAAGAGGCAATTATACAATGTACACAAGGTAGCTATTACATTGTCTGCTTAAGATGGTTCACTGTATAGGCTGCAATTAGTGCAATGTATAGGCAGGGGTGTTGCAGCGATAGTTTTAGAGGGGGTCAAAAGACATCTCTTGTAGATTGGCAATGGAAATAATGATACAGTGCTGAGGGGTACTTTTTAATGCTACTGACCCCCAATGATTCAGAGGTGGGGAGTTCCTCTGCTGTTAGTTACCATCAATGATTTGGTAGGAGATACTATCACTCCCCACTTGTGCTTTGGAAAAGGGGAGGATTACTGCCACTGACCACCAATTCGGACATGATTACTGCAAGTGATGTTTTGTTCTGAGGTTTATGTGTGTCTGGAAAATTGTCACTTGTGACACAGTAACTAAAGAGTATTTTGTTTGACTGTGGCATACGTGTGCAGTAAATAATCCAAGTAGGCTCAGACCAGGGCTTTTTTTCTGGGGGAACTTGGGGGAACTCAGTTCCACCACCTTTGGCTCAGACCCTTTGGTGCCCGCTCACCACAATCACTTGTAAACACAGAAGTCTGGTTTCTGTGTTTACAAGTGACAGCTTTGTAACCCCCTGAACTCTGCACTCTGTATGTAATGCAATTCTGGTATTTAATGCCCCTTTAAGACCCTTCTACTGTTTGTGAAATCTGAACGGATCGTGGTTGAGTTCCTGTACCTATTTTCTGAGAAAAAAAGCTCTGGCTCAGACTATCCTTTACTATGCCTTTATAAGCGATGCCCAATATTCAATGTAATGTAGCCACACCCATGTGCACCGCAGGTTTCTAGGGCCACTGCAAAACTGTTTGTGAGCAAATGTTTAAAATTGGAATCTATGCTCGAAAAGTGGGAACAAATTGTAATTGGTGTTGGCAGAATGTATAGGATTAGCATCAGTAGTTTCAAATGTCACTCAATCACTTTCCAGGAGCAAAGCCAACTATGTCAGAACTTAAGTTTGATATATGACAAACATCTGTCTCTATGGTACCTAGACTGGCCATTTAAAACTTGGCTGCTGCATATTAAAAGGGCATCATTTCCTTTGACCCTGAGGAAGATAATCAGTACATCCTTTTGGACAGACATCAGAGGCAGCTTTGGCCATCTTTAGCTTATAATGTGCTGAGCTGCAGGCTCAGGAAATAACATGAGTAATCTTTGGACAAACAATACTTTCTTGCTCGCTTTGATAGAATGTATCTGTGTCAGAGTGCGTGACACAAATGTTTTAGTTTTTTTTATTAAGGAATATCATTAAGTGCTATTTCTATTTAAAACAATAAAACAGCCATTTAAAAAAATAAAATTTAGACCATTAACCACTTAAGACCCGGACCAAAATGCAGGTAAATGACCTTGCCCCTTTTTGCGATTCAGCACTGCGTCGATTTAACTGACAATTGCGCGGTCGTGCGACGTGGCTCCCAAACAAAATTTGCGTCCTTTTCTTCCCACAAATAGAGCTTTCTTTTGGTGGTATTTGATCGCCTCTGCGATTTTTTTTTTTGCGCTATATACAAAAATAGAGCGACATTTTTGAAAAAAAAATCAATATTTTTTACTTTTTGTTATAAGAAAAATCAAATAAACTAAATTTTAGTCAAACATTTAGGCCAAAATTTATTTAGTCACATGTCTTTAGTAAAAAAAAAATCGCAATAAAAAAAATAATAGCTACCTAGCGGGAACAGCGAAAAATGATCGCTTAGTGACGCTGGCAATAGGGAGTGAAAGGGTTAACTAGGGTGGTGATCAAGGGGTTAAAACTTTATTAGGGGGGGTACGGGGCTACCCTGAACCTAACACTAACTGCCTGTCACACTGACACTAAATACAGTAATCATACATGTATGATTACTGCATTCAGTGACACTGTGACAGGGGGGGCGATCGCGGGGGTTAAATGTGTTTATGTGTAGTGTGTGTCAGTGTAGTGTTAGTGCAGTGTAGTGTTGTGCAGACTTACTGTGAGATGTGATCTCTCATCAGCGGTGGATGAAAAAAACGCTGAGAGCAGAGATCACATCACTTTCTCCTTCCTGTGTTTACACAGGAGGAGGAAGTGACACACAGGCGGGCGCGCACATTGGCTGGGAGCGACCCGGAGGGGGCGGACAAAAACGAACCGCCGCCCCCTCTGCACGGATCGCTCGTACAGCCGCGGGGACCGCCGCATGTACCGGGGGGGGGTCCCGATCGGACCCCCGACCCACCTCAAGGCACCAACATATATATACGTTGATGTGCCTGTCGGTGCCATTCTGCCGACGTAAATGTACATGAGGCGGTCCTTAAGTGGTTAATAATTATATTTTTCAAGCTTCTTTTATTCTCAGCACTGTGGCTTTTATTAGCTAAACCAGCCCTTCTAGACCACAGTTCTTTGTTTTTTTTTGCATATTGCTAGAGGTTCCTTAAACTGTGATGGGTTAATATCCTACCCGACGGTGCCTGCATAGTACTGGCACAAATATCACTTGGCTTTGCCAGTGGTATGGAACCAGTGATCGTAAGGGGATATGTAAGGGGACAGTGTCTTGACCACCAATGTAAGGAACATTCTTTCCACTGACCACAAATGTAAGGAAGCACCCTACCTAACTGACCACTAGTGTAAGTCTTTTTTTTCTTTAATTACCTCCAGTGTAAGGGGGCTTTTCGCCTGCTGACCACCAAGCTTAAGGAGTTTTTCCTCAGTGACCATCAGTGTAAGGGGGCTCTTCTCCTACTGAGTGAGTGAATTACTTATATATTGCTACAAATGCAAACTAAATCGCCTCAAGGCGCTTGGCATCTATTTTCCTTCTGTTTAACCCTCAGAATAGGTGAATCTGAATGCCAGATGATCAATTTCCGTTTGGATATTAGTTGGCAAAGCATTCCATAGTCGAGGTCCTTGAACTGGAAAATTACGTCCTCTTTTGGTCTTGTAGCAGGCTTTGGGAATTTGTAATCATTTTTGGTTAGTTGATCTAAGAACTCCATTTGGGTTTTGTTGTTTTATTTTCTAACTTAAATATAGGGGCGCACTTCCGTGTACACATTTGTGCGTCAGGCATAAGGCCTTGAAAGTGACTCGGTCCTTTATGGGCAGCCAATGGAGGGATCTCAGGGATTGGGTGATAGATTCCCAGGGTTTTTTCCCTGTTACCAGTTGAGCCGCCATGTTTTGGATGACTTGGAGCCGTGCAAGCTGGTACTTTGGGAGTCTGAGGTAGAGGGCATTTGCATGATCTAACCTGGAGTTAATGATTGACCCTACCACTACTGCTGTGTCTTCTTTCGGGATGAAGGGAACAACTCTTCATAGGAGACGTAGAAGATGG
The DNA here is from genome assembly GCA_029574335.1 of Rana kukunoris. NCBI lineage: Eukaryota > Metazoa > Chordata > Amphibia > Anura > Ranidae > Rana > Rana kukunoris. The sequence goes on from CM056057.1 coordinate 18,572,260, forward strand.
TGTGATCCACTAATTACTGATCCTATTTGTGCATCCATTGTTATGTCAGAGTCAAAAATTACTTTTGACTTTGGTGCTAGGTGTGATGGTTTGTCCCAGAATGGGTGGTGGTGTCCAGTAAGACCTGGCCAGTTTCCTCCCGTTTGCATGTAGTTGAAGGATTTCGGTTTTTGCTCCATTGAGTTTGAGGTGACTCTCCGTCATCCAGTTGTCTATCTGAGTGAGGCACATTTCTAATGCGGGGTACTGGTTATTTTTGTCGTTGATACTGACTTTCAATGAAGAGGGGTTCTTCTTCACTGACCACCAAGTGAAGGGGCAACTAATCTTTCTAATCACCAATGTAAAGAGGTTCTTCACTGACCACCAATATTAGAAGGACCTTCTCCTATTGACCATCAATGTAGGCAGTATTTTCTTCGCTGACCACTATTGTAAGGGGGCTCTTCTCCTATTGATCATCAATGTAAAAGGGTTCTTCTTATATGACCAATGTAAAGGGGGACCTACTGCTTCTTACTAACAATAAACCACTTAAGGACCAGTTCAAGCCAGCTAAAGGTGATATCCTCATCCAACAAGACGGAAGCATCCCTCCTTGATTGAGGTGGTCGTTTATCGTGTCCGACAGGCGGATGCACACGAGCTAGAGTTCTGTATAACCTGAGGTCCTCTCAGTCCGGTAAGCGACAGTAATATTACACTCTTGGCTGAAAATAAGACCAAGGCTTCTTCCAGATACTCCATTAAAAATTGCAGTAGCTATTGGATTAAATCCTAGAAGTGTCCTATTTTTATGCTTTGGGACTGTTCTTTTTTCACACAATGAACATTTAGCACATAATTTACTTTGAATACATTTGCCTCTTGTTGTTATTCACTTTTTGTGTATTTTTATATGCACAATCATTACTGATTTGACTATTTCACATAGGGATTTCTATAATGACACTTTATTGAATTTTTTTTTTTTTAAATGTATTATTCAATTTAGATCATGTTGGTCATGTTGTATTGATGTTAATGGGCATGGCGTGTGGGTTGAGGAGACAGAAGTGAGTGAATCTCACATATGTAGAAAATAAAGTGTCGGTAACCTTCACTTCTGCTGACCTGTTCTGACAGAAAAAGTCCGATGTGAGCTTTTGAACGGAAATTCCGACCGTGTGTATGCTCCATTGAACTTTTGCTGTCGGAATTTCCACCAACAAAAGATTGAGAGCTGGTTCTTAAATATCCGATCGTCTATAGCAATTCCGAGGCACAAAATTCTGACGCATGCTCGGAAACAATTTGATGCATGCTCCGAAGCTTTGAACTTAATTTTCTTGACCCGTCGTAGTGTTGTACGTCACCACGTTCGTGACGGCTGAAAGTTAAGAGAACTTTTGTGTGACCGTGTGTATGCACACCGTGTGTATTCCGTCGGAAAAAACATCCAAGGTTTTTCCAATGGAAAATCCGATCGTGTATACAGGATATTAGGGTTTGACTAAATCTGGATCATACTGTGTACTTTGTACTTCCTTTGTTATTGCAAGATTCTCACAGTGTTATATTGTTCAGATAACAATATCTCTATAATCTACAGTGTTAAGTTTTACACATTTTTATGTGTCTCTTTTACTACAGTAAACAAACTTAAACTGTTTCATTGATATTGTGCAAGTCTCCTATTGGTAACAGTTGGTAAAAATGACTGAACCCAGGGTGTCGGAGGTGATGGAGGATTTGCAGAGTCGGGGCAACCAGTGGGGTACAGATTCTATCAGCAGCCCTTATGAGGTTAGCACTACAGTAATATATTGGAATCCACAGTCAGACTGCCTCTTTGAAACGGCTAACTATCAAAAAATGTTCTGAGCAGCAGATGGGTTCCATATGATATTGTCTAAATGGGTGACCTTAGGAAAATAAATTATCTTCAGTGATCAGCAACTGTTTCCAATCATTTCCCTACTCATACAAAGTTAGCAGAACCATGGTTTTTGGTTCATAATACTGCTCTCCCCTAAAATAATATAAAGTGAACCTATAACTTACAGGGTGGGCTGTTGCCATTATGGCACACTTACCTTCTAGTGCAACCTCCACCAGCTACGTGACATCTGTGCTCCCCCTTGTCACACTGTACCACTGACATTGTCTCCCAGGATTCTTCTAGGTCTGTCATCTTCTGGGTCTGCTATTTGGCAGCCTCTGCTGATGTATCTCCTGACACTGCTGCATGTGCTGGACAGGGCCGATCCTAGGCAGGGTGCACAGAGTGCATTGTACCCAGGCGCCTGCAGAGGTGGGGGCGCCGAACATCTAACAGACTCTCTAACAGAAGCCCTCTCTGTGTCCATCACAGAGGCCCCCCTTCAGGTCCCAATAAAGTACTCTGCTTCTCTTCCTGATTTTTGTTTGTTAACAGATCATGTAATGATCCCAGGGTAATGAAGACTTTGTCGGGGAGCATCTCTGTGGTTGAGTCATTGCCATAGAAACATTTGTAAAGGTGGGGAGTTTGTGAAATGACGACGCCCATGTGGGGGCGTCAGAAATATTTCTGCACCCAGGTGCCTGTGACCCTAGGATCGGCCCTGGTGCTGGAGCTACTTTGTTTGGGCACTCAATTCTGTGCAACCTATTGATGCCGAAAAAGTGCCCAGACTGTAAACTGGGATGTGCTTCTGCCAAAGGCAGTGTACAAAAAATATAAAATTCCTAGGGTCAGTAGGAAGGATTAATACCTACGATACCTTCCCGACATCAAGAATGGGAAAGAATGTTTCCACAACTTTCACACCTCTTATCCCAATCAACATCTGCCTATTCCATGGTGATTGGATTAAGGTGCCCAAGCTACCTATGTGTATATGAAAGCTGGGGTATTTTTCTGATACTCATTATAACTGAAGAACTTGCAGAACTATTAGGCCCCGTACACACGGCCGAGGTTCTCGCCAGAAACCAGCGAGAACCTCGCTGGGAGCTGCATTCCAGCGAGAACCTCGGCCGTGTGTACGCTCTCTGCTCGCCCCGCCCGTCGGGAAACCCGTCGAGCAAATAGAGAACAGGTTCTCTATTTGCTCGACGGCCCGTCGGGATGAATGGCTGGTTGCCATTCCCGACGGGCGGGTCGCAGATTCTGACGGCCAGCAGAGAACCTCAAAGGGCGGAACGATGTGTTCCGCCCGTCGAGGTTCCCTGTCGTGTGTACGGGGCTTCAGACGTCTTCAAAAAAACAGAACAGGTCTAGTTGAAAGTAACTTACTCAGCCTTTCTGAACCTTTTCACCCCAGAGTAATCCTTGAAATAATGTTTAGCTCTCAGACAAGCCCTGATAAAACCAATTCACCAGAGGTTAGTGAGATTCATACTCTTTACATTGGAGGTCAGTGGAAAGAATGCCTCTCTTACAATGGTGATTGAAATGTCCTCCTTAGAGACAGCTTAAAAAAATCATTGGTTCTGCCAAGTGGTGTTGCCCACATCATAGAGGCACCATCAGAGTGGAGGTCAATGGCTTACAGCTCAAAGAACCCCTAGCAACTTTTGAAGGAGCCCTGGTTGAGAATTACTGAACTATTACTAGATGTATTGATTATTGCATTTGTATCTACGTGTGATTAACATTTTTTATATGTTTTTGGATATACCATTTGGAAAAACCAGCAAAAAAAAGTACAGTGGATCCTCAGATTGCGAGTAACACGGTTAACAAGCTTTTTTGCAATACGAGCTCTGTATTTCGAAAAATCCTAACTCGTTTTGCAAGTGCCTGAGCCAAACAGCGCCAATCTGCGCCGTTTTCGGAAATGCATGGAAAGGCCCAAGGACAGCTCGACTAACCTCGGAAAGGCTCGGGAACTGAGACTTTCTTTTTTTTTTTTTTTTTAAAGTGTATTTTTGTGCGTGAACTCGAGAGAGAGGAGCCAGACTGCAGGAGTTGGGAGTAGGCAGACCCTCCCCCCAGAGGCAATCGCCATCCTTCTCCATGCCCCTGGTGGCAATGGCGGGTGTTGTCAGGAAAGGTTCCATCCGCTGGTGCTATTTATATTCTTTCTTGCAGTGCTGCGTCCCACCAGCAGGGGTCTCCTGGCAGTTCAGAGCTGTCAGGGGAACTTCCCCCTGCTGGTATATCACCTTTGGGACGCAGTACTGACCTCCACCAGCGGATGGACCCTGGCAGTGTGGAGCACCTGGCCCTTGCTACGTTCAGGTGTGACCTGAACACAATTAACACGCCCTATATATACCCGGCAGGTTCAAACAGAACTTGCCTTGGTATCCGTCTATCAACCCGACCCTGAGCCTGTTATCTGGACCCTGTACCTGTTATCTGGACCCTGTACCTGTTATCTGGACCCTGTACCTGCTGTCTCCCTCCTGGACTCCTGATCCCTCCTGATCCATCCTGATCCATCCTGATCCGTCCTGATCCGTCCTGATCCGTCCTGATCCATCCTGATCCATCCTGATCCATCCTGATCCATCCTGATCCGTCCTGATCCATCCTGACCTGATCCCTCTCCTGGACTTTCCCTTCCTATTCATTCCCCGTCCGCAGCTACTGGTATGGTTGATGGAGGATGATCCAGCCTCCTTTGATGAACACTATTGCTCTTGTTCCCAGCAGAAGTTATCTGAATGCATTAGTTCAGTGCAGTCCTTGATTAAACAAGGTGTGTGTGAACCAGCCTTTGTTCAACCTGTGCTGCAGGCATGGTCAGATCTCCTGATCCCAGCCAAGCCACTGCATCCCAACCCTGCCATTAACCATTTACCTTCCCAAGGATCTAGCCGTCCATTGCCAATGACAACCTCAGCTATAGCCCAGTTAATTCCGCTTCCTACCAAGTATTATTACCCAGTCTCTACTTGTTGTACCTACCCTGCCTTTAATCCACCTGTAACTCCTCCACAAAAACCTCCTCCAGTCACCATCCCTGTGTCTCTGCCATATTCCAATCCTTCCTCCTACTTTATTCCATCCTCGTCATACATCACTTCTGTTAGTAAACCTGCAGTGTCTAAAACTAAAAAGAAACGGAAGTACTTCCCAACCCATACCATCGTGCCAGTTACCCAGCCTGTCCCGGTGCCCTCTGCGCAACCCGTTCCAGTGCCATCTGTTCCTGTGCCAGCCTGCCACCCTGGTGTTCCTGTGCCAGCTTGCCACCCTGGTGTTCCTGTGCCAGCTTGCCACCCTGGTGTTCCTGTGCCAGCTTGCCACCCTGGTGTTCCTGTGCCAGCCTGCCACCCTGGTGTTCCTGTGCCAGCCTGCCACCCTGGTGTTCCTGTGCCAGCCTGCCACCCTGGTGTTCCTGTGCCAGCCGGCCACCCTGGTGTTCCTGTGCCAGCTTTCCAGTCCGCTGCCCAGCCTGATGACTTCCAGTCCGCTGCCCAGCCTGATGACTTCCAGTCCGCTGCCCAGCCTGATGACTTCCAGTCCGCTGCCCAGCCTGATGACTTCCAGTCCGCTGCCCAGCCTGATGACTTCCAGTCCGCTGCCCAGCCTGATGACTTCCAGTCCGCTGCCCAGCCTGATGACTTCCAGTCCGCTGCCCAGCTTGATGACTTCCAGTCCGCTGCCCAGCTTGATGACTTCCAGTCCGCCACCCAGGTTGATGACTTCCAGGTTGATGACTTCCAGGTTGATGACTTCCAGGTTGATGCCGCCCAGGTTGATGCCGCCCAGGTTGATGACTTCCAGGTTGATGTCTTCCAGTCTGCTGCCCAGCTTGATGACTTCCAGTTTGCCGCCCATGTTGATGACTTCCAGTCTGCCGCCCAGGTTGATGACTTCCAGTCTGCCGCCCAGGTTGATGACTTCCAGTCTGCCGCCCAGGTTGATGACTTCCAGTCTGCTGCCCAGGTTGATGACTTCCAGTCTGCTGCCCATGTTGATGACTTCCAGTCTGCTGCCCAGGTTGATGACTTCCAGTCTGCTGCCCAGGTTGATGACTTCCAGTCTGCTGCCCAGGTTGATGACTTCCAGTCTGCTGCCCAGGTTGATGACTTCCAGTCTGCTGCCCAGGTTGATGACTTCCAGTCTGCTGCCCAGCTTGATGACTTCCAGTCTGCCGCCCAGGTTGATGACTTCCAGGTTGATGCCGCCCAGGTTGATGACTTCCAGTCTGCTGCCCAGGTTGATGACTTCCCGTCTGCTGCCCAGGTTGATGACTTCCAGTCTGCTGCCCAGGTTGATGACTTCCAGTCTGCTGCCCAGGTTGATGACTTCCAGTCTGCTGCCCAGGTTGATGACTTCCAGCCCGCTGCCCAGGTTGATGACTTCCAGGTTGATGCCGCCCAGGTTGATGACTTCCAGTCTGCTGCCCAGGTTGATGACTTCCCGTCTGCTGCCCAGGTTGATGACTTCCAGTCTGCTGCCCAGGTTGATGACTTCCAGTCTGCTGCCCAGGTTGATGACTTCCAGTCTGCCGCCCAGGTTGATGACTTCCAGTCTGCCGCCCAGGTTGATGACTTCCAGGTTGATGACTTCCAGTCTGCTGCCCAGCTCGATGACCCGGAGCCTGCTGCCCAGCTCGATGACCCGGAGCCTGCTGCCCAGCTCGATGACCCGGAGCCTGCTGCCCAGCTCGATGAGCCTGCTGCCCAGCTCGATGAGCCTGCTGCCCAGCTCGATGACCCGGAGCCTGCTGCCCAGCTCGATGACCCGGAGCCTGCTGCCCAGCTCGATGACCCGGAGCCTGCTGCCCAGCTCGATGACCCGGAGCCTGCTGCCCAGCTCGATGACCCGGAGCCTGTCGCCCAGCTCGATGACCCGGAGCCTGCTGCCCAGCTCGATGACCCGGAGCCTCCCATTGCCCAGTTAGTCACCCTGGACTCTTCCCGGCAACGGATAGTTAGAGCGTCCGGAGGCCGCTCCTTTGAGGGGGGGTACTGTCAGGAAAGGTTCCATCCGCTGGTGCTATTTATATTCTTTATTGCAGTGCTGCGTCCCACCAGCAGGGGTCTCCTGGCAGTTCAGAGCTGTCAGGGGAACTTCCCCCTGCTGGTATATCACCTTTGGGACGCAGTACTGACCTCCACCAGCGGATGGACCCTGGCAGTGTGGAGCACCTGGCCCTTGCTACGTTCAGGTGTGACCTGAACACAATTAACACGCCCTATATATACCCGGCAGGTTCAAACAGAACTTGCCTTGGTATCCGTCTATCAACCCGACCCTGAGCCTGTTATCTGGACCCTGTACCTGTTATCTGGACCCTGTACCTGTTATCTGGACCCTGTACCTGCTGTCTCCCTCCTGGACTCCTGATCCCTCCTGATCCCTCCTGATCCATCCTGATCCATCCTGATCCGTCCTGATCCATCCTGATCCGTCCTGATCCGTCCTGATCCATCCTGATCCATCCTGATCCGTCCTGATCCGTCCTGATCCATCCTGACCTGATCCCTCTCCTGGACTTTCCCTTCCTATTCATTCCCCGTCCGCAGCTACTTCCTGATCCCCCGTGTATGACCTCGGCCTGGCCTGTTTACGATTCCGGTATTTCCCTTGCTGTACATATTGTCTTTAGTGTTATTTGTGTCACTGTGGATCTTTTGTTTGTTGCACTGTGCTTGTTGAAGGTGGTGGGGTGTTACCCCCTCTTCTTAAATAAATCACCCTTTTACCTATATCTGTTTGGATTCCTCTTTTGCAATCACACAGTACTGGTCTATTTCTAATCACTGACAGGTGTGAAGGGGGGCCTCCCACTCACCCCGCCCTACCTGCTCCTCTTGGGAGCCCAACTGGGGCCCAACGGGACCCCAATGGGGCAGAGGGACTCCCCCTATGAGGGAGTGAGGGGGCCTAGCCCACCCAGCCAGCCCTGTAGGTCCTTCGCCTCTCTTTATTTTAAGAGACCGCATGGCCAAAGTGCATGTGTTTTAAACCAATTTTGTGTGCGTGCAAGTGTGGTGGTTTTTGTGGGGGGGGGGGGTGGGCGTACTAAGCACAGGCGTACCTTGCATAGCACACCCACCGGGAGCCGGGCTGAGACCACCAAACTCAATTCACATGTAGCCGAGACCGGGATCCGAACCCTTGGCTGCAGAGGTGAATGGCTTGTCAGCGCAGTGCCAATCACGTTGAGCCACCACAGCTCCCATGGGAACTGAGACTTTCTAAGGTTTTCCGAGGTCAGTCGAGGTGTCCTCGGGCCTTTCTGGCCGTTTCTGAGGCTCTCTGGTGCCCCCCACCTCTGGCCGCATGCGGTATTGCATGCCATTGAAGTCAATGCGGAAACAAATGATTTTTGTCTCCATTGACAATGGGCAAACTCGTTTTGATATGCGAGTATTTTGAATTACGAGCAGTCTCCTGGAACGGATTATGCTTGTGATGCGAGGTTCCACTGTGTATGATTTTTTTAATTTTAGAATCATACTTACCTAGGTGGATGCAGCATCGTTCAGATGTCTGCTCTGCCACCCTCCCCCACACACTGGAGTGCTGAGCTTTATGGATAGAGCAGGAACTTAGCGGCTCGAGAGGCTGAGCTGGGTGCCGGTCCAGGCATTTATGAAAATTACACAACTCTACCTCACAGCACAGCCAGGTGGACGATACCACTGTTCTAAATAAAAAGTGAAAGAGAAACAGCAGGCGGATGCGGTTTCCCCTCTGCTCACTTTGCTGTCTCCTTTGAAAACCATATTCCTTGTCAACACATTTGCATGCAGTTCACCCTGCTGGAGTGTGGCTCGAGAGGCTGAACTGGGTGCCGGTCCAGGCATTTATGAAAATTACACAACTCTACCTCACAGCACAGCCAGGTGGACGATACCACTGTTCTAAATAAAAAGTGAAAGAGAAACAGCAGGCGGATGCGGTTTCCCCTCTGCTCACTTTGCTGTCGCCTTTGAAAACCATATTCCTTGTCAACACATTTGCATGCAGTTCACCCTGCTGGCTCCCAGCCCTACCCCTACTTCTTCCTGTCCAGGTACTGCTGTTGCATGAGGTGGTTCTGTAATCATTTGTTCAACATTGAATGTATTGTATAAATGCAAGCAATGTAAAAACCTAAATTTGGTCTGGTATCAGCCCATTGCAGTCACTGCTTAGCAGTTGGAGTTTGAGGGAAGAAACAGAACAAGGAGCCAATCAGTTAATGTGCTGCCAAGAAGCATAAAACTTCATCACTGATCTTCTTTTCTTTTAACTCTACAGTCTAGTGGTGGCCAGTGCTCCATATTTGGGGGGGGGGTAAATAAACCCCCCTGGCCGGCCCCCACCCCCCCTGGTCGGTTGGTCAGTCAATACCCCACACCCCCCCCTTTGCTGGGTCGCTCAGTCAATCCCCCGTTCGCCTGTCCATTCGCCATCCCCGCATTTACCCCATCCAGGTCCCGGGCAGCTTCGGTGGCTTCCCCCTGCATCTCCTCCTCTTACTCCCTGCTTCAGCTCTGGCCAATCCACTTGCTTCTCCTCTCAGCCAATCGGGTCTCAGGACCCAATTTCTGATTGGTCAGAAGGCGAAGCAGAAGGATTATTATTTATTTGCTATTGTCACACAACTAGGTGGGCTTGGGGCGCAGTTCTCTGCGCCCCAATCCCACCCTTTTTTGCAGCCAATTAGAGCTTCAGGCTCTAATCATGTGCTTAAAAAATAAATAAATAATTCCATACATCCGGCACCCTGCATGTAGATTAGGGAGGGCCACGCCCTTGTGTCCTGCATGAATGGCTGACACTGGTAGAGTCACAGTCTGGGGTGTGTGTAGGAGGACTTGGGCTCAAAGAAAAAAATACTGCAGGGGAATTCTCTGGATTGAAGATGAATGCTGCAGAAAAAGCTGGAATTCTTTTTTTATATTTTAATGGGCTATTCATTTTATTTATTTTTTGGCTAGAGGTGAGCTGTAAAATTACATTAACATGTTAAAGATTATATGAGATTTTTTGAATGGATTTACGTCGACTTCACATAAACTCATTGCTCCATACATCCCTTTTAACTGCTACTCCATCTGATGCCATTTGTTGCTACATGTGCATCCAGCGGAATGCTGCGTCATGTGATGAACGTTTCGTTTATTGCTTCATGGATTAAGCTGTATTTATCTAGGTTGAGAATTTTCTGCTTCTATTCCAGCCCCAATCATTTCTCATGCACATGGTCAGATTACTAAATGAGGCCAGATGTGCTGCACAGGCTTCATAAGCTACCTTTTTACTTTACAGACACATAACTATTACTGGTGCTGCCTTAAAAAAAACAGACTGACATGAGAAATGTAGACAGTGTGGCTCCTTTGTTGCACATATATAAATGTAACAGCTTGGCCTCAATTTCATCTCCGACCAAACTGGATGAAAACTCAACCCAACCACTCCTCCCCCCCCCACCCCGGTGCTGACGTCCTGATGCCAACACCGCCAGTGATACTTGGCAGTTCCTGCTAAGGCTGCCAGTTGTGCCCTGTTCCAGCATCCAAAAATGTTGAATATTGTAACTCCAAGCACAACAGCATTTCAAATAGCCACGAAGAGTCAGATATCTTCAAATATATGTAAACCCAAGAAAAAACATTTTATGTAACTTAGCAGTCTTTGGATGAGGTGGCTGCATTAGCTGTCTTTTTACACTGTAAGTTTTATTTCCATTATTATTACTGGCTGATCCTGCCAGTAACACATTTCCTGTCCTAGAGTGACAATGTTTGCTTGTAGGCAGTTGCAGGTTTTCCTCCATCCTGTAGGTGGAACTGTGCCATTATACAGATGGAGTCCATCATGGGACAGCAGCAAAGCCCCTGCTGTCCCATATTTCTATCCTATGGTGACTGGACCTCGAGTGTGGCTAAGGTTGGCTTAAAGATCCATATCAGAGACGGCTGTCTACAGGACCATCAGTGTATGTGTTGATGCCCTTTTTCTTCCCTGTGGAAGGTAAGCGCTCTGTGAGCACGTTCATCTGTGAAGTCTCATCTGGATGATCTCGTTGTTTACATGGACAGAAGCCTTGTCACTGATTGATTTACATTTGTCTCCTCACTGGATTTCACTCATTTGGGACACTTGTTGCTGCACTTGTTTGCACTTATTTGGATTATTCCATTTATTTATTTTGCAACATTATCACTGTTTCCTATAGCGATGCTCACTTGTTCATTTTGGATTGATTATTTAGTTTAGTTTTAGCTGCGCTCATCATTTCACTTTTATAACAATATTTACATGGAGGAATCTAGAGCATATTCCTCTAAAACATTAACGTACAAACATGTTCAGTTACCATTAAAACAGACCTTTTTCCAGAAATACCCTTTAGTCCCATCCTCTTCGCTGACATTCCATAAAGAGAGCTTCCTCTCCACTCTGCTCTGAGTATGTCCCTCCATGCTGATGCCCCATAGGTTGGCCTAGCTTGGATCACGATTGGAGGGCTTACTACATAAGTCAGCCCCCTTTAATGCAAATCCTGGTGACTACTCTGGGCAGGAGATTTAATACAATTTTCCCAGGAAGTTAGGTTTTGTTTACGAGTTGGCCTCCCTTCATTGCATATCCCAGCATGGGATCCTTTGAAGGGAGTAGGTGTAAAAAAATGTAATTGTCTCTCCAAGGTTCGTATATACAAGCTTGGGCTCTGCAATGTCTGCTCTACCAGGCACTTCTGTGACGTCCTTTTGCCTGGCTTTCATAGATGCAAGCTAATTAAAATATATTCATAATTACAATATTTTACAGCTATTAATGAAGATTTCACATAAACCCATAAGGCAACACTGCATACACTGACCTACCTACACTGACCCACCTACCTGACCTACATACACTGATGGGAGTGACCTATATACACTGACCTACATACGCTGACATTTACATACACTGTCAGATCGACCTCAGCTCAGCCGTGGTTTGCAGGTTCTTCTGGACTAAAAACACTTCCCGATTAGCTTTGTTTAAGATTTCAGTTCAATGCACAAGAAGTTAGAAGGACAGTGGATTCATATTAAGGTCACCAGGTATTTTCTGTACTTGGAGAAAATGTATTTAGCCTAAAGAAAAAAATTATGCAGCCACCACAACTAAGGAATGGCAAGCTGCAATGTATTACATTTTTGTTCTTGGGTTTAGATGCAGTATACTTTTAGAATAATGACAGACGCTTTAAAAGTTACATATGACAATAGAAAAAAAAACTTTAGTACTCATGGAAGTGGATCATGACAGAGTTGTTCCTTTTTCCCTTGGAAACAGAAGAGAATAATTTATGATTAGTCAGAAGGGTTTCCCAACACTGTTTGAAAGTTAGGCCCTAAATAAAGAATTACCCCTATAGTTCTCTTGCTAAAATTGGCCTCAAATATCCAGACCCAACCAAAGGAGGGGAACAAATTAAGGAAAAAAATGAACTAGGGCTGCAACATTTGAGGCTTGGTAATGTCCTTCAACCCTGCTGTCCTAGGCACTGATACAAGAATCCAAGAACTGCAGGGCATGTGTAATCTCAACTCCAGAAATAGGTAGTAACCCTATACCAGACTTTCTCAACCAGGGTTCCTCCAGAAATTTCTAGGGGTTCTTTGAGTAGTGTCAAATTGGTTTCCAAACTACTATGATTACCAATGCAACAAGGCAAGGTGCCACTGGCACTCCCACCCAAGATCCCATCCAAGATCCACTCCCCCACAAAAAAAATACAAAATTATACGCTCATATGCATAATTACCAAACCGCATGCTTTTTTTCTTTTTTCATCCACTGTACCTTAGTAATCCTTTATGTTACTGGCCGCTTCCTGTATATGGATTCATCGGGTAGTGTGTGAGTATTCCGTCACTTCCTCGATGCCGCAATGTCTCCTGGGAGCTTTTGTCATTGTTCCCAGGAGACATTGCGGAGAAGCCAACACACAAAATATCTGATGCTAGGTCCACCGTGAAGTCCACCTTTAAGGAGCTGCCATTTTTTAATCATATTTGTACATATCACATTGGTATCTCAGAAAGCACAGAAGCCATAGAGAGATGGGCAAATAGCATTTTCACAAGGAGCTCCAAAATAGTAGCTTACATATTTCTGTAGGTACAGATCACCCAATAAAATTACAGTGGAAGCTTGGATTACGAGCATAATCCATTCCAGGAGAATGCTTGTAATCCAAAACTCTTGCATATAAAATCGGGTTTCCCCATAGAAGTCAATGGAAACAAAGACAATTCGTTCTACATTGATTTCTATGGCATGCAATATCGCATGTGGCCAGAGATTGGGGGGGGGGGGGTGGGGTGCCGGAGAGATTTTGAAATTTCCAAACGGTCCGAACGTCATCAATGCCCCAGCACCTCTGGCCAAATGTAATACTGCACACCGCAGAGACAACACTCGCAAACAGAGTCAGGATTAAAAAAATTGCTTGTATTGCAAAACGGCTCGTTAACTGCGTTACTCGCAATCCAAAGTTCCACTATACCCTAATATGGAGAAATATAACCTGTAGAAACCTCGACCTCCTAATAAAATTTAAGCACCTCTGAATTTGGAGAAATCAAATAAATAAAATAAAGTAACGATCATATCAAAAAAAGTCCACTTTAAGACCATAAATATCCTAATATGCAATTTCAGGACTTGCTACCATAAATTCCCCCATTACTTTAGCTTTGTATAAACCCAGTGTGCTGCTCTTACCGGCTAAGTAGAGTGTCTTCAGGCCCAGGTCAGTCATAAGTGGGAGAAAGGTCATCCTTGTGTTACCACAAGCGATAGTTGATTCAGATAGGAGGCAGCCACTAGGCAGGGAAGGGATGTGATACGGAGTTGGCGGAGTTGGTGGAAATAAACGTAAAACAGTTGGTAGAGATGGGAAGGCGTTGGCATCTACAGGCTTCTTAGTTTTATCCTCTTGGAGAATCTTCGGCTTCTGTGTACCTGCTTGTTGTGATGTTCCAGTCCTTACTGCTTTGTGCTTTTTTTTCTCTGAAGAGATACAGAACATTATTATTCCTTGTTATCCTAAAAATATAGCACCAACATAAATCACGCATGAAGAAACTAAAAAAGTATAGTACAGATATGCCTACTATAACGCTTTTTCCTAAGTGAGATACAGGGGCAGGCTGGGCCGGGGTGGACATTTCCCCCTAGAGTCGCACTACCTTTTACGCATAAAAGGCCGCCCGCTCACTTTTTTTTTTTCTGGAGGAAGTCGGGTCAGGGCATGGGCCATGAGCTTAGGCAGAGGGAGGAGCACTGAAGCTCAAGTGGCACTCACTCATGTAGCAGGAGGCGCTCTGATATAAGTTGGTTTAGTCACCCATCACCTTTTTTTTACCTATCTGGATTTCTTGCTACAAGAGAGCTGCACCTAAAGCCCCTTCAGTAGTGTATTTAGATTGTGTGCTGCCCTAGGCCTGACTAAACTCGTGCACCCCCTAATTTAAATATGACACACCCCTTCCTGTCAAGGCCACATCCCTTTCTGTTTAAGACCCACTCTGAAATTGGAGACACTAGTTCCTAGGGCCTGGGGGGGCATTGAATTACCTTAATTTGCATATATTTCCTCTCACTTCCTGTTTGGCTATGGGGCAGGAAGTAAAGGGCAATCTCTGCAATGGGACAAGAATGATAAAAAATAAACTGACAGGGGCTCTAACCCTCCCTTATCCAAAATGGAGTAAAAAAGAGTTGCCTATAGTTCTACTTTAAGAACACATTTCTGATAATTTTTATGGCGAGGACTAAGAAGATATAACCATGCCAATGGTGCAGCAGAAATCATATAGCACAGTGAGGAAGGTTTGTGGTCCAGGATGATAGGATAGTCAAAACTGACCCACACCTCTCCACAGTTGTGTAATGCCTGCCACCCGCATACTGTAAGCAGTGCGGCTGCTTTATGGGAGAGCTCAACTAATTTGCCTCTTAGGCTGCGTACACATGATTAGTCCATCCGACGAGAACGGTCCTAAGGACCGTTTTCATCGGTTAACCGATGAAGCCGACTGACGGTCTGATGTGCCTACACACCATCGGTTAAAAAACCGATCGTGTCAGAACGCGGTGACGTAAAACACAAGACGTGCTGAAAAAAATGAAGTTCAATGCTCCCAAGCATGCATCGACTTGATTCTGAGCATGCGCGGCCTCTTGACCGATGCCTTTACTAACGATCGGTTTTGACCCATCGGTCAGGCATCCATCGGTTCAATTTTAACGCAAGTTCTCTGTTTTTGGACCGAAGGACAACTGACCGATGGGGCCTACACACGATTGGTTTGGACCGATGAAACTGAACTTCAGTCCGTTTTCATCGGTTTTGACCAATCGTGTGTACGCGGCCTCAGCCCAGTCCACCCCATAAAACTGGTGCTACACTAAGGCCGCGTACACACGATCAAATCTGTCTGCTGGAAACGGTCTGCTAGACCGTCCCAGCAGACAGATTCGATCGTGTGTACGGGCGAGCCGATGGATTTGGCCACCCGACAGATTTCAAAGCATGCTTTGAAATCTATCGGGTGGGAATCCGTCCGCCCGACATGACTGCTGGTTAGTACACTTACCAGCAGACATGTCGTCCCGCACCGCCGCCGAATGGATTCGGCGCATGCGCGGAAGTGTTTTACTTCCTGGTGCGGTGCCGTGGCGGCGTCAACGTCACCGCCACGTCACCGACACGTCAGCGCGCCTTCTGCTGGCGGGGATTTTGGTTTGCTCGTGTGTACACGCGAGCAAACCAAAATCCTATCAGACAGATTTGTTCAAATCGGTCGGTCCGACCGATTTGAACAAATAGATTGCCTCGTGTGTGCGAGGCCTAACAGTGTAGCGCAAGCCGGAGGGGGCTTTTTTCCGTGCTGGCCTGGGCCTTGTTGGCCCCGGCCAGGATACATGAGTGAGTGCCACTGTATCAAGTCCAGTCTACTGTGTATGTAGAAGACTGACCACCTCTCTCAATTCCTGGTTTAGCTGGGATCACCAGTGAATAACAATCACATATAAATTCAATTTTTGACCAATAATTTATAGAGTTATCCTCCAACCGCCTTGTGGGTTTCAATTATTGGAGTTATTTATGCATATAAGAATTTTCATACAAATTCAAGGTAACTGTCAGAGGAATGCAAGTTAGGAAATCTATGAAATGGCCACGAGAACACCAGCGCAGAAATGTATAATGAAATGCCAACTTCAACTCTACTTAGGAACTAAATTCAATACACAGTAAAAACATCTCAGTATATTGAGTATGTTAGGACTTGTATTCTGAATTGCATCTTGTAATTTTAAAGAACCAAAAAAAGGGCTTTACTGCTCCTAAATCCTGAATGTGCACGTCAGATCCTCCGCCGCTCTGGGTGCCAACATTTCAAAGCTCATCCAAAGCTCCATAAATGTCACACCATAAAGTTTAATCGATGTAGTTGGCTTCCAATACAGTCCTTGCCCTCCAATGGGTTTCATCTCAATTTAGCTTATTCATAGAGATTCTCTTTGTTTCTTGATTTTGCATCTTGAAATTGATTTACATTGGACCTGGACCATTATGCAGCTAAAGGACTTTGCCTCTTTTTGCAATTCGGCACTGCGTCGCTTTAACTGACAAATGTGTGGATGTGTGACGTGGCTCCCAAAAAAAATCAATGTCCTTTTTTCCCCACAAATAGAGATTTCTTTTGGTGGTATTTGATCACCTCTGCGGTTTTTATTTTTTGTGCTATAAACAAAAATAGAGCGACAATTTTGAAAAAAATTCAATATTTTTTACTTTTTGCTGTAATAAATATTCCCCAAAAAAATGTCCTCAGTTTAGGCCGATACGTATTCTTCTACCTATTTTTGGTAAAAAAAAATCGTAATAAGCTTCTAACGATTGGTTTGTGCAAAATGTATAGCGTTTACAAAATAGGGGATAGTTTTATGGCATTTTTATAAAAAAAATTTTTTACTAGTAATGGTGGCGATCAGCGATTTTTTTGGGACCATTGTCATTTTCACAGCAAAAAGTGCTATAAAAATACATTGTTTACTGTGAAACTTACAATTGTAGTTTAGGAGTTAACCACTAGGGGGTGCTGTAGGGGTTATGTGTGACCTCATATGTGTTTCTAACTGTAGGGGGGCGGGGATGGACTTGTGACATCATTGATCGTCTTTCCCTATATCAGGGAACAGACGAACACTCACATTGCCACTGTGAAGAACGGAAAAGGTGTGTTTACACTCACCTCTCCCCATTCTTCAGCTCCTGAGACCGATCGGGGGACACCGGCGATCGGGTCCTCGGGTCCCGCGGCCACTGAGCTTTGGACCGGGTCGCGGGCGCGTGCCACCCACGACTGGGCACTTAAGGGGGACATACCTGTACGTGCCTGTGCCCAGCCGTGCCATTCTACCGACGTATATGTGCAGGAGGTGGTCCTTAAGTGGTTAAAGCTTACCTATAGGTGCAAGAAATATCTCCTTAACCCACACGGTTAAGGAGACATATGCAGAAAACACTGCACCAATGTTTACGGCGCATGCACGCCGGAGACAATGGCGAAGGCGCACTGAGCATGCCGTTTTTTTGTGAATGGTATAACAGGGTTAATGTCGTATTCCTGCGCTGGAATCTGTGGGTCCCGCACGCGTGTGCAGGAGTGACGTCATTGCCGCTCCAGCCAATCACAGCGCCGGAGCAGTGATAACAGGAAGAAGCTCCAAGGGGACATGGCGGCGACGGTGGACGGGACCGAGGAGGACTTCGGGGGCTTCGATCTCAGGTAAGTGCCACATAATGAGCTAGTATGCTATGCATACTAGCTCATTATGCCTTTCTCTTGCAGGGTTTTATTTTTATTTTTTCTCTTGAAGGCTTAAAGCTTATGGCAGTTCATTATATGCTCTTTGTGTCCCATTGGGGAGATTTCCTTTTACATCCTGTCCCAGAATTGTGACGAGAAGTGAGGAAATCTCTACATAGTGAGGGATATTCTCCTTTTTTTAACAGATGTCACCGAAACGTGTTCCTACTGGAATATTTACCCTCATCCCTGGTGAGAGTTGTAAAATCCTATAACTTTTCTACCAGTGACAGTTGTCACCAGGACAAATAGGGTGAATTTACGTAGCAAGAAAACAGACAGTAACATATACTTGACAAGCAAAAAAGAAGACTTTAAATGAGGTTCAGGGGCCGTCCCCTCCTCCATCCTGGTTCAGTATTTAACCCCTTCAATACCGGGCTTTAAAACCCACCTCCTTCCCAGGCCTATTCTGGCACTTCTCTCCTACATGTACAAATCATCATTTTTTGCTAGAAAATTACTCAGAACCCCAAACATTATATATGTTTTTTAGCAGACACCCTAGGGAATAAAATGGGAATGAAGTGTGTGACAGGTCCTCTTTAAGGAGAGATGCGGGGTCAATAAGACCCCACATCTCTCCTCCAGGCTGGAAAGAATGAGATCGTAAAAAAAAAATCACAGATCTCATTCAATTGCGGTTTGTTTACTTACTGGGTCTCCGACCGTCATAGAGATGACTGGCAAACATCCGGCGGACAGCAATCATCTCTCCAGGCCCCCGATGGGACGGGAGAGCCTGGAGAAGCATCGGATGGCGGCGGGAGGGGGGGATGTCCCCACCTGTCCCCACCCACCGCCTGTAAGAACGATCTAGCGGCGGAACCACCGCTATGATCATTCTTACGGTGCGCAGGATCGCCGCCGCTAAAAAATGATATCTCAATGATGCCTCTGGGTGCAGGCATCATTGAGATATCCCCCCGCAAAGCCCAGGACGTCATATGACGTCCACCCGGGATAACAGGTCCCCGTTTTGGACGTCATATGACGGCGTGCGGATATCAAGTGGTTAAAAAGGAGGACAAGAGGTGGGACTTTGCATGAAGCACACGGAAGCAGATAGATAAATTGGATAAAAAACAGCCTTTAATTGGTTTAAATTGTCATATAATTTCATATTTGGATTTTATGAATTTTGCTATATATTAATATTTTCAAATATTGCACAATAATTCACATTCTAACAAGGAAATTGCATATTTTAACAAATACATGGAGAAGTTGATGCATATTTACATATATTGCAGTTGATACCTGTACAGATTAATGACCTACTGAAGTATCACTTAATGGAGATAAATAAAGATGAAAGAAGTTAAAAGGAACGTTCATAAAAAGTTGATAAACATATACACATATTGGTAGTTATTAACTCTACGCGTTTCGGGGCCTTTTAGCCAATCATCAGGAGCAAAACTGTAGTGATCATCTATAAATAAGAAAGACAATCATATTTCAATGATCTAAAGGGATTGTGAGAACATGTGGGCAAATATAAAATATATAAGAGGTCCGTATAGTGAACTTGGTGTTGAGATATTCACTTTACAGTCAACACTACGGACAAGGGGGCACTCTTTACGTCTACAGGAAAAGAGATTTCATCTCCAAATATGGAAAGGTAGACTCCCTGCAGAGGTGGTTCTGGCCAGCTCAGTAGATTGCTTTAACCACTTAAAGCGGATCTCCACCCTAAAGTGAAGATCCGCTGATCGGAACCCTCCCCCCCTCCGGCGTCACATTTGACACCTTTCAGGGGGGAGGGGGGTGCAGATACCTGTCTAAAGACAGGTATCTGCACCCACTTCCGGCCCGCAGTCTCGGGCAAAAGACGGGCTTTTCCCGTTGTGTGCTGGGAACTCTCGGCTCCCAGCACACAGCGGGAGCCAATCGCCGGGCGCAGCGCAACTCGCGCATGCGCCGTAGGGAACCGGGCAGTGAAGCCGCAGCGCTTCACTTCCTGGTTCCCTCACCGTGGATGGAGGGGGGAGCAGCAGGGTGACGAGCGATCGCTCGTCCTCTGCTACGGACGCCGCTGGACTCCAGGACAGGTAAGTGTCCTAATATTAAAAGTCAGCAGCTGCAGTATTTGTTGCTGCTGGCTTTTAATATTTTTTTGAGGTGAACCATCTGCTTTAAGCCCGGACCAATATGCTGCTAAATGCCCAAAGGCGTTTTTACAATTCGGCACTGCGTTGCTTTAACAGACAATTGCGCGGTCGTGCGACGTGGCTCCCAAACCAAATTTGCGTCCTTTTCTTCCCACAAATAGAGCTTTCTTTTGATGGTATTTGATTGCCTCTGCCATTTTTATTTTTTGCGCTATAAACAAAAATAGAGCGACATTTTTGAAAAAAAAAACAATATTTTTTAATTTTTGTTATAAGACAAATCGAATAAACTAAATTTTAGTCAAACATTTAGGCCAAAATTTATTCAGCCACATGTCTTTAGTAAAAAAAAAAATCGCAATATAAAAAAAATTAGCTACCTAGCGGCAACAGCGACACTAATACAGCGATCAGAAAACTGTTCGCTTAGTGACACTGGCAATAGGGGGTAAAAGGGTTAACTAGGGCGGTGATCAAGAGGTTAAACCTTTATTGGGGGGGGTACTGGGCTACCCTGGACCTAACACTAACTGCCTGTCACACTAACTGTCACACTGACACTAAATGCAGTGATCAGTAAATATATGATCACTGCAATCAGTGACACTGTGACAGGGGGCTAGGGGGGGGGTGATCTGAAGGGGTAAATGTGCCTATGTGTGTGGTGTCAGTGTGCTGTTGGTGCGACTTACTTGTGATGTCTTCTCTCCTCTCGTCGGATTGAAAATACCGCCGAGAGGAGAGCTGACATCACTTCCTCTGCCAGTGTTTACATTACACAGGCAGAGGAAGTCACATGGCGGGGAGATGCCGGATTGGCTGGGAGCGATCACGAGGGGGCGGAAAGAAACGAACAGCCGCCCCCTCATCCCGGATCGCTCCCACAGGTAAGACGTCCGCCGCATGTACATGTACGCCCATCTGCCTGTACATGCCATTCTGTGGACGTACATATACATGTGGCGGGCGTTAAGTGGTTAAGAAAGGCCTGGATTTTTTCCTAAATGTACATAATATAACTGGGTACTGACATTTATAGGTAAAGTTGATCTGGGGAAAATCTGTTTGCCTCTTCGGGGATCAGGAAGGAGTTTTTTCCCTGCTGTAGCAAATTGGATCATGCTTTGCTGTTTTTTTTTTTTTGCCTTCCTCTGGATCAACTGTGGGTATAGAATTGGGTATATGGGATTGTATGATATTATTATTACATTTTTTATGGTTGAACTGGATGGACTTGTGTCTTTTTTTCCACCTAACTAACTATATAAGATTATTGAAACATGATTGCCTTTCTTATTTATAGAACACTACAGTTTTGCTCCTAAAATTCCCCGAAACTTGTAGAGCTAATAACTACCGATATGTGTATATATTTATCAACTTTTATGGATGTTCCTTTTAACTTCTTTCATATTTTTTCATCTCTATTAAGTGATACTTCAGTAGGTCATTAATCTGTACAGGTATCAACTGCAATATATGTAAATATGCACCAAATACTCCATGTAAATATATGAAATGTCCTTGTTGGAATGTGAATTATTGTGCAATATTTGGTTCTAATGAAATGTAAAAAAATATTGATACAGTATATAGAAAAATGCATAAAATCCAAACATGAGATTATATGTCAAATTGAACCAATTAAAGGCAGCCTTTTATCCAAATTATCTACTTCCGTGTGCTTCATGCAAAGTCCCGCCTCTTGCCCTCCTTTTTATATACTTGACAAGGGATCTAGCCCTACTCTATTCAAAATGAAAAAAGTTTTGTCTATATATACACTTGACAGTAACATCATAGTACATTAAGAACCAGCTATTGCAATTGTTTGGACCTCCATTGCAAGGTTGCTTTTTACTACTCCATATTGGCCAAAAAAATTCAATTTGTATTTTTCAAAGGAAAAAAAAATACTGAATTTAAAAAGAAATATTAGCCATACCTTCTTTTGGTGGTTCTTGTTCTGTGTTCTTCAATGACTCGGCGTCTAACGCTTTCTCTCCATTAGGCTTTTTTTTTGGTTTTGGTATGGTCTCCCCTGTCTTTTGGAGGCTGGTCTCTTGTTTCCCATTATTCAGTTCCTTCTTCTTTGTGACAGGTTTGGACTGAGTGGCTTCTTCTAAATCCTTTCGTTCAGCTGTTTTCTTGAACTGTTGAGGCTTTACAGTGGTAGATCTGTTGTGTCTTGTTGTATCAGGTCCAACAACTGGTCTGAAAGCTTTTTTGACTGTATCTTTGGCCTTTGCAGGTTTAGTATTCTTTGGTTGTTCTGCTGTTTTTTCTGGGATAGCCTTCGAGGTGGACACGTGTGGTGCTTGCGTGGTTTCTGAAAAGCATATATTTAAATAGATAACAATTTTCTCCAATTTCCTGCAATGGTTATACAATATTGATACAATCTTAACTACTTGGAACCCCAGCCATTGTACACTGACAGCCACACGGTGGCTCTACAATGCCGGGAGGACGTCTATTGTTGTCCTTGGCTCCTCCAGCCACTGGGGGGTGCGCGTGCCCGCCATGTCACCAAAGTGCCGATGTGCGTGCCTGTTGGCCGGGATGTCCGCCATGTATCCGCGATCGGCCGTTACTTAGTCAGGTTGAAAAAAGTCCATCCAGTTCAACCATAAAAAATATCATCCAATCCCATATACCCAATTTTTTTACCCACAGTTGATTCAGAGGAAGGCAAACAACCCCAGCAGAGCGATGATCCAATTTGCTACAGCAGGGGAAAAAATCCTTCCTAATCCCCCGAGAAGGCAATCAGATTTTCCCTGGATCAACTTTACCTATAAATGTCAGTACCAAGTTATATTGTGTACATTTAGGAAAGTATCCAGTAGTAGGGTTGAACTTCTGTCCCCATCTTCCCAAAATGTAACCTGCCACTTACAACAACAATGTTGCTGCCCTGAACAGTGCCAAGTTATGCAAAAATAATGTTCTACCCAAAACTAAAATCACTCTGTGGTTCAACAAGTGACCAGTTTCCATGGTAGTTGGTTCTGGCCAATTCCCTCCTAATTTAACATACTTTTGACCCATCGCTATGAAATGTAGCCTCACTAGCCAATACAAGCTGTGAAAGCTGGGTGGCAATTGAATATCAGGGAAACTTGGGGGCTTTGGCGATGCCTAGACATTCTACTGGAGGACAAAGCCACATGTTTTTGGGCCTTAGATTTACAGAAATTGTGTAAGAGCACAGATAGGCTTACTGAAATCAGAATGAGTAAATTAAATCAGCCACAGGACTTCAGCAACAAGGTTCTCCTATGGAAATTCTGGCCTGCTGTAGTCACCATAGAGTAGATGAAAAATCAAACAGATGGCAGGAGGCCCTCTTGTAATAAACATGGCAAGTGGGCAAAGCTTGGAAGTTGGAACTCGTATAGAGAGCTTGCTGCCAGGGTCTCAAGGAAAGCTAAAAAGCTCATGGGTGGGATACATTGTATGCATGCTCTCTCCACATTTGAATATATTGTATAAGCACTATATTTGTACACAAATTAAACTAGGATATATAGTCAAGTTATTAGTAAAGACTATGGCTATTCTCTCGCCTTTGGTTTTGAAGTATGATAACCTAAGCAAAATAGTGGGCAGTAGACATCATAAGGTTAGTTAGTCAGGTTAAAACACAAGTGCATCTAGTTAAACCAAAATAATAATAATACAATCCCCTAGACACAATTCTTCACCCACAGTTGATCCAGAGGAAGACGTAAAAAAAAGCAAAGCACTTTTTTTTTTTTTATTTCAAAAAGGTTAAGGAGGGTTATGGGTCCCAGAAACCATAGCAGATCAATGTCCAGTTTCACAATGTCAGAACCCTTAAGCCGACCCGGCAACACTGTAAGCACATTCCCGAATTTCAATCGGTCTTCCAAGTGAATCACCCAGCCCTTTAGAAAAAACAGCCTTCTTCCTGGCTCACTCCAGCAAGGTTGCCTCCCCTGGGTCTCCTTCTTGGCACAGCTTGCTCCAGACCAGGCATTACAGCTTCAAGACCACTTCAGCACTCATTAGGCCCCAAAACAAGCTATTGGGGATAACAGCAGAGGTCTATCCAACAGTACTTCCCTAGGCATCATCCCAGGGGAAGAGAGAGAAAGAGCACTTAGCCTGCCCCAAATATTTATATCCTCCTTCAGCATGCACCAGTGGTATAAACCTCCTACTGGATTGGATGAAGGAAATATAAATATTCATAGAATAGTTTTGTTTGGGAAATGTCATACTATGACCAGTGCTATCTAGCGCAACAGTGAGAAATAACAAGCCAACTTAAGCTTACGGAAAAAACTGGTAAAAAAATGTAAATCAGCTAAATACAGCCCAGCCAAAAACTAAATTGTAATAGAATAGTAGCCTCTGTTTAGGCTAAGTGGGCTATACTAATATAAAGAAACCTTTTCAGGTTATTGGATCACAATAATTGTAAAATTAATGGCTTTTAAAGCAAAAAACAACAACATGTAAACTAAGCAGACTGTATAGGCAAGTTTGTTTTTTAGTATGTATAAAATATAAAAAATTCTATACCTGGCTTAACGCAGACGGGGCAGCATCCCCCCGGGGGTATCTGCAACTTTCCAGAGGGGCAGGTTACATCCTCGCAGTCAAGTGGTTCACACACCTGCTTCCCTTGTGCACAAATGCATATGGTACATTGGCGAGGAGACCAAGCCGCGCCGTCATACATGATCATCCCATTCACCAGGCACTGTCCTCTTCCTGGAAGAGAATTACATTTTATAAACCTAGAAACAACATTTTACAACAACTATAAAGGGTTTCCATTAAAAACACAATTTTGATGAACACTAAATTTATTAAAAATTATAGTTACATTGTAGCAAGAGAATTATGGATGGAGTCAAAAGATCACAACAATGTTGCATGATCTGAAGATTAAAACATATCAGCTGAGATTTGACCAATTTGATTTGCTTAAAGGGGTTGTAAAGGTAAAAAAAAAAAATCTTCCTAAATAGCTTCCTTTCCCTTAGTGCAGTCCTCCTTCACTTACCTCATTCTTCCATTTTGCTTTTAATTGTCCTTATTTCTTCTGAGAAATCCTCACTTCCTGTTCTTCTGTCTGTAACTCCACACAGTAATGTGAGGCTTTGTCCCTGGTGTGGAGTGTCATGCTCGCCCCCTCCCTTGGACTACAGGAGAGTCAGGATGCCCACTAACACACAGCTCCTTTCTCTATCTGCAACGTAAAGAGTGTCCTGACTCTCCCGTAGTCCAAGGGAGGGGGCAAGCAGGACACTCCACACCAGGGAGAAAGCCTCACATTACTGTGTGGAGTTACAGGCAGAAGAACAGGAAGGGAGGATTTCTCAGAAGAAATAAGGACATTTAAAAGCAAAATGGAAGGATGAGGTAAGTGAAGGAGGACTGCACAAAGGTAAAGGAAGCTATTTAGGAAAAAAAAATTACCTTTACAACCCCTTTCAGAAAAGTGTATACAGTGAGGGATGGCATCAAAAATAATGAAAAATTTCAAGTTTACATTTATCTTAAAGCTGAACTCCCCGAAATTTTGAAAATTCTCTCTTGCAGTAGGACTGAACCTACAATGCAAGGGTAAAAAGAGAAGTATGGGAATATTTCACACTGGGCGTTTTTCGGGTGTTTTTCAATCGTTTTTCAGGCGCTTTGGAGTTAAAAAAAAGCCTGAAAAGCACCTGAAAGAAGCCTCATCTGCAATTCCAATGTGAAAGCCCGAGTGCTTTCAGAGCCCTTTCACACTGCCAGCACCCGAAAAACTCTGGTAAAGTGCTGCTAAGACCCCTTTAACACTGGGTGTTTTTCAGGCGCTTTGGCGTTAAAAAAAAAAAGAAGCTCCCTCAATGGGAAGGGGGCTTTAGGAGCGGTGAATTCATCGCTCCTAAAGCGCTGCAAAGAAGCTGCTTGCAGGACTTTTTTTGACACCCTGCCAGCGCAGCTCCTCCGGCTATCACATTGGGATTGCAGATGCAGATTCTTTCAGGCGCTTTTTTTGGAACGCTAAGACCCCTTTCACACAGGTGTGTTTTTCGGGCGTTTTTTCAGGCGCCTTAGTGTGAAAGCACTCGGGCTTTCGCATTGGGATTGCAGACGCAGTGTCTTTCAGGCGCTTTACAGGCGCTTTTTTTAACGTAAAGCACCTGAAAAACGCCCCAGTGTGAAAGGGGTCTAAGAGTCATACTTACCTAGGTGAATGCAGCATCAGAGCGAAGCTGCATCTGTCCCCCGCCGGCTCTAAGACTGAGAACCGAACTGTCAAACACTGCTGATTCTCAGAGCTCCCTGAGCAGAGTGCTGCAAACTGTCAGTCACCGTTGTCTGCTCTGCCCCTCTAGCACTCACTGGAACGCTGAGAAGCTGAGCTAGGTGGCGGTCCAGGAATGTGAGCGGATCCCGACCATTTGGTTGTGATCTTTCCCAAGCCTGGACCGGCTCTGTGAGCTCTTTGAGCCCGTTGTCTGCTGAGAATGGGTCGCTGGAGTGCAGAACAATCTGTACCTCTGTAAACCACAGGAGAAGTACAGCCAAACAAGCTTTTACTATGCCCTAGACGCAACCTTTTTACCCTAGAGGAACCCCTAAAATAATTTTGAGGTCTCTGTTAAAACCAATTAATTGCCGTCCAATGGGAAAAATGCCCCTTACATTGGCTGTCATTAGGAAGACTGTAACCATTACAGTAATGGTTATAATGCAATCCTTGCAAACAGCCAAAAGAGATCATTGGTGTCATACTGCTGGCTTTGCCAAATGGCATTGTAACGGTCAGGGGTTAACGCCGTTTACGATATTCCATTCCACCAACCCACGACAGCTTCTCGACACTCCACAATCCAGCAGACAGGACCCATAAGAATTCCCCAGACAAACGAGACACAGCTCTGTACTCTGGTTCCAAAATGAATAGCTTTTAATGACAAAATCAGGCTGTTTTTATACAGTAAAAAGCATGCTGCAGTAATCAAAGGGACAATGACACACTCCACCCATAACATCATACAATGGGTACTAAAGAGCCTTCAATACACATTCCTTTAGTAAACATAAGTCAGACGGCTGACCTTTAGATTGTGCTAATTCACAACACATATTATCATCAATAGAACTTTCACACAATACAGTGTTAATTAGCATCACACAATGAAACGGTCTTTGGAGCCAGACTTAATTAACACCTTAACAGTATGTGTCCCCACATTGAATGAATCACTCTATTGACCGGTTTGGTTCAAAACTGACCACCTGTAATATTTCAAGATATCCTGCAATACATTGTGAATTATCATTACTGTCCCATCTCATGTAATCCAAGACATAATTTCTCAGTCATCCTATGCCCCTAGTGGACACAGGATGACCCTAGATGCAAGAGTCATTGGTGAAGCTGAAACAGGAGTACCCCACATCCTTCAAGAGCCTCTGGGTCCTACGGGCCTTACCGTTACAGGTATTGTCCCTGGAACTATGCAGGCAGCATCCAATGGGAGGTCAATCAGCATCAACACAAGGAATGCATGGTAACCTCTGAAGGAACCCTTGGGTTCTTGGAACCCTTGATGAAATTGGCTGCCCTAGATAAAACAAGAAGTCAAAACCCTTGCAGTGTCGGCATAGCCCCACCGCAGGGGAAAATGTTAAGTTTCCTGGAGTTTAGCTTTAGAAAGTATTCTGGATCATATAGCACCAGAATTTTCAGCTTCACCTTTGAATGAAACAGTTAAAGAAAATTGATGCAACTCCAAAAGCATCTGAAAGCAATAATATGAGGAAGAGAGGAACTAGGCAATTATCACAAGCTTCTGATTTTCAGGGACTTGCTGCCTTGACAGGGCCTGGTTTTTACCACCGTCCTTTTATACATTATGTGCGCTGAAGAAACTTCTGAATATGTCAAAGATTTTTTACTTACTAGAAAATCTCAGTTGAAAGCTCAACTGCAGCCAAACCCTCGTGTATTCAAGCACCTCCTGTTGTATTCTCCATAACATAAACTAAATGAAATATCCAACACGGAACCGTTCATAATGGGCATAGCAAATGCCCAGAACTGAGAGTTCAAGAGCAAATATCCCACCAAAAGGGTCTCTTAGGGATGGTTTTACTCTTTAGCATAGGGGTGTCCAACCGGAGGCCCACAAGATGGATATGAATTACCTTTTTTGTAAAGATTTACACTTAAAGAACACATGGCGGGCAAAGAAAAATTTGACAGTGTCTCTTTCTTGGACTTTAACCACTTGGCGCCCCCAGGCCGTCATATGACGTCCTTGACTTTAAGCGGGGATATCTGAATGATGGGTGCAGCTACGATTCCCTACACCATAAGAGCGATTATAGCGGTTGTTCCGCTGCTTGATCATTCTTACGGGCAGCGAAAGGGGACTAACCCCCCACCCCTCCCGCCACCCTCTGGTATTTCTACCGACTCACCGCTGCAATCGATGTGTCGGAGAACGGATCCGCCAGCCCCGGATGTTGACCATAGAGATTTCTGGCAGACCAGATGGTCGCCGGAGTCTCTATGATCGTTGGAGGCCAGCGCGATGTTATGACGTCACGTCCGGCCTCTGCATTTAAAGAAACGGCGCCGCCTCGGCTGGGAAGCTGTGATAGTTTTTTTTTATTATTATTATTATTATTATTATTATTTTAGGCTTCCCAGCCTAGTAGTAAGATGTGGGGTCTTATTGACCTCATATCTCAAGCCGCGTACACACGGCAGAGAACCTCGACGGGCAGAACACATCGTTCCGCCCGTCGAGGTTCTCTGCCGGCCGTCAGATTCGGCGACCCGCCCGTCGGGAATGACAACCAGCCATTCATCCAGGCGGGCCGTCGAGCAAATAGAGAACATGCTCTCTATTTCTGCTCGACGGCATTCCCGTCTTCATCTTTCAAATTATGCAAAAAATTAGGCTAACTTAACGGTTTCGTTTTTTTTTTAACCACTTAAGAACCGCCTAACGTTGATATACGTCGGCAGAATGGCACAGCTGGGCACAATCACGTACCTGTACATCCTATTTAAGTGCCCAGCCGGGGGTCGCGCAGCTCGGTGACCGCAGGACCCGCGGACCCCATCCCGCGATCGGTCACAGGAGCTGAGTTCTTCACAGTGGCAGTGTCACTGATCGTCTGATACAGGGAAAAACGATCAGTGACGTCACAAGTCCAGCCCCGCCCCCTACAGTTAGAAACACACATGAGGTCACACTTAACCCCTACAGCGCCCCCTAGTGGTTAACTCCTAAATTGCAATTGTCATTTTCACATTATTCAATGCATTTTTATAGCACTTTTTGCTGTGAAAATTACAATGGTCCCAAAAATGTGTCATAATTGTCCGATGTGTCCGCCATAATGTCGCAGTCACAAAAAAAATGCTGATTAATAAAAATGCAATAAAACTATCCTCTATTTTGTAAATGCTATAAATTTTGCGCAAACCCATCGATAAATGCTTATTGCGATTTTTTTTTTTACCAAAAATAGGTAGAAGAATACGTATCGGCCTAAACTGAGGAAAAAATATATACTGTATACTATATATATATATACAAAATATATATATTTTTGGGGGATATTTATTATAGCAAAAAGTAAAAAATACTGCATTTTTTTCAAAATTGTCGCTCTATTTTTGTTTATAGCGCAAAAAATAAAAAATAAACGCAGAGGTGATCAAATACCACCAAATGAAAGCTCTATTTGTGGGGAAAAAAAAGGACGCCAATTTTGTTTGGGAGCTACGTCTCATGACCGCGCAATTGTCAGGTAAAGCAACGCAGTGCTGAATCGCAAAAAGGGGCCAGGTCCTTTACCTGCATATTGGTCCAGATCTTAAGTGGTTAAAGATGAAGCACACGAAAGGAAACATTTTAACCAAAATATCTGATGAGCACCTTGAGAATTCATTGAGAATTGCTACTACATCCTCCCAACCAGATATATTGATGCGTTCGTTTACCAAAAACAGTGTCAAACATCGCACTAGTTTTATGTTGCCCTTTTTATTTTTATAGTAAAAAATATTACAAACAAATTTGTTTTATTACTTAGATGCATTATCTAAATCCCTGATCATTAACTTGTCATCATCCCGACTTGTTCTACTCATCAGCTATTCTTATTGTTATGCCGCGTACACACGATCTGACATTCCGACATCAAAACCGTTGATTTTTTTTTCTTTCGACGGATTGTTCACTCATACCTTTCTTGCCGACACACGGTCACACAAATGTTGTCAGAAATTCCCCAACGTCAAGAACGTGATGACGTACAACGAGCCGAGAAAAAGTAAATTCAATGATTCAGAGCACTGTACTTTAGGGTCGTTGTCCTGCTGGAAGGTGAACCTCCACCCCAGTCTCAAGTCTTTTGCAGACTCTAACAGGTTTTCTTCTAAGATTGCCCTGTATTTCGCTCCATCCATCTTCCCATCAACTCTGACCAGCTTGACTGTCCCTGCTGAAGAAAACCATCCCCACCACATGATGCTACCACCACCAGCTCCTCCAGAGTTACCATGGGCCTCTTGGCTGCTTTTCTGATGAATGCTCTCCTTGCCCGGCCCAGTCAGTTTAGGTGGACGGCCATGTTTTGGTAGGTTTGCAGTTGTGCCATACTCTTTCCATTTTCCGATGATGGATTGAACAGAGCTCTGTGAGATGTTCAAAACTTGGGATATTTTTTTTTATAACCTAACCCTGCTTTATTCTTCTCCACAACTTTATCCCTGACCTGTCTGGTGTGTTCCTTGGCCTTTATGATGCTGTTTGTTCACTAAGGTTCTCTAACAAACCTCTGAGGGCTTCACGGAACAGCTGTTTTTATACTGAGATTAAATTACACGCAGGAGGACTCTATTTACTAATTAGGTGACTTCTGAAGGCAATTGGTCCACTAGATTTTAGTTAGGGGTATCAGAGTAATGGGGGCTGAATACAAATGGACACCACACTTTCAGATATTTAGTTGTAAAAAATGTTGAAAACCATTTATCATTTTCCTTCCACTTCACAATTATGTGCCCCTTTGTATTGGTCTATCACAGGGGTCTCCAAACCATCTAAACAAAGGGCCAGTTTACTGTCCTTCAGACTTTAGGGGGGCCGGACTGTGACTATTGGGAATAGAAAAGGTCCCAACGTTGGTGGGAAAAATACGCCCAATCATTGTTAAGCTGGGTTGTACAAACCCCCCCTCCCCCATCCAAAGTGACTACCGTCAGTGTCATTAGGAAGAACTGTGCCCTATTGTTGGTATCAGTGGATGAGATAGCGCCCCAAGGGCCAGATAAAAGCAAGCAAAGGGCCGCAGATTGGAGACCACTGGCCTATCACATAAAATCCCAATAAAATACATTTACGTTTTTTGGTTGTAACATAACAAAATGTGGGAAATTTCAAGGGGTATAAATACTTTTTTCGAAGCACTGTAATAGCTTTGTGGTGTCATTGGTTAGAAAGGAAGGGACGTAGTTTTGTGAAGTTGCGGAGGTTGAGGCGTTAAGATTTGGACAGTGATTGGACGTGGTGCTTAAAGGATAGATCGGAGTGCAGTCCAGAATTGAACTTCATATAACATAAAGAAATCTTGACCTGAAGCTAAAGACGTTCACTCGTGTCATGACCTCTCCGAGACCTCCTGCGGTCGCTCAGCACAACTGGAATGTCTGACTGTTTTATGACCTGACCATCTGGTAACATGTCAAAGGTCATCCTTTACCTGCCTTGTTGTTTGTCCATCATGTGCCATTCCAAATCCGGCAATCCTTTCAGATTAGTCATGCTGTCAAAGCTAACTACTGTGACCGATTTATGAACAGCTCGTCTGGCTCTCCTGCCCTCTCCTCTCCTCCAGACCACATACCTAGTACGGGATCCGACACTTTGTGATAGGCTTCTACTGTGTCCAATCACAGCACAAGCCCCCTAAGCCAATCAGTGAGTGCTAATAGATGTCTGCCGGCACCCGCTGATCACTGCGAAGTAACACAGGACAGAGCTCTGGTCCTGTCAGCGGGGATGTGCTGGATTTTGTTTCCCTGCAAAGCACATCCCTTATTAACCACTTCAATACTGGGCCCAACTTTTTGAGATGGGAGTGAGGGACACCTTGTTGAGCGGGGGAGGGGGGGGGTTCCGCGGATCTTAGTTGTTGAGTGCGGGGGGGCGCGGATCAAAGTTGTTGAGCAGGGGGTTTGGCAGATCAAAGTTGTTGAACGGGGGGGTCGCGGGACCACAGGATTTACCGCGAATCGCGGTGCGCGCGGGGAGGGGTACCGTGGAATCGCAGGACTCCAGTCCTAATCGCGGGACCGCTGGATTTACCGCGAATCGTGGGACATTCCCGCGAAATACGGGGCGGTTGGGAGGTATGGGCTTTTATACCGGGCCTATTCTGGCACTTCTCTCCTACATGTTCAAAGCATCATTCTTTTGCTCGAAAATTACTCAGAACCCCCAAACATTATATATGATTTTTTTAGCACTAGGGAATAAAATGACGGTCATTGCAACTTTTTATCTCGCACGGTATTTGCGTGATCATTTTTCAAACGCCCTTTTGTTGGAAAAGAAAATGGTTTCATTAATTAAAAAATAAGAAAACAGTAAAGTTAGCCCAATTTCTTTGTAAAATATGAAAGATAATGTTATGCTGAGTAAATAGATACTTAATATGTCACACATTAAAATTGCGCACACTCATGGAATGGCGCAAACTTCGGTACTTAACCACTTCCATACGGGGCATTTTCACCCCCTTCCTGCCCAGACCAATTTTTAGTTTTCAGCGCTGTCGCATTTTGAATGACAATTGCGCGGTCGTGCGACGTGGCTCCCAAACAAAATTTACACCCTTTTTTCTCCACAAATATAGCTTTCTTTTGGTGGTGTTTGATCACCTCTGCGTTTTTTATTTTTTGCGCTATAAACAAAAGAATGCGTCAATTTTGGAAAAAAATAACACAATATTTTTTACTTTTTGATTTAATAAATATCATTTTTTTTTTTTTTACTTTTTTTTTACTCAGTTTAGACCGATACATATTCTTCTACATATTTTTTTTGCACAAAAGTTCTAGCGTCTACAAAGTAGGAAATAGAATTATGGCATTTTTTTATTTTATTTTTTTACTAGTAATGGCGGCGATCTGCGATTTTTGTTTTTATTGTGACCGTGACATTGCGGCGCACACATCGGACACTTTTGACGCATTTTTGGGCCATTCACATTTACACAGCGATTTGTGCTATTAAACTGCACTGATTACTGTGTAAATGTGACTGGCAGGGAAGGGGTTAACACTAGGGGGTGCTGAAGGGGTTAAATATGTACCTAAAGTGTGTTCTAACTGTTAGGGGGACTCACAAGGGGAGGAGATCGATGTGTGTTCCTCTGTACTGGGAACACACATCAGTCTCCTCACGGCTGACAGGAGGTGGATCTGTGTGTTTATACTGCAGTGACTGCAGTGACTGCAGTCATTTTACAATGGCTCGGTGGGGAAGTGGTTAAAAATCTCCATAGGCAATGCTTTTAAAATTTTTACAGGTTACCAGTTTAGAGTTACAGAGGAGGTCTAAGG
The DNA here is from genome assembly GCA_029574335.1 of Rana kukunoris. Taxonomy (NCBI): domain Eukaryota; kingdom Metazoa; phylum Chordata; class Amphibia; order Anura; family Ranidae; genus Rana; species Rana kukunoris. The sequence continues at coordinate 18,605,797 of CM056057.1, forward strand.
TTAGAACTGTTGCTTACACTCTAACGCATGCAGCGATACCTCACTTGTGTGGCTTGAACAGCGTTTACATGCGTGGGCAGGACTTACCTCTGCTACCGGGGACAGGGGCGTTTTAATATTTTTTTTACTTATTTATTTATTTTTACACTTTTTAAAAAAAAATATTTTTGTGATCACTTTTACTCCTTTTACAAGGAATGGTAAACATGTCTTGTAATAGGAATAGTGTGTGACAGGTCCTCTTTATGGAGAGAGGCAGGGTCAATAAGATCCCACATCTCTCCTCCAGGCTGGAATGCATGAGATTTTGAAAAATAAATCCCGATCTCATGCTTACTAGCCGCAATCGCAGCTTTGTTTACTTCCGGGCCTCCGACGGTCATAGAGATGACTGGTGACATCTGGTCACCGGGAGCCTCTATGATCCTCATGCGACGCCGGCTGATTCATTTTCCGGGCCCCCGATGGCACGGGAGAGCCCTGAGAAGCACCGGATGGCGGCGGGAGGTGGGGATGTCCCCTTCCGCCACCTATAAGAACGGTCAAATGGCAGAACTGCCGCTATGATTGTTCTTATGGTGCGCAGAATCGCTGGCAGAAGAGAAGGATATCTGAATGATGCCTCTAGCTGCACCCATCGTTCAGATATCCCTCCACAAATCTCAGAACGTCATATGACGTCCACCCAGGATTGGAGATCCCCTCTGTGGACGTCATATGACTATGGCTGGGTATTGAAGTGGTTAAAAGCAGCACACAGTACACAAAAACACTGGCTAGGCACACATTTAACCCTTTAATCGCCCCTGATGTCAAACCCCTTCCCAGCGTCATTAGTACAGTGACGTGCATATTTTAGGCACTAATTACTGTATTAGTGTCACTGGTTCCCACAAAGTGTTAAAAATTTCAGTTAGTGTCAGATTGACTGCCGCAATATCGCAGTCCTGCTAAAAGTCGTTGATTACTGCCATTACTAGCAGTGAATGACAAACTGAATGACAACAAAATAAATGAATGACAAAAAACTGAACAAATTTGCAGCAGCACTGTGCACATATTTTCAGTTTATTATACAGTAAAACCTTGGTTTGAGAGTAACTTGGTTTGAGAGTGTTTTGCAAGACGAGCAACATTTTTTCATAAATCTTTTGACTTGATATACAAGTGATGTCTTAATATAAGAGTAGTGTCATGTCACAACTGAGTAAAAAAGAGAAGAGAGGCGCCTCTAAGTGTAGCAATATGGTTACATTTAATGAAGGTACAACATTTAGCAACTCACATGGTTGATGATTAAAAGAGTCACATCTAAGTATGGAGGTATCCGGGGTAAAGCTGTCCACAAAGACCGTCCTCCGCACCACCATTGATGTCGTCCCTTCCACGAGCGCTCAAGCCTCGTTTTCAGATCGCTCTACTGCAGGGTAGTCTTCCCGGTCATAATTGCAGACTGAGGCCGCGTACACACGAGGGGATATGTCCGCTGAAAACGGTCCGATGGACCGTTTCAGCAGACATCTCCGCTCGTGTGTATGGGCTAGCGGACAGATTTCTCCACCCGACAGATTTCAAAGCATGCTTTGAAATCCATCCGGTGGGAATCTGTCCGCCCGACATGTCTGCTGGTTAGTACACTTACCAGCAGACATGTCGTCCCCCACCGCCGCCGCGCCGCCGCCGAATGGATTCGGCGCATGCGCGGAAGTGTTTTACTTCCTGGTGCGGTGACGTGGCGGTGACGCGGCGGCGTCAACGTCACCGCCGCGTCACCGCCACGTCACCGCGCCCGCTGGCGGCGGGGAATTTGATCCGATGGTGTGTACACGCCATCGGATCAAACTCCCGATCGGACATATCCGATGGAAATGGTCCGCGGACCGTTTTCATCGGATATGTCCGATGGTGTGTACGCGGCCTGACAGCGGTGAGAGCCGGTGATCTGCCGATATGCTGATATGGTTCCTCCTATCGATATGGTTCCCCCCTTGACTGCGCAGGCGCAATCCGAGCCGACGCAAATCACAGGACCTGAGCATCTGTTTTCAGGGCGACGTGGAATTCGATGTAAGTGGCCAGTCGACCACGTTTTCGCTCGGATGGCTCGCTGCGCTCGCTCGGCCTCCTGGCTCTTTTTTTAACATCTTCCAAGTCCACAGGGATGTTAATGAGCCTGGATGCCGGCCCGAGACGCGCATGCACCGTGTACACCTGAAGAACAGCTGATCAGGTTCAGAGATTTCCATGGGCTTCGTCTGCAGTCAAGCAGGGAACCATATCGATCGGGGAACTAGCTCGACAAGAGACTGGCAGTGATGAGGACGGTCTATATAGATCGCTTTACTTAGATGTGCCTTTTTTAATCATCAACCATGTGAGTTGCTAAATGTTGTACCTTCATTAAATGTAATCATATTGATACACTTAGGGCCCTTTCACACAGTGCGGACCGTTTTTCGGTCCGCTCCGCGTGTGTCCGTCGGCTCAGTGGGGGGTCCCGCTCAGCTGTCGGCGGACAGGGCGGTCCCCGCACACTGTGCAGGGACCGCCCTGTCTCTCCTCCGCTATCCCCTATGGGGAATCGGATGAAAACGGACCGTCTATCCGTTTGCATCCGATCCAATCCACCGGACGGAAGAAAAATAGGGTTTTCTTCCGTCCGCAAAACGGATCCAGACGGACGCGGATCGTAAGCATCATCCGCTAACGGATCCGCTCCCATAGGGCCCCATTCTAAGTCCGTTTACGGACTTAGAAAAAGCGGATCGTTCGTCCGCACGTGTGAAAGGGCCCTTAGGAGGCTCCTCTCTTCTCTTTTATACTCCGGAGCTCCTGCTGGATTTTGCTTCTAATCCCCTTGGGGAGACTTCCATGTGTGGATGGACATTTTCTGGTTACACAACCTATCACATCGCTATAATCTTTTTATATGGACTATAAACTGAAGGACTTATGAATAAATGGTTGTGGAATGAATCATTTGAGTTTCTATTATTTCTTATGGGAAAAAATGCTTTGATATACAAATGCTTTGGATTACAAGCATGTTTCTAGAACGAATTATGCTCGCAATCCAAGGTTTTACTGTAATTGCATATAAAATAAGGACACCAGGGGCCAGATTCACATACAATTAGATTTGCGTAGAGTATCTGAAATACACTACGCCGCCGTATTTTACCTGGCTCTACGTGGAATCCCGGTAGATTTTTTCCAGTAAACTACGGCGGCGTAGTGTATTTCTCCCGGCGCAAGCCATCTACGCGAGTAGGGGGCGTGAAGCATTTAAAATAGGCGCGTTCCCGCGGCGATCGAACTGCGCATGCTCCGTTCAGAAATTTCCCGCCGTGCACGTCGTTACGTCATTTTTTTTTGAGTAGCGTCGTTTACGGACATTCCTATTCCCGAACGAGTTACGTAAAAAAAAAAAAAAAATTAAATTTGACGCGGGAACGACGGCCATACTTAACATGGGCTACGCACCGTTAGACCAGCAAAAAGCTGGTCTAACAGTACGTAGAAAAAAATAGACGAAAGCGATTGCGAAGACCGCTCGTATCTTCGTGGATCGCCGTAAAAACTCATTTGCATATCCCTTCGGATCAAAGCCCGAAGCCGCCGTATCATGGTTTGAGGATTCAAACTAGTGATGCGGCGCGCGAAATTTGAAATTACTCCTGTCTAACACCAGTTAGACAGGCGTAATTGCTCTGTGAATCTGGGCCCAGATTTTTTAAATGAAATCCGGGGACATTTTTTTTTTAATTATTACTATTATTGGCAAACGGTAAACTATTTTCTAAGCATATTTTCCTCAGATGATATATGCAGTGTATTTGCTAGATTCACGTAGAGCGGCGTAATTTTGTGCGGGCGTAGCGTATCTCAGATACGCTACGCCGCCGTAAATTAGAGAGGCAAGTGCTGTATTCACCAAGCTAAGTTACGGCGGCGTAGCGTAAATGGGCCGGCGTAAGCCCGCCAAATTCAAATGTGTTTGATGTGGGCGTGTTTTATTTAAATTAAGTGGGACCCCACGTAAATGAATTTTTTTACTAACGACGCATGCGCCGTTCGTGGACGTATCCCAGTGTGCATGCTCCAAATTACGCCGCTAAGACTCATTGGTTTCGACGTGAACGTAATTTACGTCCAGCCCCATTCACGGACGAGTTACGCAAACAATGTAAAATTTTAAAAATTTGACGCGGTCCCGACGTCCATACTTAACATTGGCTGCGCCATCTTGTTGCAGCTTTATCTTTACGCCTGAAAACGCCTTATGTAAACGGCGTAACTTGACTGCGATGGCCGGGCGTACGTTCGTGAATACGCGTATCTCGCTGATTTACATATTCTAGGCTTAAATCAGGGTACACGCCCCTAGCGGCCAGCGTAAATAGGCAGCTAAGATACGACGGCGTAGGAGACTTACGCCGGTCATATCTTAGCAACATTTAAGCGTATCTCACTTTGAGAATACGCTTAAAGATACGACGGCGCAGATTCTGAGTTACGACGGCGTATCTACTGATACACCCTCGTAAGTCTACCTGAATCTGGCCATATATGTTTATGGAATGATTGTATGATATTTAATTTATTTATTACATTTCCTCAATTAGATAAAAAAAAAAAAAAAGATACTTTTTAGAATTTGGGATATGACTATCAAATGTTAAGAAGATAAGATAGAGAAAAAACTTGGAGGGAGTAATGGGTGCGTATAGCCAAAAAGTGGGCGTGACCAGCAAGTGGGCGTGGTCAGCAAGTGGAGATTTCTTAATGGCGTACAATGGTGATCAGGATGTCCTGGTCTCCCAATACCAGTAAAAAAGCTAACAAATGCAGCACAGCCCTACACTTCCTTTATACAATTCTACAAATGGACTTATAAGTGCAATGGTAAAACCTATAAGATAATATCCAGTGCAAATCAACCCAATGTATTGTAATATAGTAGTGATTGTGTCACCCCCCTCTGCAAAAATATTTGAGAAATTGCAGAGCTTCAATGTTCAAATAATGGTGAAACCCCCTACATACAATAATAATAACAGAGATGCAAATCAACCAGTTTTATTAGAACATAGTAGTGATGGTGTCACCCTTTCTACTAAAGGTAAGAAATAATGCAGAGCTGCAATGTGCAAATAGTGGTGAAACCCTCTATATATAAACATAGGGGGTCAGATTCCCGTAGAATTGCCGCTGGCGTAGCGTAAGCCATTTACACTACGCCGCTGCAATTTAACAGAGCAAGTGCCGTATTCCCAAAGCACTTGCTCCGTAAGTTGCGTCGCGCGTAGTGTAAATGGCTCTGCGTATCCCCGCGTAATTCAAAGGGGGCGGCTTGTATTTAAATTAAGCGCGCCCCAGTGTCGATCGAACTGCGCATGTGCCGGCCTCAAAAATAGCCCAGTGCGCATGCTCCAGCTCACGTCGGAAAAAGTGAATGAAACCGACGTGAGCGTCGTTTACGTAAATCCCTATTCGCGAACGACTTAGTAAAACAACGTAACCGACGGAAAAAGACGACGCTGACCCGACGCCATACTTAACATGGCAACGACGGAACTTCGTAATGTTACCCCTCATATAGCAGGGGTAACCTTACGCATACGTAAACGACGCCGGGGCGGCGTAAAAACGTTCGAGAATCGTCGGATTAGGCTCATTTGCATAGGCAAATGAAAAATCATCGTAAAGGCCACCTAGCGGCCAGCGATGTCATTACATCTCCGATCCGACAGTGTAATTGTTTTACACCTGTCGGATCTTCACTGTATCTAGGCGTAAGTGATTCTAGGAATCACACGCATAGATACCCAGTAAAAAAAACAGAAACGCCGGCGTATCTCTTTTGAGAATCTGGCCCAAAATGTGCAATTGATGTACATAATTTACATTTTATTCTGATTATGCACAAGGTTGTTTGACAAAGGGGGCGGAGCTCCGCATATCAGCCCCACTCATCCCCAACATCAGAGCTCCGATTTGACTGCTCCACTCACTTTTGGCCATATACGCTCCTGGCTTGCCCACCAATCCCTGCTATGCTGGATAGATATTCACATTTCTGCATGTCCTGCTAGGGCTAGGCTGTCAGCAATAGGTATAGGCACTGCCCCTGAATCCAGATTCTAATAAGCCCCCCGCCTGCAGACCCCCACAACCACCGGGAAAGGGTTGTGGGGATGAGCCTGGCCTGGTACGGTTCAGAAGGGGGGGGGGCCTTTCTCATCCCCCCCTCATTTCCTTCGGGGGGGGATTCATATTGCGCTATAAACAAAAAAGCGCGACAATTTTGAAGAAAAATACAATATTTTTTACTTGTTGCTATAATAAATATCCCAATTAAAAAAAAAAAAAACATTTTTTTTCTCAGTTTAGGGCGATACGTATTGTTCTACATATTTTTTGTAAAAAAAAAATCGCAAGAAGCGACTGGTTTGCGCAAAAGTTATAGCGCTTACAAAATAGGGGACACAATTATTATTTTTTATTATTATTTTTTTTACTAGAAATGGCGGCGATCTGCGATTTTTATTGGTACTGCGATGTTATGGCGGACACATCGGACACTTTTGACACATTTTTGGCGCCATTCACATTTATACTGCAATCAGTGCTATAAATATGCACTAATTACTATATAAATGTGACTGGCATTGAAGGGGTTAACACTAAGGGGTGAGGAAGGGGTTAAATGTATTCTAGGTGGGGGGTGATTGGGGGGGTGCCCGATCTGTGTCCCTATGTACAAGGAACACAGATCGGGCTCCTCCTCTCCAGAGACAGGACGCTGTCTCTGTGTAAAAACGGCAATGAGAGATGATCTGTGAAATCATCTCTCATTCGCCGCACAGATCGCATCGCAAGGGGCCACTCTGATTGGCCGTTCGCCGCGATCTGTGATTGGCTGTGTCCAAGGGACACGGCCAACACAGGGTTTTCCCGCAGCGCGCTCTAGAGCGTGCGCTGGGAACGCCCAAAGGGGCGGCCGTCTTTTGACGGCATGTTGGATATTCAGACCCGCACTGTAGCCGTCATTCGGCTATACCGCGGGTCTGAAGTGGTTAATATACATACAAGACCAGAAGGGCCTGATGGATAGAATCTTAGTTGGTTTGGGCAAGATTTATTCTGCCATAGATGGATTGAATCTTTGTTGGTTCATCAGGGACCGGGCGAGATTCAGTCCGTAAGAAATATTGCAGAGTGGTGAAACCCCCTATATATACATGTAATAAAATGTACAATTGATGTACATAATTTACAATTTTATTATGATTATGCACAGGTTGTTTGACAAAGGGGGCGGTGCTTCGCATATCGGCCCCACCCATCCCCCAACATCAGAGTTCCGATTTGACAGCTCCACTCACATTTGGCCATATACGCTGCTGGCTTGCCCAACAATCCCTGCTATGCTGGATAGATATTCACATTTATGCATGTCCTGCTAGGGCTAGTCTGTCAGCAATGGGTCCTGGGACAGGTTTTGTCCGGGGACAAAGTACTTAATTCGGGGACTGTCGCCAGAAACCGGGGACGCCTGGTCACCCTAATATTAAAAAAAACACCTTACCTGGGACCAAAGAACTCCCATTTCCTGGTACAATAGCTTTCCTCTGTCTGTTAGACGTTTCCTTCGGGACCTTCTGAGTTGGAGGAGAACGTCTGGCCTCCACATGTTTGGAACTGTTTGTCTTTTGGCCAGCTTGCTGCGGCCCTCCATTACTAAGATTCCCTTGAGGTTTTTGGGCCTGTCCATTGTACCCCAAAAGTGTCACCATAAACGCAACGAAGAGCAGCTTCATTTTGAGTAACTTGTCCTGATTCCAGGCTCGGCTCTTGTTGTTGTGTTGCGTCTCTGACCTGCAAAGCAACTGTGCAAACTTCTCAAAGCTCAACCCAAAACTTTTCCAAGATGAAACCTCCCAAGAGAGTTCAGCTCCGTTCCCGTTCAACGAATGTATTTTCTGTCCAAACAAACACTTCCACCGGTTGCCATTCCCCTCAAACGTTGGGTTAGAAGAAAGCCTGGTATTTTTTCTCTACACCTTACAAGTATTGGTTGAGCCAGCACTTTTTTTTTTTTTTTGATCAAGCCGAGGTTTTATGAGAGATTGGAATAACAGCAGAGGCAGTCAGTGCTTTGGATATAAGGTTTCACAGCAGCATCTCTAAGCTAAGGTTTGCGGCCTAGTCTCCATGAATGGGGCCTCTGTTTGCTCACAAGCAACACGCCGGAGAAGGGGGAGAACGAGGAATTAGGCTTGGGCTAATACACAGCAAGCCTTTTCTGCTATTTCCTGTGTAGAGCTGCAGTGTAGACAGAGTTTTGGAAGTATATAGAAATATAACACATTGCAAGTTTACCAGTCAAGCTTATAAGGCACAAAGTTTTATGGCCGCCTATATCCCCACCTGGACATCTGCTCCAATTACTTAAGACAACTTAGAGATTCTGTAAGCCCTGAGTAAACAACGTTAAAGATTTATAAAACCCTTCCTATGTATTTATTTAGGTATCCCTCGCCTAATAAATACAATTTTGTGTCCTTCGTATTGACTTATACGACCTGCCAAACAAAGTGTAAACCATCAGTGCCCTTCTTCGTAACCTCCTTCCTTTAAGTACCCTCAACGGGCCATGTTATGGGAATTACCCTTAGATGAAATAGCTGCCATAAATACCAAGACGCGAACATTGGCCCAGATTCACAGAGCCATTACGCCTGTCTAACTGGTGTTAGACAGGAGTAATTTCAAATTTCGTGCGTCGTATCACTAGTTTGAATCCTCAAACCATGATACGGCGGCTTCGGGCTTCGATCCGAGAGGCTTACATCTTCGTAAGCCTTCGGATCTACGCTGCGATATTTTTGCGGCCGCTGGGAGGAGTTTGCGTCGTTTTCATGCGTCGGGATATGCAAATGAGTTTTTACGGCGATCCACGAAGATACGAGCGGTCTTCGCAATCGCTTACGTCTATTTTTGCTTTTGCTGGTCTAACGGTGCATAGCCCATGTTAAGTATGGCCGTCGTTCCCGCGTCAAATTTTTTTTTTTTTTCCGTAAGTCGTTCGGGAATAGAAATGTCCGTAAACGACGCTACTCAAACAACGAATGACGTAACGACGTGATTTCGCGCAATGCACGGCGGGAAATTTCTGAACGGAGCATGTGCAGTTCGATCGCCGCGGGAACGCGCCTATTTTAAATGCTTCACGCCCCCTACTCGCGTAGATGGCTTGCGCCGGGAGAAAAACGCCGCCGTCGTTTACTGGACAAAATCTACCGGGATTCCACGTAGAGCCAGGTAAAAAACGGCGGCATAGAGTATTTCTGTTACTCTACGCTAATCTAATTCTCTCTGAATCTGGCCCATTGATTTTAAGCGGAGGTCCGGCGTTAAAAAAAAAAAGGGGTTGTAAAGGTAACAAATGTTTCCCCTAAATAGCTTCCTTTACCTTGGTGCGGTCCTCCTTCACTTACCTTGTCCTTCCATTTTGCTTTTAACCCCTTCAATACCGGGCTTTAAAACCCACCTTCTTCCCAGGCCTATTCTGGCACTTCTCTCCTACATGTACAAATCATCGTTCTTTTGCTAGAAAATTACTCAGAACCCCCAAACATTATAAATGTTTTTTTAGCAGACACCCTAGGGAATAAAATGGCGGTCATTGCAACTTTTTATCTTGCACCGTATTTGCACAATAATTTTCCAACAGCTTTTTTTTTGTAAAAAAATTGGTTTTATAAATAAAAAAATAACAAAACAGTAACGTTAGCCCAATTTTTTGGTAAAATATGAAAGATGATGTTACGCCGAGTAACTAGATACCTAACATGTCATGCTTTAAAATTGCGTACACTCATGCAATGGCGCCAAAGTTCGTTACTTAGAAATCTCCATAGGCGACACTTTAACATTTTTACAGGTTACCAGTTTAGAGTTACAGAGGAGGTCTAGTGCTAGAATTGTTGCACACGCTCTAACGCACGCGGGGACACCTCACATGTGTGGTTTGAACGACGTTTGCATACGTGGGCGGGACTTGCGTGTGCGTACGCTTCTGAGCGCGAGTTACCGGGGACAGGGGCGTTTTAATTTTTTTATTATTATTATTTATTTTTTATTTTACTTATTTATTTATTTTTTACACTTTTTTTTACATTTTTTTCTATCGCTTTTATTCCTATTACAACGAATGTAAACATCCCTTGTAATAGGAATGTGTGTGACAGGTCCTCTTTAAGGAGAGAGACGGGGTCAAAAAGACCTCACATCTCTCCTCCAGGCTGGAAAGAATGAGATTGTGGAAAAAAATTCACAGATCTTATTCAAACTAGCCGCAATTGCGGTTTGTTTACTTACGGGACCTGGGCGTGACATCATCATATCGCGCCCGGGCCTCCCACAGTCATAGAGATAACTGGTGACCATCTGGTCACCAGTCATCTCTATGCTGCACATCCGGCGGACGGCGATCATCTCTCCGGCCCCCGATGGGACAAGAGAGCCCGGAGAAGCACCGGATGGCGACGGGAGGGGGGGATGTCCACTCTCGCCACCTGTAAGAACGATCTAGCGGCGGATCCGCTGCTATGATCGTTCTTACAATGTGCACGATCACTGCCGCTAAAAAATGATATCTCAATAATGCAGGCATCATTGAGATTTCCCCCCACAAAGCCCAGGCCGTCATATGACGTCCACCCGGGATAACAGGTCCCCGTTTTGGACGCCATTTGACGACCTGCGGGTATCGAGTGGTTAAATGTCCTTATTTCTTCTGAGAAATCCTCACTTCCTGTTCTGTAACTCCACACAGTAATGCAAGGCTTTCTCCCTTGAGGGGGCGAGCAGGAGGGTCAGGACACTGTGAGTTAGTGGGCGTCCTGACACTCCTGCTTGCCCCCTCAAGAGGCTTTCTCCAGACCAGGGAGAAAGCCTTGCTAACTGTGTGGAGTTACAGACAGAAGAACAGGAAGTGAGGATTTCTCAGAAGAAATAAGGACATTTAAAAGCAAAATGGAAGGATGAGGTAAGTGAACGAGGACTGCACTAAGGTAAAGGAAGCTATTTACCTTTACAACCCCTTTAAAAGTCAGCAGCTACAAACTTTGTAGATGCTGACTAGGACACTTACCTGTCCAGGGTGCCCGCGATGTTGGCAGCCGAAGCAGAGCAACCGCTCAAGTCTTGGCTGCCTCGCCGTCATCCTTGGTAAGGGAATCGGGAAGTGAAGCATTGCGGCTTCACTTCCCGGTTCCCTACTGCCCATGCGCGCTATGTGAATGGACGCGTGTCTCCTGGGTAGGGATGAGCTTCGTGTTCGATGCGAACACATGTTCGCATCGAACAAATCGGGTCGTTCGCGCCAAATTCGAATGACCCATAATTCACTGCGGCGTTGCGGGCTGATGATTGGCCAAGCATGCACCATGACCCCGCATGCTTGGCCAATCACAGCGCCCAAAAAAATGAAGAGACCTAATTGGCCAAAGCCTGGGTGCTTTGGCCGATTAGGGCTCAGGGCTTTAGCACACTCCCAGGCGGCCTCGGAGAGAGAGAGAGAGAGAGAGAGAGAGATCGATCAGGGAGGCTACTAGTTAGTATAGTTAAATTTACAGTTTGTAGAGAACATATTGACATCCCTAGGAGTTGTCAATATATTTATAAACTGTATAGCTTAGCTAGTTCTGCTATTAGTATCTGTCAGGCAGGGGATTGTGCTTGATGCTCTAACGTGTTAGTTAACGTGTGCTAGTTAATTGCACATAGACGCATTAACTGTTACTGCAAGTGTGCTATTTATTTGCACAGAAACGAAGTGGCTCTGACTGTGCGTGTGCTGTTCAATACCACCTGAGCGCATTTGGTGTCACCGCACGTGTGCTGTTACATACCACCTGAGCGCATTTGGTGTCACCGCACGTGTGCTGTTACATACCACCTTAGCGCATTTGGTGTCACCGCACGTGTGCTGTTACATACCACCTGAGCGCATTTGGTGTCACCGCACGTGTGCTGTTACTTACCACCTTAGCGCATTTGGTGTCACCGCACGTGTGCTGTTACATACCACCTGAGCGCATTTGGTGTCACCGCACGTGTGCTGTTACATACCACCTTAGCGCATTTGGTGTCACCGCACCTGTGCTGTTACATACCACCTTAGCGCAGTTGGTGTCACCGCACGTGTGCTGTTACATACCACCATAGCGCATTTGGTGTCACCGCACGTGTGCTGTTACATACCACCTTAGCACATTTGGTGTCACCGCACCTGTGCTGTTACATACCACCTTAGCACAGTTGGTGTCACTGCACGTGTGCTGTTATATACCACCTGAGCGTAGTTTGTGTCACTGTACGTGTGCTGTTATATACCACCTGAGCGCATTTGGTGTCACCGCACCTGTGCTGTTATATACCACCTGAGCGCAGTTAGTGTCACCGCACCTGTGCTGTTATATACCACCTGAGCCCATTTGGTGTCACCGCACCTGTGCTGTTATATACCACCTGAGCGCAGTTAGTTTCACTGTACGTGTGCTGTTACATACCACCTGAGCGCATTTGGTGTCACCGCACGTGTGCTGTTACATACCACCTGAGCACATTTGGTGTCACCGCACGTGTGCTGTTACATACCACCTTAGCGCATTTGGTGTCACCGCACGTGTGCTGTTACATACCACCTGAGCGCATTTGGTGTCACCGCACGTGTGCTGTTACTTACCACCTTAGCGCATTTGGTGTCACCGCACGTGTGCTGTTACATACCACCTGAGCGCATTTGGTGTCACTGCACGTGTGCTGTTACATACCACCTTAGCGCATTTGGTGTCACCGCACCTGTGCTGTTACATACCACCTTAGCGCAGTTGGTGTCACCGCACGTGTGCTGTTACATACCACCTGAGCGCATTTGGTGTCACTGCACGTGTGCTGTTACATACCACCTTAGCGCATTTGGTGTCACCGCACCTGTGCTGTTACATACCACCTTAGCGCAGTTGGTGTCACCGCACGTGTGCTGTTACATACCACCATAGCGCATTTGGTGTCACCGCACGTGTGCTGTTACATACCACCTTAGCGCATTTGGTGTCACCGCACCTGTGCTGTTACATACCACCTTAGCGCAGTTGGTGTCACTGCACGTGTGCTGTTATATACCACCTGAGCGTAGTTAGTGTCACTGTACGTGTGCTGTTATATACCACCTGAGCGCATTTGGTGTCACCGCACCTGTGCTGTTATATACCACCTGAGCGCAGTTAGTGTCACCGCACCTGTGCTGTTATATACCACCTGAGCCCATTTGGTGTCACCGCACCTGTGCTGTTATATACCACCTGAGCGCAGTTAGTTTCACTGTACGTGTGCTGTTACATACCACCTGAGCGCAGTTAGTGTCACCGCACCTGTGCTGTTATATACCACCTGAGCGCAGTTAGTGTCACTCTACGTGTGCTGTTATATACCACCTGAGAGCATTTGGTGTCACCGCACCTGTGCTGTTATATACCACCTGAGCGCAGTTAGTGTCACTCTACGTGTGCTGTTACATACCACCTGAGCGCAGTTAGTGTCACCGCACCTGTGCTGTTATATACCACCTGAGCGCAGTTAGTGTCACCGCACCTGTGCTGTTATATACCACCTGAGCCCATTTGGTGTCACCGCACCTGTGCTGTTACATACCACCTGAGCGCAGTTAGTGGCACCGCACCAGTGCTGTTATATACCACCTGAGCGCAGTTAGTGTCACTGTACGTGTGCTGTTACATACCACCTGAGCGCAGTTAGTGTCACTGTACGTGTGCTGTTACATACCACCTGAGCACAGTTAGTGTCACCGTACCTGTGCTGTTATATACCACCTGAGCGCATTTGGTGTCACCGCACGTGTGCTGTTACATACCACCTGAGCGCATTTGGTGTCACCGCACGTGTGCTGTTACATACCACCTTAGCGCATTTGGTGTCACCGCACCTGTGCTGTTACATACCACCTTAGCGCAGTTGGTGTCACCGCACGTGTGCTGTTACATACCACCTTAGCGCATTTGGTGTCACCGCACCTGTGCTGTTACATACCACCTTAGCGCATTTGGTGTCACCGCACGTGTGCTGTTACATACCACCTTAGCGCATTTGGTGTCACCGCACCTGTGCTGTTACATACCACCTTAGCGCAGTTGGTGTCACTGCACGTGTGCTGTTATATACCACCTGAGCGTAGTTAGTGTCACTGTACGTGTGCTGTTATATACCACCTGAGCGCATTTGGTGTCACCGCACCTGTGCTGTTATATACCACCTGAGCGCAGTTAGTGTCACCGCACCTGTGCTGTTATATACCACCTGAGCGCAGTTAGTGTCACTGTACGTGTGCTGTTATATACCACCTGAGAGCATTTGGTGTCACCGCAGCTGTGCTGTTATATACCACCTGAGCGCAGTTAGTGTCACTCTACGTGTGCTGTTACATACCACCTGAGCGCAGTTAGTGTCACCGCACCTGTGCTGTTATATACCACCTGAGCGCAGTTAGTGTCACTCTACGTGTGCTGTTACATACCACCTGAGCGCAGTTAGTGTCACTGCACCTGTGCTGTTATATACCACCTGAGCGCAGTTAGTGTCACTGTACGTGTGCTGTTACATACCACCTGAGCACAGTTAGTGTCAACGTACCTGTGCTGTTATATACCACCTGAGCGCAGTTAGTGTCACTGTACGTGTGCTGTTATATACCACCTGAGCGCATTTGGTGTCACCGCACCTGTGCTGTTATATACCACCTGAGCGCAGTTAGTGTCACTGTACATGTGCTGTTACATACCACCTGAGCGCAGTTAGTGTCACTGTACGCGTGCTGTTACAAACCACCTGAGCACAGTTAGTGTCACCGTACCTGTGCTGTTATATACCACGTGAGCGCATTTGGTGTCACCGCACCTGTGCTGTTATATACCACCTGAGCGCAGTTAGTGTCACTGTACGTGTGCTGTTACATATCACCTGAGCGCAGTTAGTGTCACTGTACGTGTGCTGTTACATACCACCTGAGCACAGTTAGTGTCACCGTACCTGTGCTGTTATATACCACCTGAGCGCAGTTAGTGTCACTGTACGTGTGCTGTTATATACCGCTGTTATATACCACCTGAGCGCATTTGGTGTCACCGCACCTGTGCTGTTATATACCACCTGAGCGCAGTTAGTGTCACTGTACGTGTGCTGTTACATACCACCTGAGCGCAGTTAGTGTCACCGCACCTGTGCTGTTATATACCACCTGAGCGCAGTTAGTGTCACTGTACGTGTGCTGTTATATACCACCTGAGCGCATTTGGTGTCACCGCACCTGTGCTGTTATATACCACCTGAGCGCATTTGGTGTCACCGCACCTGTGCTGTTATATACCACCTGAGCGCAGTTAGTGTCACTGTACGTGTGCTGTTACATACCACCTGAGCGCAGTTAGTGTCACCGCACCTGTGCTGTTATATACCACCTGAGCGCAGTTAGTGTCACTGTACGTGTGCTGTTATATACCACCTAGCATTAATTACTTTTTTTTTATAGTCCTCTCATGTTGTGCAGGGACATTTCTAAACACGTGCCACTACTATAGACACCCAGCAGGTGTGATATTTAAAGGATTTTTTTTTCACTTTAAAGCGGAGCTCCACCCTGATATTTATTTTTTTTTAAATTTGAAAAAAATAAATAAAAATGAAATGGAAAAAAAAATAAAAATACTTACCCTAAATAGGCTGTTGCTATGCGGAAGTCCCAAATCTGCCCTCATGATCCGCGGTGCTGTTTTCTTCCTCCTCCTCTTCTCGGTGTCTTCTTGTGAATGGGCCGCGCTGCATTCTGGGAACTGTGTGTATCCCAGAAAGCAGCCGGACCATTCACAAAGTGCCGCATCGCTCGCACATGCGCAGTAGGAAACAGGCAGTGAAGCCGCACGGCTTCACTGCCTGTTTCCCTGACTGTGGATGGCGGTGCCGGGATCGAGGATCGGCATCGGCGGGGGCCGTCAGCGCGGGCGCCTAGGACAGGTAAGTGTTCTTATTCAAAGTCAGCAGCTACACTGTTAGTAGCTGCCGACTTTGAAAAAAAAAAAAAAAAACTGCGGGTGGAGCTCCGATTTAAGCATCATTAAAATGGCTGCTCCGGAAAAAACGGCCGTTTAAAAAAAAAAAAATTCCATTGATACAAGACCCGGGTTCTGAACGAAGTTTTCCAACATTTAATTGAATTTTGGTCTTTAAAACAATCGTTTTTGAATTCGAACGTTCGGGTCCCATAGACTTCAATGGGGTTCGAAATATTTGTGCGAACCCGCGGTCTGTTCGAACGTTCTGGTGCGAACCGAACCCGGTGGTGTTCGGCTCATCCCTACTCCTGGGACACACACAAGGTCCCAGAAGACACCGCTCCCCATTTCCCAGGAGGCAGCAAGAGGAAGAGCAGAAAGAAGAACACCGCGGATGAGGAAGTGGCAGATTAGTACGATCTGCCTAGTAACAGCCACTTCTGGTAAGTATATAAAAAAATCACATTTTTTGTAGTCTTTTTGCTTATTTTTAGGGTGGACGTCCACTTTAAAGCATCTGTGCTAGGTGAAGGAAGTCATGAAAGCATGACCTGTTGGATAGGGTAACCAGACATCCCCGGTTTCCGGAGACAGTCCCTGGATTGAGGACACTGTCCCCGGACCAAGTCTGTCCCCGCTTTTGTCCCCGGATTGGATTTGAAGAGGGGTTGGGACAATTTCAAAGACAGACAGTGCAGAATGAAAAAAAATCTGAATTACACCCCCCCCCCCCCCTACTAGCTTAGGGGGGGGTGCATTTTTTCCATTATCTGTGCCCCTTTCTGATGATCGTGTGCTGGTCGGAGCGGAGGGAATATTTATTTAGTTTCGCGTGCATGCCCATTCAGCTCCGCTCGCATGTTCTTCTGCCTTGGCTCAAGTCCCGGCCAGTCGCCTGCCTGCTCACCTCCTTGCCTTCTCTGGTGGAGTGATCTTCCTCCGCTCCCCACCCAGTAGTAGCCGGGGCCCGGAAAGTAAGACTTGACAGGCTGTGGGCAGAGAGTCACTCATACCTCCCAACATTTTGAGATGGGAATGAGGAACACCTATTAGTAAACTTATGTGGGTATAGGACACGCCCCCTGCCACACCCACTTAAAGGAAAATTAACAAAAAAAATTCATTAAATCCATAAGAACTTAATTTTATCACTACTATTCCCTGCAGGTTGCAGGAAAGAAAATCAGACAATGGTCTGCTTTATTGGAAGAAACACCAGGTAGAAATAAAGAAAATGAAGCCCAAAAAAGAAAACGAATGCAGCCACTACATTAAAAGACTAGTAGGTTTCAATATATGACATTTTTCATTCGTGAAATTGGATCCACTTTAATTCTCCTAGTGTAAAACTGGAAAATTATAAAGAGAGTTTGGTTGGTCTGCATGGCCAAGACCGACTGACGAAGACATCTTTCCCAGCATTTAAAGTGTTTGCTTCCTCAGATGTGCTTCATTGAACATTTCATAAAATTACAATTTACGAGAACATCTGCCGTGACAGTGGAAATAACAAAAACGATTATATTCAAACAAAACAAGAGTCTCTGTTTATAGCAACCAATAACAGCATCTTCAGGATGTCACCATTTATTGTTGTCTGTAAATATTGGAAAAGATGAGTTACGTCCAAGCGGAGTCATTCCGCAGGTTTTAAATATCTGGAGATATTTTTTAATTGTATATATATACACAATATATAGTGCCGATCCTGACCTTCCTGGGGCCCTAAGCAAAATTCTGCTAAGGGGCCCCTCTACCTGACCCGTGAATAATGGGCGTGGTTTAAGCATACAATTGGGCGTGGCTTAAAGGGGCGTGACTCAAAGGGGTGTGGTTATAGTCTGAGGTGAACATGGGATGGAGGGAGAAATAAATGAAGAAAGAGAGAGCGAGGAAGTAAAAAAAGAGGGATGGAGGGACAGCAGGCCCAGATCCTACACTGCAATAGAAATATGTGTATTCCAGAAAGTTTAACAATCAACAGATAAAGATCCTCCAAACATCTGGTGTTGGCCTCAGTCATCCCGGAACCAAGGTTGATATGGTGTCAGGATGATTGAAGCGCATTATTTCTATTATTACATTGTAATATAAAATGAAATCATTCAACTCACCAAAATGCAGAATCAGTGGGAGCCCTGATGTCACTGTCCCCAGCCAGCGGAGTGCTTCCTTACATCTCAGGTGTCCCCAGCCAGTGGAGTGCTTCCTTCGAACTCAGGTGTCCCCAGCCAGCGGAGTGCTTCCTTACATCTCAGGTGTCCCCAGCCAGTGGAGTGCTTCCTTCGATCTCAGGTGTCCCCAGCCAGCGGAGTGCTTCCTTCGATCTCAGGTGTCCCCAGCCAGCGGAGTGCTTCCTTCGATCTCAGGTGTCCCCAGCCAGCGGAGTGCTTCCTTCGATCTCAGGTGTCCCCAGCCAGCGGAGTGCTTCCTTCGATCTCAGGTGTCCCCAGCCAGCGGAGTGCTTCCTTCGATCTCAGGTGTCCCCAGCCAGCGGAGTGCTTCCTTACATCTCAGGTGTCCCCAGCCAGCGGAGTGCTTCCTTACATCTCAGGTGTCCCCAGCCAGCAGAGTGCTTCCTTACATCTCAGGTGTCCCCAGCGGAGTGCTTCTTTACATCTCAGGTGTCCCCAGCCAGCGGAGTGCTTCCTTACATCTCAGGTGTCCCCAGCCAGCAGAGTGCTTCCTTACATCTCAGGTGTCCCCAGCGGAGTGCTTCTTTACATCTCAGGTGTCCCCAGCCAGCGGAGTGCTTCCTTACATCTCAGGTGTCCCCAGCCAGCGGAGTGCTTCCTTACATCTCAGGTGTCCCCAGTCAGCGGAGTGCTTCCTTACATCTCAGGTGTCCCCAGCGGAGTGCTTCCTTACATTTCAGGTGTCCCCAGCAGAGTGCTTCCTTACATCAGGTGTCCCCAGCGGAGTGCTTCCTTACATCAGGTGTCCCCAGCGGAGTGCCTCCCCGGGGCTTCATTCTCGGGCACAGTGTGATAGCGAGTGGGCTACCACAGTGTGTCGGCATTTGCCGACATCTCCTGCGGGGTGTCCCCGGGTCCCCAGCGCAGCGATCGCAACGGCCGACACTTTAGCAGCTCCCAGTCCCTCCCATCTGTCCTAGCCGGCTGCCTGTTAGCAGTGTCAGAGCGCTGGGAGATCTCCTTCGAGTGTGTGTCGGCATTTGCCGACATCTCCTGCGGGGTGTCCCCGGGTCTTCAGAGCAGTGATGGCTGACACTTTATCTGCTCCTATCTGTTCCCGGCCAGCCGCATGTCAGTCGTGTTACGGGGTTAAAACTTTATTAGGGGGGGGAAGGGGGCTACCCTGGACCTAACACTAACTGCCTGTTACACTGACACTAACTGCAGTGATCATACATATAATCACTGCATTTAGTGACACTGTGACAGGGGGGAGTGGGGGGCGATCGCGGGGGTTAAATGTGCCTGTGTGTAGTGTGTGTCAGTGTAGTGTTAGTGCAGTGTAGTGTTGTGCAGACTTACTTGTGTTGTGATCTCTCCTCAGCGGTGGTTGAAAAAAACGCTGAGCGAGAGATGACATCACTTCCTTCTTCCTGTGTTTACACAGGAGGAGGAAGTGACACTGCAGGGGAGCGCGTGGATTGGCAGAAAGCCAAAAATGAACCGCCGCCCCCTCGTCCCGGATCGCTCGGCCAGGTAACCGGCCCGCCGCATGTGCGGGGGGGGGTCCCGATTGGACCCCCGAACCCCCTCAAGGGACCAATGTATATATACGTTGATGTGCCTGTCGGTGCCATTCTGCCGACGTAAATGTACATGCGGCGGTCCATAAGGGGTTAAACAATGTCTGAGCCCAACTATTGGCTCAGACACGCTCTAAATTTAGAATAGCGCCCCAGTCATTGGGAGCAGGGCGCTACAGTTGCCTTATGGTTAGCATTGGTTCGAAGCATGCGTGTTTGTACTTTGGATTTTAGTCCAAGGAACTTGTGTGCACACGATCGGATAATCAGAGGGAACACATTTGTTGTCGGAAAATTTGACAGCATGGCTATCCCACATTTGTTGTTGGAAATTCCGACAACAGTTGTCCGATGGAGCGTACAAACGATCGGATTATCCGACAAAAACCCGTCCATCACACAATTGTTGTTGGAAAATCCGATTGTGTGTAGGGCCTTTATATTATAACCAAGACCACATATTTTTTTGTCTTTATGCAATTTCAAATATCGACATGTCTGCAATCTGCTGGATTCTTCCTCCCGTGTTCTCATCTGTGCTAGAAAAACACATTTCATTTTTTGCTTATGGTAACAAGACAGGGAATGACAATGCATTGTGCTCATGTGAAGCAATGATGTAAAAGGAAACCACAAAATGATCTGAAGGAGGGTCTCTTGCGTTTTGTAATGTCCCATCATCCAACCTCCAGATGTCAGTTCACCGATTTCTCTCAATCCTCCCCCTAACCGGCCTGAATCATTGTCAGCTGGTGCCTGGAGCTTTGCCATCTACGTTTTGCAATTCATTTGTCTTTTCAACTAAATCTGTGCTAAACTTTATACAGTTCTACTCAGCTTAAAGCGGAGTTCCACCCAAAAATGGAACTTCCGCTTAATCCCCTCCCCTCACCCTTACATGCCACATTTGGCATGTCATTTTTTTTGGGGGGGGGAGTGGGGGCTTCAGTAGGAGTGGGACTTCCTGTCCCACTTCCTGCTTCCGCCGAGGGGCTGGTAAGGCGATTAGGCCTAATCACTGACAGGTCCTAGACAATCCCCTGTCCAATCAGCGGCGGGCCGCGCTGCGCGCGCATGCGCAGTGCGGCTCGCGCATGCGCAGTGGGTGCCCGGCCGTGAAGCCGAAAGCTGTCACGGCTGGGTGCCCACAGTTGCAATGAGGATGCCGGCCGGGGAGGGGGGGAGAGGAGCGGAGCCCCGGTCGGCGCGTCGCTGGAACGTGGAGAAGGTAAGTGTCTATTATTAAATGACTTTTAATAAACATTACATTTGGGTGGAACACCCCTTTAAAGGGGTTGTGAAGGTTTGTTTTTTATTTTCTAAATTGTTCAGTGAAATAAAACGGATTTACAGAGTAAAACTTTAGTCCGTTCCGCCCCCTTGCTGTCAGTGACAGGTTATTTACATATCTCATGCACTAGTTTCAGACACGCATTATTTTTTAATTCCCACCCCCCACTCCTTTTCTGAAGTCATGTGGTTACTTATCTGGATTTTGACTGGATGTTAGTGATCATAGCAGAATTTAGTGTAAGGAATACACAGGAAAAAATACATGTTGATAAGGGGAATGTAGAGGTGGGCGGGGAGACTACTGACATCACAACTCCTCCCACAGAGCTCCAGACAACAGATCCACCCACAGAATCTGCAGTTTTTCAGTTCTTATAACAGACAGAGGGGAGACGTGACAGGTGGGGATACATGCAGGAGGCATCTATGGGCCAGATTCAATATGCGCCGCGTAACTGTGAAGATGCGCCGTCGTTTCTGTGTGGCCGTACCCACCAAACTAGATGCGACAGAAAACGGGCCATTTCCGATCGGCTTAACTTTCCGACGCCAGAGTCTCGTCAGCGCATCATTTCGCTTGGCACATCAGTCGCGCCTATTGATTTCCCCTGCAAATATGCAAATGAGGGAGATTTCCCGATTCGCAAACGGATTAGCACCATACGCCGGCTACATGCGCCGCGCGTATCTCGTCCGTCCGGCGCAAAGTTATTTCTACAAATAGCTGCTTTATCTTTACTCCAGCCGGCCACAGGTCAGCAGGAGAGCAGCTACAGCAGCGTTACCGACGATAAGAGCTAGCTGAGCACCCCCACTTGCAGGACAACACCTCTGTCCATGCTTGTCTGTCAACTTTTACAGCCATGGAGGAAGACATCATAGGTCTCCATAGCCGAGATGACGGCTGACAGCTCCTGGCCTTTAGAGTTCAGCTTTCTCCTGTGTGTTTGCGGGGAACGGGAGCAGCCATCTCAGAACAAAAGTAACTTCACTGCGGGGAGGGGGAACAGGATATACTTTAGTGCCGGAATGGCGCATCTACGGGCGCATTTAAACGCCCAACGGAACGCATTGCGATGACGTTTCCCGTGAAGTGGTGCCGACGGAAGTTGTGAGCATGCGCACAAGGGGGCCGAGTGAAGCCTCACTTACTGCGCATGCTCCGTGGATGATGCGCTGAACTTACGTAAGCCTCTGCGCTGGGCTCCGCCCATCATTTACATATGATCACACCCACTTCCACTTGCGTCGGGTTAGGCCAGCGCATTATCGTTACTCTGGCGCAAGTTTACACGCAACTGCAATGTGAATAACAGTACTTGCGCCGAAAGTGTCGGCGGAGTAACGTAAATGAGAAACGTTACTCCAAAGTAAAGAAGCGCCCATGTACCTGAATCTGGCCCTATATCTTTATAGATCAGCACTATGGCAGTAGTTTAGAAAGGATGAGAGGGGCTGTACCGTGTTTTTCAGATTTGGTGTTTGCAAGACTAAAACAGTTTTTGTCTGCTAGAAAATTACTTAAAACCCCCAAACATTTTATATATATATATATATATATATATATATATAAAAAATATATATATATTTTTTTTTCTAACACCCTAGAGAATAAAATAGTGGTCATTGCAATACTTTTTGTCACACCGTATTTGCGCAGTGGTCCTACAAGCGCACTTTTTTTGGAAAAAAATCACTTTTTTGAATTAAAAAATAAGACAACAATAAATTTGGCCCAATTTTTTTATATATTGTGAAAATGATACCCAACATGTCACGCTTAAAAATTGCGCCCGATAGGCGACGTTTAAAAAATTCTAAAAGGTTGCATCTTTTGAGTTATAGAGGAGGTCTAGGGCTAGAATTATTGCTCTCACTCTAACGATTGCGGCGATACCTCACTTGTGTGGTTTGAACACCGTTTTCATATGCGGGCGCTACTCGCTTATGCGTTCGCTTCTGCGCGCGAGCTCGTCGGGACGGGGCACTTTAAAAAAAAATTGTTTGTTTTCTTATTTATTTTTATTTATTTTATTACTTTTTACACTGAAAAAAATAAAAATAAAAAAATTGATCACTTTTATTCCTATTACAAGGAATATAAACATCCCTTGTAATAGAAAAAAGCATGACAGGTCCTCTTAAATATGAGATCTGGGGTCAAAAAGACCTCACACCTCATATTTAGACTAAAATGCAAGAAAAAAAAATTGAAATTGTCAATCTTTTAAATGACAAAAAAAAAATGTTTCTTTAAGGCGGCGTACACACGAGGGGATATGTCCGCTGAAAACGGTCCGATGGACCGTTTCAGCAGACATCTCCGCTCGTGTGTATGAGCTAGCGGACAGATTTCTCCACCCGACAGATTTCAAAGCATGCTTTGAAATCTATCCGGTGGGAATCTGTCCGCCCGACATGTCTGCTGGTTAGTACACTTACCAGCAGACATGTCGGCCCCCACCGCCGCCGCGCCGCTGCCGAATGGATTCGGCGCATGCGCGGAAGTCTTTTACTTCCTGGTGCGGTGACGTGGCGGTGACGTGGTGGTGACGCGGCGGCGTCAACGTCACCGCCACGTCACCGCGCCGTCCGGCGGCGGGGAATTTGATCCGATGGTGTGTACACGCCATCGGATCAAACTCCCGATCGGACATATCCGATGGAAATGGTCCGCGGACCGTTTTCATCGGATATATCCGATCGTGTGTACGCCGCCTAAGACGCTGGGCGGGACTGACGTTTTGACGTCACTTCCGCCCAGCAAAGCTTTGGGGACGGGTGGGGGCGATTTTTACCCCACTCGCATCCCCACACAGCTGCCGAACAGACCCGATCGCCTCCGCCGCTACCGGGAGAGCGGCGGGAGGGGGGGGCCCCTCTCCCGCCACCGATAATGGCGATCTCGCAGCTACATATCCTTGAAAATAATTGTATCTTTTTTGGAAATGATGCGTCTCGCTGTTGCAGAAGTTAAAGGAAACTTGTCATAACAAAAACACGAGCACAGCCTCTGGCCAGTAATCCCCACTGTCATGTTGGCCTTCTATCTTCAACATTCGGAGCCTCAGATCCAGGACAACTATGCGGATAAAGAGTTCTGACTTTATTTTGACTTTACAGCATATTTGTTGTTGGTCAGTGTCTTGGAAAGTTTTGAGCCCAGGGGTCAGCATCACAGCCAAGTAACTAGGATTTTCAGAGGGTAAACCGCTATGGGTTTACTTTAACCACGTAAAGGGTCACTAAAGGATTTTTTTTTTAGCTAAATAGCTTCCTTTACCCTCCTGCAGTCCTGGTTTCATGTCATCATTGTTCGTTTTTGCTTTGATGTTGCTGTAATTCCTCTCTGTTCTGGACACTTCCTGGTTGTCTGTTTCCTGATCACCACAGTACTGGGAGCTTTCTCTCTGTGGTCACTAATCAAGTAGGTGTGATTACTGTGTGTCTAAAATCCCACAGCACCAATCAGTTTAGTTTTCCAAACCATCACTGCCCTGTATGGCTCTGTGGCTCTGTACATCAGAGAGACAGGAAACAACAGCAAAAACAAAACTAAACTGTAGGTACATTATATGATTGATTTTTATCTATTTTTAATCATTTTTAAAAGGAATCAGTTAACTATTTAGGGCCAGATTCAGGATGGCGAGCGGTTCTTTGCGGCGGCGTAACTTTTCCTATTTACGTTACGCCGCCGCAACTTTACCCGCAAGTGCTGTATTTACAAACCACTTGCGTGTAAGGTTGCGGCGGCGTAGCGTAAATTGGGCAGCCTAATTTAAAATTCGGCAGGTAGGGGGCGTATGCTTTTTAAATTAGGCGCTTCCCCGGGCTGAAGGTACTGCGCATACGTCGACCATTGAAAAATCCCAGTGCGCATGCTCCGAATTATGACGGTGTTTTCGACGTGAACGTAATCAACGTAAATCCCCATTCACGGACGAGTTACGCAAACAAAGTAAACATTTTCAAATTTCCCGCGGTCACGACGTCCATACTTAACATAGGATGCGCCATCTTTTTAGTGCTTTATCTTTACGCCGGGAAACCCCTTACGGAAATGGAGTAAAGTGACTGTGTCGGGCGGGTGTACGTTCGGGAATTGGCGTATCTCGCTGATTTACATATTCTCGGCGTAAATCAGCGGGAACGCCCCTGGCGGCCATTTTAAAATTGCATTTAAGATCTGAAGGCGTAATACAATTACGCCTGTCGGATCTTTCCTGCAAACCGGCGTATCTTGTTTTCTGCATACAGAAAACAGATAAGCCGGCGCAAAGTGTGAGTTATGCCGGCGTATCACTGATACGCCGGCATAACTCTACCTGAATCTGGCCCTATAGCTCTATACCCTGTAAACAGTCATTTCAGGCAAAACATTTTTTTCCTTTACAACTCCTTTAAGGACCGCCTCCTGCACATTTATGTCGGCAGAATGGCCTGGCTGGGCACAGGCATGTAGCTGTACGTCCCCTTTAAGTGCCCAGCCATAGGTCGCGGGCGTGCACCCACGACCCGGTCCGAAGCTCCGTGATCGTGGCAATGTCACTGATCGTCTGTTCCCTGATATAGTGAAAGGCGATCAATGATGTCACACGTCCAGCCCTGCCCCCCTACAATTAGAAACACATATGAGGTCACACATATCCCCTACAGCGCCCCCTAGTGGTTAACTCCTAAACTGCAATTGTCATTTTCACAGTAATAAGTGCATTTTTATAGCATTTTTTGCTGTGAAAATGACAATGGTCCCAAAAATGTGTCAAAATTGACTGATGTGTCCTCCATAATGTCGCAGTCATGAAAAAAAAATACTGATCGCCGCCATTAGTATTAAAAAAAAATGATTAATAAAACTGCCATAAAATTATCCCCTATTTTGTAAACGCTATAAATTTTGTGCAAACCAACAGATAAACGCTTTTTTTTTTTTACCAAAAATATGTACAAGAATATGTACCGGCCTAAACTGAGAAAAACATATGTTTTTTTTATATCTTTTTTGGGGATATTTATTATAGCAAAACGTTTTTTTTTTTCAAAAATGTCGCTCTATTTTTGTTTATAGCGCAAAAAATAAAAACTACAGAGGTGATTAAATACTACCAAAAGAAAGCTCTATTTGTGAGGAAAAAAGGACGCCAATTTAGTTTGGGAGCCATGTCGTACGACCGTGCAATTGTCAGTTAAAGCGTCGCAGTGCCGAATCGCAAAACCTGGCCGGGTCTTTTACCTGCGAAATGGTCCGGGTCTTAAGTGGTTATAGCGCCCCTGTCAGAATCTAGGAAAATACAGCTGAAAATACTTTACAATAGAAGAGGTATCATACTCACTTATTAGGCCACCCTTGTGTAAGCAGGTGCAGGCGTATTCGCCACTGTAGGTGGCGCTCGGCCGAAGCGACAATGCAGAAGGGGAAGGGAGTTGTAAGGAACTTGGTTCCTCTATGACTTCCTGTGGTCACAGATGTCCAACTGAATGCTGGTGCCCCACGCAACTTTAAGGGCATTCTGCAGGTCTGTCCCGGGCACCTTCACTCTGGGACAATACAGTGTCTCGGAATGAAACTGACACAGGTCCCAGCATGAACCCCTCAGAGCTTAAGATGTGACACCCCCCCCCCCAAACTAGTGAAGAACTACAGGTCCCAGCATAGATCTGTGAAATCTATTGGGTCACACACTTAGACCTCATTGGTTCATGCTGGGAGTTTCAAAATGGGGGGGGTGGGGGGGGGTGGGGGTCACATCTTTAGATATCATCGGTTCATGCTGGGATTTGTAATCCTTTACTTGGGGGGGGTGACCTCCCCAAAGTTAAGGACTTCAGGTCCCAGCATGAACCCCCCCTCGAGCTGAAGATGCGAGACCTCCTGCCCCCCAAATAGTGAATTACTTCAGGTCCCAGCATAAACCTGTGAAATCTATAGGACCACACCCTTAGATCTCAGGGGTTTCATGCTGGGTGTTGTAGTCCTTCAAATTGGGGGGGGGGGGGTCACATCTTTAGATATTAGGAGTTCATGCTTGGACTTGTAGTCCTTCACTTTTGGGGGGAATGTGACCCCCAAAAGTGAAGGACTACAGGTCCAACCATGAACCCCTCAGAGCTGAAGATGCGACCCCTCCCCCAACTAGTGAAGAACTACAGGTCCCAGGATGAACTGGTAAAAAAACATGGGGGGGTCACAATTTCTTTTTTTTATAAAAAGTTATCTTTTTTTAGGAAGGGGGTCCCTGAATGGCAGTTTGGAAATGTGGTCACCCTATCTATGCATGAGATACAGCGGGGAGCCGGGGGGCGCCCCCGCAGGTCCTGTGCCACCCGTGATCATGGTAAAGAGAGGCAGAACGGGCATATGTAAACAAGGCGGATTTGCGTTCTCAGTATTGTCCCGTCAGATCGGCTGTTTATAGTGATCAGAAACAGCGATCTATTTGTTTTCCCAGCAAGTCCACCCTCCACATAGTTAGAACACATCCAGGGAAAACAGTTAACCCCTTGATCGCCCCCTAGTGTCAGCCCCTTCCCTGACAGTGTCATTTATACATTGATCAGTGTGTTTTGTTTTGTTTAGCTCTGATCACTGTATAAATATCACTGGTACCCAAAAAGTGTCACTTGGAGTCAGATTTGTCCACCACAATGTTACAGTCCCGCTAAAAATTGCAGATCGCCGCCATTACCAGTAAAAACAATAAAAAATATATAAAAGTCCATAAATCTATCTCATAGTTCGTAGACACTATGGGCCAGATTCAGGATGGCGAGCGGTTCTTTATTCCGGCGTAACGTTGCTCATTTACGTTACTCCGCCGAAACTTTAGGAGAAAGTACTGTATTCACAAAGCACTTGCTCCTAAAGTTGCGGCGGCGTAGCGAAAATGGGCCGGCGGAATTAAAATTGGGCGGGTAGGGGGCGTGTAGTATTTAAAATAGGCGCGATCCCGCGGCGAATGTACTGCGCATGCGCCGGCTGTCAATGTATCCCAGTGCGCATGCTCCAAATTATGACAGTGTTTTGGAAGTGAACGTCAATGACGTCAATCCCCATTCACGGACGAGTTACGCAAACGACGTAAAACTTTTTCAATTCACGACGGCCATACTTAACATAGGATGCGCCTGCTTTTTGTTGCTTTATCTTTACGCTGGGAAAACCCTTACGTAAACGTCGTAAAGTGACTGCGTCGAGCTCGCGTACGTTCATGAATGGCCGTATCTCGCTGATTTACATATTCTCGGCGTAAATCAGCGGGAATGCCCCTAGCGGCCATTTTAAAATTGCAGTTCCGATACGACGGCGAAATACAATGACGCCGCTCGTATCATAACTCAATCCCGACGTATCTTGTTTTCTGAATACAGAAAACAGATACGTAGGTTAGAAGTGACGCGGCTTACAGTGGCGGCTGGTGCTCAAAATTTTTGGGGGGGCGCAAACGAAAAAAAAAATATTGCAGCCTCACTGTGCCCATCACATGCAGCCACTGTGCCATGCCACCAAATGCAGCCACTGTGCCATCAATTGTCACCACTGTGCCATGCCATCAAACGCCACCACTGTGCCATTAATTGTACCACTGTGCCATGCCATCAAACACAGCTACTGTGCCCATCAATTGTCACCACTGTGCCATGCCATCAAACGCAGTCACTGTGCCATCAATTGTCACCACTGTGCCATGCCATCATATGCAGTCACTGTGCCATCAATTGTCACCACTGTGCCATGCCATCAAACACAGCTACTGTGCCCATCAATTGTCACCTCTGTGCCATGCCATCAAACGCAGCCGCTGTGCCATCAATTGTCACCACTGTGCCATGCCATCATATGCAGTCACTGTGCCATCAATTGTCACCACTGTGCCATGCCATCAAACACAGCTACTGTGCCCATCAATTGTAGTGTTGAGCAGAATATGCCATATTCGATTTCGCGATATATCTCGAATATATAGTCGAATATTCGTGATATATTCGCTAAATACGAATATTCGTGATATATTTTAGAAAAGAAATCATTGCGAATTTGCGAATTTGCGATTTTGCGAATTTGCGATTTTGCGATTTTGCGATTGCGATTGAAATTTCGAGAAATGAGCGAGGGAGCACTCTGATTGGCTCAGAATATTCGTGATATATTACAATACAAAATAATTGAGAATATTCTAGAAATGCGGAATGGAGCACTCTGATTGGCTCAGAATATTCGTGATATATTACAATACAAAATAATTGCGAATATTCGAGAAATGCGGAATGGAGCACTCTGATTGGCTCAGAATATTCGTGATATATTACAATACAAAATAATTACGAATATTCGAGAAATGCGGAATGGAGCACTGTGATTGGCTCAGAATATTCTTGCTATTTTATTGCGATTATTGCGCAATTTCGAGACATGCTTTAGGAGCGCTCTGATTGGCTCATTCTGAAATCGAATATTCAAGATATTTTATAGAAATTTCACAACATGGGAATGAGAAATTGATTGCGGAATTTCGACAGTTACACTCTGAAATTGAATATATGTATTATGTTATAGAAAAACAACATTGTGAATTTCTCGATCGCGCATGCGCAATCGCGCGAACAACACGCGCGCGCGACTACTTCCTGGAACTTGGACACTTGCCAGTTTCATTTCACATTTTGTTGGACAAGTGCCCATTTGCCCAGGTGGATAGTAAAATGGTTGGGAGTAACCTCTCCAAAAGTGAGGAAGATATGCTGATCTGTGTAAGTATTTGAATTATCTTTAACTGCATTTTAGACTAGTTTAAAAGTTAATATATAAGATGAGATATTAGTATTTCCCAAACAATTTGTCTCCTGGTGTTACAAATCTACAAGTCCCAGCATGCCTGTACAGCTGCAGACACCCTGCTTGGTAAATGTGTATTTAGGCACTTTCCTTGCTATTTAGCATAATGAATTTAACATGTTGTGGACACCGGGCTAATTTTTCAGATTTGGTGTTTACGAGACTAAAACTTTTATTTTGCTAGAAAATTACTTAAAACCCCCAAACATTATATATATATTTTTTTCTAACACCCTAGAGCAGGGGTCTCCAAACTTTTTACTTCGAGGGCCACATTCTATATTTTACTCATATCCGCGGGCCGGAAAAATAATTTTAGTAAATAAATCCACAGTAGAAGAATAGAATTTAACTTGCTGTTGACAGCAGAACTGGATGATGGTCCTGTCGTCTAATAAAATGATGGAGCATCATTCAGCAGGTTAAACTACCAGCGTGCATGAGGTTTTACATCCGTGTCCTCACCAGTCTCCCCCACATCTGTGTCCCCACATTGGTGTCCCCATACATCTGTGTCCCCACATTGGTGTCCCCATACATCTGTGTCCCCACATTGGTGTCCCCATACATCTGTGTCCCCATACATCTGTGTCCCCACATTGGTGTCCCCATACATCTGTGTCCCCACATTGGTGTCCCCATACATCTGTGTCCCCATACATCTGTGTCCCCACATTGGTGTCCCCATACATCTGTGTCCCCACATTGGTGTCCCCATACATCTGTGGCCCCACATTGGTGTCCCCATACATCTGTGTCCCCATACATCTGTGTCCCCACATTGGTGTCCCCATACATCTGTGTCCCCACATTGGTGTCCCCATACATCTGTGTCATCACATTGGTGTCCCCACCAGTCTCCTCACACATATTTGTTCCCACCAGTCTCCTCATACATCTGTGTCCCCACATTGGTGTCCCCATACATCTGTGTTCCCACATTGGTGTCCACATACATCTGTGTTCCCACATTGGTGTCCCCATACATCTGTGGCCCCACATTGGTGTCCCCATACATCTGTGTCCCCATACATCTGTGTCCCCACATTGGTGTCCCCATACATCTGTGTCCCCACATTGGTGTCCCCATACATCTGTGTCCCCATACATCTGTGTCCCCACATTGGTGTCCCCATACATCTGTGTCCCCACATTGGTGTCCCCATACATCTGTGGCCCCACATTGGTGTCCCCATACATCTGTGTCCCCATACATCTGTGTCCCCACATTGGTGTCCCCATACATCTGTGGCCCCACATTGGTGTCCCCATACATCTGTGTCATCACATTGGTGTCCCCACCAGTCTCCTCACACATATTTGTTCCCACCAGTCTCCTCATACATCTGTGTCCCCACATTGGTGTCCCCATACATCTGTGTTCCCACATTGGTGTCCACATACATCTGTGTTCCCACATTGGTGTCCCCATACATCTGTGGCCCCACATTGGTGTCCCCATACATCTGTGGCCCCACATTGGTGTCCCCATACATCTGTGTCCCCACATTGGTGTCCCCATACATCTGTGTCATCACATTGGTGTCCCCACCAGTCTCCTCACACATATTTGTCCCCACCAGTCTCCTCATACATCTGTGGCCCCACATTGGTGTCCCCATACATCTGTGTCCCCATACATCTGTGTCCCCATACATCTGTGTCCCCACATTGGTGTCCCCATACATCTGTCTCATCACATTGGTGTCCCCACCAGTCTCCTCACACATATTTGTCCCCACCAGTCTCCTCATACATCTGTGTCCCCACATTGGTGTCCCCATACATCTGTGTTCCCACATTGGTGTCCCCATACATCTGTGTTCCCACATTGGTGTCCCCATACATCTGTGGCCCCACATTGGTGTCCCCATACATCTGTGGCCCCACATTGGTGTCCCCATACATCTGTGTCCCCATACATCTGTGTCATCACATTGTTGTCCCCACACATCTGTGACCCCCACCAGTCTCCTCATACATTTATGTCCCCACACATCTGGGTCCCCACACATCTGTGTCACCACACTGGTGTCCCCACGCATCTGTGTCCCCACATTGGTGTCCCCACACATCTGTGACCCCCACCAGTCTCCTCATACATCTGTGTCCCCACATTGGTGTCCCCACACATTTGTGTCCCCACCAGTCTCCCCACAAATCAGTGTCCCCACACTTGTGTCCCCACCAGTCTCCTCCTACATCTATGTCCCCACACATCTGTTACCCCACCAGTCTACTCATGCATCTATGTCCCCAAATTTGTGTCCCCACATATCTGTGTCCCCACCAGTCTTCTCATACATCTGTGTGCCCACATTGGTGGGAACACAGATGTATGAGGAGACTGGCGGGGACACAGATGTGTGGGGACACCAGTGTGGGGACACAGATGTGTGGGGAGATTGGTGGGGAAACAGATGTGTGGGGACACCAGTGTGGGGACACAGATGTGTGGGGAGATTGGTGGGGTCACAGATGTGTGGGGAGATTGGTGGGGACACAGATGTGTGGGGACACCAATGTGGGGACACAGATGTATGAGGGGACTGTTGGGGACACAGATGTGTGGGGAGACTGGTGGGCACACAAATGTGTGGGGAGATTGGTGGGGACACAGATGTGTGGGGACACCAATGTGGGGACACAGATGTATGAGGAGACTGTTGGGGACACAGATGTTTGGGGAGACTGGTGGGGACACAGATGTGTGGGGACACAAGTTTGAGGCCACAGATTTGTGAGGAGACTGGTGTCCCCATACATCTGTGGCCCCACCAGTCTCCTCATACATCTGTGACCCCACATTGGTGTCCCCATACAACTGTGTTCCCACCAGTCTCCTTATACAACTGTGTCCCCACCAGTCTCCCCACACATCTGTGACCCCAACAGTCTCCTCATACATCTGTGTCCCCACATCGGTGTCCACACACATCTGTGTCCCCACCAATCTCCCCACACATCTGTGACCCCACACTGGTGTCCCCACACAACTGTGTGCCCACCAGTGTCCCCACACTGGTGTTCCCACACATCTGTGGCCACACCAGTCTCCTCATACATCTGTGCCCCCACATTGGTGGGGACTCAGATGTATGGGGACACCGATGTGGGGACACAGATGAATGAGGAGACTGCTGGGGACACAGATGTATGAGGAGACTGGTGGGGGTCACAGATGTGTGGGGACACCAGTGTGGGGACCCGGATGTGTGAGGACACAAGTTTTGGGACATAGATGTGTGGGGAGACTGGTGGGGACACTGATGTGGGGGCACAGATGTATGAGGAGACTGCTGGGGACACAGATGTATGAGGACACTGTTGGGGACACATCTGTGTCCCCATTAGGGCACCCCCTACTGTTGTCCCCATTAAACCCCCCTCCACTGGTGTCCCCACAAGAGCACCCCCCCACTGGTGTCCCCATTAGAGAACCCCCCACTGGTGTCCCCATTAGAGAACCCCCCCACTGGTGTCCCCATAAGAGCACCACCCCCTACTTGTCACTTGTATCCCCATTAGAGCACCTCCCACTTGTGTCCCCATCAGAATTATCAGCACCCGGATGTTTGTACCATATCAGAGCCATTCAGCCACCCTCCACAGTAGTGTACAGTAATCATCTCGCATCAGCCCCCCTCCCTCCTCCATGCATGTGTACTTTACCAGCGCGTCAGACATTACACACACTGGCTGTTCAGACCTGCTGCACTTCCCGACTCCCGCCCCGCCTTAATACACACTCGTTACTGGTTAACAGCGAGGCAGACGGCGGAGCAGGGCGGTGTGGCAACGGGTCTAAAACAAATCATTGGCTGCTAGGATGCCCGTGGACCCAGCAGCCAACACAAACACAGTGAGACGCCGGGAGAGATTGCGGGACCTGCGCTGCATATTGCTAGGGACGAATATTCAGCGCAGGTTCCACAACTAACTGGTGGACCAGTGACTCCAGCTGCGTGCCGGAGGAAATGGCCTGGCGGGCCGGATGTGGCCCGCGGGCCGTACTTTGGAGACCCCTGCCATAGAGAATGAAATGGTAATCATTGCAATATTTCTTGTCACACCATATTTGCGCAACGGTCTTACAAGCGCTCTTTTTTTGGAAAAAAATAACTTTTTTTGAATTGGAAAATAACACAACAATAAATTTAGCCCAATTTTTTTAGATTTTGTGAAAGATAAAGTTACGCCGAGTAAAATGATACCCAACATGTCACGCTCAAAAAATGTGCCCGCTCGTGGCATGGCGTCAAACTTTCACCCTTAAAAATTCTCGATTGCAAAAAGGTTGCATTTTTTCAGCTAAGGACTAGCTCTAGGGCTAGAATTATTGCTCTCGCTCTAACGATCGCGTCGATACCTCACTTGTGTTGTTTGAACACCATTTTCATATGCGGGCGGTACTCGCTTATGCGTCACTGTTTCCTAAACGGAGCCTACAGCTGTTGCAAAAAAACTCCCCGTTATTACCGAACAGCCATTAACTGTCCAGCCATGCTCCTAGTTAAAGTATAATTGTTGTACAGCTGGTGACGGTGAGCTACATGGTGTATCAGAGCATGCTGATAGTTCTAGTTTGTAAATAACATCAACTCCATTATTTATTCTAAATTAATTCATCATTGGGCCAGATTCAGGTAGATGAGAGTATCTTTCCTCTGGAGTAACGCTTCTCATTTACGTTACTCTGAAGACCCTTTCAGCGCAAGTCCTGTAATTCACATAGCAGTTGCGCGTAAACTTGCGCCAGAGTAACGATAATGCGCTGGCGCAACCCGACGCAAGTGAAACTGGGTGTGATCATATGTAAATGATGGGCGGAGCCCAGCGCAGAGGCTTACGTTCAGCGCATCATCCACGGAGCATGCGCAGTGAGTGCGGCTCCACTCGCCCCCTTGTGCGCATGCTCACAACTTCCGTCGGCACCACTTCCTGGGAAACGTCAGCGCAATGCGTTCCGCTGGGCGCTTAAAAGCGCTGGCGGAAACGCCATTCCGGCGCAAAAGTAGTTCCATTTCCCCCCACCCCAGGGAAGATACTTTTGCCCTGTAATGGCTGCTCCCGCTGCCCCCAAAGAGAGGAGGAACCTAAATTATAATGCCCAGGAGGTCACAGTGATAATATCGGCTATGGAGGCATTTAATGATTTTCTCCATGGTAAAAAAAGCAGGAAGACCAGCCGGGAGAGAAAGCAGGCCATCCTGGACACCATAGCTGCCAGGGTCAATGTGCTGGGGTACTCCACCCGGAGTGCTTCAGACATTCGAAAAAAAATCAATGACCTGCGGCGCAAGGTGAGGGGCAAGGTGTCCACCATTAGGAGCCATGAGAGGGGCACAGGTGGTGGTCCCCCATGTCCTGTCACCCTGACCGCGGAGGAGGAGGTGGTCGCCCGCTGCCTGGACAGGGAGCAGTTGGAGGGGGTCCCAGGCTATGATTCCGTAGAGGAAGGCTCCAGGACAGGTAAGTGATTTTTACCCCCTTTTTGGTGTGTTGCATGTGGGGCGGGGGTGGGTACATGTGCCAAGTGTGTGGGACCACCAACATGTGTCTGCTTTGTGTCATCCACAGATGACGGTGCTGGGCCATCTCGTGCCGGCCAGTCCACCCCAACCCCCCAACGGGATGCTGAAGACGAGGCCCTGGGTGCTGGAGACACCGAGGTGGAGGAGGAGAGTGCCCACACCACTTCAGCAGAGGTGGTTGTGGAGGAGCCTGTCCCTGAACAGGAGTTCATTTTAATGTTGGAGGAGTCCTCCTCCTCTGCAGGGCCCTCTGTGATCCCCTCCCCCATCCTAGGTAGCCCCTCAAGGGCGACTCCATCCCCACGGGGACAACCTTCCTCTGCCCCCAGGAAGGCCACCCGGAAGACCAGGGGGGTGTGTGATTTGGTCGAAGACCAGGTGCTTTTGGACCACGCGAAACAGACCCAGCAAATGGGGGAGATGGCTGGCCACCTAGACAGGGTCGCAGACAGCCTGGGCTCTATGTCACAGCTGCCCAGTCGCGTGCAGGGCGTTGTGACCAGCCTGGGGGAGGTGCAGGCTGATATCCGGCACTTGACAGCAGCTGTTCGAGACAACACTGCTGCCATTCGGGAAGAGGGGAGGCAGCGGCAACGTGACCAGCGGCATCAGATCACCCGCCAGCTGAGGATGCAGGCCCAAACAAATTTGTATCTGAGCCGTATCGCTGTGGCATTGGAGGGCATGCAGCCAACAGCTCCCAGGAGTGGCCCACCCGGGGATCAGCCTCCTCCTGATGCCCCCCCACCACCACCACCACCCACTCCCTCCAGGCAGATGAGGAGCCCGAGAGTGCCCCCAAGGAGGAGCCCCCGTCATCCCAGATGAGGGTTTTTTTTTTTTTTTGGTTGTTATATATTTTTGTTTATACTCAGGACATGAGTTTATTTATTTTATTTATTATTATTGTTTATACTCAGGACATGAGTTTTTGTTAATTTTTTTGGTTCTCAGGTTATGAGATTTTATTTTTATTTTTTGATACTGCACACGTTGCAGTGTGAATGGTGTGTGAATGTGAGAGGGTGGCACTCCTGAAAGTAAGGGGTGTCACCCTCGGCCGTGGTGGTGAAGTTAACCCCACGGCTGAATGAATGACGTGTGAAAGGTGTGTGAATGGACAGTGACATCATTGGGGCCTTGACGCGGCGTTACTGCTCCCAACTCCTACATGCTGGACTTGGGCTAATCCAATGCGATGTGCATGTGGTGTGTGTGATCTAGGGACATCAGTGGTGTACACGCGTGCACTGTCTGTGTTAGTAATGTTTTGGTTTAGTGTCCAAAGATGCCTACGGCGAGGACCCTCCTGACTGCTCTTCCATCAGCAGACTGGGTGTCCTCTGGCAGGTGGGGACTGTGTGGGTCGGGGGTCAGGTCATCACGTATGTCAATCTGCAGGCCTTTTTTCATAGCAAAGTTATGTAGTATGCAACATGCACCGATGATCTGACACACAAAGGTAGGGGAATACAATAGGGTCCCCCCGGACTTATCCAGGCAGCGGAAACGGGACTTCAGGAGCCCAAATGTTTGCTCCACCACTCCACGGGTTTTGATGTGTGCTTCATTGTATTTTCTCTCTCCTCTGGTTTGGGGGTTCCGGAAAGGAGTCATTAGATGGGGTCCCAGTGCATATGCAGAGTCACCTGTAAGGTAAAAGACAGGAGAATGTTAGTCATGCATGTGCGACTTCTGTTGTGCATGACGGGAGGGGATAGTCATGCCTGACTCCCATGTCACTCACCAACCAGCCAGCTGTCCCCATACATGTTCTGTTCGAATTCTGCTGGGATGGGACTCTGACGGTATATGAAGCTGTCATGGCTGGACCCGGGGTGTTTGGCACGGACGTGCCATATGAGGCGTTGGGCATCGGCTATCACCTGTACGTTGATGGAGTGCCAATGCTTCCGATTGCGGTATATGTGCTCTGTGGCACTGGGGGGCTGTAGGGCCACATGTGTGCAATCAATGGCCCCGATGGTGCGTGGGAATCTGGCAATGTTGTAGAAATCTGTCATTGCCTTCAGCCGCAGCTCCTCAGTGGTGGGTCTGATGAACTGGTTGGACATGCGTCTGAGGATTGCAGGGACAACCTGGTGCACACATCTGCTTATGGAGGACTGTGACATCCCAGCCACCACTCCACTTGTACGCTGGAATGATCCACTGGCAAGGAAATGAAGTGTTGCCAGGACCTTCACCAGTGGCTGCACTGCTTGTGATCGGTGTGTCTTGCTGGTGATGTCATCCTGCAGGGTTGTGGTTAGTTCAAGTATTACATCAGGGCTGAATCTGAAGAGGCGATACACCTCCTCATCCCCCATGCCAAAGAGGTTCATACGAGTGCGGTATATCCTCTCACGTGCCCGCCTCCTCCGTAGCGAGGGACCCAGTACTAGTCTTAGGACCACGAGTGCCCCTGGCATGTTGGCACACAGAGGTTTTGTTCTTGCTAGTGTTGTTGTTCAGCTTGCTAGTTTCGTCGGTAACGCTGCTGTAGCTGCTCTCCTGCTGACCTGTGACCGTCTGGAGTAAAGATAAAGCAGCCTTTTGTAGAAATAACTTTGCGCCGGACGGACCAGATACGCGCGGCGCATGTAGCCAGCGTATGGTGCTAATCCGATCGTGAATTGGGAAAAATCCCTCATTTGCATATTTGCAGGGGAAATCAATAGGCGCGACTGATGCGCCCAGCGAAAATAAGCGCTGACGATACTCTGGCGTCGGAACGTTCCGCCGGTCGCAAATGACCCGTTATTGGGCGCATCTAGTTTGGTGGGTACGGGCACATAGAAAAGACGGCGCATCATCACAGTTACGCGGCGCATATCCAAATACTCCAGCGCAAGTGTTCGTGAATCTGGCCCTAAATGTCTAAAAAATGGCAAGATATAAAATCTGTCATGTTACCCCTGTCATTGATTAATAAGGCGAGAATGCTCCCAATGTTGAATACCATAGATTTCCGTCATATATCCATAAGGCTTTAAACAAAAGTATTATAATATACTTTGTTCTTCATCTTGCAGACTTTCCTGGAAACCAAGTATGATTTCCTGAACAGGCAGGTGGAGAAGCAAGAAGTGGTGCGGTCTGTCATTGCTAAATTAGCAGGACATCCTGGCGGCCCACCGCATTACATGGCCATTGTCAAAAAATGGTCTGACCTTAAAAGGCGGCATATGGTCAGAGTCAGGCGTCTCCGTGATAGATATCACCCAGGTAAGTTATTGCTGACAGTTATGTTTTTTTTTTCTATAGTGTATTTCGTGCGTGTACTCTAGAGAGAAGACGGACTGCAGGATTTGGGAGTAGACAGGCCTCCCCCAGAGGCAATATGCCACCTTTCTCCATGCCCCTGGCGACAATGGCGTGTGAGAGGGGGTCCTCACATACAGCCCGTCCTACCTGCTCCGCTTTGAAGCCCAACGTGGCAGAGGGACTCCCTATAAGGTAGTGAGAGGATTGGCCCGCTCAAACAGCCCCGTTAGTCCTTCGCCTCTCTTTTTAGAGACCGCGTGGCCAGAGTGCGCGCATGTTAACCCAATTTCGAGTCCGTGTGTAAGTGTGGTGGTTTTTGTGGGAGGGGGGTAGGCGTACTAAGCGCAGGCTTACCTCGCATAGCACTCCCACCTGAGGCCGGGCTGAGAACAACAAACTCAATTAACATGTAGCCGAGAGCGGGATCAGAACCCCTAGCTGCAGAGGTGAATGGCTTGTCAGCGCAGTAGCAATCGCGTTGACCCACCGCAGCTCCTTTGTTGACAGTTATTTAAGGTCATATGTAATTAATGTAAGGGCAGATGTTGTTAACCCAGACGCCATGTTGTGGTAACATATATCACCACCAGCCAAGGTATTCATAGTACTGTTGAAAAAAGACATGGGACAGCAGACAGCAACACAGAAGTTATGTGGGAACATACATTTCCCATTGCTTTGCATGGGACTTTAAACAAAAACCACGACCATCACAAATGGGGGTAGTTAATGGATAAATTAACAATCCTATGCTTTAAGTGGACGTGTAAGTAACATGTGACCAAGTGTTATCGAAATATCTACAGCTGTTATCAAGTGACATGTATTTCCCATAGAGTTGAAGGGATGGGAATTTAAAGAAAAACCCCGACCATGGCAAATGGGGGAGGGTAAGGCTTAAATCACCTATCCTATGTTTATGTGGCTGACACATAAGTAACCTGTGTGCCAAGTTTCATGTAAATATCTTTCGCCGTTTGGACGTGATGCTGGTACATACATACATACATACAGACACGTTGAGTTTTATATATATAGATTCCCACTCAATTCCTGTGTTAGGCGTGGGGTTATCATAGTAATCCCGTGTGATCCATCAGGCCCTTTTTTTTTAACATGATATCGTCTGAACAAAACAAAGGAGACAAAAACAGCTCATTTTACCATTGTGGCAGACCAGCTCACGCTCAGTCCCCTGTAGTGCCCACAAGACCCTTTAATATAACATTTTCCCATTGGTTAACTGTCTATATGAATTAATTTGTATTCATATACAATACAGCAGAGTACACCGAATTTGCATACGTCATTAGAAAATATTTTTCTAATATATGAACATTGTGTTATTCTAGAAGCAACGATACCAGCTGTGCGCAACAAGCGCAAAATGAACCAGGACACTGATGAGGAGGAAGAAGAGGAGGATGTGCCAGAGGAGGATGAGGCAGAGGAGGAGAGGGATGAGGAGGATCAGCCAGGGACCTCCCAATCGACAGCCACAGCTCCTGTTGTGGAGGATGTCCCCCCCCCAAATAGTCCCGAGATAGGAGATATCTGCATGCTGGTCGCTGGAGAGGTGGAGGTGCCTCAAACTGGAGGTTCATTAAGCCTCGTTCAGGAAGGTAAATATGTGCACAAAGATTAATAACATTTCAACAATAAAATGTAGATATAAAAATGCACAACATATAAAGCGCACCCGTCAGATTGCAGAACCATAATATGGTATTTATGATAGAAGTATACAGGTAGTGCAGAATTATTAGGCAAGTTGTATTTTTGAGGATTCATTGTATTATTGAACAACAACCATGTTCTCAATGAACCCCAAAAACTCATTAATATCAAAGCCGAATATTTTTGGAAGTAGTTTTTATTTTGTTTTTAGTGTTAGCTATTGTAGGGGGATATCTGTGTGTGCAGGTGAGTACTATTACTGTGCTGAATTATTAGGCAACTTAACCAAAAAAATAATATATATACCCATTTTAATTATTTCTTTTTAACAGTGAAACCAATATAACATCTCAACATTCACAAATATACATTTCTGACATTCAAAAACAAAACAAAAACTAATCAGTGACCAATATAGCCACCTTTCTTTGCAAGGACACTCATAAGCCTGAAATCCATGGATTCTGTCAGTGTTTTGATCTGTTCACCATCAACATTGCGTGCAGCAGCAACCGCAGCCTCCCAGACACTGTTCAGAGAGGTGTACTGTTTTCCCTCCTTGTAAATCTCACATTTGATGATGGACCACAGGTTCTTCTCAATGGGGTTCAGATCAGGTGAACAAGGAGGCTATGTCATTATTTTTTTTTCTTTAATACACTTTCTTGACAGCCACGCTTTGGAGTACTTGGACGCGTGTGCTGGAGCATTGTCCTGCATGAAAATCATGGTTTTCTTGAAGGATGCAGACTTCTTCCTGTACCACTGCTTGAAGAAGGGGTCTTCCAGAAACTGGCAGTAGGACTGGGAGTTGAGCTTCACTCCATCCTCAACCCGAAAATGCCCCACAATCTCATCTTTGATGATACCAGCCCAAACCAGTACTCCACCTCGACCTTGCTGGCGTCTGACTCGGACTGGAGCTCTCTGCCCTTTACCAATCCAGCCACTGGCCCATCCATCTGGCCCATCAAGACTCACTCTCATTTCATCAGTCCATAAAACCTTAGAAAAATCATTTTTGAGATATTTCTTGGCCCAGTATTGACGTTTCAGCTTCTGTATCTTGTTCAGTGGTGGTCGTCTTTCAGACTTTCTTACCTTGGCCATGTCTCTGAGTATTGCACACCTTGTGCTTTTGCGCACTTCAGTGATGTTGCAGCTCTGAAATATGGCCAAACTGGTGGCAAGTGGCATCTTGGCAGCTGCACGCTTGACTTTCCTCAGTTCGTGGGCAGTTATTTTGCGCCTTGGTATTTCCACACGCTTCTTGCGACCCTGTTGACTATTTTGGATGAAATGCTTGATTGTTCTCTGATCACGCTTCAGAAAATTTTCAATTTTAAGAGTGCTACATCCCTCTGCTAGATACCTCTCTATTTTTAACTTTTCAGAGACTGTCAAGTCCTTCTTTTGACCCATTTTGCCAAAGGAAAGGAAGTTGACTAATAATTATGCACACCTGCTATAGATTGTTGTCATTAGACCACACACCTTCTCATTACAGAGTTGAACATTACCTAATATGCCTAATTGGTAGTAGGCTTTCGAGCCTATACAGCTTGGAGTAAGACAAGATGCATAAAGAGGATGATGTGGTCCAATTACTAATTTTCCTAATAATTCTGCACTCCCGGTCTGTGCTAGACACATAACAAGTGTATAGACATGATAATGATTGATTAATAAGCAACAGAAATATTTTATGTATTTGTTAAGGGTCTTTGAAAACCAATTTTTTTTTGTCTTATATCCGGACAGCTGCAAAAGAAATCACGAAGCTCCAAGCAGTTGTGAAAAAAACTTCAGAAAAATTGATGGCGAATCAAAGAAAAGTTAGCTACCTGCTCAAGCAGAATCAGCAGTTGGAGGAGGAACTGGTGAGAGTGTGCTTACAAATTGAGGAAAAGCAGAAGCGCATGAACACGTTACTTGAAATTTGAGAGGCTTAATAAAAAGTTTTATTTTTTTGAAATGTTTCCTTCATTTTTGAGATAGATTTTTATGTTTTTCAACACATCTAAGTTCACATCTAACACATCAACATCAACATCAACACATCTAACTTCATAATAAGCAAATTCATTTTATACTATTATTTTATTTAACAAAAAACTAGGACAAACTAAAGTACACAGACACAGTCACTACAAACACAAATTAAACTGTCGAAAAATGAACATAACAAAAGCAACCATAGATATAGAGAGAGAGAGAGCGCAAGAAAGAGAGAGAGAGTGCAGATTTGCTCTTGCATACAGTCTAATGGTTGCAGTATAATGGTTGCAGTATAAAGGCCGCAAATCAGGGTTTAACATAAAGTTCATTATTTTAATTACACTTGCTGTTACGATCCGGTCTGGTAGCTTGTAGCGGAGGCTGTTGGTGGATCCGCTGTGCAGAGAGGTCATGAAGCATTACTCAGCATGGAGGAAGCAGCAGTATTATTAAAATGTAATGTGACTAGAAAAGATACAATTTCAGGGGAAATTGTGCGGCGTGGTAATGCCTCCACCAATTCTACTGACTGGAGACGGTGCCCCTGGAGATGTAAATGTGATCCAACCGTGTGTCAATCCAGTTCGGTCCATTGCCCCATCAAAAACTGCTCCATCAAAAACTAGCCCATCAAAACTGCACCATAAAAACGAGGGCTGCGCATCTTCACCCGTCTCACGATTCGATGCAATTTCGATTATCAAGTCCACGATTCGATTCGATTCCGCGATGCATCACGATTGCAGGGCAAGTGCGCATGGCTCTCCCCCCTAAATACTAAAGGAGATGGTCAGAGACTGCAGACACAGTACAGCAGATGGTCAGAGACTGCAGACATAGTACATGAGATTGTCAGAGACTGCAGACATAGTACATGAGATGGTCAGACTGCAGACATAGTACAGGAGATGGTCAGACTGCAGACATAGTACAGGAGATGGTCATAGACTGCAGACATAGGGCCAGATTCAGGTAGATGAGAGCATCTTTGCTCCAGAGTAACGCTTCTCATTTACGTTACTCTGAAGACCCTTTCAGCGCAAGTCCTGTAATTCACATAGCAGTTGCGCGTAAACTTGCGCCAGAGTAACGATAATGCGCTGGCGTAACCCGACGCAAGTGGAAGTGGGTGTGATCATATGTAAATGATGGGCGGAGCCCAGCGCAGAGGCTTACGTTCAGCGCATCAACCACGGAGCATGCGCAG
Organism: Rana kukunoris; assembly: GCA_029574335.1. Classification (NCBI taxonomy): domain Eukaryota; kingdom Metazoa; phylum Chordata; class Amphibia; order Anura; family Ranidae; genus Rana; species Rana kukunoris. Next base: position 18,649,463 of record CM056057.1, read on the forward strand.
TGAGTGCGGCTCCACTCGCCCCCTTTGTGCGCATGCTCACAACTTCCGTCGGCACCACTTCACGGGAAACGTCAGCGCAATGCCTTCCGTTGGGCGTTTAAATGCGCCCGTAGAAGCGCCATTTCGGCACTAAAGTATATCCTGCTCCCCCTCCCCGCAGTGATGTTACTTTTGTTTTGAGATGGCTGCTCCCGTTCCCCGCAAACACACAGGAGAAAGCTGAACTTTAATGGCCAGGAGCTGTCAGCCGTCATCTCGGCTATGGAGACCTATGATGTCTTCCTCCATGGCTGTAAAATTTGACAGACAAGCATGGACAGAGGTGTTGTCCTGCAAGTGGGGGTGCTCAGCTAGCTCTTATCGTCGGTAACGCTGCTGTAGCTGCTCTCCTGCTGACCTGTGGCCATCTGGAGTAAAGATAAAGCAGCCTTTTGTAGAAATAACTTTGCGCCGGACGGACGAGATACGCGCGGCGCATGTAGCCAGCGTATGGTGCTAATCCGTTCGTGAATTGTGAAAAATCCCTCATTTGCATATTTGCAGGGGAAATCAATAGGCGCGACTGATGCGCCCAACGAAATTAAGCGCTGACGATACTCTGGCGTCGGAACGTTCCGCCAGTCGCAAATGACCCGTTATTGGGCGCATCTAGTTTGGTGGGTACGGGCACATAGAAACGACGGCGCATCATCACAGTTACGCGGCGCATATCGAAATACTCCAGCGCAAGTGTTCCTGAATCTGGCCCATAGTACAGGACATGTCAGAGACTGCAGACATAGTACATGAGATGGTCAGACTGCAGACATAGTACAGGAGATTGTCAGAGACTGCAGACATATTACATGAGATGGTCAGACTGCAGACATAGTACAGGAGATTGTCAGAGGCTGCAGACATAGTACATGAGATGGTCAGACTGCAGACATAGTACAGGAGATTGTCAGAGACTGCAGACATAGTACAGGAGATTGTCATAGACTGCAGACATAGTACAGGAGATGGTCAGAGACTGCAGACATAGCACAGGAGATTGTCATAGACTGCAGACATATGACAGGAGATTGTCAGAGACTGCAGACATAGTACATGAGATGGTCAGACTGCAGACATAGTACAGGAGATTGTCATAGACTGCAGACATAGTACAGGAGATTGTCATAGACTGCAGACATATGACAGGAGATTGTCAGAGACTGCAGACATAGTACATGAGATGGTCAGACTGCAGACATAGTACAGGAGAATGTCATAGACTGCAGACATAGTACAGGAGATGGTCAGACTGCCTACATAGTACAGGACATGGTCAGAGACTGCAGACATAGTACAGGAGATGGTCAGAGACTGCAGACATAGCACAGGAGATTGTCATAGACTGCAGACATATGACAGGAGATTGTCAGAGACTGCAGACATAGTACATGAGATGGTCAGACTGCAGACATAGTACAGGAGATTGTCATAGACTGCAGACATATGACAGGAGATTGTCAGAGACTGCAGACATAGTACATGAGATGGTCAGACTGCAGACATAGTACAGGAGATTGTCATAGACTGCAGACATATGACAGGAGATTGTCAGAGACTGCAGACATAGTACATGAGATGGTCAGACTGCAGACATAGTACAGGAGATTGTCATAGACTGCAGACATAGTACAGGAGATGGTCAGACTGCAAAAATAGTACAGGACATGGTCAGAGACTGCAGACATAGTACAGGAGATGGTCAGAGACTGGAGACATAGCACAGGAGATGGTCATAGACTGCAGACATAGTACAGGAGATTGTCATAGACTGCAGACATAGTACAGGAGATTGTCATAGACTGCAGACATATGACAGGAGATTGTCAGAGACTGCAGACATAGTACATGAGATGGTCAGACTGCAGACATAGTACAGGAGATTGTCATAGACTGCAGACATATGACAGGAGATTGTCAGAGACTGCAGACATAGTACATGAGATGGTCAGACTGCAGACATAGTACAGGAGATTGTCATAGACTGCAGACATAGTACAGGAGATGGTCAGACTGCAAAAATAGTACAGGACATGGTCAGAGACTGCAGACATAGTACAGGAGATGGTCAGAGACTGGAGACATAGCACAGGAGATGGTCATAGACTGCAGACATAGTACAGGAGATTGTCATAGACTGCAGACATAGTACAGGAGATTGTCATAGACTGCAGACATATGACAGGAGATTGTCAGAGACTGCAGACATAGTACATGAGATGGTCAGACTGCAGACATAGTACAGGAGAATGTCATAGACTGCAGACATAGTACAGGAGATGGTCAGACTGCCTACATAGTACAGGACATGGTCAGAGACTGCAGACATAGTACAGGAGATGGTCAGAGACTGCAGACATAGCACAGGAGATTGTCATAGACTGCAGACATATGACAGGAGATTGTCAGAGACTGCAGACATAGTACATGAGATGGTCAGACTGCAGACATAGTACAGGAGATTGTCATAGACTGCAGACATAGTACAGGAGATTGTCATAGACTGCAGACATATGACAGGAGATTGTCAGAGACTGCAGACATAGTACATGAGATGGTCAGACTGCAGACATAGTACAGGAGAATGTCATAGACTGCAGACATAGTACAGGAGATGGTCAGACTGCCTACATAGTACAGGACATGGTCAGAGACTGCAGACATAGTACAGGAGATGGTCAGAGACTGGAGACATAGCACATGAGATGGTCATAGACTGCAGACATAGTACAGGACATGTCATAGACTGCAGACATAGTACAGGAGATGGTCAGACTGCCTACATAGTACAGGACATGTCATAGACTGCAGACATAGTACAGGAGATGGTCAGACTGCCTACATAGTACAGGACATGGTCAGAGACTGCAGACATAGTACAGGAGATGGTCAGAGACTGCAGACATAGCACAGGAGATTGTCATAGACTGCAGACATATGACAGGAGATTGTCAGAGACTGCAGACATAGTACATGAGATGGTCAGACTGCAGACATAGTACAGGAGATTGTCATAGACTGCAGACATATGACAGGAGATTGTCAGAGACTGCAGACATAGTACATGAGATGGTCAGACTGCAGACATAGTACAGGAGATTGTCATAGACTGCAGACATAGTACAGGAGATGGTCAGACTGCAAAAATAGTACAGGAGATTGTCATAGACTGCAGACATAGTACAGGAGATTGTCAGAGACTGCAGACATAGTACATGAGATGGTCAGACTGCAGACATAGTACAGGAGATGGTCAGACTGCAGACATAGTACAGGAGATTGTCAGAGGCTGCAGACATAGTACATGAGATGGTCAGACTGCAGACATAGTACAGGAGATTGTCAGAGACTGCAGACATAGTACAGGAGATTGTCATAGACTGCAGACATAGTACAGGAGATGGTCAGAGACTGCAGACATAGCACAGGAGATTGTCATAGACTGCAGACATATGACAGGAGATTGTCAGAGACTGCAGACATAGTACATGAGATGGTCAGACTGCAGACATAGTACAGGAGATTGTCATAGACTGCAGACATAGTACAGGAGATTGTCATAGACTGCAGACATATGACAGGAGATTGTCAGAGACTGCAGACATAGTACATGAGATGGTCAGACTGCAGACATAGTACAGGAGAATGTCATAGACTGCAGACATAGTACAGGAGATGGTCAGACTGCCTACATAGTACAGGACATGGTCAGAGACTGCAGACATAGTACAGGAGATTGTCATAGACTGCAGACATAGTACAGGAGATGGTCAGAGACTGCAGACATAGCACAGGAGATTGTCATAGACTGCAGACATATGACAGGAGATTGTCAGAGACTGCAGACATAGTACATGAGATGGTCAGACTGCAGACATAGTACAGGAGAATGTCATAGACTGCAGACATAGTACAGGAGATGGTCAGACTGCCTACATAGTACAGGACATGGTCAGAGACTGCAGACATAGTACAGGAGATGGTCAGAGACTGGAGACATAGCACAGGAGATGTTCAGAGACTGCAGACATAGTACAGGAGATTGTCAGAGACTGCAGACATAGTACATGAGATGGTCAGACTGCAGACATAGTACAGGAGATGGTCAGAGACTGCAGACATAGTACATGAGTCATGTACTATGTCTGCAGTCTCTGACCATCTCCTGTACTATGTCTGCAGTCTGACCATCTCATGTACTATGTCTGCAGTCTCTGACCATCTCCTGTACTATGTCTGCAGTCTCTGACCATGTCCTGTACTATGTAGGCAGTCTGACCATCTCCTGTACTATGTCTGCAGTCTATGACAACCTCCTGTACTATGTCTGCAGTCTGACCATCTCATGTACTATGTCTGCAGTCTATGACCATCTCCTGTACTATGTCTGCAGTCTGACCATCTCATGTACTATGTCTGCAGTCTATGACACTCTCCTGTACTATGTCTTCAGTCTCTGACCATCTCCTGTACTATGTCTGCAGTCTCTGACCATCTCCTGTACTATGTCTGCAGTCTATGACAACCTCCTGTACTATGTCTGCAGTCTGACCATCTCATGTGCTATGTCTGCAGTCTGACCATCTCCTGTACTATGTCTGCAGTCTGACCATCTCCTGTACTATGTCTGCAGTCTGACCATCTCATGTACTATGTCTGCAGTCTGACCATCTCCTGTACTATGTCTGCAGTCTGACCATCTCATGTACTATGTCTGCAGTCTATGACCATCTCCTGTACTATGTCTGCAGTCTGACCATCTCATGTACTATGTCTGCAGTCTATGACACTCTCCTGTACTATGTCTTCAGTCTCTGACCATCTCCTGTACTATGTCTGCAGTCTCTGACCATCTCCTGTACTATGTCTGCAGTCTATGACAACCTCCTGTACTATGTCTGCAGTCTGACCATCTCATGTGCTATGTCTGCAGTCTGACCATCTCCTGTACTATGTCTGCAGTCTGACCATCTCCTGTACTATGTCTGCAGTCTGACCATCTCATGTACTATGTCTGCAGTCTGACCATCTCCTGTACTATGTCTGCAGTCTGACCATCTCATGTACTATGTCTGCAGTCTATGACAATCTCCTGTACTATGTCTTCAGTCTCTGACCATCTCCTGTACTATGTCTGCAGTCTATGACAACCTCCTGTACTATGTCTGCAGTCTGACCATCTCATGTACTATGTCTGCAGTCTGACCATCTCCTGTACTATGTCTGCAGTCTGACCATCTCCTGTACTATGTCTGCAGTCTGACCATCTCATGTACTATGTCTGCAGTCTGACCATCTCCTGTACTATGTCTGCAGTCTGACCATCTCCTGTACTATGTCTGCAGTCTATGACAATCTCCAGTACTATATCAGCAGTCTCTGACCATCTCCTGTACTATGTCTGCAGTCTGACCATCTCATGTACTATGTCTGCAGTCTCTGACAATCTCCAGTACTATGTCTGCAGTCTCTGACCATCTCCTGTACTATGTCTGCAGTCTATGACCATCTCCTGTACTATGTCTGCAGTCTGACCATCTCCTGTACTATGTCTGCAGTCTATGACAATCTCCTGTACTATGTCTGCAGTCTGACCATCTCATGTACTATGTCTGCAGTCTCTGACAATCTCCTGTACTATGTCTGCAGTCTCTGACATCTCCTGTACTATGTCTGCAGTCTATGACAATCTCCTGTACTATGTCTGCAGTCTGACCATCTCATGTACTATGTCTGCAGTCTATGACCATCTCCTGTACTATGTCTGCAGTCTGACCATCTCATGTACTATGTCTGCAGTCTCTGACAATCTCCTGTACTATGTCTGCAGTCTCTGACATCTCCTGTACTATGTCTGCAGTCTATGACAATCTCCTGTACTATGTCTGCAGTCTGACCATCTCATGTACTATGTCTGCAGTCTATGACCATCTCCTGTACTATGTCTGCAGTCTGACCATCTCCTGTACTATGTCTGCAGTCTATGACAATCTCCTGTACTATGTCTGCAGTCTCTGACCATCTCCTGTACTATGTCTGCAGTCTGACCATCTCATGTAACATGAGATGGTCAGACTGCAGACATAGTACATGAGATGGTCAGACTGCAGACATAGTACAGGAGATGGTCAGAGACTGCAGACATAGTACATCTAAACACGTGGGCAGGACCTTACAGCGTCAGTAGTGACCATAGTAGTCCATAGTGTCAAATAACTAGTGACATAGGTGTCGTGAGCAGCAGCAGTATTAGTAGCAGTAGACAATATAGTGTGAAATGACTCGGGAAAGAACAGCCATGAACAGCAGCAGCAGCAGCAGTGGTAATAGTAGTATAGAGTGGCAAATAACTTGTGACATAGGTGTCTTCACTGATGCAGAGGACTGATGGGAGAAAGTCCTGTGGTCAGATGAGACCATAATATAACTTCTTGGTCATAATTCCACTAACCGTCTTTGGAGGAAGAAGAATGATGAGTACCATGCCAAGAACGCCATCCCTACTGTGAAGCATGGGTGTGGTAGCATCATGCTTTGGGGGTGTTTTTGTGCACATGGGACAGGGTTACTGCATTATAATAAGGACAGGATGTTCGGGGCCATGTATTGCGAGATTTTGGGCAACAACCTCTTTCCCTCAGTTAGAGCTTTGAAGATGGGTCGAGGCTGGGTCTTCCAACATGACAATGACCCAAAGCACACAGCCAGAATAACCAAGGAGTGGCTCTGTAAGGAGCATATCAAGGTTCTGGCGTGGCCTAGCCAGTCTCCAGACCTAAACCCAATAGAGAATTTTTGGAGGGAGCTCAAACTCGGGTTTTCACAGCGATAGCCCAGAAAACTGACTCATGTAGAGAAGATCTGTGTGGAGGAGTGGGTCAAATATCCCTCCTACAGTGTGTGCAAAGCTGGTGAAAAACTACAAGAAAGGTTTGACCGCTGTAATTGCAAACACAGCCTACTCTACCAAATATTTACATTGATTTACTCAGGTGTTCAAATAAATTTTTTCAGCACTGTAAATAGATCAGGGAATGCATGACAAGGGACCCTTCAGCGCCCTGAACCGACGACGGGTGCCAGAAAGTCACCGCCGATCCAGGACTCATTCATCTTTATGAATGTGAGTCTGTCCACGGAGTCTGTGGACAGACGGGTCCTCTTGTCCGTGACCACCCCACCTGCCGCGCTGAATGTCCGCTCAGATAGTACGCTGGAGGGGGGGCAAGACAATAGCTCCAGCGCATACTGAGCGAGCTCGCGGGAGGTGTCCAATCTGGCAACCCAGTACTCCATGGGGTCGTCGGTATTCATACTCTCCGAAGCACCGGCGGACGCCATGTAATCTGCCACCATGTGGGCCAGACGCTGGTGGTGACTGCTTCTGCTGCTGCTGGTACTGGGTTGATCCGATTGGAAGAACATCCTCATCTCTTCCATTAGGTCCCCTGCTCGGCTGCTGCTGGGTGCAGACACCTGCTGGGTGAGATGAGGGGTGACAACTGGAGGCCGGGGAGTTGCCTGCTCCAACCGGCTGACAATGCCTGCCTGCAGTTCCTCCATCCGGCGCTGCCTCCGACTGGCTGGGATGAACTGCTCCACTTTCCCCTTGCACCTGGGATCCAAAAGGGTGGCCATCCAATAATCATCCCTGCCCTTGATGGTCTTAACCCGGGGGTCCCTCCTGAGGCATCTCAGCATGTGGGCAGCCATGGGGAAGAGCGCAGCCCGCTGTGACTCCTCACTGCTGCCCAGGTCAATGAGGTCAGACTCTTCTTCCCTGAGGCGCTGCTGATCACGCTCAGAGATGCCCAACCCCCGGACTATCGGTGCCCCCAACACCTGCTGTCCCTCCTGGCCAGGCCCTGACTCCAGGACGACACCAGCAACCTCGTCCTCATCATCATCATCCTCCTCCTCCTCCTCCTCCTCCTCGTCCTGGCCCTGGTCTCGGTGGAGCAGTGCTGCCTCCTCCTGCTCCACCAAGGCACTCTCCCCAGCTTGGAGCAGGCGATCTAGTGTCCTCTCCAGCACGAACACTATAGGGAGCACGTCATTAAGGCCGACATGCTCCCTGCTGACCATCTTGGTCGCCTGCTCAAAAGGGCCCAACACCTGGCAGACCTGGTGTATCTGCCCCCACTCCGCACAGGTGATGTACGGGAGTGTTGATGCTGGGCCGGCAGTGGGTTGCTCCAGCAGGTACTGCCTCACCGCCCTTCGCTGCTCCCACAACCTCTCCAGCATTTGGAGGGTGGAGTTCCACCGCGTTACACTGTCCACAATCAGCCTGTGAGGGGGCAGCCTGTTGACCCGCTGCCACTTGGACAGGGACGCGGTAGCGGTTGGGGAGCGCCTGAAGTGGCTGGCAATCCTACGCACCCTTAGCACAATGTCACTCAACCCAGGATAGGTGCGCATGAACTTCTGCACCACTAGGTTGAGGACATGTGCCAGACAGGGCACGTGAGTCAGACTGCCAGCCTGAAGGGCGGAGAGTAGGTTGCTGCCGTTATCACAGACAACCATACCTGCCTGGAGCCTTCGTGGTGTCAGACACTTCTGGACCTGAGCCTGAAGTGCGGTCAGCACTTCTTGTCCAGTGTGTCTCCGGTCCCCTAAGCTAACAAGCTGGAGCACGGCCTGACAGCGCACGTGCACCACACCTGAGTAGCTACGGGGGCGCTTGCTGGGAGGCTCAGCAGCTGCGGAGACAGAGGCTTGACGGAGACCAGCAGTTCTCCCCTGGACACCCCGGGGCGGCACCACAAAATCTGTTGCCGCCGATCCCTCCCCGGCGCCTTGGAGGGAAACCCAATGGGCAGTAAAGCTTATGTAGCGCCCCTGCCCATGCCTGCTGGTCCAGCCATCCATTGTCAGATGCACCCTGTCGCTGACAGCGTGATCCAGCGACAGGGTTACATTCTTCACAATGTGCTGGTGTAGGGCAGGGACACCAGTCCTGGCAAAGAAATGGCGGCTGGGGACACGCCATTGGGGTTGGGCCTGCTCCAACATCTGTCTGAAGGGGTTGCTGTCCACGATATTGAAGGGAAGAAGATGTTGGGCAATAACCCTTGCCAGGAGCCCATTGAGGGAACGCACACGTCGGTCTCCGGTGGAGAAGGGAGTGTTGCGTTCAAAGGCGTCTGAAATAGTCGCCTGGCGCTGGACGGCAGTGCGGGACACGGACGCGGAGGGTGCTGTCAAAGTAGAGGTCTGGTTGCCGGTACCAGTACCACTAGTAGAGGGAGCGGGGGGGCATGACCTGCTGGGAAGAGATGAAGCTGTGGCAGGGGCTGCTGTACCCTGCTCACTTGTGGTGGTGGCGCTGCTACCACCACCACGCTTCATCTCGTCATGCACCCGCCAGTGATTTATCCTCAGGTGCTGGTTCAGGGCTGTGGTACCCACCCGAGCCAAATGCTTCCCTCTCTTCACCCTGACTGAACAGATCCGGCAGATGGCCACTAGAGGGTTGTCTGCCACCAGGGTGAAGTAGGCCCAGACAGGTGACTTCAGCGTCACCCTCCCGTCAGATGGGGTAACGCTGACTTGCACCTGCTGGGACTCGGTACGCACAGGTGGAGCTGCCTGCTGCTGCTGCTGCTGCTGACACCTCCTGCTGCCATCTCCAGTGGAGACCCTGACGCTGGTCTCCCTGGTGGTGACCTGGCGCACCGTTTCCACAGGGTGCCTACCTTCCCCGTCGTCACTGTCGCAGTGAGCCGACGAGACAGATGGCAACCATGATGGGTCACCCTCCTCGCCCCCAGAGATGTCAGACCAAGGGCTGTGATGTTGTGGTATGAGGGAACCAGCTGACATGGAGCCGATAGCCTGGCTCCGCTGTTCCCTCACCCACGCCTGGGTCTGACTAGGTGCTGATGTTTCCTGCACCAAAACAGCACCACCACTTTGAAGGGATGTCTCTGGGATACTGACGGCAGGTATCCCATACTCATCGTCCATCCCTTCAAAAAGGTCCTGACCATCAGGACAGAGCGGGAGCTCTGCCCGATGCATGGCCTCCACCAAGACATCCCTCTCACTGTCGCTGTCGAACAGTAAGATGCTGGACTCTTGGGGGCTGGGGGGGGGTACTACAGGCAACGGTGTAATAGTGGAACTACTGGGAGTCGGGACCGACGACTCAGTGGCACTGCTGTGCCCCATGTAGTCCACCACTCCTTGAGCCTGAGATGGCAATATCGGGCGGCTGCCAGATGCAAAAAAATCACGCATGAGGCGGACTCCCCTTCCACCCGATCCTCTAGCAATAGTAGGGGCACGAGAGGTACCCCGTGCTGGCAGCGACCCAGCACTGGGAGTAACTCCCCTACCCCTGCTGCCACGGCCACGGATGCCGCTCATAATTGCTGATGTGTGTGTGTGGGGGGGTAAACTTTATTGGGGGAGGGAAATGTGTGTAAAATGTTTTTTGGTGTTTTTTTAAAAAACAGGCACGCAGACAAAGACGTACACAGACAGCTACTAAACTTTAATAAAACTAGTAAACCAAAGACAAGAACTACAAAAAATAAAAAGAAATGCACTCAACAAACACTAACTGCTTACACAAACGTATATGACTATAAACTAAGGCTACTTTTTTTTTTTTTTTTTTAAAACACTAACTGACAAGGACTACAACTACAAAAAAAAAAAGAAACACTAACTAATAACTTTTTTTTTTTTTAAACACAGAACACAGACACTAAACACACACTAAAGTAAGCTAGCTGCAATAAATGTACACCAACAGTATGTACACTTACTATACAGAAATCTAACTAAAATGAACAAAACAAAACCTAGCTTTTAAAAAAGCTCTTGGGCCTTTCAGGAAGCAGGAAAATCTGCAATTAAATCAATAAGAAGCAGTCAATAGCTAAGCTGCAACTTACTAAACTAACAGAAGTTGAACAACACAGCAGAAAACAAAAATGAGATTTTAAAAAAGCTCTTGGGCCTTTAAGGAATCAGGAAATCTGGAATATGTGGAATTAAATCAATAAGAAGCAGTCAATAGCTAAGCTGCAACTTACTACACTAACAGAAGTTGAACAACACAGCAGAAAAAAAAAAAGAGCTTTTAAAAAAGCTCTTGCGCCTTTAAGGAATCAGGAAATCTGGAATATATGCAATTAAATCAATAAGAAGCAGTCAATAGCTAAGCTGCAACTTACTTCACTAACAGAATTTGAACAACACAGCAGAAAAAAAAAAGGGTCTTTTAAAAAATCTCTTGGGGCTTTCAGGAATCAGGAAATCTGGAATATCTGCAATTAAAGCAATAGGAAGCAGTCAATAGCTAAGCTGCAACTTACTACACTAACAGAAGTTGAACAACAGAGCACAAAACAAAAATTAGCTTTTAAAAAAGCTCTTGGGTGTATTGCTTTGAAAAAAGCAGTTTAGGATTATGAGCTGTAAAATATCCACTGGAATCAGTAAGTACTGTAGCAAATAGCAACCATAAAGGACAATGCTGATGATGATGCAAGATGCAAAATACCAGCAACACAGACACAGTCTCCACACTCTCTAGCCAAGTTCTGGATCTGCAATGAAATGCTGCTGGGAGTGACCTTATATAATGCCCATACAGGCAGGTTCCTATTGGTTGCTAACCTATGACGAGTGTGGAAGGAGAACTGTGATTGGCTCTGATGCAGAAGGGCGGAGTAAATAATCGCGCAATATCCCTATTGCCGAATATTCGCATTGCGAATATTCGGCAATATAAAGAAATCGCGTCTGCTACTCGGACCAAGGTCTCTAATAATAACAGCAATGCTTTTAGACGTCGAAGGAGATCACTAGGATGTGATCTGTTTCAATAATGAGACTGAAATAATCTCTCTGAGGCGGAAGAAAAGATAATCGCGCGATATCGCTACTGTCTCGTAATCGCATTGCGATTTTTCGTGAATATATAACGATCGCGCGATAAGGCTAGTGTCGCAAATTCGCATTGCGATATTTCTATAATATAAAAGGATCGCTGCAGCTACTCAGGCCCAAGGTCTCTAATCATACCAGCAATGCTTTTAAACGTCGATGGGGAGCACTAGGATGTGATCTGTTTTAAAAATAAATTTTGAAAAATCCGAATATTCGGAATTGCGAATATTCACCGCGATATTCGATATATTGCGCGATTACTCGAATATGCCATATTCGAGCCGAATATTCGCAAAGCGAATATTCGTGAGCAACACTAATCAATTGTCACCTCTGTGCCATGCCATCAAACGCAGCCGCTGTGCCATCAATTGTCACCACTGTGCCATGCCATCAAACATAGAAACTGTGCCCATCAATTGTCACCACTGTGCCATGCCATCAAACATAGAAACTGTGCCCATCAATTGTCACCACTGTGCCATGCCATCAAACATAGAAACTGTGCCCATCAATTGTCACCACTGTGCCATGCCATCAAACATAGAAACTGTGCCCATCAATTGTCACCACTGTGCCATGCCATCAAACGCAGCCGCTGTGCCATCAATTGTCACCACTGTGCCATGCCATCAAACAGCAACTGTGCCATCAATTGTCACCACCGTGCCATGACATCAAACGCAGCCACTGTGCCATCAATTGTCACCACTGTGCCATGCAACACAGCAACTGTGCCACCAATTGTCACCACTGTGCCATGCCACCCTGTGCCATCAATTGTCACCACTGTGCCATGCCATCAAATGCAGTCACTGTGCCATCAATTGTCACCACTGTGCCATGCCATCATATGCAGTCACTGTGCCCTTTAATTGTCACCACTGTGCCCCATGCCACTGTGCCCTTTGTCAGCACTGTGCCCCATGCCACTGTGCCCCATGATGCCACTGTGCCCCATGATGCCCCTTTCCCTGTAAAAAAAAATCACTTACCTGACGCTTCCATGTCCTGCCTCGATGTCTTCTGCCGCCGTGGAGAAGCTTCAGCCAATCAGGTTCCAGATTACCAGAATCCGGGAACCTGATTGGCTGAAACGGCCGTCAGTCTTATGCAAGGAACGCAGGTTGCCTGCGCTCCGAGTATAGACTTCCGAGAGCCGGAGGGCGGTAACTGGAAAAGCCTATCAGAGCCGCTGGCTTTGATAGGCAGTTCCCCTCAGCCAACCAGCTGCCGCTATTCAGGTAACCGGCGACCCATGTCCAGTTATATGAATAGACCAGGCAGCTGGCAACAATAACACACGTTCAATGCATTGCATTGAACGTGTGTTATTTGTGAGAGGGGGTGGCGCTGCAGCGCCCTCTATAGACGGCCGCCAGAACTTCGGCTAAAATGTCAAAATGACATTTTAGCCGAATAAAAGTTCTTAAAGGGCCCGTTTTTTGGGGGGTTTTTTTGTGTCTGCGGGAGGGGGGGCGGCGCCTGTGCGTCCCTATGGGTGGGCCGCCACTGGCGGCTTATCTAGAGATAAGCCGCATCACTTCTCCCTGAATCTGGCCCTATAACTTTTGTGCAAACCAATTAATACACGCTTATTGCGATTTTTTTTTTTTTTTATCGAAAATAATACATATTGACCTAAACTGGTGAATAATTTTTTTTATATGTATTTTAGCAGGAAGTAAAAATTATATTATTTTTCAAACTTTTCAGTCTTTTTTTGTTTATACCATAAAAAATAAAAACCGCAGAGGTGATCAAATTTTGGTCAATTTTGTTTGGGTACAACGTTGCACGACCGCGCAATTGTCAGTTAAAGCGATGCAGGGACGTATACCAGGCGTCCAATCACCTATAGGAGAGGACAGGGGGAGAGGGCGGGAGAAGACATGGAGGAGCATGTCAATGGAGGACTCGAGCATGGAGGACGCTGCTTGCCGCCGTCGCCCGCTGCCCCACTGAGACAGGGTAAGTGGCGGGTTGGTCACAGTGGCAGCATTTGATGGGCACAGTGGCAGCATTTGATGGGGAGGGTGGCTGCGTTTGATGGGCACAGTGGCTGCGTTTGGCACAGTGGCTGTGTTTTGCACAGTGGCCGCATTTGATGGGCACAGCGAGGCTCCGTTTGGCACAGTGGCTGCGTTTGATGGGCATAGTGAAACTGAAATTGATGTTTTTTTTTCAGAATCTTTCAGTCCCCCCTACAAAAATTTTGAGCACCAGCTGCCACAGGAAGGGGGTAAAACCTTCCAGAGGGAACGTGATTAAAGGTCAGGCAGGTCAGAAGCGCATTATGGTTTTCTAGGGTGAGCTAAAACCTACGGCAAACTGTTTTCTTTATCCAGTTTAGCCTTCCTATTCTCCAAGAATACAATTATTTTCTTACATTTTTAAATATAATTGTATATGTCACATTGTACGAACCTTTTACATAGCATTGTGGCGTTGCATGTGTTTATATAAAAAAAAAAAAAAAATCTGTAAATGAAACAATGAGCAAAATAAAAAATGGCATATGTGGCGACTTCTTCCAATAGCATTAACACGGCAGTTTTTTGTTTTCTCTGTATTACATTTTTGTTCTTGGATTTTCTTTAAAATACATTATATCTAAAGTCCAATTTTTTTTTATTTTGGATAAAGGTCAAAAATAGTTAAAAAAAAACCCGGCCAGGTTTTTTTTTTTTTTTGCCATCTGTGTCCCATTCCTCTGTAGACACAACAAGAAGTGAAAGGAGATCTCCAAAGTGAGGTCAATCCCTTTTTTAGAGGGTTGTAACTGAAACTAATGCCCCCGCTGGATGATAGCCCTCAAAATTTTCGATGTTCCCTCACTTTTAGTCCCAGAGGTAATGGTCCCCAGGGCAAATTGAGTAAACATAATGGTTTTAGAAACATTTTACGTCTACGGGTTTTTAAAGTGGATTTTTTTCTCCAAAAAACGCGTTTGAAAAACTGCTGCGCAAATACCGTGTGACATAAAAAAAAATGCAATACCCACCATTTTTATTCTCTGCTTAAAAAAATTAATGTCTGGGGGTTCTAAGTAATTTTTTAGCAAAAAAAAATGTAGATTTTTTACATATGTGAGAAGTGTCAGAATTAGCCCGGTTTTAAAGTGGATGTTACACAGACCATAGAGCACACTGGGCAAAATATAGAGGAACAGATCCGTCCATTTCACTCCTGCCACCACTGGCATTAAGCAGCTGCAGAAGAGAATTGGATGGATTGGTTCCTCTATATGCCGCCCAAGACTGTGGCTCCCCAGCAGCTGCAGGGCACTGAACTGAGAGGGTCTCTCTCTCACAGCCCAGAGCCAGCACTGACCGTCCCCTCCCTATGGACAGGAGAGGAGAGAGAGAGCTGGTTCTGCTACTTCTCCTGTGTCTACCCTGCTTGAAGCCCAGCAGCCAGAAGAGGAAAGGTGCAGCCTGCCAATCCATCCATCTGTGTGTCTATCTGTCTGTCTCTCTCTCCCCCTCCCTGTCTCTGTCTCTCTCTTTATGTCTCTCTCGCCCCCTCTTTCTTTTCTCTCCCCCTCCCTGTCTCTCTCCCCCTTCTTGTCTCTCTCCCTCCCAATCTCTTCCCCCTCCCTGTTTCTCCCCTCCCTCTCTCCCTGTCCCTCTCTCTCTGCCTCTCTCTTCTCTCTCTCTCTTCTTTCTCTATGTCCCGCTGTCTCTTTTCTCTTTGTCTCTCTCTCTATCCCTCTCTCTCTCTCCTCTCTCTCTCTCTTCTCTCTCCCTATTGCTTCCCTCTCTCTATGTCTAATCTCTCTCTGTCTCTTCTCTCTCTCTCTGTCTATTCTCTCTCTGTCTCTCTCTCTCTCTCTCTCTCTCTCCGTCTCTTCTCTCTCTCTCTCTCTGTCTCTTCTCTCTCTGTGTCTCTTCTCTCTGTGTCTCTTCTCTCTCTCTGTCTCTTCTTTATGTCTCTCTACTCTTCTCTCTCTGTATGTCTCTGTCTCTCTTCTCTCTCTCGCTGTCTCTGTCTCCATCTCTCTCTCTGTCTCTTCTCTCTCTCTTCTCTCTCTCTCTCTATGTCTCTTCTCTCTCTCTCTGTCTCTCTTCTCTCTCTCTCTCTCTCTCTCTGTCTCTTCTCTATGTCTCTCTACTCTTCTCTCTCTGTATGTCTCTGTCTCTCTTCTCTCTTCTCTCTCTCGCTGTCTCTGTCTCCATCTCTCTCTCTGTCTCTTCTCTCTCTCTTCTCTCTCTCTCTCTATGTCTCTTCTCTCTCTCTCTGTCTCTCTTCTCTCTCTCTCTCTCTCTCTCTGTCTCTTCTCTATGTCTCTCTTCTCTTCTCTCTCTGTATGTCTCTCTTCTCTCTTCTCTCTCTCGCTGTCTCTGTCTCCGTCTCTCTCTCTGTCTCTTCTCTCGCTCTCTGTCTCTCTCTCTATGTCTCTGTCTCCGACACTCTCTCTCTCTCTCCCTATCTTTCTGTCTCTGTCTCTCACTTTTCATCAGTCTGGGCCTGATGCTGCATAATTAACAAAGATATATAAAAACCTGTAATAAATAAATCGTTAGTGTGCTGGGTGAGACATGTGGACCCCTTTCATGCCGGTGCATTCCAGAAAAAAGGTTTAAATGAATGAGCTGGCCAGTGTCTTAGGTGTCACAACGACACAAATGCACAGCAAAGACCCATAAACATAATGAAAACCCTTTATTGTGCCAGCCTGTCCACACTTACAGGAAATCTGTCCCTCTAGACTGCTGTTAGTTTTGCCCGATGCCAAGTCCCCTTGGCACAGAAGGTTACAATATTATGGTGTTATTTAGAATAGCAATCAGTGGATGTTCTCCGTTCCCAGAAATGACTTTGTGACTTGGCGAATGGATCGGTAATTGTATAGCGTCTGTGTAACTTTTCTGCTACATTTTCAGCCATATGTTGAGGCCAATTTGTGAATACAAAGGGGATAGGAAAGTCGTGGGACACTTGAAGATCCTTGTAGCTGTTACTGGTTAAGCTGGAAAGAGCGCCAGATTGGTTTGGTAAGCCCATGCCCGGGAGGACGGCATTGTGTGATCATTACAACAGCGAAGCATGTTCATTACTTTTTTTTTGCCATGAACATAACCAGGGTGGGGTTGGTTTGAAGATTATATGTGGTAGCAAAAAAGTTTGGCTCATCGATACTGACATTTTCAAGATGGGCAAAGCTGGCAGATTACTATACTGCTTGTAGGTGGGCCTAGGCCCTGTGTACCCAATCAGAGAAAGACCACACTCACACAGTGCTTGTGTCAGGGCCCTGGCGCCGGCTCCCGGCGCGCCCCTGGTGTGCGCGAGCGTGTCCGCGCTCGTGCGCGTGCACCGGAGGTGCGCGCGCGTGCGCGGGTGGTGCGCGCGCGGCGGGAGCGCGCGCGTGCACGTTGGCGCGAGTCTTTGGCGCCAATGTGCCTTTAAAAGGCAGTCAGATACAGCAGCCCCTTGCTGTCTGATCTGCCAAAATACCCTGTGATTTAAACCTGAATCTGTATCTGAATTACCTGACCTGATATTGACCCGGCTACGTTTGACTCTCCGTACCTCTCCAATCCTGACCTCGGCCTGCTTGGACTTACCTTCTGTTACCGTTACCACCGCTGCCAGATCTTCTGCCTGAACACCCGACTACGTCTGCCTGTTTAACCCTTCGCCTGCTCTCGTGTTTGACCTCGGCCTGCCTGACCCAGCTTACGTCTCATCCTCCTGTTTACTTCGCTCTGCACCAGTCCCGAAGTCGCCTGCCGTCCGCACCAAGGTCACCTGCCAAGTCGCATCGGGATCGCTAACCTCTGCATCTGCCTTCATACCACCAGCTCCCGTATCAGAGTGCCTGTTCCTTCCTTGTTCCAGTGACCCCGGAAGAACCTGTACCGTGCTGACCTGACCTGCACCATCATCCAGGCACCCTTACCCCGCTGCGCTCCCGAGCCGCTGTTCCCAAATCCAGCGTCTCCCGAACCAGCGCCGTACGAGAGGCCACCTCCTGCGACTAGGATCTGACAACCAGGTATACACCATACGTAACAGTATCAGACAGCCATTATGTCAGATCCTGCAGGAGTAGCCCCCGCTGTGGACGAGATTTGCAAACATCTGGCATCCCTCACACAAGCTGTCAAGAACCTGCAAGATGGATATATGAGGTTAGAGGGACAAGTCCAAAACCTGTCGGGCTCCAGCGATGCAACTTCCGCAACCTCCACTAGATCTTCTCCGACGGGCTCCGCCCCCTCAGTGGTGATGCTCCCACCCGAACCCAGAGTTCCTATCCCAGAACGGTTCTCAGGTGATCGGGCGAAGTTCCGGGCCTTCCGCAACGCCTGTGAGCTGTATTTTGCCTTGCAACCTCGGACTTTCTCTTTGGAAGCTACCAAGGTGGGGTTTGTGATCTCCCTCCTCCAAAATGAGCCGCAGACCTGGGCCCACCGACTGCTGCAAGAAGACAATGTTCAGACCCAGTCCCTGCAAGCCTTCTTTGAAGCCATGGCTCTGCTGTACGACGATCCTCAACGGACCGCCACTGCTGAATCTGCCCTACTCGCGCTCCAGCAAGGCCGTAGGGCAGTTGAGGACTATGTTTCAGACTTTAGACACTGGAGCACGGATACACTCTGGAATGACGCGGCCCTCAGACATCAATTCCGCTTGGGCCTTTCCGAAGGTCTCAAGGATGAGCTTGCCCGGGTAGGGGTGCCAGAGACTCTTGAAGACCTAATCACTAAAGCCATCCAGATTGACCGTAGACTCCGTGAACGCCGGGCCGAGCGTTCCTCTCAGCCAAACCGGCCTGTGTGGATGACCACTAGGGCACCGATGCCCGCCTCCCGCTACTTACCTCCTACCAGCATGAATTCTTCCAGTGCCCCTCCAGACACCTCCGAACCCATGCAACTCGGCCTCATGCGACCAACGCTGCCACCTGAAGAACGGGCACGTCGCCGCCAACTAAACCTGTGCCTTTACTGCGGCGGGACCGGTCACTACGTGAGCAATTGTCCCACCAAGATGCGTAAGTGCCCTTCTCCGAATCCTGTTAATCTGTCAACCCTGCCTACCCGTGCTTCCCACCTTGCTCTTCTTCTCTCGTTTCAGCTTCAGGAAAAGACAGTGCCAGTCAACGCCATCATTGACTCAGGGGCATGCAGCTGTTTCATCGACTCTGCCTTCGCTGACCTCCACCACATACCATTACGTAAAAAGACCCATGAACTCACCGTCTTCCTGGCCGATGGCTCCCGCATAAATTCAGGACAAGTTACCCAAGAGACTCTTCCCTTGATCACCACGATTCTTCCCCTACATAAGGAACTACTCACTCTAGATGTTATCTCCTCACCTCTGTTCCCTGTGATCTTGGGCCTACCCTGGCTCCAGGCCCACGATCCTGTAATCAACTGGAGTTCTGGAAAGGTGTCATTCGGTTCTTCCTACTGTCAACAATTCTGCATACCGGCTCCCCCTGCTCTACTTTGTATGGACATTGACCCCAACTTGCTCCAGTCCATCCCGGAGCCATACCATGAATTTGCCGATGTCTTCAGCAAGAAGGGAGCCGACTCCCTTCCGCCTCATCGTCCATACGATTGTCCAATCGAGCTCCTCCCAGGGGCTGAAATTCCCTTTGGACGCATCTTCCCGCTGTCCGAGAAGGAACAGGAGGCCCTGAAGGTGTATATCGACGAAAATCTGAGTAAAGGGTTCATTCGCCCGTCTACCTCCCCAGCAGGCGCAGGAATATTTTTCGTCAGTAAAAAGGATCAATCTCTCCGCCCATGCGTAGACTACCGGGAATTGAATAACATTACAATAAAAAACCGCTACCCATTGCCTCTGATACCGGAACTTTTTCATAAATTAAGATCTGCCACCATCTTCACCAAGCTGGACCTGAGGGGAGCGTACAACTTAATCCGCATTCGGGACGGGGATGAGTGGAAGACGGCTTTTCGTACCCGTTTTGGACATTATGAGTATCTGGTCATGCCTTTTGGTCTGTGCAATGCACCCGCGACTTTCCAACACTTCATCAACGATGTGCTTAGAGACTTTCTTGACATTTTCGTTATCGTCTACTTAGACGACATATTGGTCTTCTCCGGATCACTGGACAAACACCGCGAACACGTCCGCAGGGTCCTAAATCGCCTCCGTCTACATAGACTATATGCCAAAGTCGAAAAATGTGAATTCGAACAACAAACCATTCAGTTCCTTGGCCTGATCTTATCCCCTACAGGAATTAAGATGGACCCCAACAAAGTGTCCGCCATACTTGACTGGCCAGCACCCCTGGACAAGAAGGGGGTACAACGATTTGTGGGATTCGCAAATTTTTACAGAAGGTTTATCAGAAATTTTTCCGCGATTATCTCGCCAATCACGCAATTAACCAAACAGAACCAACGTTTCCAGTGGAATCCAGAAGCCCAAAAGGCCTTCGATACACTTAAAGGACTGTTTACATCTGCCCCGATTCTTAGCCACCCCGACCCGGCATTACCCTACCTCCTTGAAGTAGACGCATCCGAGGTAGCAGTGGGCGCTATTATCTCCCAACGCCAGGGGAACAAAGATCTGATGCATCCTGTGGGCTTCTTCTCCCGAAAACTCTCCCCAGCGGAGAGGAATTATGATGTTGGTGACCGGGAACTACTCGCCATCAAGGCTGCATTGGAGGAATGGAGGTACCTTCTGGAGGGCGCTGCACATCCGGTCTTGATCTATACGGATCACAAGAACTTAGAATACTTAAGATCCGCAAAACGCTTGAAACCCCGACAGGCCCGATGGGCATTATTCTTTTCTCGTTTTTCCTTCCACATCACGTATCGCCCCGGCTCAAAAAACATCAAGCCAGACGCATTATCACGGATGCACGATAATCCCAAGGACTTACCTGCCCCTGACACCATTCTTCCGGCCGGGAACTTTCTACTGCTGCACCATGATCTGCTTCCCCGACTTAGAGAGGCATCCACGGACTCTTCAAAACCCCCAGGTGTCACCCTGACCCCCAGAGACGGACTTTTTTGGAGAGGGAGCCAAATTTTTGTGCCATTGGATATTCGGGTAGAGGTCCTAAAACTACTTCATGACCATCCATTGGCAGGACATTTCGGAGTCCGTAAAACCCTTGAACTGGTACGGCGTACCTTCTGGTGGCCAGGCTTGGAGGAATTCTGCAAATCGTACATCAATACCTGTCCAACCTGCAATCAAAACAAGACTACAAGGAATCGAGCCTGGGGTTTACTAAAACCTCTGCCGGTACCCGATAGACCATGGCAGATGATCGCCATGGACTTTATAGTAGAGCTTCCATGTTCCGAGGGGTGCACAGCGATTTTTGTAGTCGTAGATCGCCTATCTAAGATGGCCCACTTTCTCCCACTAAAAAGTACTCCATCAGCTGCTGAGACTGCCCGTGTCTTCATCAGAGAAATTGTCAGACTCCACGGAATCCCTGCAAACATCGTGTCAGATAGGGGGGTCCAGTTTACATCACGTTTCTGGAGAGCCCTGTGTGAGATTCTGAATATCAAACTTGCCTTCTCCTCGGCCTACCATCCTCAGACCAACGGACAGACTGAACGCACAAACCAGACCCTGGAGCAATATATTAGATGTTTCACTTCCTTCTCCCAGAACGATTGGGTCTCCCAGCTACCCCTGGCAGAATTTGCCTACAATAACGCCAGCCATTCAGCAACCGGACAATCCCCCTTTTTCGCCAATTATGGCTTTAACCTAACCTTCTTACCAGATTTTCTTCCAGAATCTCCAGTTCCGGCGGTGCAGAGCACGGTGGACTTCCTCAGTCGCAACAACCGGGTGCTACAAGAAGCAATAACGAAAGCGCAAGCCGACAGCAAGAAAGCCTTCGATAGGAAAAGGAGAGGTGAGCTGAACCTGCAACCAGGAGATCAGGTATGGCTTTCTACTAGTAACCTCAGATTAGCTTGTCCTTCCAAGAAACTGGCACCCAGGTTTATGGGACCCTTTCCGGTAAGAAGAAAAATCAATGAGGTTTCCTATGAACTGTCTTTACCCGAGTCCCTTAAGGTTCACCCGGTATTTCACGTATCATTGCTGAAACCCGCAATTCCTGATCCCTTTCCTGACAGAGGGGCTGGTCCACCTGAACCTATTTCAGTTGATGGCTGCGAGGAGTATGTAGTAGAAGCCATCCTTGACTGCAGGAAACGGCAGGGGCAAAATCAATTTTTGATCAAGTGGAAGGGGTACGGGCCAGAGGACAATTCGTGGGAACCCGAAAACAATATCCACGCCCAAGAACTAATTAGTGCTTTTTTTTCTTCCCACCCTGAGAAACAGGCCCGCCTGGGCATCCGGAGGCTGCCCCTTGGGGGGGGGCAATGTCAGGGCCCTGGCGCCGGCTCCCGGCGCGCCCCTGGTGTGCGCGCGCGTGTCCGCGCTCGTGCGCGTGCACCGGAGGTGCGCGCGCGTGCGCGGGTGGTGCGCGCGCGCGCGGGAGCGCGCGCGTGCACGTTGGCGCGAGTCTTTGGCGCCAATGTGCCTTTAAAAGGCAGTCAGATACAGCAGCCCCTTGCTGTCTGATCTGCCAAAATACCCTGTGATTTAAACCTGAATCTGTATCTGAATTACCTGACCTGATATTGACCCGGCTACGTTTGACTCTCCGTACCTCTCCAATCCTGACCTCGGCCTGCTTGGACTTACCTTCTGTTACCGTTACCACCGCTGCCAGATCTTCTGCCTGAACACCCGACTACGTCTGCCTGTTTAACCCTTCGCCTGCTCTCGTGTTTGACCTCGGCCTGCCTGACCCAGCTTACGTCTCATCCTCCTGTTTACTTCGCTCTGCACCAGTCCCGAAGTCGCCTGCCGTCCGCACCAAGGTCACCTGCCAAGTCGCATCGGGATCGCTAACCTCTGCATCTGCCTTCATACCACCAGCTCCCGTATCAGAGTGCCTGTTCCTTCCTTGTTCCAGTGACCCCGGAAGAACCTGTACCGTGCTGACCTGACCTGCACCATTATCCAGGCACCCTTACCCCGCTGCGCTCCCGAGCCGCTGTTCCCAAATCCAGCGTCTCCCGAACCAGCGCCGTACGAGAGGCCACCTCCTGCGACTAGGATCTGACAACCAGGTATACACCATACGTAACAGCTTGATGTCATATCGCATGTGCACTGATTAGCTATAACATTACTACCACCCATAACCCATCGAGGCATGGACTCCACTAGACCTCTGAAGGTATGCTGTGGTGTCGGGCCCGAAGTCATCAGTAGCAGATCCTTTAAGTCCTGTAAGTTGTGAGGTGGGGTCTCCTTGCATCAGACTTGTTTTTCCAGCACATCGCACATCCCCCTGTTGCGTCAGAAAGGGGTGGGGTCACCCGTGATGCCACAGGGAAACCGCTGGAAATCCCTGTTGCGTCAGAGGGGGGCAGGGTCACCCATCCACGTCACGGGTGGCTCCGCGCCAGAGCAGCGATGGGGAGGTGCTTTTACTATAGGAAGGCATTGATCCATGTTCTTGCCTTGCCTACTGGCAGAATGGCAACATGCCTTGTTTACATAAGCAGATCACCGTTCTGGCTCTCTGCCTAACAATCGGGGGGGAACCAGCGGGCATCATGCCTGTTGTACCCATAGATCAGGTCCTGCTGTGTCTAATACCAGTGAAAGCAGGTAACTGGTGGCATGCATGTGCGCCCCATGCCTGGAAGTGAAAGATCACGTACTAGGTATGTGATCTTTCCTACCCAGGAGAGCCACCTTGCCACTATATATGTTGTACAGTATACAATCGGCAAGCGGTTAATTGAACAAGCTGAAGTTAGAAGCTGGTTGGCTAACATGCATAGCTGCATCATATTTTGCACTCTCCAGTTTTAGTAAAACCTCCCAAAGAGTGCTCCCTTGTCCTCTGTAATGACATAAAAGTGAAAAACTACACACCAAGTTCAATCTATGGGCCGTTTATATATTTACTTAGACCCAAGTCCTTCATAGGACTCACTAACCTTTAACACGTCCAGAAGTGTTGGATACTTGTGTACCTCTATTGCACATTGTGGTTCCATCCTCTGACCCTACATCAATGGTGGGCCCTGTACTGATGTAGGTGTCGGAGAATGGAACCACAGTACATTGACCCTACATCGATGGTAGGCCCTGTACTGACGTAGGTGTTGGAGAATGGAACCACAGTACATTGACCCTATATCGATGGTGGGCGATGTACTGATGTAGGTGTCGCAGAATGGAACCACAGTACATTGACCCTACTTTGATGGTGGGCCCTGTACTGATGTAGGTGTCGGAGAATGGAACCACAGTACATTGACCCTACTTTGATGGTGGGCCCTGTACTGATGTAGGTGTCGGAGAATGGAACCACAGTACATTGACCCTACATCGATGGTGGGCCCTGTACTGGCGTTGGTGTCGGAGAATGGAACCACAGTACATTGACCCTACATCGATGGTGGGCCCTGTACTGACGTAGGTGTCAGAGAATGGAACCACAGTACATTGACCCTACATCGATGGTGGGCCCTGTACTGACGTGGGTGTCGGAGAATGGAACCACAGTACATTGACCCTACATCGATGGTAGGCCCTGCACTGACGTATATGTCGGAGAACGAAACCACAGTACATTGACCCTACATCGATGGTGGGCCCTGTACTGACGTGGGTGTTGGAGAATAGAACCGCAGTACAATGACCCTACATCGATGGTAGGCCCTGTACTGACGTAGGTGTCGGAGAATGGAACCACAGTACATTGACCCTACATCGATGGTAGGCCCTGTACTGACGTAGGTGTCGGAGAATGGAACCACAGTACATTGACCCTACATCGATGGTAGGCCCTGTACTGACATAAGTGTCGAAGAATGGAACCAGAGTACAAGAGGGAGACAGGCATCCATCCTGGAAGTGCCAAAAGCTTAAGAATTTTGTCCGGTACAGCACTGGAATAGAGGAAAGGTAGTAGACTTGGGCCACCATGACAGGGCCGCTTTTAGAAAGCATAGGGCCCCCTACAACCTTTCCAATGAGGCAGCCCCAACCCCACCAACGCGGTTGGGGCGGCAGCACAGACTTTATCTGCCTACACCCCAGAAATGAAAAAAAGTCCCCCTTTCTTCCCACCTCCTGGGCCCCTCTCTGACAGTGTCTCCCCGCAGGGATGTAGTCCCATGGGAGGGGGCTAGCATGCTGACTAACCCCCAGCCAGAATCGCTCGAATGATGGGGGCAAGCATACTAAGGAGGAACAGGAAGTGAGAAATTCAGACAGAAAAAAAAAACATTTAGAAGGGAAATCAAAGGAAAGGGTAGGTGAACCAACAATGCACTAGCTTAAAGGAACCTATTTAGAAAATAAAAAACAAACATTTACAACCCCATTAAAGCTGCCCTGGGCCCCCCCAATTCAGCTGATGGGGCCTGGGTCCAGTACAACAGGATTGGTTGTACTGCTTTATAAGCAGCCCAGGAGGAGAATTTAATACCTCCTCTTCTTCGGGGGTCTTGCAAAATTATTTTTGTATTCTGACATCCATTATAATCTCTTGCTGAGATATCTCCTAGCCTGCTATACACTTTTCTTTTCACAGTTCTCAGAACAAGTAAATTAAATAAATATAAAACGTATGTCATACCTTCAGGTTGGAAAAAAAAAAAAAGAAAAGAAAAATCTTACATTTTTTTTTACAATTTTTCCATTGGTGAGAGAGCCATGCCAGCTTTTTTCATTTCTCCTGTTCTTTTCCTGTTTTTGTTAACCTGGGAATGCTCAATAATAAAAACCATCTTACTTTTTGTTTGCCTTCGGATTCGAATTGCAAAGTCTGCAGTCTGGTTTAAATTAAGAAATCATTTTCCCTGCAATAGTTTATGTAATTTTTTTTTTTTTTCTATTTTATATGGCTCCCGCTCTCCTCTGCCTTTTGCCATTCTGCTTTAGCTGAGGACTGTATAGTAAGATTTATGAAATGAGCATAAAAATGCACCCTTGCCTCCTATGGAGTTCCTGACAAGGTAAAGTTAATGTAAACCCTAACGTTGAACTTCTCTTATGTAGTCCCAATTGGGCTGTTAAAAAAAATAGACCTAAAAATAGAAAAACGAATGCAGCTGCCACATCTAAGGTCTGTGACTAGGGTTGCCACCTGTCCAGGATTCACCCAGACAGTTCGGGTTTGGAATTATGTGTCCGGGTTTCAAACTGCCTTAAACCTGGACACCTCCCAGCAGGGTTGCTGGCTGCAGTTATGTAAGCTGAGAGTGTCTGTTACACTCTTTCAGACTGCCCAAAGCCAACACTAACAATCCCCCCCCCCCCTACACACATGCACAGATCTCCAGGATTGGACGGGTGATCTGTCTATCAAACTGCCCGAGCAAGGGGGAGTGTCTATACGCGGCGCGGCGGGAAAGCTGTGATGTTCCCCGCGCTGATGAACTAGGCGGCGGTGGCTGCGGCTGCATATACGGTATGGGGGAGACATGGCTGCATCTATGGGGGACATGGCTGCATATGTGGGGGACATGGCTGCATATATGGGGGACATGGCTGCATATGTGGGGGACATGGCTGCATATATGGGGGGACATGGCTGCATTTGTTGGGGGACATGGCTGCATCTGTGTGGGACATGGCTGCATTTGTGGGGGGACATGGCTGCATTTGTGGGGGGACATGGCTGCATATATGGGGGACATGGCTGCATCTGTGGGGGACATGGCTGTTTCTGTGGGGGACATGGCTGCATTTGTGGGGGGACATGGCTGCATATATGGGGGACATGGCTGCATCTGTGGGGGACATGGCTGTTTCTGTGGGGGACATGGCTGCATTTGTGGGGGGACATGGCTGCATTTGGGGACACATTTAAAAAAAAGTATCGGTATTCGGTATCGGCGAGTACTTGAAAAAAAGTATCGGTACTTGTACTCGGTCCTAAAAAGTGGTATCGGGACAACCCTAGTCCATACCTTCCTTATACATGTAGCGCTTACCCCCGAAGGAGCCGCTGGTTAGATTTGACTTTTTTTACATACATGCAATGCCCTGGCTGAAACTGATTGGGCCGATATTAAAAGCTTCCTTCCCGTTTTGGCCAAACATGGGTTCGGACAAAACCCAAGCTCACCCAAGATACTGAATAGTTTAAAAAAAAAAGACCATATGGAAGAGTTTTTGCTAGAAAATAATATTTTAAGCATTAGTCAGCATGGATTCACTGCATAGCTTGGTGTCATCTGCAAAGACAGAAATAGTACTTTTTATCCCAGACTCGATATAATTTATAAAGATATAAAGAAGTAAGGGTCCCATCACTGAACCTTGGGGTACACCACCGATAACCTTCGACCATTCAGAGTAAGAATCATTAACCACGACTCTCTGAATACGGTCTTTTAGCCAGTGTTCCATCTATTTATAAACTGAAATTTCCAAGCCTTGAGGCGGCGTACACACGATCGGATATATCCGATGAAAACGGTCCGCGGACCATTTCCATCGGATATGTCCGATCGGGAGTTTGATCCGATGGTGTGTACACACCATCGGATCAAATTCCCCGCCGCCGGACGGCGCGGTGACGTAGTGGTGACGCGGCAGTGACGTTGACGCCGCCGCGTCACCGCCACGTCACCGCACCAGGAAGTAAAACACTTCCGCGCATGCGCCGAATCCATTCGGCAGCGGCGCGGCGGCGGTGGGGGCCGACATGTCTGCTGGTAAGTGTACTAACCAGCAGACATGTCGGGCGGACAGATTCCCACCGGATAGATTTCAAAGCATGCTTTGAAATCTGTCGGGTGGAGAAATCTGTCCGCTAGCCCATACACACGAGCGGAGATGTCTGCTGAAACGGTCCATCGGACCGTTTTCAGCGGACATATCCCCTCGTGTGTACGCGGCCTTAGACTTTAAAGCGGAGGTTCACCCTAAATATAAGATCTCTCATGTGATCCAGCATACTGGCGTCAGCGCCAGTATGCTGGGTTTTTTTTTTTTTAATCGCACACTTACTGTTTTATAGTGGAATTCCTTTTTTGTCCCCCGCGGTGGACGGCTGTAGTATTGCTCGTCACATCTTCCTAAAATACCCGATATGGACTCGGGTAATCTCGGCGAAAATGCGGCGCCTGCGCACAGACCTAGGAGCTGACTGCGCAGGCGCCGTATTTCTCCGAGTCCTATTTCGGAGGGCGTGACGCGCCATAGCCGTAGGACTCGGAGAAATACGGCGCCTGCGCAGTCAGCTCCTAGGTCTGTGCGCAGGCGCCGCATTTTCGCCGAGATTACCCGAGTCCATATCGGGTATTTTAGGAAGATGTGACGCGCTATACTGGCGCCGTCCACCACGGGGGACAAAAAAGGAATTCCACTATAATACAGTAAGTGTGCGATTAAAAAAAAAAAAAAACAGCATACTGGCGCTGACGCCAGTATGCTGGATCGCATGGGAGATCTTATATTTAGGGTGAAATACCGCTTTTAATTTACACATTAGCCTTGTGTGGGTAACTGGGTCAAACGCTTTTGGCAAGATCCAAGTATTCTATATCCACAGCCCCTCCAGGATTGTTTAACAACTTCGGTCTTTTGTGAATCCATGACTAATGCTTAAAATATTATTTTCTAGCAAAAACTCTTCCATATGGTCTTTTTTTTTTAAACTATCCCGTATCTTGGATGAGCTTGGGTTTTGTCCGCACCCATGTTTGGCCAAAACGGGAAGGAAGCTGTCACTATTGGCCCAATCAGTTTCAGCCAGGGCATTGCATGTACGTAAAAAAGCCAGGATGGCCACATGGCCATATTAAGTCAAACTAATAATAAAAAAGATGGTGTCAACGTCATAAAACCTGAGATGATAAAAGATGATAATTGATTATTGATGATGATGCTAATGAAGAACTCCACCATCTGCTCTGGTTGGCTCAATTACCGGACTTGAACCTTGTTGGACCTCCATGGGGAGTTTTGGAGAGCAGAGCAAATTCCATCCTTCACTATCCAGTTGACAGAGGTTCTCATTATTATTATACAGGATTTATATAGCGCCAACAGTTTGCTCAACGCTTTACAAAATAAAGGCAGACTTTGCACAGCATACACATGGCCGGGATTCCTAACCAAAGCTCCATCGCAGATTTCCTGTCGGGAAAATCGTCCGTGTGTAGGGGGACAGACTGACCGAGCAGGTTCTCGGCTTTCCCCTCAGGATTTCCGACGGAACCTTTCCTGGCCATGTGTATGCTCCTTTGCAGTTTTTCCCATAGGACAACTGCCAAAAACTCCTGGGCAAAAGTCTTCCCGTGGGAAAAAAGAGAGCTGGTTCTCCTTTTTTGTCTGGCGGTTTTTGAACAGTTTTCCCATCGGGAAAACCGGCCGTGTGTACGAAATGTCACAATACATTTTGATACAAGAGGAATCAGAGGGCCCTGCTCATTAGAGCTTACAATCTAAGAGGGAGGGTTCTCCTAGAAGAATGGTACGACATTCTTTTAACCGCTTGCCGACCAGCCGCCGGCAGGCAGGTCGGCTCTGCTGGGCGAGATCACGTAGATCTACGTCATCTCGCCGAGCAGCCAATAGGGGCGCGCACGCCGCCGGAGGCTTGCACGTGCACGCCCCGCTCGCCGCTGACGCCGACGCGCATGCTCGCCGGGCGCGATCACCGCTGGGCACCCGCGATCGCTCGTTATAGAGCGAGAACCAGGAACTGTGTGTGTAAACACACAGCTCCCGGTCCTGTCAGGGGGATAAATGCCTGATTGTCTGTTCATACAATGTATGAACAGCGATCTCTCATTTCCCTAAGTCAGTCCCACCCCCCCCTTCAGTTAGAACACACTTAACCCCTTCCTCGACCCCTAGTGTTAACCCCTTCCCTGCCAGTGGCATTTTTATAATAATAAATGCATTTTTATAGCACTGATCGCTATGAAAATGCCAATGGTCCCAAAAATGTGTCAAAAGTGTCCGCCATAACGTCGCAGTACCGATAAAAATCGCTGATCGCCGCCATTACTAACACTATCCCCTATTTTGTAAAGGCTATCACCTTTGCGCAAACCAATCAATAAACGCTTTTTGCGATTTTTTTTTTTTTTACAAAAAATATGTAGAAGAATATGTATCAGCCTAAACTGAACAAAATATTTATATATATTTTTGGGCGATATTTATTATAGCAAAAAGTAAAAAAATATATTTTTTTTCAAAATTGAGGTGATCAAATACCACCAAAAGAAAGCTCTATTTATGGGACGCCAATTTTGTTTGTGAGCCACGTCGCACGACCGCGCAATTGTCAGTTAAAGCGAGGCAGTGCTGAATTGCAAAAAGTGGCCCAGTCATTGACCAGCAAAATGGTCCGGGGCTTAAGTGGTTAAACACTAAAGCCCCGTACACACGTAGGAGAACCTCGACGGGCGGAACACATCGTTCCGCCCGTCGAGGTTCTCGCCCGGCCGTCGCAATCGGCGACCCGCCCGTCGGGAATGGCAACCAGCCATTCATCCCGACGGGCCGTCGAGCAAATAGAGAACCTGCTCTCTATTCGCTTGACGGGATTCCCGACGGGCGGGGCGAGCCAGGAGCGTACACACGGCCGAGGTTCTTGCTGGAATGCAGCTCCCAGCGAGGTTCTCCCTGGTTTCTAGCGAGAACCTCGGTCGTGTGTACGGGGCCTGAGTTGTATGAACTTTTTTTAAGGAGGGATAGAAGCTGTTTTAAAGGCAAATGGTGATCAGACAAACTTCATAACAAAGAAATATTGCCTGTCTCCCAGATGTTCACATTATTTT
Organism: Rana kukunoris; assembly: GCA_029574335.1. Lineage (NCBI taxonomy): Eukaryota > Metazoa > Chordata > Amphibia > Anura > Ranidae > Rana > Rana kukunoris. Next base: position 18,680,227 of record CM056057.1, read on the forward strand.
GTCCAACCTCAGAAGATGTCCTCATAAAATGTACAGCAGATGCGCTATTTGTGCTGATTCTATGAAGTTATAGGGAAAAGGATTAGGCTTTAAAAATACATTTTTTACAGTGATTCTTTTTAAATAGCATATCAGCTAAAAAATATCATGCAGAAGGAAACAAATTCATAAAAAAGCAAAACATCTGGTGATAGTACTGTATATGTTGCTAAGAGCCGGTTCACACAGGGGCGACTCGTCAGGTGACTTAGTCACCTGACAAGTCGCGCTCCGCTCTGTACTATGGAACCGTTCTAATAGGAGCGACTCAAGTCGCTCCGACTTAGAAAAAGGTTCCTGTACTACTTTGGGACGACTTCAGGGAGCCTTGCATTGACTTCAATACAGAAGTCATGGGTAGATCGCCTTGCCGAGTCGCTCAGCAAGTTGTGTTGCCCCAGTGTGAACCGGCTCTAATACTCTGGTGGCCTTGATAAAATATTCTAGACTTTATGTACCAAGTATTTTTCTTTTTAATCTAATACATTATAGATTTTTTGTATACTTGAAATATGTTTTTGCATGTTCTGCAACAGCGAAATTGCAAATCCCACATAATACTAATATTTTTAAATGTATAAATATGGGAATGAGTGTCCATAATTGCCCCTATATTTTAGCATACAGGTATTGTAATTAGGGTTGTCCCGATACCACTTTTTTAGGACCGAGTACAAGTACCGATACTTTTTTTCAAGAAGTTGCCGATACCGAATACCGATACTTTTTTTAAATGTCCCCCCACATATTGCAGCCATGATGTCCCCCCACATATTGCAGCCATGATGTCCCCCCACATATTGCAGCCATGATGTCCCCCCACATATTGTAGCCATGATGTCCCCCCACATATTGCAGCCATGATGTCCCCCCACATATTGCAGCCATGATGTCCCCCCACATATTGCAGCCATGATGTCCCCTACATATTGCAGCCATGATGTCCCCCACATATTACAGCCATGATGTCCCCCACATATTACAGCCATGATGTCCCCCACATATTGCAGCCATGATGTCCCCCACATATTGCAGCCATGATGTCCCCCACATATTACAGCCATGATGTCCCCCAAAAATATTACAGCCATGATGTCCCACACATATTACAGCCATGATGTCCCCGACATATTACAGCCATGATGTCCCCCACATACAGCCATGATGTCCCCCATATACAGCCATGATGTCCCCCTACCTGATGATGATGCCGCTGTATATACAAAGCTGCCGCCGCAAACATTACACCTTTCGTTTTTCAATAGCCGTTTTCCCTAGCACGCGCCCTGTGTAAAGTACACTCCCTCTTGCTCGGATCCGTCCAATCGCTAGCAAGGGGGAGTGTCCTTTACACAGGGCGCGCGATAGGGAAAACAGCTATTGAAAAACGAAAGGTGCGTGTAATGTTTGCGGCGGCGGCTTTGTATATACGGCGGCGGGGTCGGCGGGGGCGACGGCAGCGGGGGGGGCGCGAAGTATTCTATTTAGGTATCGGGGGTATTTGCGGGAGTACGAGTACTCCCGCAAATACTCGGAATCGGTCCCGATACCGATACTGGTATCGGTATCGGGACAACCCTAATTGTAATACACAGAAATGGCATAGGCGTGCGCACAGGGTGTGCCTAGGCACACCCTAATCACCCTTTGCTGCACAGATTTCCCCTGCTGCTTGGCTGCTGAAGAAAGGGACTGGGGAATCTCTGTCTCAAAAGTGAGACATCAGGGATCGCTTTAGACCCCTGATATTTCACCAAAGCCCCCCAATGCAGCTTGTATAAGATTGAAAAATAATAATTATTATTATTGTAAATAAAAAAAAAATTAAAAATTGTTAAAAAAAATTGTACAAAGTAAAAAAAAAAAAAGAAAAGTAAAAAGATGTTTTTTACATTTTATTGCAAAAAAAAATTGTAAAACGTAAAACAAAAATTGTAAAAAAGTAATATAATTTTTTTTATAAAAATAAACTACTAATCTTTGCCATACTGACAGCGTCTGCTGCTCTACTGACATTGTCCGCTGTTCTACTGACACTATTCATTACCCTACTGCTATATATATATATATATATATATATATATATATATACAAACACGCACATTGGTATATTTGAGCTTTAGGGTGCAAACCCTAATGCAATAGGCTGCGCACACCTATGAGAAATGGGATTAACAAAGTAGTCCACGTAAGCGGAATTATACTGGCTGTAGTAAAGCTAAAGGGGTTGTAAAGTCAGAAGGTTTTTTTATTTTAATGCATTCTATTAGGATAAAAAAGCCTTCTGTGTGTAGCACCCCCCCCCCCCCCCAGCACACCCTAATACTTACCTAAACCCCTCTCTGTCCAGCAATGTCCACAAGTGTCTCTCCCTCCTGACTGGCTGAGATACAGCAGCGGTTCCATTGGCTTATGCTGCTGTCAATCAAACTCCAATCAAGAGAGAGAGAGGGGGATGGGGTCGGGTCGCAGCTATGTGTCTGAATGGACACAGGGAGCTGTAACTCAGGTGGCCCCATAGCAAGCTGTTTGCTGTGGGGGCACTTGACAGGAGGGAGGGGCCAGGAGCAGAGAAAAGGCACCTGAGAAGAGGAGGATCGGGGCTGCTCTATGCTAATCCACTGCAACAGAGCAGGTAAGTATAACATATTTGATATTTTTATGGAAAAAAAATGAGTTTACAATCACTTTAAGAGCAAGAAAGTTTAACAGTAAGGGCTCGTTCATATGTGAGGTTGGCGGCTGTAGAACCCAGTGGTTGTGTCGCATTCTTAGCCCCCCCAACCATTACCTTTTTTATCTACAGTTTTAGCACCTGCCAAGTATGAACCATTGAAGTAAATCGGGCTTCTCTGCAAACATACTGTAACCACGTGCAGTGCCTGTTGGTTGCTGTGCACTATACACCTGTAAATGTGCCCTGGACACCAAAACAAAAGGGGAAATCTCCCAAGCGGCCACATGGCAAAAAAAAAACCCTCCCACTTTTCTCTTTCTTTCACCTTTACTCAATCTTTGGTGATGTCCCTCAAAGGTGGGTCCATGAAACCCTGTACCCACAGGATTTTCTCAATCTTTGGTGATGTGCCTCAGAGGTGGGTCTATGATGCCCTGTACCCACAGGATTTGCTCAATCTTTGGTGATGTCCCTCAGAGGTGGATCCATGATGTCCTGTACCCACAGGATTTTCTCAATCTTTGGTGATGTCCCTCAGAGGTGGGTTCATGATGCCCTGTACCCACAGGATTTGCTCAATCTTTGGTGATGTCCCTCAGAGGTGGGTCCATGATGCCCTGAACCCACAGGATTTGCTCAATCTTTGGTGATGTCCCTCAGAGGTGGGTCCATGATGCCCTGTACCCACAGGATTTTCTCAATCTTAGGTGATGTCCCTCAGAGGTGGGTCCATGATGCCCTGTACCCACAGGATTTTCTCAATCTTAGGTGATGTCCCTCAGAGGTGGGTCCATGATGCCCTGTACCCACAGGATTTGCTCAATCTTTGGTGATGTCCCTCAGAGGTGGGTCCATGATCCCCTGTACCACAGGATTTGCTCAATCTTTGGTGATGTCCCTCAGAGGTGGGTCCATGATGTCCTGTACCCACAGGATTTTCTCAATCTTTGGTGATGTCAATCAGAGGTGGGTTCATGATGTCCTGCACTCACAGAATTTACTCAATCTTTGGTGATGCTCCTGAAAGGTGGGTTCATGATGTCCTGTACTCACAGAATTTACTTCCTCAATCTTTGGCAATGTCACTGAGAGGTCGGTTCCAGGATTCCCTGTGCCCACAAGATTTACTCAATATTTGGTGATGTCCCTCAGAGGTGGATCCACAATGCCCTGTACTCACAGGATTTACTCAATCTTTGGTGATATCCCTCAGAGGTGGGTCCATGATGCCCTGTACCCACAGGATTTTCTCAATCTTAGGTGATGTCCCACAGAGGTGGGTCCATGATGCCCTGTACCCACAGGATTTGCTTAATCTTTGGTGATGTCCCTCAGAGGTGGGTCCATGATGACCTGTACCCACAGGATTTTCTCAATCTTAGGTGATGTCCCTCAGAGGTGGGTTCATGATGTCCTGCACTCACAGAATTTACTCAATCTTTGGTGATGCTCCTGAAAGGTGGGTTCATGATGCCCTGTACTCACAGGATTTACTTCCTCAATCTTTGGCAATGTCACTGAGAGGTCGGTTCCAGGATTCCCTGTGCCCACAAGATTTACTCAATCTTTGGCGATGTCCCTCAGAGGTGGATCCACAATGCCCTGTACTCACAGGATTTACTCAATCTTTGGTGATATCCCTCAGAGGTGGGTTCGTGATGTCCTGTGCCCACAGGAAATACTCTATCTTCTAGGTCATTTACCTCTGGACACCATTCAGTTTGGAAGGCTGAGAACAACTAGTTGTGGAAAGTAATTACCGGTACTGTGTTGGTGGACAGTGCCGTAGAAGAGATATGTACTACAACCAGAATTTATTTTTTGTTTTAAACACCTGCTAAGCTACCTTTTTATATTCCTGGAGTTTGGCTTTCGATTTAGTCCAATATAGGACATTTTGTTCTCATGCATTGAGTAAAGTTCTTTAAATACCTGAACTCCAAGGCTACAAATCTTTTCCTATAGCATGTTCTTGGATAGATATACAGCTAATTAAATCTTCGGAGGGTTAACACTCACTAACTTTCATCTATATCCAGCACTAAAAAAATTGTCTAGGACGTGCTAATCCAACTATAAAACATCTAGAATAAACAGCACAGATGCCAACTGTCTGCAGACCACGGTGTTCTACTGATCCAGCCACAATAAAGCTGAACTTCAGGCAAAAGGCTAAATACAAAAATGAAATACATATGTGCAATCCATGAGCTAAACAGGGTGTCCCTTATGCAAAACTGGTGTTGCTGCTGGGCTGTAGTCAGCCTGGGCAGTGAATTGTTATAGTCCTGCTTTTATTGGGGTTTCCCTGAACCCAGATTATTGTTGGGTAGTGTCCCTGACAATAGAGAAAGAAAATACAATACAGGCATACTCCACGTTTAAGTATACAATGGGACCAGAGCATGTATGTAAAACTAAAATGTACTTAAAGTGAAATAATACCTTTTTACTTCTCAATCCATCTACTGCATTGCAATAGTCATTTACAGGCATAACTGATTACCTAGGCAAGCTGACCGACCCAATTGGATATGTTGTAGTCCTGGGTCCCCTCTTGGTGCTCCCTAAAGTTTGATGTCCCTGTCACTTATGGTTCGGGAGCAGTGCCATGTCAACCTGACCAAGATTTCCCATAGACGCCAATGTGTCCGTATGCGAGTGTACGTAAAGTGAGGGTATGTAAAGTGGGGTGTGCCTGTAATTATGACTTTTTTATGTCTCACTGGTCAACCACTAGTAGGATAAGCCAAACACCCCCGCATTCGGTTCGCACCAGAACCGTCGAACAGACCGACCGTTCGCGCGAACATTTAGAACCCCATTGAAGTCTATGGGACTCGAACGTTCGAATTCAAAAACACTCATTTTAAAGACCAATATTCAAGTTATTGTTGGAAAACGTCTTTGAGAACCCGGGTCTTGCCCCAGGGAACATGTATCAATGGAAAAAAGTTTAAAAAATGGTAGTTTTTTCAGGAGCAGGACTCCTGAAAAAATGACTGTTTTTAAAACTTTTTTTACCATTGATACAGGTTCCCTCGGGCAAGACCCGGGTTCTCAAAGATGTTTTCACAGGCAAACTATAGACACCCAGCAGGTACAATATTTAAAGGAATCTTTCATTTTTTTTTATTTAAACGTTATTAAAATCACTGCTCCAGGAGCAGTGATTTTATTGATGCTTAAATAAAAATAAATAAAAAATTCCTTTAAATATTGTACCTGCTGGGTGTCTATACCTGTGATAACGTCTTTAACCACTTTAGCCCCGGACCATATTGCTGTCCAAAGACCAGAGCACTTTTTGTGATTCGGCACTGCATTGCTTTAACTGACAATTGCGCGGTCGTGCGACGTGGCTCCCAAACAAAATTGGCGTCCTTTTTTTCCCACAAATAGAGCTTTCTTTTGGTGGTATTTGATCATCTCTGCGGTTTTTATTTTTTGCGCTATTAACAAAAATAGAGCGACTATTTTGAAAAAAATGCAATATTTTTTACATTTTGCTATAATAAATATCCCCAAAAAATATATAAAAAAAACATTTTTTTTCCTCAGTTTAGGCCGATACGTATTCTTCTACATATTTTTCGTAAAAATTAGCAATTAGCGTTTATTGGTGGGTTAGCGCAAAATTTATAGCGTTTACAAAAAAGGGGGTAGTTTTATGGCATTTTTATTAATATTTTTTTTTTACTAGTAATGGCGGCGATCAGCGTTTTTTTTCGGTACTGCGATATTATGGCGGACACATCGGACACTTTTGACACATTTTTGGGACCATTGGCATTTTTATAACGATCAATGCTATAAAAATCCATTGTATTACTATAAAAATGCCATTGCAGTGAAGGGGTTAACACTAGGGGGCAGGGAAGGGGTTAAGTGTGTTCCTGTTTGTGTTCTAACTGTATAGGGGGGTGGACTCACTAGGGGAAATCACAGGAACGAGAGCTTTGTGTTTACACACAAAGCTCCCGTTCCCCGCTCTGTAACGAGCGATCGCGTGTACCCGGCGGCGATCGTACCCACCGGGCACGCGCGTGGGACTCGGGGGCGTGCGGGGGGCGCGCACGCTGGCCGCCGGCGGCGCGCGCGCGCCCCCTAGTGGCCGAAAAAGAGAGGACGTAGAGCTACGTGCTCTCGCGAAACAGTGCCACCGTCCCGCAGTAATATGACGGCAGGCGGTCGGCAAGTAGTTAAATAGCACAATCACCTGCCTGCCAGTAAATTAGGAAGAACTGATCTATCTAAGCTATACAGTGTATAAATATATGTACAACTCCTAGGGATGTATATATATCCTCTACACACTGTAAATTAAGCTAAACTGACTAGGCTGCCTGCTCTATCTAGCTATATAAAAAGACAATCTCTCTGTCTCTCTGACTGCTTTCATTAACAAGCCGGAACACACTACACGAGACCACCCAGCAGACGGCCTTATATAGTGTGGGGCATGTGCTAAAGCCGAAATTCGACAAAATTCGAACAAAAACGGTCGTTCGCGCCAAATTCGAGTGACGACCTTTGGCCAATTATGGCTCTCCGTTTTTTGCGCGCTGTGATTGGCCAAGCATGCAGGACATACAGCATGCTTGGCCAATCATCAGCGCGCAATGAATTATGGGCCGTTTTGCGTCACTCGAATTTGGCGCGAACGACCGCTTTTGTTCGAATTTCGTCGAACGTACGAACAGACAATGTTCGAGTCGAACATACGTTCGTATCGAATGCGAAGCTCATCTCTAACCACTAGGAGGTTACCAGTAATGTATGCTGAAGAAGGATATAAATATTTGGTGTGACCTTCCAGAAAGGTCTTTTGTCGTTGCCTCCTGGGTTCTTTGCCAGGAGACGAGACTGTGTTGGAGGCATCTGCTTGGGGATGGTGAAGGCAAGAGTGATTCTTAGTCTGGAGCCTGATGGGCTTGCACTGTCTTGCTGGAAGGTACATCCAGGAGGAGTGAAGCTGGAGCCTTGTTGAAGTTCCTTTCTTTGGTTCTCCACTAAAGAGTATTCTGGAGAGATGTGTAGACGTTGCAGCTGGGGGGCATTTTCAGAAAGTCTGGTGGCTCAACGGGAAAGGGTATTTGTGTTGCCTGAAGCTGCTCAACACTGTAGAGTACAGATTGCTGGTCACAGCTTAAAGATTCTCATTTTAGTAATATCTGTTGCTAGCAAAAATGCATTAAAGTAAAAAACCTACCGTGTGCAGCTCCCCCTCCCCCTTATACTTACCTGCACCCCATCTCGATCCAGCAATGTGCATGAGAGCAGTGGCTCTACTGAGTCTCTCATTGGCTAACACAGCAGCGGGAGCCTTCCTGCTGCTGTCAATCACAGCCAGTGAGCCAATAAGGAGAGGCTGGGGGCAGGGCCAAGCTGCACTCGGGAGCTAGCCTGCTGGAGTGCCTCCATGGGAAGATGTTTGCTATTGGGGGGGTGGATCTAAAAAGAAGAGGATCAACACTGCACTGCAAAACCAGAACAGAGCAGGTAAGTATAACATGTTTTTTTTCCTTTAGAATCACCTTTAACTTAGAGTCTGTGGGTCCAGAAAAAAATTGGAAAGGTCTGCATTCATTTACATTTTTCTGGACCTACATGTGCTGCTGGCACCACTCTGGAGACCACTAACAGGGATAAGAGGTGGCATGCAGTTGGTATCATTCCGCATGGGACAGGAGCCAGCACAACAGAGGAGGCATCGGCTAATGCGGTTCTTGCTCCCTACTACAGCTCCAACTTTCCAAGTAGTCTCTCTCCATTTCACTCCAATGAAGCACTGGTTCAAACACTGAGAACTGAGCGATCACACACTACCTATTACTCGGTTCTCATGGCTCCCTGAGCAGCTCTCTGACCCCCCCCCCCCTGCTCACTGTGGTGCTGGGCTGTGGAGAGGGTGGGAGAGGCTGAGTCGATGGCCAATCCAGGCATGTGGGTGGATCCCGATTTATTTGTCATGACCTTGCCCAAGCCTGGACCAGCTCTGTGATGTCCGCTGACAGTGGGCTTCAGCCTGCTGTCTGCTAAAAACTGATCACAGGAGTGCAGAACCAGCTGCACTCCTGTGATCTACAGAAGTACAGCCAAATAAGCTTTGGCTGTACTTCTTTTTTAATGCTCTGGGGTGGCAGGTCAGCAAGCCCAGACCGCAATCTACCAGTCACCTGACCGTGATCCACTGGTTGCTGACACCTGTTCTAGTCATTTGAAGGTAGGTAACGTCTATTTTCTCTACTGCTGGTGGCTGTCATTTGCAGCGGCAATGCATGTGGAGAAGAACGTCAAGAGGAACCTAGTTCCTTTATGGTCTCCTCAGTCACTGAGAGGTGGCATTTGATTGGCTCAGGCAGAGTTTAGGTCCCGGGCTCCTGGGTTTAGTGCACGTTTTGTGTGTGGCTACCAAATGTGGGTTTTATTCCTACCACTAACAGACCTTGTGCCATAACTTCATGAGTAGGGGTAGATCATCTCTCTGCCAGGGACAGTGCTTAGTGTCAGGGAGAAGTTCCAGATGAATAGGGAAAATTTAGGAATGTGCCTGGAAGCCTCTCCCAATTGGGCACAGACTGGCCAGGCTGCATTCTGCCCCTCAAGACAGACGCTGTCAGCACACCTGAGACCTTCTGCTACTACTTATCACCGTTTCATCCTGTGAGTGCTCCCGGTCAGGTTGCCTTTCCACCGGGCTTGTATATTGCTGAACTTTAATTTCAATGCAGTTCTATTTTCTGCATCTGGACTGAGTGTTTTCTGCAGCCAAACCACACTGCACCTACCCACAAGCTTCTGGAAGGTAAGAGGACTGTGGATAGAGCAGCGGCCCATAGTAGTATTTATTATGCAGTGTGACAGACTCATGTGGTACAGAGGTCGTTTACAATTGGACTAAATGCCATCCTCTGGTGTCTGTTTAAGACGAAACGCGTCGGGTCCGCACACCAGCTCCAGCTGCCCATACCACACAAACCCTCTCTTTTTTGCATATTTCGGAAGAATTTTTATATATTTTACATTTTTGTATATTTTTAAAACATTTTATTTTTTCACATTTGAAGCTTTGTTTTTGGAATTTCTTTTCAATAAAGCTTGTCGGCTTTTTTGGGGGATTTACACTGTGGAGGTCTTTTTTTCTTTCTATATGCCCCTCAAGTTTGGCGGAATCCTAGCTTGGCACATTTGGTTCCAGTATACCAGATCCTGACGTTACAACAGCTGATCTGATATAGAAGTCTGTTTCCAGTGGAGAGAAGGAGGTGTTCTGTAGATCCAGTTCCTACAAGTCCTATGTGTGAACAAGTACAGGCGATCCACCACCGTATGGTGAGCTGGGTCCACTCCGGAGGGTAAGAGTATTCATTTCTCCCCTTCCCTAAAGGTGAAGGCACTCCTGGGTGACACGCTCTATAGTACACCAAGTATATATAGATCGCTTGAAGTACCGAGTACAGTGCGACTTTGGACAAGTCTCCCTCCACTTGCATATTTATTGATGAACTGTCTAGTGCTTATAGCTTTGGACTTTGAGAAAAAGGGAAGGAAACAGTATCCTCACATGTAGTGAGCATGTGGATACTTAATGATATAAAAGGTGCCACGTCCTAATGAGTATGAAGAGAAGAATAACTAGGGGTGCCCCTAGTTATTTTTCCCTTCATAGCTTTGAACTTTAGCAACTTACTTTTATGGCCCCGTACACACGACCGAGAACCTCGGCAGAATCCAGCGAGAAGCTCGCTGGGATCCATATTCTGCCGAGATACTCGGTCGTGTGTACGTTTTCGCCGAGCGTCCCGTCGAGAAAGCCGTCGAGCCAAAATAGAGAGCAGGTTCTCTATTTGCTCGATGGCCCATCGAGAACCATGGCTCGACGCCTTTCCCGGCGGCTTGGTCGACAATTTCGACGGCCGGGCGAGAACCTCGACGGGCGGAACGATGTGTTTGGCCCGTCGAGGTTCTCGTACGTGTGTACGCGGCCTATGAAGATTGTTTTATTTCACTTTTCATAGTTGCTTTATGTCACTCACACGTGTTTAGACATACTGGGCCAGATCCTCAAAGAACTGCCTATCTTCAGGCAGGCATAGCGTATCTAAGATACACTACGGCGCCGTAAGTTAGAGCGGCAGGTTCTTTATCCACAAAGAATTTGCGATGTAACTTACGGCGGCGTGTGGGCGTGATTTATGGTAAATCATTTTAATGGCGCATGCCCCGTCCGTGGAGATATCCCAGTGCGCATGCGCGAAATCACGTCACAAATAGTCAATGCTTTCGACGTGAACGTAACTTATGCAAATCCCTATTCGCGAACGTTTTACGCAAGCGACGGAAAATTTGACGCTGTCCCGACGTCGATACTTAACGTTGCGTACGCCGGAAAACACCTTACGCAAACGACGTAAAAAAAAAATGCGCCGGGCGTACGTACGTTCGTGGATCGGCGTATCTAGCTCATTTGCATATTCTACGAGGAAATTCTATGGAAGCGCCCCTAGCGGCCAGCGTAAATATGCAACTTAGATACGACGGTGTGAGGGCCTTACGTCAGTCGTATCTAGGCAAAATTCCGGCGTATCTTGTTTTGTGGATACAAAACAAAGATACGCCGGCGCAGTTTTGAAAATTAAGGCGGCGTATCTGGAGATGTCTCTACACATTTTTTTTGACATACGTTGTGTCACACCTTATCATACCCCCTCCCCCTTTTTTTGGGTAATGTACACTATTTAGCTCCCTATGGAATTGGGAACTTGCATTAACATGAAGTTATGGAACAAGGTATGTAATGCCACGTACACGCGATCGTAAATTCCGACAAGAAAACCGTGGATTTTTTTCCCCCCGACGACATTTTGCCTCAAGCTTGTGTTGCATACACACAGTCACACAAAATTTCGACCGTCAAGAACGTCAAGAACGTGGTGACGTACAACACGATAACGAACCAAGAAAAATTAAGTTAATTGATTCTGAGCATGGGCTAAATTGATTCAGAGCATGCATGTTTTTTTGCACGTCGGAATTGCATACAGACGATCAGAATTTCCGTGAAGAACTTTTCCCATCGGTAACTTGGAGAACCATCTCTCAAATTTTTGACCAAAGGCTCACATCAAACTTTTCATGTCGGAAATTCCTGCTGCCCAGCTCAACGATCCGGAGCCTGCTGCCCAGCTCGACGACCGGGAGCCCGCTGCCCAGCTCGACGACCCGGAGGTGCCTGTTGTCTGTCCTGATGTGCCTGATGCTCTGCCTGAAACATCTGCTGTCAAGCTTGAGTTGCCTGTTGGCTGGTTTAATACCTTGGACTCGTCTCAGAAGCACCTAGTTGGAGCATCCGGAGGCCGCCCCTTTGAGGGGGGTACTGTCGGGAAAAGTTCCTCCTGCTGATGGTTCTGCCTGTTCCTGTGCCAACTGCCCAGCCTGTTCCTGTGCCAACTGCCCAGGCTGTTGTTCCTGTGCCAACTGCCCAGGCTGTTGTTCCTGTGCCAACTGCCCAGCCTGTTGTTCCTGTGCCAACTGCCCAGCCTGTTGTTCCTGTGCCAGCTGCCCAGCCTGTTGTTCCTGTGCCAGCTGCCCAGCCTGAGGTGTTCCTGTCCGCTGCCCAGCTCGACGACCCGGAGCCTGCTGCCCAGCTCGACGACCCGGAGCCTGCTGCCCAGCTCGATGACCCGGAGCCCGCTGCCCAGCTCGATGACCCAGAGGTGCCTGTTGTCTGTCCTGATGTGCCTGATGCTCTGCCTGAAACATCTGCTGTCAAGCTTGAGTTGCCTGCTGGCTGGTTTAATACCTTGGACTCATCTCAGAAGCACCTAGTTGGAGCGTCCGGAGGCCGCCCCTTTGAGGGGGGGTACTGTCAGGAAAGGTTGCTCCTGCTGATGGTTCTGCATGTTCCTGTGCCAACTGCCCAGCCTGTTCCTGTGCCAACTGCCCAGGCTGTTGTTCCTGTGCCAACTGCCCAGGCTGTTGTTCCTGTGCCAACTGCCCAGGCTGTTGTTCCTGTGCCAACTGCCCAGCCTGTTGTTCCTGTGCCAGCTTCCCAGCCTGTTGTTCCTGTGCCAGCTGCCCAGCCTGTTGTTCCTGTGCCAGCTGCCCAGCCTGTTGTTCCTATGCCAGCTGCCCAGCCTAAGGTGTTCCTGTCCGCTGCCCAGCTCGACGACCCGGAGCCTGCTGCCCAGTTCGACGACCTGGAGCCTGCTGCCCAGCTCGACGACCCAGAGCCTGCTGCCCAGCTCGACGACCCAGAGGTGCTTGTTGTCTGTCCTGATGTGCCTGATGCTCTGCCTAAGACATCTGCTCTCAAGCTTGAGTTGCCTGTTGGCTGGTTTAATACCTTGGACTCATCTCAGAAGCACCTAGTTGGAGCGTCCGGAGGCCGCCCCTTTGAGGGGGGGTACTGTCAGGAAAGGGTTCTCCCGCTGGTGGTTCTGCCTGATTTGTGTCGTGCAGTACTGTGGTCCACCACCGGGTGTCTCCTGGCAGTCTGGAACTGCCAGGGGAGTTCTTCCCTGGTGGTATTATATGATCTTTGGGCCACAGTACTGGCATCCACCAGCGGGGGGTTCCTGGCAGTGTGGGGCCGACATCTCCTGCGATCAGGTGTCACCTGAGCCTGATTGCAGGAATGTGTATAAATACCTGGCTCTGACAATCTGGCTTGCTTTGATATCTTTCTTGCGCCCTGAACCTGAAACCTGTACCTATACCTGTTCCCCCTGTGATCCATCCATCCCCTCCTTGTACTGTTTGTGCTCCCTTTACCCAGTTGCTGACCTCCCTTTGACGATCCTGGCCTGGCCCTGTTGTGATTCCGGTTTGTCCCTATTACTTGTACATATTGGTATATTACTGTTATTATTTGTGGTTTCTGTTGGTGTTGGTTGGAGTGTTTTTGGAGGTTGTTATTTTAATATATTATTTCACTATCCTTAATAAACCATATTTTCACTTAAAACACGTCTGGGTTCCCTCTGTTGCAGTCCACACAGTTCTGATCACATCTGATTCATGACATCTAAACGCAACTATACAGGTGCTGCAGGAGGCTGATGTCAAGTAAATTTCAGGAATCTACACTGATTGCATTTTAAGAAAAACAAATTCCGTATGAATAAAGAGCTGCATTACTTTGCGTCTTTTATGTCTGCCTGAAATCCAGCTTTAAGCGGCTTTCCACAAAACTGTCAGTTCTCCGGTTTCACTTCATGCATGAATCCTGGCAAAACAAAAATGTTCCAAGTCCACCATTCTGTTATACTGTTCCGTGCAAGTAGTCTTATAGCAAAGCTTATAACACGCACTCATGACAAGCTAAGTGACAGCTTAGCCATGCCAGGATCCTCTGGGCTGACACGCCTGTGTTGTCTGCACACAAACAGAATAAAACGGTTTACTGGCTGGCAAGCGGAGCTCAATTCTCCCAGATGCGTCAGCGAGCACGCTTGGAAGATGGCTTGTCTGAGAGTACTGGGAGGTTTTGGTAAAGCTGTACACTAAAGTTGGGCTTTTACCTTACATAAGAACATTAGTAAACCGCAATTGAAGAAAAAAAGAGACTTGCCTCAAAACGAAGCCTTCCAGTCACACGTTGACACCATTAAGAGGGCATCCATCTTCCCTCCGGGTACATAAGTGGCTGGGAGCGCAATGTCCCGCTCCTGCACACATGCACAAATGCCGCCGGTTATGGCAAGGGCCAGGGCCGTCTTTAAGCCAGGGCAAAAGCGCTCCTCTAACAACTGATAAGAACAGATACTACACCCGATCTTAGCCAAAAGGCCGAGCAGTGGCAGGGAAGACACCACGATCAGCCCAGCCAGAGTGCAATGGCCGAGCCTCGCCCTGGGAGAACCACCTTCATGATCATGGTGTCTCCCCTGCCAGGTTACAGCACATGATTTCTTCTTTGGATTGGTTGCAAGACATTACTGTCCAGTAATACTGCTCACTGATTGGTTGCTAGATGTTAAAGCACATCACCTCTTCACTATTTGATGGGGGGAATCTGTGATGGGGATTTTGTTATGGGGGTCTGTGATGGGGGGGGGCGTCTGTTATTTTGGGCTTTGTGATGGAGAGGAGTTTGTGTTGGGGGGGCTTTATGATGGGGTGGATCTGTTATGGGGGATTATTGATGGAGAGGAGTTTGTGGTGGGGGGTCAGTTATTGGGGGCTTTGTGCAGAGCTGTATCCTGGCCTAGGCCAAGAAGGCCCAGGCCTAGGGCAGCACTTTGCAGGGGGGCAGCACGAAATGAGTCCCCGCCGGCTTGTGCTACACTGTTAGGAAAATTAGTCTAGCGCCCCCATAAGGCGGCCGCACTGCTTCTGGTATGTGGGCGGCCGGCATTCCGCAACTGTGGGGGGGGGGTTTCCAATTTTGACTGTTTTATCATCCTGGACCACAAACCTTCCTCACTGTGCTATATGTTTCTGCTGCACCATCTACTTAAAATAGAACTATAGGCAACACTTTTTTTTTCATTTTGGGTAGAGTAAGGGAGGGTTATAGCCCCTGTCAATTTATTTTTTTACCATCCCTGTCCCATTGCAGAGATTTCCCTTCACTTCCTGCTCTATGAGCAACCAGGAAGTAAGAGGAAATCTAAGTAAATTAACGGAATCTACTGTAGCCCCCCCCCTCCCCCTCCAGGCCCTCACTCGAAAATTTCAGGGTGGGTCTTAAACACAGGGTGTGGCTGTGACAGGAAGGGGTGGGTCATATTTAAATTAGGGGGTGCACGAGTTTAGTCAGGCCTAGGGCAGCACAAAACCTAAATACATCCCTGGCTTTGTGGTGGGGGGTCAGTTATTGGGGGCTTTGTGATGGAGAGGAGTTTGTGTTGGGGGGCTTTGTGATGGGGGGCCTAATATGGGGGAATCTTTAATGGGGGAGGGTCTGTGATGGAGAGTTATCTGTGATAGAGAGGAATCTGTGATGGGGGGTTCCGTGATGAGGGGGGTCTGTGTTGGGGAGGGGTTCTGTGATGAGGGGAGTCTGTGAAATACTAATAAGTTTATGTTGATTAAAATTGTTCTTTATTTTAAATATTGTTTTCGTTGTTCCTGTTTTTTTGCACTTCAAAAAAGATGTGTGCATAGCTTCATATTTTTCTATAGTCCAGCCCCCCAACAGTCTGAGGGACCGTAAACTGGCCCCTGTTTAAAAAGTTTGAGGACCCCTGCTCAAGAGGTTCAGGGAGGTCACAATGTAGCAATAATTCTGCCAACCAGCACCCTATGCAGGAGCCCTGTCCATCACATGCCTGATGAAGGGGTCCTGCGTGGCTCCGAAACGTTGCACCTTTGTGATGTGATCTCTTCTCATTAAAACTTTTTGGACGAAAATCTTGTCGATCCATGGTGTGCTGGCAAATATGTAGGCTTGTTTGTTTCCAGGACCCAACTGGTAATTGCTGCAGCACCCACCATTTTATGAGCCATATCTACCAGGAACGTGTGCGATAGGAATATTGATCAGACTCTCCAGGTTCCTTTCTGCTAACAGCTTATGAACTATATGGACTTATGCTGCCAGTCATGGATTTACTTTCCGTTAGGGACTGTTACTATCAAATTATTGACTTACTGCCAATAATGGACTCTTGCCTTGCAAATGGCTTTTAGTGGACCTTACTACTGTAGCAAGGTCTCTGGCCTCCACCAGTCTAATGAGGACTTTCAAGGCCAAAGATAGCTGACATGGGTTGTGAGACATAGGGCCAGATTCAGGTAGATGGGCGAATCTTTATTTTGGAGAAACGTTTCTCATTTACGTTACTCTGCCGAAACTTTAGGAGCAAGTACTGTTATTCACATAGCACTTGCTCCTAAAGTTGCGGCGGCGTAGCGAAAATGAGCCGGCGGAATTCAAATTGGGTGGGTAGGGGGCGTGTATTATTTAAACTAGGCAAGATCCCGCGGCGAACGTACTGCGCATGCGTCGACTGTCAGTGCGCATGCTCCAAATTTTGTCAGTGAACGTCAATGACGTCAATCCCCATTCACGGAGGTTTTACGCAAACGATGCAAAAAAAATTAAATTCGACGCGATGACGATGGCCATACTTAACATAGGATACTCCACTAGGGGGCTGTTTTTTCTTTACGCCGCGTATCTCTTACGGAAACGTCGGAAAGTCACTGCGTCGGGCCCGAATACGATCGTGAATTGCCGATTCTCGCTGATTAACATATTCTCGGCGTTAATCAGCGGAAACGCCCCGAGCACCATTTTTAAAATTGCAGTTCCGATACGACGGCGAAATACAATTACGCCGCTCGTATAGGAACTCCAACCCGGCGTTTCTTGTTTTCTGCTTACTGAAAACAGAAACGCCGGCTCAAAGTGAGAGTTAGGCTGGAGTATCACTGATACTCCAGCCTAACTCTACCTGAATCTGGCCCATAGTGGGTGCAAAGATATTGAAAGTCATTGAGCGCTAGACTCTTCTTGGGTGTAAAAGAGGTTTTATTTCTCTTAACAGTCCTTTCTGTATTTTTGGGGGAGAGCGGGTTAGGGCCAAGACACCCTTAGGTAGTTGTAAACTCAATTGGCAGACTCCGAGACTTCAATAGTAGGACAGCCGTGTAGTGAAAGGCCTCCAGCAAGAAGCCACATCTGCTCATGCAGGACTGCTGTCTCCTACGGCCCCTGGAAGAAATAATATTTTACGAAACAGACGTAGGGCGGAGTGGCGCACTGTTGTCACCCAAGAGCTCCAAACGTTCCCCCAGTGGATGGGTGTCTGGGAATTTGTGTACCGGCCGGCACATCAGATTCGAGGGATTTTTTTACTGCATGTTTGTTAGTGCAATACAACTTTTAATAAATCTTTTTTACTCATTTAATGCGCTATATGGAGCTGTTATTGTTTTTTACATGGTGGGCATGGATGTTGGTAAAGTTTAATCACTTATGAATGAGACCCAATGTTAAGGATCGTATCTGTCTGAACTGCAAGACTGGGAGTGACTACCTATTATATGCTGTTCATGATCCCCTGTCATAAGGGATCATGGCAATTTGGTAAGGAGCCAATCTATAGTTTGGTGGAGGATACATCACTTTTCTTTGGACACGTTTTCAACTGATTTTGGAACTTGGCACAGAGCACGGGTGTTTTTTACTTCATGTGTTAAACATTTATGGACTTTATTGCTACAATATTTGTTTTATTTATATGTCTATATATATTTTTATTTGGTTAATATTTATTGACCTAATGATATGATCTAAAAAAACATTTCTGATGTTCATTTATCACTGTTTCACTGTTATTGAGGGACTTGAGAGTGCTAAATAGTGCCCTCTAGTGGCTATCAACCTCTCCTGTTTTTTGGTATATTAGTGATTTATATATACCATCATATACCACATAGTTTATGATTTATATCAACATATATCACATAGTTTTGTGTGTTTTGTGATTCAAACATTTGTTTCACATGGTTTAGAGGTAGCCCGCTTTATATTTTTCTCAACAGTCTTTACCAGTTCTTAACACAAAGCGTAACAGTTATTTCAGCTTCACTACAACTTCTTGTAGTTCTTCCATATACTGATTCACTGCCACTGAATCCCTTGAGCTCCTTCAATCTTCACAGTGGTAACTTCCTCAAGCGTCACCCCCGCTTCAATGCTGGGTCCCTGGATTGGCACTCTAGATACCTCTCAAGCTTCACCCGTGCTGGCCCGCTTGGTCCATAGCTTGACCCACAAGGCTGCTCTGACTTGGGTCTCTGGCTTGATTCCCACTGAAGTTTCCCGATCCTTCATCATCCTCAATGGGTGAGAATACTACTCCAGTACTTGCTTCAGTTACTCACTGTAGTCCCTGGTAATAAGATGTTACAAAAGAAGTGTGTAAAACTGCTGAAGGTCAATGGACGTGGAAATTACGATTGCTTTGTTTTTGTAGATGCAGAATACAGTAATGACATTTTCTTATGCAGACACTATGGTGAGTCATTGTCTGAAAGAGGCCCTTAAAGGTTAATGATGGAAGAGTCCACTTTTGCCTTTTCTTAATCCACTGTTTATATAAGGAAGACATGTGACCCACACATTAGATTTATGAACAGACGCATTATATAAACAATCATTTGCAACGCTGTCATATGCTACAATTACACACTACCCCAAAATATTGTTCCCATCACAGCCCAGAAATCATGTTCCTACTACAGCTCTAAATAATGTTCCAATCTTAGCTATTAGGGATGAGCCGAACACCCCCCTGTTTGGTTCGCACCCCGTTAAAGTCTATGGGACTCGAACATTTGAAATCTAAAGTGCTAATTTTAAAGGCTAATATGCAAGTTATTGGAATAAAAAGTGTTTGGGGACCTGGATCCTGCCCCAGGGGACATGTATCAATGCAAGTTTTAAAAACTGCATTTTTTTTTTGGCAGCAGTGATTTTAATAATGCTTAAAGTGAAACAATAAAAGTGTAATATTACTTTAAATTTCGTACCTGGGGGGGTGTAAAGTCAGCATGTGAAAAAGCGCATTTTTCCCGTACTTAGAACTGTCCCTGCACAAAGTGTCATTTCTGAAATAAAAAAAGTCATTTAAAACCGGCTTTGCGGCTATAATGAATTGTCTAATTCATAAAAAATAAAGCGTGGGGGTCCCCCCAAATTCCATTAACAGGCCCTTCAGGTCTGATATGGATATTAAGGGGAACCCCACCGTCAATTTAAAAAAAAGGAAAAATTATGTGGGGTTCCCCCCAAATATCCATTCCAGACCCTTCAGGTCTGGTGTGGATTTTAAGGGGAACTCCACCCCCCAAAATTTTTTTAAAAATGGCATGGAGTTCCCAAAAAATCCACACCAGACCCTTATCCGAGCATGTTAACCTGGCCAGCCGCAGAAAACCGCACCAGGCCACATGCCCTCAACATGGGGAGGATGTCACCATGTTGATGGGGACAAGGGCCTCATCCCCACAACCCTAGCCGGTGGTTGTGGGGGTCTGCGGGCGGGAGGCTTATCAGAATCTAGAAGACCCCTTTAACAAAGGGGACCCCCAAATCCTGGCCCCTCCCCTATGTGAATTGGTAATGGGGTACACTGTACCCCTCCCATTTCACGAAGGAAGTGTAAATAGTTTTTTTTTTTTTAAAACACACAGACACTGTAGAAAAAAATCCTTTATTAATAATAAAAATAAAAAAAATACAGCGGTGGTAATCCACTCTCGATGCGGCTCCCTGCTCCAACGTTGTCTTCTATCCAGCGACGGGTGATCTCTCCAGCGACAGATGATCTCTCCGTTCCAGCGATGAGAAGACTATCCATCCAGAGCAGCATCGCAGACCTTCTCTGAATGAATGAATGAATGATAACTTATATAGCGCGGCACATGCAAACTAAATCGCCTCTGGGCGCTTGTTGTTCTTGTCTCCTTTGATATCAAAAGAGATGAGTCTTGATCTTTCTCCTAAACGCTAAATGATCCTCCTCCAACCGAATGCTGGTTGGTAAAGCATTCCATAGTCTGGGACCTTGGATCGCGAATCTTCTTTCTCCTTTGGACTTGTAGTTGGCTTTGGGAATCTGGAGCAGGTTTTGATTGGTGGATCGCAGAACGCGATTGGGATTGTGGGCTTTTATTTTTTCGCATAAATAATGGGGAGCCCAGCGGAATGACGCGGCCGATGCTTTGACATTTCTTATATAGGGGAGGCGGGGCCACCCATCACGTGACCATGCCCCCTCTGACGCACCCTCAGCTACGTCACTGGGAAAACCTGGTCTTCCCCCTTGCGTCAGAGGGGGTGGGGTCACGTGGCGGGTGGCCTCGCCTCCCCTATATAAGAAATGTCAAAGCATCGGCCACGGCATTCCGCTGGGCTGTGTCCAGCCGAGAGAGAAGGTCAATCAAGATAAGTGTTCCGGACAGCTTAGACATTTGTGGGCATCGCTGGAGAGAGAGGGTGCTCAGGTAAGTAGAGGGTGCTGGGAGGATGGTATACACAAGGGCCCAGATTCATAGAGCAATTACGCCTGTCTAACTGGTGTTAGACAGGAGTAATTTCAAATTTTGCGCGCCGTATCACTAGTTTGAATCCTCAAACCATGATACGGCGGCTTCGGGCTTCGATCCGAGAGGCTTACGTCTTCGTAAACCTTCGGATCTACGCTGCGATATTTTTGCGGCCGCTGGGAGGAGTTCGCGTCGTTTTGATGCGTCGGGATATGCAAATTAGTTTTTACGGCGATCCACGAAGATACGAGCGGTCTTCGCAATCGCTTACGTCTATTTTTTTTTACGTACTGCTAGACCAGCTTTTTGCTGGTCTAACGGTGCGTAGCCTTATGTTAAGTATGGCCGTCATTCCCGCGTCTAATTTTTTTTTAGAAATGTCCGTAAACGACGCTACTCAAACAACGAATGACGTAACGACGTGATTTCGCGCAATGCACGGCGGGAAATTTGCAAATGGAGCATGCGCAGTTCGATCGCCGCGGGAACGCGCCTATTTTAAATGCTTCACGCCCCCTACTCGCGTAGATGGATTGCGACGGGAGAAATACACTACGCCGCCGTCGTTTACTGGACAAAATCTACCTGGATTCCACGTAGAGCCAGGTAAAAAACGGCGGCGTAGTGTATTTCTGATACGCTACGAGAATCCAATTCTCTCTGAATCTGGCCCAAGGTTTTTTATCTAAATGCATAGAATGCATTAGGATAAAAAAACATTTCTGCCTTTACAACTCCTTTAAAGCAGTATTAGACCGAAAATCAGACATTTATTGCGTATATTGCAGCTTACCAAGTCATAGTCATGGCTGCTGCAATCCTTACATTTTTTAGGCTTTTTTTGTTCTGTTTTCATCTAGTGATTCAGCCAGCAAGTCTGGTGTATTTTATAAGCTTAAAGAGGAATTGCAGTCTGCTAACATAATTTGTAATAAAAACATCTCTGAAGCTTCCCTCCAATCACTTTGCATATTATTTTATATACAGTATGCTGTGATTCTCAACTTGCCAAATACATAGCTCCCAACTGTCCCTGATTTAGAACAATGTCCCTCTGTCCCCCATTCCTCCTCATTTGTCCCTCATTTTGGTCTGATTTTTATAGTTAGATAAAAAGTGCATTTTATATACATCAAACCGTGTTTTCCAGAACTAAACTTTTCATCCGATTTCTAAATTGCTGCATTTGTAAATTCCTAAAGGAATAGCAGTGGTAAAAAAAAGCACTTGAGGGTTTAACCAATCTTGTTTTTTTGCACAATTCCCCTTTAAGGGGCGTGACACGGGGTGTGCCCTATACCTGCATACTTTGCTGATAGGTGTCCCCCATTCCCATCTCAAAAAGTTAGGAGGTGTGCAAATATGCTGCAGAATTCTCCCTCCACTGGCTGCAACCATTTTAACTGTGGGCAGCTGAAGCTGCTGCCTGTTCACTTCTTGGATTTACACAAACACACAGAGGCACACCTCCAGCTCTGCAGCTCTCGTTGGTCCTCTTATGACTCCTCCCCCCTCCCTTCCCGGCAAACTCTCACGAGAGTGAGAGAGAGAGCTGTGCATGATGTCATAAGCCTAGAATAATGACCAGACAAGAAACAAGGAAGATTTATTAGATGGAAAGTTTAAAAAAATGACTGAAGGTCCACTTTCTAGTAAAATACCTTATGTCTTCGTCTTTAGTCTTTAAAACCCCTTAAAGTTGTTTGCATTTCTATGTAAGTGTATTCAATAATTGATTGATAAAGTGGAGAAATTACTCTTTCGCTCCTCATTCAGTGGATATCACTCCCTTTGCTATTAACCACTTCAATACCAGCCCATAGTCATATGACGTCCACAGAGGGGATCTCCCATCCTAGGTGGGCGTCATGATGTCCTGGGCTTGTGAGGGGATATCTGAATGATCCCTGCAGCTAGAGGCATCATTCAGATATTATTATTTTTCGGCGGCAGTTCTGCGCACCATAAGAACGATCATAGCAGCGGTTCCCCCCCTCCCGCCGCCATCCGGTGCTTCCCCGGGCTCTCATATAGTCACCAGTCATCCCTATGACCGTCGGAGGCCTGGGCGCGATGTGATGACGTCATGCCCCGGGTACCCGGAAGTAAACAAAGCCGCGATTGCGGCTAGTAAGCATGAGATTGGTGAATTTTTTTCACGATCTCATGCTTTCCAGCCTGGAGGAGAGATGTGGGGTTTTATTTGACCCCGCATTTCTCCATAAAGAGGACCTGTCACACACTATTCCTATTACATGGGATGTTTACATTCCTTGTCATAGGAATAAAAGTGATAAAAAAAAATAAAACATAAAAAAAGTGTAAAAAAAAAAATGATAAACAAAATAGTATTTTTTTTATTTTTTAAATGCCCCTGTCCCCTGTAGCTTGCGCTCAGAAGCAAACACACACGTAAGTCCCGTCCACGTATGTAAACGCTGTTCAAACCACATATGTGAGGTATCGCCGCGTGTGTTAGAGCGTGTGCAACAATTCTAGCACTAGACCTCCTCTGTAACTCTAAACTGGTAACTTGTAAGGCCGCGTACACACGAGGGGATATGTCCGCTGAAAACGGTCCGATGGACCGTTTCAGCAGACATCTCCGCTCGTGTGTATGGGCTAGCGGACAGATTTCTCCACCCGACAGATTTCAAAGCAAGCTTTGAAATCTATCCGGTGGGGATCTGTCCGCCCGACATGTCTGCTGGTTAGTACACTTACCAGCAGACATGTCGTCCCCCACCGCCGCCGCGCCGCTGCCGAATGGATTCGGCGCATGCGCGGAAGTGTTTTACTTCCTGGTGTGGTGACGTGGCGGTGACGCGGCGGCGTCAACGTCACCGCCGCGTCACCGCCACGTCACCGCGCCGTCCGGCGGCGGGGAATTTGATCCGATGGTGTGTACACGCCATCGGATCAAACTCCCGATCGGACATATCCGATGGAAATGGTCCGCGGACCGTTTTCATCGGATATGTCCGATCGTGTGTATGGGGCCTAAAAGTTTCGCTTATGGAGATTTTTAAGTAACAAAGTTTGGCGCCATTCCATGAGTGTGTGCGCAATTTTAGAGCGTGACATGTTAGGTATCTATTTACTTGGCGTAACATCATCTTAAATATTTTCCAAAAATATTGGGCTAATTTTTATTAGTTATTTTTTATCTCATGAAACCATTTTTTTTTCCCAAAAAAAAAGGCGTTTGAAATATTATTGCGCAAATACCGTGAAAGATAAAAAGTTTCAATGACCGCCATTTTATTGCCTAGGGTGTCTGCTAAAAAATATATATATAATATTTGGGGGTTCTGTGTAATTTTCTAGCAAAAGAATGATGATTTGTACATGTAGGAGAGAAGTGCCAGAATAGGCCCGGTATGGAGGTGGGTATAAAAGCCCGGTATTGAAGGGGTTAAAGGACAAATAAGAACTTGTCATCGTCAATGTCAGCTTAGCATGATCCTTGAATCGTCTAGCGCCATCTAGCTGACAACAGGCCACTTATGGTCACTGCAGTATTCATGTTTTAGTTATTTTTTTTCCTCTTTCCAGGCCAATGTCCAACGAACTTACAGTCTTGCTGTTCCCCTTTGTTCAGAAATCCACAGTTAATGTTTTGTTTATCCAGCTCACTTTGACTCGCGTTCAACGCCGTTGCCAAACAGTCTAGACGTAGAGTCACTCCATAGCTATTCAAGTTTAATTTCCCTCTGTGCCTTGCTCCCTCTGTGCCTTTTCCTCAGCTACCAGCAGAGAGATAAACCCAGACGCAAGTGTTTGAAGTCAGCCTTACATCTGGGAACATTACAGCAGCCAGGAAAGGTCTTCCTCAGCATTTTGGAGAAGGTTCCAATGACCCAGGAGCTTTTTTGGCCTATGTCCTCGCTCTGCAATATCCACAGGTGGTCAGGGAGAGAACATTGGGCAATACGAGGGCACAAATGTGCTGAGCATATGTAGTCATATAGGGGGACATGTATCCTGAAGTCAGCCTGTTTTCATTGCAACACTGCCGGTTTCATGTGATCCTAAGAGGATAGAAAAATGAAATATCCGATTGTTGACTTGTATTTAAAGGTATAGACTCCAGGGCTACATAGTAAGTCATTGACCTGAAACAAGAATGCTGAAATGCCTCAACACCCAGGGCCGATCCTAGGCAGGGTGCGCGGGGTGCTTCGCACCCAGGCGCCGCAGAGGTGGAGGCGCTGAAGCTCCAAAGTGCTACCCTCCCTCCTCCTTGTCTGTGTCCAGAGGCGGGTGCTGTGATTCCCCATCCCACTTGCTCTCTCCGCTAGCAACTGACAAAAGCGCATACCTCCCGCTGTCCCTGGAATCCGGGCTGGGTACCACAGCGGAGCCTAGTACCGGCACACGTTCCGGTACTAGGCTCCACTAATTAATTCTGTCTGGTGCGCGTGGAGCAGTCTCCTGTCTGCCCCGCCCCCTCTGTGCATGTCGGCTCTTCTCCCATAGGCGGTGTGATGAGAGTCTTCGGGGTTGGCCAGAGCTACTGCCAATCATCCCGTGCACTCCCAGAAATGCCCTCTGAGTGCCACCCTCCAAATAACCAAAGATGCTATGTATGCCCCACCCCCTGTAATTTGCTTGTGCTCCCAGAACCCCTGAGCTACAGGGATCTATTGGACAGGTACTGATCTATGGAGACACCTGTGGTGGGGGACTCTGATGGGGACACCTGTTGTGGGGGGCTCTGATGGGGGACACCTGCTGTGGGGGGCTCTGATGGGGGACACCTGCTGTGGGGGGCTCTGATGGGGGACACCTGCCGTGGGTGGGGCTCTGATGGGGGACCTGCTAGGGGGGCTCTGATGGGGGACACCTGCTGTGGTGGGCTCTGATAGGGGACACCTGTGGGGGGCTCTGATGGGGGACACCTGCTGGGGGGGACTCTGATGGGGGACACTAATGAAGACTTCTTAGGGGAGCATCTCTGTGTTTGAGTCGTAGCCATAGAAATATTTGTAAAGGGGAGGAGTTAGTAAGATGACCCTAGGATTGGCCCTGTCAACACCCATCCTGCATTTTAGGTCTGTGATCAGTGGGTACCAAACAAGGATCAGCATGGCCCTCCATGACCCTGTAGCCTGCACCATTAAACAAATCAGAAATGGTTCACTTTAACGGGTCTATTTACTCTTCCATACATTTTTTGGTAGACAGTGGAGAGGTGAATCAGTGCTCTGAAGTATGTATCACACGGGAAGCAGGGCTCAGGAGTGTGTATCAAACACATCACAGGGCTAGGGAGTTTGTATCACACCGTGCACAGGGTTCAGGAATGTGTACTGCTCAGGGTGTAGGGCTTCGAAGTGGGTCTCAGGAGTGTGTATCGAACACAGCACAGGGCCAGGGAGTGTGTATCACACAGGGCACAGGGTTTAGAAGTGTGTACTGCACATGGTGCAGTGCTTAGGAGTGTGTATCGAACATGGCACAGGCTCAAGGGTGTGTATTAAGCGTGGCACAGGGCTCAGGCGTGTGTATCACCCAGGGTACAGAGCTCGGGATTGTGTATCACACATGGCACAGTGCTCTAGAGTGTGTATTACTCAGGGCGCAGTGCTCAGGAGTGTGTATTGCATAGGGCACGGCGCTCAGGAATATGTACTGCACAGGGTGCAGGGCTTAGAAGTTTGTATTAAACAGGTCTCAGTAATGTGTATCAAAAAACAGCACAGGGCTAAGGAGTGTGTATTACACAAGACATAGGGTTCAGGAGTGTGTACTGCACATGGTGCAGAGCTTAGGAGTGTGTATCAAACATGCCACAGGGCTCAGGATTGTGTATCACACAGGGCACAGCGCTCTGGAGTGTGTATTACTCAGGGCGCAGGGCTCAGTAGTGTGTATCGCATAGGGCACAGTGCTCAGGAATGTGTACTGCACAGGGTGGTTTGTATTGAACAGGTCTCAGAAGTGTGTATCGAAAAACAGCAAAGGGCTAGGGAGTGTGTATTACACAAGGCACAGGGTTCAGGAGTATGTATCGAACATGGCACAGGCTCAGTAGTGTATATCGAACACGGCACAGGCTCAGGAGTGTGTATTACACAGCGTGCAGGGCACAGGAATGTGTACTGCACAGCGTGCAGGGCTTAGAAGTGTGTACCGAATAGGTCTCAGGAGTGTGCATCGAACACAGCACAGGGCTATGGAGTGTGTATTGTATAGGGCACAGGGTTCAGGAGTATCACTTAGGGTACAGGGCTCCAGAGTGTGTACCGCACAGGGTGCAGGGATCTAGAGTGCATATCACACATGGTGCAGGGCTCAGGAGTGTTTTTTCGCATGGAGCTCAGGACTGTGTATCATCAAGCAGGGCTCAGGAGTATCACATAGGGTGCAGTGTTCAGGAGTGCATCTCATGCAGGGCTTAGGAATGTGTATTGCACAGGGCTATTACCAGTTACATAGTTAGTCAGGTTGAAAAAAGACACAAGTCCATCCAGTTCAACCATAAAAAATAAATAAAAATAAAACAAAGTAAAACACAGTACATCCTCCCATACACCCAACTCCATACCCACAGTTGATCCAGAGGAAGGCAAAAAAACCCAGCAGAGCGATGATCCAATTTGCTACCGGAGGGGAAAAAATTCCTTCCTGATCCCCCGAAAGGCAATCGGATTTACCCCGGATCAACTTTACCTACAAAACTTAGTACTCAGTTATATTATGTGCATTTAGGAAAGAATCCAGGCCTCTCTTAAAGCAATCTACTGAGCTGGCCAGAACCACCTCTGGAGGGAGTCTGTTCCACATTTTCACAGCTCTTACTGTGAAGAAACCTTTCCGTATTTGGAGGTGAAATCTCTTTTCCTCCAGACGTAAAGAGTGCCCCCTTGTCCTCAGTGTTGACCTTAAAGTGAATAACTCAACACCAAGTTCACTATATGGACCTCTTATGTATTTGTACATGTTGATCATATCCCCCCTTATTCTCCTCTTCTCAAGAGTGAATAAATTCAGTTCCTCTAATCTTTCCTCATAGCTGAGCTCCTCCATGCCTCTGATCAGTTTGGTTGCCCTTCTCTGCACTTTCTCCAGTTCTCCGATATCCTTTTTGAGAACTGGTGCCCAAAACTGGACTGCATATTCCAGATGAGGTCTTACTAATGATTTGTACAGGGGGGCAAAATGATATCTCTCTCTCTGGAGTCCATACCTCTCTTATACAAGAAAGGACTTTGCTCGCTTTGGAAACCGCAGCTTGGCATTGCATGCCATTATTGAGCTTATGATCAACTAAAACACCCAGATCCTTCTCCACTACAGATCCCCCCAGTTGTACTCCCCCTAGCATGTATGATGCATGAATATTCTTAGCACCCAAGTGCATAACTTTACATTTATCAACATTAAACCTCATCTGCCACTTAGTCGCCCAATTAGACAGAGCATTGAGGTCGGCTTGTAAATTGGAGACATCCTGCAAGGACATTATTCCACTGCATAGCTTGGTGTCATCTGCAAAAACAGAAATGTTACTTTTGATCTCAGACCCAATATCATTTATAAATATATTGAAAAGTAAGGGACCCAACACTGAACCTTGGGGTACACCGCTGATAACCTTGGACCATTCAGAGTAAGAATCATTAACCACAACTCTCTGAATTCTGTCTTTCAGCCAGTTTTCTATCCATTTACAAACTGATATATCTAATCCTGTAGACCTTACCTTACACATGAGCCGTGTGTGGGGAACTGTATCGAACGCTTTTGCAAAATCCAAGTATACCACGTCCACTGCCACGCCTCTGTCCAGGGTTTTACTTACCTCTTCATAAAAGGAAATCAGGTTTGTCTGACAACTTCTGTCCTTCATGAATCCATGCTGTCTGCTGCTTAAATAGTTTGTTTCCAGCAAGAACTCATCCATGTGGTCTTTTATTAAACGTTCCAGTATCTTTCCAACTATAGAAGTTAAACTAACAGGTCTATAGTTACTAGGTAAAGACTTTGTTCCCTTTTTAAATATGGGCACCACATTGGCTTTATGCCAATCCAGTGGTACTATTCCTGTCATTAATGAGTCCCTAAATATTAGATACAGTGGCTTTGAAATTTCAGAGCTCAATTCTTTTAGGATCCGTGGGTGGATGCCATCTGGTCCAGGTGCTTTATCCACCTTTATTCTGTCTAAATATTTCTGGACCATATCACTTTTGAGCCATTGTGGATTTGGGGCTGTGTCAGGGCCGGCGCTAGCAATAGGCGGATCAGGCGGCTGCCTAGAGCGCCAGGGCAGGGGAGGCGGCAAAATTCGGATCAGATTATTAAAATACCGGCATTTTTTTTTTAATTCATGCTTTATGGCGGATTGGCGCCAGGCTAGGGGGCGGTTGCGCCTGTGACTGTATGCCGGATGGACTGCTCTATCCCCAGCCTGCAGTGAGGAGATGAGGGGAGAGAGCCAGAACGAAGAGCAGCCAGCCTGAGGTGCCGCGAGATTGGTGGAGCGGATAAGTTGGAAGCCCTGCAGCTGCATGCACAGTAAGTAACCATGGCGGGCTTGCCACAAAATCCGCTCCCCCCCTCCCCCTGGGCGCCCGGGATCTGGTGGCACACCCGGGGACCAGCCCAGATTTCAGCGTGGAGAGCCGGCGGGAGGAGGAGACAGGTGCAGAGCTTGAGGAGAGAGATGCCAGGCTACACAGGAAGGAAGCTTCCCCGGCCAAAGACAACACGGCTCTCCCTGCTGCTCTCACTGCATCCCCCGGACTTCTACCGCTTCTCACCCTCCCTCCTTCCCACTGACTTCATCTCCATCCTCCCTCCATCTCCATCCTCCCTCCATCTCCATCCTCCCTCCATCTCCATCCTCCCTCCATCTCCATCCCTCCCTCCATCTCCATCCTCTCTCCATTCCTCCCTCCCTCCATCTCCATCCCTCCCTCCCTCCATCTCCATCCTCCCTCCATCTCCATCCCTCCCTCCATCTCCATCCCTCCCTCCATCTCCATCCTCCCTCCATCTCCATCCCTCCCTCCATCTCCATCCCTCCCTCCATCTCCATCCTCCCTCCATCTCCATCCCTCCCTCCATCTCCATCCCTCCCTCCATCTCCATCCTCTCTCCCTCCATCTCCATCCCTCCATCTCCATCCCTCCCTCCATCTCCATCCTCTCTCCATTCCTCCATCTCCATCCTCCCTCCATCACTCCCTCCATCTCCATCCCTCCCTCCATCTCCATCCTCCCTCCATCTCCATCCCTCCCTCCATCTCCATCCCTCCCTCCATCTCCATCCTCTCTCCATTCCTCCCTCCCTCCATCTCCATCCCTCCCTCCATCTCCATCCTCCCTCCATCTCCATCCCTCCCTCCATCTCCATCCTCTCTCCATCCTCCCTCCCTCCATCTCCATCCCTCCCTCCATCTCCATCCCTCCCTCCATCTCCATCCTCTCTCCATTCCTCCCTCCCTCCATCTCCATCCCTCCCTCCATCTCCATCCTCCCTCCATCTCCATCCTCCCTCCATCTCCATCCTCCCTCCATCTCCATCCCTCCCTCCATCTCCATCCTCCCTCCATCTCCATCCCTCCCTCCATCTCCATCCCTCCCTCCATCTCCATCCCTCCCTCCATCTCCATCCTCTCTCCATTCCATCTCATCTCCATCCCTCCCTCCATCTCCATCCCTCCCTCCATCTCCATCCCTCCATCTCCATCCCTCCCTCCATCTCCATCCCTCCCTCCATCTCCATCCTCTCTCCCTCCATCTCCATCCCTCCATCTCCATCCCTCCCTCCATCTCCATCCTCTCTCCATGCCATCTCCATCCTCCCTCCATCTCCATCCCTCCCTCCATCTCCATCCCTCCCTCCATCTCCATCCCTCCCTCCATCTCCATCCAATCCATCTCCATCCCTCCATCTCCATCCTCTCCCATCCATCTCCATCCCTCCCTCCCTCCATCTCCATCCTCTCTCCATTCCTCTCCATCTCCATCCCTCCCTCCATCTCCATCCCTCCCTCCATCTCCATCCTCTCTCCAATCTCCATCCCTCCATCTCCATCCTCCCTCCATCTCCATCTCCATCCCTCCATCTCCATCCTCTCCATCTCCATCCCTCCCTCCATCTCCATCCCTCCCTCCATCTCCATCTCCATCCCTCCATCCTCCATCCCATCCCTCCATCTCCTCCATCTCCATCCCTCCCTCCATCTCCATCCTCCCTCCATCTCCATCCTCTCCATCTCCATCTCCATCCTCCCTCCATCTCCATCCCTCCATCTCCATCCTCTCTCCATCCCTCCCTCCATCTCCATCCCTCCCTCCCTCCATCTCCATCCATCTCCATCCCTCCATCTCCATGATCTCCATCCTCCCTCCTTCATCTCCATCCCTCCATCTCCATCCATCCATCAGATCCATCTCCATGATCCCTCCCTCCATCTCCATCCATCATCCTCCATCCTCATCTCCATCCTCTCTCCATCCATCTCCATCCTCTCCATCTCCATCTCCATCTCCATCCCTCCATCTCCATCCATCCCATCTCCATCCCATCTCCATCATCTCCATCATCCTCCATCTCCATCCATCTCCATCCTCCCTCCATCCCTCCATCTCTCTCTCCATCTCCATCCTCTCTCTCCATCCCTCCTCTCTCCATCCATCCCTCCCTCCTCCATCTCCATCTCCATCCTCCATCCTCCATCCATCTCCATCCTCTCTCTCCATCTCCATCCTCCATCCCTCCATCCATCCTCCCTCCATCTCCATCCTCCATCTCTCCATCTCCATCCCTCCCTCCATCTCTCATCCATCCCATCCTCTCCATCTCCATCCCTCCTCTCCATCCTCCATCCTCTCCATCCTCCATCTCCATCCCTCCATCTCCATCCTCCATCTCCATCCTCCATCCTCCTCCCTCCATCTCCATCCCATCCATCCTCTCTCCATCTCCATCCTCTCTCCATCCCTCCCTCCTCCATCCCTCCATCCATCTCCCTCCCTCCTTCCATCTCCATCCTCTCTACATCCCTCCCTCCCATCTCCATCCCTCCTTCCATCTCCATCCTCTCTCCATCCTCCCTCCCTCCATCTTCATCCTCCTTCCATCTCCATCCCTCCCTCCTTCCATCTCCATCCTCTCTCCATCCCCATCCTCTCTCCATCCCTCCATTCCTCCCTCCTTCCATTTCCATCCTCCCTCCATCTCCATCCCTCCCTCCCTCCATCTCCATCCTCTCTCCCTCCCTCCATCTCCATTCTCCCTCCATCTCCTTCCTTCCATCTCCACCCTCCCTCCATCTCCATCCTCTCTACATCCCTCCCTCCTTCCATCTCCATCCCTCCCTCCATCCCTCCCTCCATCCCTCCCTCCATCTCCATCCCTCCATCTCCATCTCCATCCCTCCATCTCCATCTCTCCCTCCATCTCCATCCCTCCCTCCATCTCCATCCCTCCCTCCATCCTCCCTCCATCCCTCCCATCTCCATCCCTCCCTCCATCTCCATCCCTCCCTCCTCCCTCCTTCCATCTCCATCCCTCCCTCCATCCATCTCCATCCCTCCTCCATCCCTCCATCTTCATACAGAGCCCCATCCCTCCATCCTTCCCTCTCCATCTCTCCCTCCCTCCATCCTTCCCTCTCCCTCCCTCCATCCTTCCATCTCCCTCCCTCCATCCCTCCATCTCTATACAGAGCCCCATCCTTCCATCCCTCCATCCTTCCCTCTCCATCTCTCCCTCCCTCCTTCCCTCTCCCTCCCTCCATCCTTCCATCTCCATCTCTCCCTCCATCATTCCATCCCCATCCATCCCTCCCTCCATCCTTTCATCTCTATACAGAGCCCCATCCTTCCATCTCTCCCTCCATCCTACCATCCCCATCCCTCCCTCCATCCTTCAATCTCTGTATAGAGCCCCATCCTTACCTTCATTGTTCCATCTCCATCCCTCCCTCCCTTCATACATCTCCATCTTTCTCTATACAGAGCCCCAGCCTTACACTCACTCTCTCTCTCTCTCTCTCTCTCTCTCTCTCTCTCTCTCTCTCCTCCCATCTCTATACAGGGTCCCATCCTTCCATCTCCTTCCCTCCATCCTTCCATCTCTATACAGAGCCACATCCTCCCATCTCTCCCTCCATCCTTCTATCTCCTTTCCTACCTCCTTCCTTCCATACCTCCATCTCTGTACAGAACCCCATCCTTCCATCTACATCCTTCCAACTCCACCCCTCCCTCCTTCTATGTCCATCCCTCCATCCATCTATCCAGCGCAACTCTCCTGGAGTAAAGTAATCATCAACCGTTGGCTCAGGTATAGTGAAAACAAAGGCAGCAATAAAACATTGACTCTGCTTTTAAGTTAATAGTGCATTGAACTGTTTACAGAGGGGGACACAGACGTGCAGGGGGGTACTGATATGTGTGTGGGGGGACAAACGCGCAGGGCGGTACTGATATGTGTGTGGGGGGGTACTGATATGTGTGTGGGGAGGACAGGTGTGCAGAAGGTTACAGAGGGGGATCAGATATCTGTGTGTACAGGGGGGTACAGAGGGGGTGATGATCTGAGACCTGAAAATACAGGAATTGGGGCAATTTGAAGTGTGGAAGTTCAAGTTCACCTTTGTAAAAAAAAAATGCAGATCTTTTTTCAGATACAAAAATGTGCATTTTTTATTGGTTCTAGTAAGAACCTGTAAAGTATTGTCAGCGTATATGTCTGCTTGTACAGACAGGCAGACTGTGGACCACAGCTGGCGTGAGGAAGCGAGCTGGTGCCATTCACTTTTTGTCTTCGGGCCAGGTCCATGTGCAAGCCTGCGTGCGTGGGGGGGGGGGGGGGGCGCAAAATTAGGTATCGCCTAGGGTGTCAAAACTCCTTGCACCAGCCCTGGG
Organism: Rana kukunoris; assembly: GCA_029574335.1. Taxonomy (NCBI): domain Eukaryota; kingdom Metazoa; phylum Chordata; class Amphibia; order Anura; family Ranidae; genus Rana; species Rana kukunoris. The sequence goes on from CM056057.1 coordinate 18,713,836, forward strand.
CTGTGTCACTCCCACCCCCTATATCGACATGAGCTCCCCCATTCTCCATTGTATACACAGAGCTGAAGAAAGCATTTAATAAATTTGCCTTCTCTATGTCCTCAGTCACCCACTCTAGATTATTTTGTAAAGGGCCTACATGCTCAGACTTGACCTTTTTACTATTAATATATTTAAATAATTTTTTGGGGTTTGTCCTACTATCTTTTGCAATCTGTCGTTCATTTTGAATTTTTGCATCCTTGATTTCCTTTTTACATATTCTATTATATTCTTTGTAACATTTAAACGACACTAGTGTTCCTTCATTTTTATATTTTTTAAAAGCTATTTTCTTATTGTTTATAGCTTTTTTAACTTTAACCGTGAGCCACATAGGTTTTATCTGTAGCCTTTTAAACTTATTGCCCATGGGAATATACTTTGCAGTGAGGTTCCAAAGAGTCTTTTTGAAGAATTCCCATTTCTGTTCTGTGTTCATCGGTGCCAATATTCCCTCCCAGTCCAAGCCCTGGAGAGCAGTCCTCATGCTTTGAAAATTTGCTCTCTTGAAATTAAGTGTTTTTATCTTTCCTGTATGTATTTCTTGCTTATAGTTTGTACATTCGAATATTACCTTCTTTCCCCCTTAAACTTTCCCAGTACAGAGCTCCCCCCAGCCCTCCAATACAGAGCTCTCCACCCCCTCCAACCTTTCAGTACAGAGCCCAACCCCCCAAACCTCCATTACAGAGCTCTCCCTTCCCCAACCCTCCAGTATATAACTCTGGTGCCCAGTTGCCCCCTTCGGTACAGAGCTCTCCTCCTAAGTCCCCAGTACAGAGCTCCCCCCCTTACAGCTCTCCCAGTACAGAGCATTCCTCCCACCTCCAAATTCACACTCCACCTTGCCAGTACTAAGTAGCTAGTACTTGCCTGAGAGTGCAACAAAGAAGTACTCAATGCTGCTGGGGCAAAAGCTTCAGGAGAAGCCGTTATCGGGAGGCTGGTAAGGGTAGGAGTGACAGCCTTAGTATAAATGGGGCCCAACTGAGCATGTGTGAGATATCCTTCCATTCGCAATTATTTGGGTCAGCTCTCTGGGCACCATGTCTAATACACACGAGAGCCTTTTCCACAGGATTTGTTTGTGGATTTTTTTTTTTTACAAGATAGGTTGCCAGGTCTTTCATCAAGCCTCCCAATTTGCATGAGCCCAGCATGCAGAATGTGAGAGCGCATGTGCATAGCCAATTTTTGCACACATACTAGGACCAGCTTGAACAGAAGACTCGTTAACCTACCAGCAGGGCCGCCGTCAGAGGGGTACAGACAGTACACCTGTAAGGGGCCCCCGAGGTCCCTGGATGGCAACCCCCTTTTAAAAAAAAAATGATATATTTTTTTTGTTATATATATTTTTTGTTTTTATTAAAGGGCCCAGAGGTCCCCAGAGCCCTGGGTGGCAACACCCCTTTTTTTTATTAAAAAAAATGTTTTTTATTTTTTTGTTATATATATGTATATTTTTTTATTATTAAAGGGCCCAGGGCCCCAGATGGCAACCCCCCTTTTAAAAAAATAAATTATAAAAAAAAAATGTATATATATATATATATATTTTTAAATTAAAGGGTCCAGAGGTCCCCAGGGCCCCCGGATAGCAACCTGCCCTTTTTTTTATATAATTTTTGTTTTATTTATTTTTTCTTTTTATTAAAGGGCCCAGAGGTCCCCAGGGCCTGGATCGCCCCCCCCCCCCCACTTCTCAATTAGCGGCGGCACCTCCCCGCTTCTCAATTTGAGGTGGCAGCACACCCCGGTTCTTTTCTCCAGGGGGCCCATGCCTGAAGCTGTGTAAGGGGCCCCATAATTCCTGATAGCGGCCCTGCCTACCAGCATGTCTATGGGGTGATTGAGAAATCCAGAAACCCACACAAACACCATGCAGATGGTGTCTTGACGGAGATATAAGCCGAAGACCCCAGTGCTGCAAAGCCATAAGGGCTAACCGCTAAGCCGCTGGGCTTCCCGCAACACTAAATGCTAGGGTTGCCACCTGTCCGGGATTCACCCAGACAGAGTGGGTTTCAGGCGGACTGAAACCTGAACACATTATTCAGACCAGGCTGTGGCTCCCCAAGTAACCAAGATAGTCGCACACAAATATCTTGCCATCAGGGAGCTGGGGGCAGCTGTCTGGAGGCAGGTTCGGCATTACTGTGGGGCAGGGTGACGATGTCAGCAAGAGAGCAATTTGGCCACACCCACATTTTGTTGTGGCACGCTATGCAAACTGAATTACTACTCTCCTTGGGGAGGTGTCCCAGGTTGTTAAAGTGTTCGGGATTGGCTTGAAGAAAAGGTGGCAACCCTACTAAGTGCATATCCCTTTATACCTGCAGTAATTCAATGCATTAGTGTGTAATGAAGAGTCACAATACGTATGAATTGTTTTCTTTATTTAAAAGCAAAATGCGGGCTGATTGGCATTATATGTCCAGCCAATTATACAATACAGGCAGCCTGATAGTCGGCACAACAGTCATTGTAGGAGGTGCATGATGCATTACAGTTACATGGAAAAGTCTTCCCACTGGCACCACAGCGCCCCACACAGGATGAGAGATCTACCCCCGCACAGTCACAGACTCTATTCAGGGAAAGGCCTCCGCTTATCCCAAGTTCAGAGCCAAGTTCAAACTTCTGGCCACCGTATGATGCTGCGAGAAGGAGGAAGCATCAGTCAGCATAATTGAAACATTTGTATTACATGTGAAGGGAAGATGTTTGCACATTGATATTCTGATTCTAAATTTCCTTTGAAGAGCAAATCCGTCCCCCGACAGTCTGTGAGATCCATGTAGTAGAAGAACAGATTGGGTAAAAGTTACGAGGGAACCACTGGGGCCATTGACCTGTCTAGGAAACCCTTAAAGGGGTTGTAAAGGTTCATTTTTTATTTTCTAAATAGGTTCCTTTAACCACTTCCTATACCAGCCATTGTATAATGACGGCCACAAGGTGGCTCTACAATGCCGGGAGGATGTCTATCGACAAAATCGAGCCTCCTGGCCACTGGGGGGCGCGCATCCCCGCGGTGCCGATGCGCGTTCCCGGATGGCCGCAATGTCCGCCAGGTACACACGATCAGCAGTCACAGAGCAAGGACGTGGATCTCTGTGTGTAAACACAAAGATTCCACGTCCTGTCAGGGAGAGAGGAGACCGATGTTGTCCCTTGTACAAGATCGGTCACCTCTCACAGTCAGTCCCCTCCCCCCACAGTAAGAATCACTCCCAGGGAACACATTTAACCCCTTGAACACCCCCTAGTGTTAACCCCTTCCCTGACACATTTATACAGTAATCAGTGAATATTTATAGCACGGATCGCTGTATAAATGTGAATGGTCCCAAAATAGTATCAAAAGTGTCCGATGTGTCTGCCGCAATATCGCAGTCCTGATAAAAATTACAAATAACCGCCATTACTAGTAAAAAATAAATTAAAAAATGACATAAATGTATCCCCTATTTTGTAGATGCTATAACTTTTGCGCAAACCAATCAATATACACAAAAAATTGGGATGTTTTTTATAGCAAAAAGTAAAAAAATATTGTGTTTGTTTATAGCGCAAAAAATAAAAAACGCAGAGGTGATCAAATACCACCAAAAGAAAGCTCTATTTGTGGGGGAAAAATGATAACAATTTCATAAAACCCATAAACACTGGGGGGGGGGGACACTTTTTTTTTCATTGTTTTTAATTGTTGGCAATGTTTTTGTTTACAATTAGCTGTCAGCTAACAGCTGTGAGTCATCTGTTGTTAAGGATGCAGCGGTCGGCTTCATTAGCAACCAGCGTGGGAGTTCCCCCAGGGGAGGACTGACCATTGAGTCACTCAGGCACTGCCCGAGGGCCCCATGCCACTAAGGGGCCCCATCAGGGTTGCCAGGCTCAGTAAAACCAGGGACAGTATGTAAATATCTGTGTTTTTTTTTTTTAATCTGTCCCTGATATGTCCGAAACTGACATGCTTATGATGTGAAAATCCAGAGATTTTTTCTGCCCCGCCTCTGCACTGCTTCCTTGTGTGGTGGCCATCTGTAAGCCCGGGGGCCCCATAATCTTCTATTGCCCCGGGGGCCCCATGAGTTGTCAGTCCGCCCCTGGGTTCCCCTGACTCCAAGGCTGTTTTCTGACAAATACCGCATGTGATACCGCCAGCTAAACCTGGTAGTAATTGTCGCATGATTTTTTACTCTCTGGTCCATTTGTGAATAGGACTTAAGAGCTTTTTTTGCGATATTTACCAGCACAATTGTTTGCTTTCGGTAAATACAGCATAATTGTTTTTTTGGGGGGATTGGCACTGAATTGGACTTAATTTACCGCATGTGATAGTTTTTTGCAAATGAGTAACATTATTTCCTTATCACATGTGGTAAAGCTTAGTGAATTGACCCCAAAGTCTGTGAAAAGGACCCCCAACTTCCCCGACCAATGATATTTACTTCTCAAGCTCTCTTCTGATGCTCCTTTCTCAGCTGGTGCAAAATACCCAATTCCTAGAACTTTGTGGGAGCATGTCTCATGGCCAGTTGCTACCTGGGGTACAGGCATTACACCTGTAAGTGGCCCGATGGTCCTCAGGGGCCCGGCTGGCCCCCTCCCGTTTTTATTTATTTATTTATTTGTATATTTTTTGCATTACACCTGTAAGGGGCCTGATGGTCCCCATGGCCCCTTACAGGCCAGGCTGGCCCCCCCCCACGTATTTCTATTTATTTATTTTTATTTTATTGCATTACACCTGTAAGGGACCCGATGGTCCCCATGGCCCCTTACAGGCCAGGCTGGCCCCCCTCACGTATTTTTATTTATTTTTATTTTATTGCATTACACCTGTAAGGGACCCGATGGTCCGCAGGGCCCCTTACAGGCTTGGCTGGCCCCCCTCCCGTTTTTACAATTAATTTTTTTCCATTTCTTACTTTTTTTGCATTACACCTGCAACTCCTCCCCCCCACCCCTGGTTCTCTGCTCCCCTGCCTAAAGCTTTGTAAGGGGACCCAAAATTTGTGATGGCTGCCCTGTAGGCAGCATAAGGAGGTCCTGAGACCCCTCTACAGACTCCAATACAGTTATGGAATCAGAAAACAAGATTTGGGAGGTATGGGACTTTATAGGGGCATTTGAATATATATAATATTATATTGAAGTGCACCTTTAAAGTCCCATACCTCCCAAACCTTGTTTTCTGTATACATCAAAGGGATGTTGGTGCCATACACACTAAGCTGATTGATTAGGTGCATACAATCTAATGAGAGTGCCAAACAAACATCCAAGACCCCAAGGTAATTATAAGTGGTCCAGAATAGAGCCAACGCGTTTCGGGGGGAAACACACCCACCTCTCTATCAAGATTTAAGAATTCTGACTGTGCTTAACTGGTGAGCAGATAACAAATAGAAAATCACTGTGATTATTGCTTGGAATGTTTCAGGAGGGCAGGTTAAGTCAGTGTTCGTGAATGCAGCAAAGAACCTTTGACAGAGTCCTGATGAAGTGGGGATGTGTTTGGCCCCCAAGATGTGCTGGATTTATTCTGCTATGAATCTATGTTATCATTAAACAACTTTGGGCTCTTGGATGTTTGTTTAGAGCTCTTTGGTGCTCTATTGGTATCTGCTCACCAATTAAGCACAGTCAGAAAAGGGGGCATGTGTGTGTGTCCCCTAAAATGCGCTGGCTCTATTCTGCTATGAATCAATTAAATCATTAAATGACCTTGGACTCTCGAATGCTTGTTTGGGGGTCTCATTGGATGTAAATTCTCAGATCTGTATTCTGTCACTGTTTCTGAGGGGTGTTCCCAATTCCCATTTTGTGCAGTGTTGCCGAACCGGAGCCAGTGTGCCCATTAGAAGTTCAGTGACCATTGTGAGGGATTAGCTCGGTAGCGGGTGTGTGTGACCCCCTGGATGGGTTCACTACACGCTGAACTATACAGAAAGGCAGTTGAGGACGGTTGAAAACAAAAGATAAGGTTTATTTTTCCATATTTCTGGATACAAGTGCAAGCATAAAAACAGCATAAACAAAACAAAACATAAAATAAACCCTGGCTACTTGGGGCGTCTACCTTCCCAACACAGGAACCTACCTATGGAGTCTGGCACAGCCTACTGCTGGTCAGACACTGCTGGTCATACAGCAGAAAAACAATAGTCTTTTTGTTTTTTATCACACAGAAAAATCAACAACCACCTCACCTCTTCAGAAGTCTTTATGACTGCTCCTTAACTCAAAAAGCCTCAGGATGCAGTAATCAGTAGTCATCCTTTGGATGTCTTATAGAGGCCTTAATTACCTCATTCGGAACAGCTGAAGTTTCCCTAAACCTTTCTGGCTATTTCTGCAGCCGACACCAAATAGTAATTGGTGAATTGTCTAAACAAGGCAGAAATGTATCTCCTGTCTGTGACAACATCCACAGATTTACCTGACTTCCTGTCACACCATAGAAATTCCAAATCGAGCACCCCGTTTGTTCTTGTGCTTGAAGTAATGATTATATGACTGTATTTGGGTCTACCGGCCATTGCTAGCCTCCTCCAGCATGTTTACGTAAAGCAACAGGTGACACTATTACACTCTTTAGGTTCTGAGGCTCCCTACAGACTTTAATGCAGTTAAATAATATTTATATGGCAGTCTTTGGCTCTAGCAGATATTGCTATGTTCCAGAACTTTACATATAAGAATGCCAGCCAAGCCTGGAAACCCAAAAAAAACACAGCACTATCACTTCTAGCACACTAGAGGGTGCTACATTTAATTTCAATGAAGAGCCCCTTGTCACTTTTGGGCACAGGGTGAATGAGAACCCTACTATGGTCTGTGCTAGTCACATTTAATGCGGTATAGATATTGTATATATTGTATATTTATTGTGTGTTGGCTGATGTGTACCATTAAGCTTGCTGTGGTATTTAGGTATTTAAGTCTGCTACTGTGATGTAAATGAAGCTCGGATGGCTTCTGAAAGACCTTTTATTGTGTTATGCTAATTGACACTGTATTGTGTGAATTTCTATTGATGATAAATGTGGATTGTGAGTTAGCACAGTCTAAAGGTCAGATGTCTGACTTACAGTGCCTTGCGAAAGTATTCGGCCCCCTTGAACTTTGCGACCTTTTGCCACATTTCAGGCTTCAAACATAAAGCTATAAAACAATTTTTTTGTGAAGAATCAACAAGTAGGACACAATCATGAAGTGGAACAAACTTTATTGGATATTTCAAACTTTTTTAACAAATAAAAACTGAAAAATTGGGCGTACAAAATTATTCAGCCCCTCTACTTTCAGTGCAGCAAACTCTCTCCAGAAGTTCAGTGAGGATCTCTGAATGATCCAATGTTGACCTAAATGACTAATGATGAGAAATAGAATCCCCCTGTGTGTAATCAAGTCTCTGTATAAATGCACCTGCACTGTGATAGTCTCAGAGGTCCGTTTAAAGCGCAGAGAGCATCATGAAGAACAAGGAACACACCAGGCAGGTCCGAGATACTGTTGTGGAGAAGTTTAAAGCCGGATTTGGATACTAAACGATTTTCCAAGCTTTAAACATCCCAAGGAGCACTGTGCAAGCGATAATATTGGAATGGAAGGAGTATCAGACCACTGCAAACCTAAGAAGACCTGGCTGTCCCTCTAAACTTTCAGCTCATACAAGGAGAAGACTGATCAGAGATGCAGCCAAGAGGCCCATGATCACTCTGGATGAACTGCAGAGATCTACAGCTGAGGTGGGAGACTCTGTCCATAGGACAACAATCAGTCGTATACTGCACAAATCTGGCCTTTATGGAAGAGTGGCAAGAAGAAGCCATTTCTTAAAGATATCCATAAAAAAGTGTCGTTTAAAGTTTGCCGCAAGCCACCTGGGAGACACACCAAACATATGGAAGAAGGTGCTCTGGTCAGATGAAACCAAAATCGAACTTTTTGGCAACAATGCAAAACTTTATGTTTGGCGTAAAAGCAACACAGCTCATCACCCTGAACACACCATCCCCACTGTGAAACATGGTGGTGGCAGCATCATGGTTTGGGCCTGCTTTTCTTCAGCAAGGACAGGGAAGATGGTTAAAATTTATGGGAAGATGGATGGAGCCAAATACAGGACCATTCTGGAAGAAAACCTGATGGAGTCTGCAAAAGACCTGAGACTGGGACGGAGATTTGTCTTCCAACAAGACAATGATCCAAAACATAAAGCAAAATCTACAATGGAATGGTTCACAAATAAACATATCCAGGTGTTAGAATGGCCAAGTCAAAGTCCAGGACCGGAATCCAATCGAGAATCCGTGGAAAGAACTGAAATTTGCTGTTCACAAACAAATGAGCAAAAATTTCAGTCTCTCGATGTGCAAAACTGATAGAGACATACCCCAAGCAACTTACAGCTGTAATCGCAGCAAAAGGTGGCGCTACAAAGTATTAACATAAGGGGGCTGAATAATTTTGCACGCCCAATTTTTCAGTTTTTTATTTGTTAAAAAAGTTTGAAATATCCAATAAATTTCGTTCCACTTCATAATTGTGTCCCACTTGTTGTTGATTCTTCACAAAAAATTACAGTTTTATATCTTTATGTTTGAATTCTGAAATGTGGCAAAAAGTCGCAAAGTTCAAGGGGGCCCAATACTTTCGCAAGGCACTGTATGTCTACTAAAGCAATGTGTATTGTATAGCAGGTGAGAGAAGCCGGAGTCATGATGTCAGACCTGGTGCCAGAAAGTCTACCCAAAAGATGTGTAATGGAGGCTCGTTAGGAAGCATTGTATAATGTTGTGGGTGGAGTTGAGTCATTGTTCATATTTGGTTGCTGACTGTATATAAAGAGAATGAGTTTCTCAATAAAGGGTCTATTCTTTTGAACCTTAAACAGAGCTGTGTCTCGTTATTGGGGTTCGTCTGCCAGATTGTGGAGTGTCGATAAGCTGAATTGGGTTTGGAATGGAATATCGTAAACGGCGTTAACACCTGTCCCATTTGGTGTGCCGTTACACCCCCTAATAGGGCCCTCTTCCATAGAAGCTGCATGGGCTGCTATGTCTATTTTTACACCAGTGAAAGTTGTCTCAAACAGTGCAGAGACAGCAGCACTAAGGATCCAATCAGTTTGCACTAATTTGGAACTTTTTATTATTTTTATTATTATTGCATGCTGCCCCTAACTGCCCTGCCATCATAGGCCTCGTGCTTTTACATGATCAGCTGTGCTAACCTCTGGCTGCACCGTATTGTAACCGTAAATTCTAATGCCGCGTACACACGGTCGTTTTTTGCGATGAAACAAAACGACGTTTTTTAAAACGTCATTTAAATTGATCGTGTGTGGGCAAAACGTTGTTTTTTGTCTTCAAAAAAACGACCAAAAAAAAATTCCAACATGTTTGAATTTTTTGTGTCGTTTTTCAAAACGTCGTTTTTTGTTTCACAAAAAGTCACCGTGTGTAGCAAAAACGTCGTTCAAAACAACGTTTTTCAACCCGCGCATGCCCAGAAGCTAGTTATAAGCGAGCTTCAATGGAAAAGAGTGGTGAACGTAACCTTGCTTTTTGTGAAAAAACGATGGTGTGTATGCAAAATTGTCTTTGAAAGGTAACGTTTCAAAAACGTTGTTTTTTACTTCACAGAAAACGTCGTTTTTTTTCATCGCAAAAAACGACCGTGTGTACGCGGCATAAGACTGCTGTACAAGATCTAGACAACCAAAAGATGCCCTTTTTAACTGCTTAGGGACCTCCGCATGTACATATACGTTGGCAGAATGGCACGGACAGGCACGTTGGCGTACCTGTACGTCCCTGCCTAAACGTGGGTCGGGGGCCTGATCGGGACCCTCCCCCGGTACTTGCGGAAGTCCCTGTGGCTGCAGGAGCGATCCAGGATGAGGGGGTGGCTGTTAGTTTTTGTCCGCCCCCTCCGGATCGCTCCCAGCCAATCCGTGTCCTCCCCGCCCTGCACTTCCTCTGCCTATGTAATGTAAACACAGGCAGAGGAAGTGATGTCAGCTCTCCTCTCAGCGGTATTTTCAATCCGCCAAGAGGAGAGAAGACATCACAGTAAGTCGCACAACACTACACTGACACCACACACATAGGCACATTTAACCCCTTCCGATCACCCCCACCCCCCTGTCACACTGTCACTGATTGCAGTAATCATATATTTACTGATCACTGCATTTAGTGTCAGTGTGACAGTTACTGTGAAAGGCAGTTAGTGTTAGGTCCAGGGTAGCCCCCTACCCCCCCTAATAAAGTCTTAACCCCTTGATCACCGCCCTAGTTAACCCTTTCACCCCCTAGTGCCAGTGTCACTAAGCGATCATTTTTCTGATCGCTGTATTAGTGTCACTGTTGCCGCTAGGTAGCTAGTTTTTTTTTTATTGCGATTTTTTTTCTAAAGACATGTGGCTAAATACATTTTGGCCTAAATGTTTGACTAAAATTTAGTTTATTCGATTTTTCTTATAACAAAAAGTAAAAAATATTGGTTTTTTTTCAAAAATGTCGCTCTATTTTTGTTTATAGCGCAAAAAATAAAAATCAAAGAGGCAATCAAATACCATCAAATGAAAGCTCTATTTGTGGGAAGAAAAGGACGCACATTTTGTTTGGGAGCCACGTCGCACGACCGCGCAATTGTCTGTTAAAACGACGCAGTGCCGAATTGTAAAAACGCCTCTGGGCATTTAGCAGCATATTGGTCCGGGAATTAAGTGGTTAAAAATCCAACCCTTAAGTTGATGCTCCTCTGGCAAAATACTCCTTACAAAAAAAAAAAGAGATTTTATGCCATGGGAAAAGTTTGACTTTTCTCCTTAATTAAATCAAAGCTTATATTTATTCCCAACATGTTTAATCAACATGTAATTAGATCAGTTAAAGCAATTACAGTAATTAAAAACCACAGCAGCCAAAATTAGTTTAAATTACAGAACTCCAGGCAAACGTTTTAGGGCACCCCGTATTTCAGGTATGTGTTCATGAAAAGGAAAGTGAAATCTCTCTTTGTGTTGAATCTCTTCGTATTAAATTAGATAGTAGAGGTAAGCTGAAATTAGACTTGTCCTTAATGTTTCTGTTCTGTAAATGGATGGCCATGAAGGAGAGCTATACGGGTAGGTGATGCTTACTAGACATGTGCAATTCGTTTCATTCCGAGTTCGTTTTTTAAACCCGTTTAACAAATTGTTCTGGATATTCATAAATTCGAGAATTTCGAAAATCTGAAATCCGAAAATTCAAAAATCTGAAATAACTACCATATACACTCGAGTATAAGCCACGTTTTTCAGCATTTTTTTCGTACTGAAAATGCTCCCTTCGAGTCACTTTTTTGCGCCTGATCTCCCGGAATTTGGGGACCCGGTACTGGCCGGCCGTAGCTCCCCTGGACCCCAAAAATGGCACACATGTAGCCCCACTCTTCCTCTACAAGTGTGTTGTCCGGGGGACCTACGACCAGGGAGCACCGATTTTTGAAATCCGAGCACCCCTTCCATAGACTCCCATGTTAAACTGTAATTTCTCTGGTGACTTTGGGGAGTTTTTGAAAAAATTGGGAAGTGGTTAAACCACATCCCAAATTAACATAATTCTTGAAAAAAAAAGTTGGGAGTTATTTAACCACTTAAGGACCCCTTTACGCCGATATACGTCGGCAGATCGGCACGGCTGGGCACATCAACGTACCTGTACATTGCCCTTAAAGCCCAGCCGTGGGGTCGCGCGTACACGCGACCCGGTCCAAAGCTCCGTGACCGGCACCGCGGGACTCGCGGACCCGACCGCCGCTGGAATCCCACGATCGATCACCGGAGCTGAAGAACGGGGAGACTTGTGTGTAAACACACCTTCCCCGTTCTTCACTGTGGCGCCTGCATTGATTGTGTGCTCCCTTACATATGGAAACGCAATCAATGACGTCACACCTACAGCCACACCCCCCTACAGTTAGAAAAACATATGAGGTCACACATAACCCCTTCAGCGCCCCCTAATAGTTAACTCCCAAACTGCAATTGTCATTTTCACAGTTAACAATGCATTTTAAATGCATTTTTTGCTGTGAAAATGACAATGGTCCCAAAAATGTGTCAAAATTGTCTGATGTGTCCACCATTAGTAGTAAAAAAATAAAAATAATAAAAATGCAATAAAACTATCCCCTATTTTGTAAACGCTATAAATTTTGCGCAAACTAGCCGATAAACGCTTATTGCGATTTTTTTATCAAAAATAGGTAGAAGAATACGTATCAGCCTAAACCAGGGGTGCCCAACCAGTGGCCCGGGGGCCACATGTGGCCCGCGAAGCCCTCTGATGTGGCCCGCGACCTCCTGCTCTGGGATGGAATACAATAGAATAGAATACTGTTATTAAAGGTATGTTTATTACTAAAATCACAGTGTATATATGGGCATTTCTGTTCTGCAGTGGTAACTGAACACTTTTAAACTGATTACCTGCACTGAGCCATAGACTTCTATTACCTGCGGGTTTGGTGAGCTTTCTGAAAGTGCATTACACCTACAGGATATAATAGAAGTCTTTGGCAAAGTGCAGCTAACCTGCAGGAAAGCCACAGGTGAACTGTGCTGCACTCATGGTGCGGGTAAACAACCATGCATCAGTGTGAAAGCAGCCCTGGGCCCCTTTCACACGGTCAATCTGACCCAATCGGACCCACCATTCACCCGCTCCGCTCATTGTGGCCCGCCAGCGGTTACCAAGCCGCTTAAGTGTCCCTCGCCCTTCAAAAGTTTGGGCACCCCTGGCCTAAACTGAGGAAAAAATATATTTTTTATATATTTTTTGGGGGATATTTATTATATCAAAATGTAAAAAAAAATGATTTTTTTTCAAAATTGGCGCTCTATTTTTGTTTATAGCGCAAAAAAGAAAAACCGCAAAGGTGATCAAATACCACCAAAAGAAAGCTCTATTAGTGGGAAAAATATGACGCCAATTTTGTTTGGGAGCCACGTCGCACGACCGCGCAATTGTCAGTTAAAGCGACGCAGTGGCGAATCGCAAAAACTGGCCGGGTCCTTTAGCTGCCTAAAGGTCCAGGTCTTAAGTAGTTAAAGAAGACACAAAGCTTCCTGTTGCACATAGGGTTGCCACCTGTCATGGATATGCAGTAATGTCTGGCAGCTTACCTTGCTCTCCATGTGTTCATCTTAGAGGCCAGGCCCTCTCACTTGGCTGCCTTTATCATCTCTTCTCCCTGTATGGTTCCACCCCAGTCCATTCCAGGAACTCTATATAACCCAGCACATTGCAGGTCTGTATTGCTGATCAATGTTGTTTGTTAGTATTGTGTTCCTGCTTGCCGTGTGTTACGTTATCTCTGTCTACCAATTTTGGCTTGTCTCCGACTACTCCTGTTTGGCTGTGAACCTGACCCTTGGCCTGTCCCTTGGTGATTATTGTCTGCTTGTTGCCCCGAACTCGGCTTACCCTTCACCATCTCTTGTGTCCTGAGTGACTGCTTCCCCTCTCTCCCTACGGAGCGTGACCTATGGGACTCCAGGAGCCGTGACCTGGATCCAGTTGCAGCAAAGGCCATCCTCATCACTAGAGGCTCTGATGAATACCAGCTGGGTCTTAGACTCCGTGCCATGGGGAATCTTGGGCTCAAGCTTCCTATAGGATCCCTGTTTGTGCCCCAGCGAACCACTCTGTGGTCCATCCGCAGCAGTCTGCTATAGGGTTCACTACCTTGTGGTGCACCCCTGACTCCAACATGGTGCACTTGTCATCTGACCACAGGTGACCTGACAGCTGACACCACCTTTTCTTCAACCCAAATCCAAACACAGCAGCCTAACCAGCGACAAACAAACCTGCCCCCCCCCCCTCACTGGATCGGCACTTACACCATCAAGGTCGCAGCTTCCTCCTGAGTCCCGCTGGTCGCTTCTCCTCCCAGCCAATCGGGTCTTAGGACTCCCGGCCAATCAGGTCTCAGGGCCTGCTACCAGATTGGCTGGAAGCAGAAACAGGAAGACATTAGCGAGTATTTATTTGCTAACATCACATAAGTGGGGTCCACCCCATCCTTTTTAAGCCAATTAGAGCCTCTGTCTCTAATCATGTGCTTAAAAAAAAAAAGAAAAACATTGAATTCCATATCTCCGGCATCCTGCATGGAGGTTCGGGCACATGGATTAGGGGGTCAGCACCCCCCGTGCCCCTTATGGACAGGCCGACAATGCTCACGTTTTTTGTTGCAGTAAACAATATAGGATTATAACAGACCTGGAACAAATTTGGATGCCCCATGGAGAGTAGTAATGCGGTGAACAGTGGATGTGGACAAACTGCTCTTGCTGACATCATCGCCTCACTCTTTAGTGATGCCAAACCTGCCCTGAAACAGCTGCCCACAGCTCCCAGACAGTAACAGATTGGTGTGTGACTATCTTGATTACTTGGGGAGCCACAGCCCAGTCTGAAGTATGTGTCCGGGTTTCAGGCGGACTAAAACCTGGACACATTATTAAAAACCCAGACTGTCCGGGTGAATCCTGGACAGGCGGCAACCCTAGTTGCACATGCGCATTGATTTTCTGCAGTTTTTATAAACTGGCCTAGGATTTTTATTAATTTTTTTCAAGAAAATAAAAATAAAACATCATACTTGATAAGAATGATTTATTGGTGGCCTAAAAAATGTTATGCTTCACAAGTACAGGTTCACACAAAGTATTCAAATTAAATTTTGCAGACGGCAGCATAGTCAGCACAACACTTTTGGCTGCTGCTACACGTGGCATTGCAGTTACAGGGATAGCTGCTCGAATTGGCACCGCAGCGCCCCACACAGGATGTAAAGTCCACCCCCACACAGTCACAGACACCATTTTGGGCAAGGCCTCCGATTATCCCAATACTAGCGCTGACTTCAAATTTCTCACCGCTGTAAAAAGCTGAAAGAGGAAGGGAAGATGAGCTGAAGAAATGACTATGCTTTATACCTATTAGGGACCATATACACCATGGTTTGACGGTAACATACATGTTATCAGGCGCTTTTACTCACATTGCACGCTACATGTGTTGGTGTGATACTGTGCCGGGATTGAGGAACGTGCACAGGGCCACTATCAGGGGGGTACAGGCAGTACACCTGTAGGGGGCCCGTGTCACTGAACCTGCACCCTTATTTACGGCGGCAACCCACCTTTTTTGTTGTTTTTATTAAAGGGCCCAGAGGTCTTTAGGGGCCCGGAGGTCCCCAGGGCCCCGGATGGCAACCCCCCTTTTTTTTATAAAAAAAGTTTTAAAAAAAAATTTTATTAAAGGGTCCAACCCCCCTTTTTTATTTATTTTTTATAAAAAAATATATATATTTTTTATATATTTTTTTTTATTTTCTTTTTATTAAAGGGCCCAGAGGTCCCCAGGGCCCCCGGGTGGCAACCCCCCCCCTTTTTTTATAAGAAAAAAGGTTTTAACTTGTGTATGTGTGTGTATATATATATATATATATATATATATATTTTTTTTTATTATTATTATTAAAGGGCCCAGAGGTCTTCAGAGGCCCGGAGGTCCCCAGAGCTCCAGGATGGCAACCCCTCTTTTTTTATATATATATTTTTTGTTTTTATTAAATGGCAACCCCTTTTTAAAAAAAATATATATATATTGTTTTTATTAAAGGGCCCGGAGGCCCTCAGGGGCCCGGAGGTCCCCAGGCCCCCCCGGATGGCAACCTCCCTTTTCTTTTCTTTTTAGTTTTAAATTTTTTTTATATATTTTTTTTGTATTTCTTTTTTCTTTTTATTAAAGGGCCCAGAGGTCCTCAGGGGCCCGGAGGTCCCCAGGGCCAAGGATGGGAACCCCCCTTATTTTTATTTCTTTTTTATTTTCTATATATTTTTTTGTATTTCTTTTTTTTTTTTTGTAAAGGGCCCTGATGACGGCCCTGAAAGTGCATTGCAGTTTAGGCCGATGTGTATTCTTCTACATATTTTTGGTAAAAAAAATCACACTAATCATATATTGATTGGTTTGCGCAAAAATTATAGGGCCGGATTCAGAAAAGTATTTAAAAGGATTCAGAAAAGTAAATACTAAGAATATCCGGCGTATCTTTTTTTGCTATTCAGAAAAGAAGATACGCCGGCTTTCTTCTTAGATACAAGCGGCATAAGTCGCTTACACCGTCGTATCTTAGTTGCATATTTACGCTGGCCGCTAGGTGGCGCTTACGGCGTTTTTCGCATAATATATGCAAATGAGCTATTTACGCCGATTCCCGAACGTACTGCGGCGGCGCGTCGTAGTTTACGTCATTTGCGTAATCATTAGAGCGACGTAAGGTTACCCCTGCTATAGGAGGCGCAGCCAATGTTAAGTATGGACGTTGGGACATCGTCGAATTGTACGTCGGTTACGTCGTTTCCGTAAATCGTTCGGGAATGGGGCTCGACGTTAGTTACATTCACGTCGTTTACATTGAGAAAAAGCGACGTGATTTCGCGCATGCGCACGCATTTTTTTTGGACGGCGCATGCGCTGTCTGTGGACGTTTCTGTCCACGGACAGCGCATGCGCCGTCCAAAAAAATGTCAATTACGTGGGGTCATGATTCATTTAAATGAATCAAGCCCCCACTTCATTCATTTGAATTGCGCGGCCTTAAGCCGCAACACATACGTTACGCCGCCGTAAATAAGGGTGCAGGTTCAGTGACACGGGTCCCCCAGGCATGGTCACGGAGCTCGGGCAGGGGTAGTGCCGCTGGCAGCACACATGCGCCCACACGGCGGAAAATTTAAAGGGACGTACATGTACGCCCATTTGCCTGTCTGTTCCATTCTGCCAAAGTGAAAGTTTATCTATGCATACTATTTAAAAAAATTGCTGTGCGACACTAAAGTGTTTGGGTTTGACTTTAAGAAAAGGTGGCAACCCTAAATGGCGCATGCAGCGTTTTTGGGGGTGCAGTGTTAGCTGGCATGGTCCATTCAGTGGGGTACCAATCAGAATGAATTACATCACACTGAACCAAAGCATGTAATGTGTGTAGAAGCACGGTACCGCAGTTCCATAATGTGATTGGGCCCATTTTTTTCAATGAAGCATTCACAAAACAGTTTTTACATGTTCTTAAAAATAGCACAGTGGATGCCTATTGGTACATTATAATGTGCCCCCGGTGATGTAGCTGGCTCAGTAAATTATTACTTTTGTTAGAGCATACCTATGGGCAAAATAACCAAAAATGTCAGTCTGTTACTAGCATTAACACTTTTAACACTTGGATGTGTACGGTAGTGTTGCTCACGAATATTCGCATTGCGAATATTCGCTACGAATATTGCATATTCGAGTATTCGCGAATAACTCGAATATTGCGGCGAATATTCGCTATGGCGAATATTCGTATTTTTTCAAATTTATTTTTAAAACAGATCACATCCTAGTGATCTCCATCGACGTCTAAAAGCATTGCTGGTATGATTAGAGACCCTGGGCCGAGTAGCTGAGGCGATCCTTTTATGTTGCCGAATATTCGCATTGCGAATTTTCGGCAACATAAAAGAATCGCATCAGCTACTCGGCCCTTCTTTTGCATCAGAGCCAATCAGAAAAACTCGAATATTCGGCAAAAGGAATATTGCACGATTATCTTCTCCGCCCTTCTTTTGCATCAGAGCCAATCAGAATAACTCGAATATTCGGCAAAAGTAATATTGCGCGATATTCCTTTTGCCGAATATTTGAGTTATTCTGATTGGCTCTGATGCAAAAGAAGGGCGAAGAAGATAATCGCGCAATATTCCTTTTGCCGAATATTCGAGTAATTCTGATTGGCTCTGATGCGCCCTTCTTTTGCATCAGAGCCAATCAGAATAACTCAAATATTGGGCAAAAGGAATATTGCGCGATTATCTTCTCCGCCCTTCTTTTGCATCAGAGCAAATCAGAATAACTTGAATATTCGGCAAAAGGAATATTGCGCGATATTCCTTTTGCCGAATATTCGAGTTATTCTGATTGGCTCTGATGCAAAAGAAGGGCGGAGAAGATAATCGTGCAATAGGAATATTGCACGATTATCTTCTCCGCCCTTCTTTTGCCCCCTTATTCTCCTTTCTTTTAAGTAGAGTTAGTGTAGAGTTAGTGTTTAGTGCATATTAGTTTAGTAATACAGGAAATGATCTCCGTTTATGAGAATTTCGCAATCATTTTCTCATTAGCGATATTTTTGGATAAAATATCACGAATATTCGATATTAGCGAATATTCGCAAATATTATTCTATATATTCGCGCAAAATCGCGAAATCGAATATGGCGTATTCCGCTCAACACTAGTGTACGGAGGTGCACCTGGTACAAAAGTTCATCTCACCTAAAGTGGTTGTATACCCCTAATACAGAAGTTGTACCTATAGGCAGGGTTTGAAAAATTTGCTTGGAATCTAGGAGCCAGCTAAAAAAGTTAGGAGCCAGAAAACGTGCCCCGTCCCGCCGCATTCGTGAGTAGCGCCTGCATATGTAAACTGTATTTAAACCACACAAGTGCGGTATCACTGCAATCGATAGAGTGAGAGCAATAATTCTAGCCCTAGACCTCCTCTGTAGCTCAAAACATGCAACCTGTAGAATTTTTTAAACGTTGCCTATGGAGATTTTAAAGTGTTAAAGTTTGTTGCCATTCCACGAGCGGACGCAATTTTGAAGCGTGACATGTTGGGTATCAGATTCCGATAAGCCCCTGCCCGCAGACCCCACAACCACTGGGCAAGGGTTGTAAGGATGAGGCCCTTGTCCCCATCATCATCCTCCCCATGTTGAGGGCATGTGGTCTGGTACAGTTCAGGAGGGGGGGCACTCTCTTGTCCCCCCTCTTTTCCTGCGGCCTGCCAGGTTGCCTGCTCAGATAAGGGTCTGGTACGGATTTTTTGTGGGAACCCCACGCCATTTATTTTTTATTTTGGTGTGGGGTTCCCCTTAATATCCATACCTGACCTGAAGGGCCTGATATGGAATTTGGGGGGGACCCTCACTTTTTTTTCTTTTCATTTTGGTTCAGGGTTACTCTTATTATTCATTCCAGTCCCAAAGGGCCTGGTAAAGGACTAAGGGGGAACCCATGCTGTTTTTTTTTTTGTTTTTTTTTATGACTTTGATCTGTATTGCCGGGACCGGACAATTCATTATAGTGCGAATAGTTTTAAATGACTTTTTTTCCATTACAAATGTCATTTGTGCAGGGACTTTTCTTAGCATGGGAAAAATGCGCAACTTTACAGGCATACTAAAAACACCCCCCAGGTATGAAATTTAAAGAAATATTTCACTTTTATTGTTTCACTTTAAGCATTATTAAAATCACTGCTCCCGAAAAAAACAGCAGTTTTTAAAACTTTTTTTTGCATCGATACATGTCAATTGGGGCAGGACCCAGGTCCCCAAACACTTTTTAGGACAATAACTTGCGACGGCACTCTGTTCCATTGAAACTCCCGTCTCATAACATGCTTCTGAGCATGCGCGGGTTTAAAAAAGTTGTTTTAAACGTCGTTTTGCCCACACACGAAAAAATTTTATGACACAAAAAACGATATTCTGAAAAACGACATAAAAAATTAAAGCATGTTCGAATTTTTTTTTGGTCGTTTTTAAAACGATGTTTTGCCCACACACGATCATTTTAAATGACGTTTTTTAAAACGTTGTTTTATTTCATCACAAAAAATGACCGTGTGTACGCGGCATTACAGATAGCCCATCCCTAGTCTTCACTTTCCACTTCCACGCTCCAGTGCACCTTCTCCTCGGTCCAGCATCGGTGGTCTTCTTCAGGTGAGAACCACAATCTGTTCATTTGTGATCCAGGCTGTCATTTACATGGTGTAGCACTACCCCCGAAGGAGCCGCTTGATTGTTTTGGGATCTACTCTCTTTTGATTGAACACACCCCTATTAACTTGCTCGAACCCTCCCTTGACACACCAGAAGTCTGGGGGATGTATTGTGACCCCCTGCTGGGCAGAGGCACAATGACAGGCATACAATATTCAATGACCGTATAATGATAGTATTACCTGATTGATGGATGGCCCCTCCAGACTAGAAGAATACACTCACACAGTGGTATATTTAAATCAAAGAGAGTGAGTTTACTTAATGAATACTCCAGGAAAACTCACACTAGTTAACACCATCAAATGAAAAGATGAAATAAGGTAAAAAATTATTACATTTGTTTATTATACATAATAATGGGCATTGTTGGATTATAAAAATGTGACACAGTGCATGACCAACCAAACAGGTCACCGAGATGTTAAAGGGCCCTACACAGAGGGGGGCGGTGAGAAGAGTGGGGTCATGTAAAACACTAATGGAATGGTCGAAGACCAATCGGGAGCTCGGCGGGGGGATATGACATCACACCACTGATTTCCCACAGTGAAATGTGACCCATACATCGTTCACACATCACTCACCCCCCCCCCCCCCCCCCCCCCCCCCCCCATACCACCTCACCTTCTCCTTCCTCCTTTCCGTCTCTCTCTCTCTCTCTCTCTCTCTCCCTTCTCTGTTACTCACATTTTTCCGTTGGTTTCGTGCACAGATCCACATTTCAATATCCCCTTTAGCACTGATCGGACCCCACTGGACCCCAAAGGAGGGGGTCCTTTTATACTGTAGTTATTACAGAGAATTTTCCTGACCCCTACTCTTATATATAGCTATTTTAGGGATAGCTCCTAGTGCGGTTCCATCTTCCATCCACCCGTTTTTGAGAGGTTCCCTTCCTCCATTTGCGGCTTGTAGCTCCAGGTGTCCATCTCTAGCTGTGCAGGTAAGCCATTCGGCATCTTTTGAATCCCCAATAATGTTTTTCCTTATAAGCAAAACATGTGTATATCAATTCTGTTGAACACCATCATGCCTATCTACCTATATGTATGGAATTTGTGATTGTAACTATTGTATATTATGTTTTTAGACCACCTCTCCTGACGAAGCAACTTTTGTTGCGAAACTAGTCGAGATTCAACGGGCATGACCCCACTCTTCTCACCGCCCCCTTCTGTGTAGGGCCCTTTAACATCTCGGTGACCTGTTTGGTTGGTCATGCACTGTGTCACGTTTTTAATGTTGTCTTTGTTTTTATAATCCAACAATGTGTGTTCAATTTGCCCATTATTATGTATACTAAACAAATGTAATAATTTTTTACCTTATTTCATCTTTCCATTGTATTCTCTTGTATTCAGTACCGCTATAGTCCACTTGCCCATTCCCCCATTTCCAGGTTGCTCCTGGGCCATTTTGGGGTCCCAGCAGGGCCGGCCCAAGACATTGTGCTGCCTGGGACCAAGAATGAAATGCTGCCCCCCCCCCCCCAAAAAAAATCACGCCCTCCAAATGGCCCCAAAATTAATTATTTTATATCATGATAACTAAAGGGGACCTGTCATGGCTCTATACATTTATAAAGGAGTATAAAGAGGACCTGTCATGGCCCTATACATGTATATAGGAGTATAAAGAGAACCTGTCGAGGCTCTATACATGTATGTAGGAGTATAAAGAGGACCTGTCATGACTCTATACATGTATATAGGAGTATAAAGAGGGAGGACCTGTCATGGCCCTATACATGTATAAAGGAGTATAAAGAGGACCTGTCATGGCCCCTCCAGGTGCGAGTGTCCTCACAGGCAGCCCGGAGCCGTGCTCCTCACAGGCATCGGAGCAGACAGAATGAGCTGGCTGGCGAGCATCAGTATGACGCCCCCCTGAAAGTGCTGCCTGGTACCCATGGTACCACCTGGTCCCATCATAGGGCCGGCCCTGGGTCCCAGGTACACTTGATCTATTTAATGGATATTTAGGATGGTACTTTTATGTTTATTGTTCCTGTGTTTACTTTAAGAGGCTCCAATTCAACCATCAAATGAACAGTTGTAGACAATAACACAGTTTGATTTCGCAAGGGCCCTTGCAGAAATCCAAAAATGGCATTTATAAATGGAACAGATCTATACTAAAGAATGGTACCATTCAGCTAACTGGTGAACAGTCTGTGCTCGCGAGCTTCCTCTATCAGGCGGTCCTGCAAACAGCTGAAGTTCCCGTTGCGGCCGGATGGTGCACTTTATATTTGTAATCCACAAACAAGGAAAGGTAAGGGAAAGTTAATCCAACAAAGCGTGGTCAACCTAAATGTTGATGAGCGCCCCTCCCTCTTCTTAAGTAGCCTCCCCCACAAGTCTGTCTGGAGGCGTCACATGCTCCAAAATGGCAGGGTGTTGTGGGAAATGTAGTCTGTTTCTCATAAGAGTCTATGGAGTCCATATCTCCGGCTACTTTCCATCCCACAATGCATAGCTCACTTAAAGGTACTGTACATATTTACAGATGTGAATATAGTCTCAGCGGGGATGGCCTGTCATTAGACTCTGACAAGGAGACCCCACTACACAGGACTTGCATGAACGCCACCATGGAAGAATGGCCGCTCCCTGCCCCCAGAAGAAGCTGGACTGGCAAGAAGACTTGGAAAAATAAGGTATGTATGGGGGGAAGGGGGGTTGTTTGAGATCTTCAAGAGGTGGGTAGGGGAGACTGGTGGGGTGTGACGTGTCTAGAGTTATACTTTAATGCCAGTGACAGACTTCATAATATACAATATGCCATTTTCCCATAGTTCTACTTGGAAACACATTAAAACATGATGGTGGTAATGGGACTTTCCTCCATTATTCTATTAGCAAGACAGCCTCAGACTGCACCAGCTGCATATCTGGCCCTTAAGCTGTGGCTACTACATTCTCAGTTTTATTGAACCCATAAATAGTGCACTGGAGTACTCACGGTCATTACGTAGTTCCACCTCCACTGGATAGTGATCAGAAACTGCCTTGGCCTGCAGTTAGAAAAACAGAATCTCTGTAAATTCCTATTATACAGGTTTTTATTTATATAGCGCCAACAAAGCTACAATAAAAAAACAGGTACAATACATTTCAAGACAATAGAGTTACGGGGCCCTAACTTACAATTTAAAGGATAACGTTATATGTAAGTGTAGCACCCTTTACCTTAGGTAGGTGCTAGATGTGAGGTTTTTCAGTAAAGCAGGCCAATGCTGTGAGCTAGGCCTGTTTGTTTTTGATCTGGGGGCAGGAAGTGGTTTAGTATAACAGTAGGTGACTGATATGTACTTCAGCTTTTGGGCGCCTCTCCTGCTTCCAGTGAGAATGTTCTGGAAGAGGGGCAGGGCTGAGAGTTGGAGTGACATGGAGTACATGTAAGGCGCTCTGACCAATCCCCAACTAGGATTGGCAGGGGGGCAGGCCTCCTACACTCATGGTCAGCCTGCTGGGGGGAGGAATTGTGAGCTGGGTGAACTGAAGAATGGAGTGCTAGACTGTCATGCTGGAGGAACACCCCCATCTGAGGATGTGTGGATCCGGCAGAGGAGCTCAGGAGCTGGGAGGGAGCCTCTCCTTACACGGTTTTGAAGAGGTGTCCTGGAACAGGAGCTGGAGAGACAGTTGGTCCCATAGGTGTGCGCAGCCTATTGCATTAGGGTGTGCACCCCAAAAGCTCAAACACATATGCATTTGAAATATTTATCAGCCTCTTCACTGCTCTCCATCCTGAAACAATGGGATGAAGGGGGAGCACATGGGGGACCCTGGCAACAGAAGGAAGATAAACAAAGACGGGGGTGGCATATATTAGCACCGATCCCCTATATTTTCCTCCTGTAGCAGCTGAATGTTGACAAAGGGGAGGAGGAGGAGAAGCCTACTTTTAGCTGCTGCAGGAGGAAAACACAGATCGCCCCCCCCCCCCCCCCCCCCGCCACCTCTCCTGTCCAGGTTCTGAGGACCGGCAAGGAAGGATTGCGGTATACCCATCACCTGCCCACCATTGATAGGTTGCCAATCCCAGGATCCCAGGACCCCTTGCACTAGCCTATGGTTGGTCTGCATGTCCCGGTAAATCCTTCAGGAAGGACCTAGGACGGGAGTCGGTGAGTGAAGCACAGTGGAGATCTGGAAGAGGCCTGCCAGGGGAGCTGGGTGCAGAGCCAGAGGGAGAGACTGTGGAGTTATGTGCCAAATCGATGCAGAGCCATGAGGGTGGGAAGGATTTGCAAGTCGGACTTGCTGGGATCAGTAGTCTATCATCTCTCAAGTAATATCTACTAACTTAGGGTGACCAGACATCCCCAGTTTCAGGGGACAGTCCCCTGATTGAGGACACTGTCCCTGGACCAAGTCTGTCCCTGGTTTTGTCCCCAGATTGGATTTAATAGGGGGCAGGGGCAATTTCAAAGACAGTCAGTGCAGAATAAAAAAAAAAAAAATAGAATTACACCCCCCTGCTCCGCCGTGCCTACTAGCATAGGGGGGTTGTATTTTTCCCATTATCTGTGCCCCTTTCTGATGATCATGTGCTGGTCGGAGTGGAGGGAATATTTCTTCATTTTCGGGCGCATGCCCATTTAGCTTCGCTCACATGTTCTTCTGCCTTGGCACAAATCTTGGCCAGCCACCTGCTTATCTCCTTGCCTTCCCTGGGGGAGTGATCTTCCTCCGCTCCCCACCCAGTAGTAGCCGGGGCACAAAGAGTAAGACTTGAGAGGCTGTGAGGCAGGCGGCAATGGGCAGAGAGTCGCTGATTGTTGCCATTACTAGTAAACAAAAAATATGTCCCCGGATTTCATTTTAAAAATCTGGTCACCTTATACTAACTGGAAATAGCCATGAGGGGGTACTGCAGGCCCCAGGCTTTCAACGGTTTCATCTTCTACTCATGCTGGGGCTTATTCAGAGTAAGGCCTAGTCATATCTATGGCGTGACGGGAATACTAAGATTGTGAAAGGGAGAGTGGTCGGAGGTAAAAGTGGTCAAGCTGTGTGCAGGAGGAAGAGAAGTGCTGTGGTGCAGAATACTGTCAAGTTACGTGTCAGCCATTTTTGTTCTGTCATAGAAGTGTGACGCATCTATAGAAGTCACACACCAACTATTCAATGTCCGAAGTGTCCACCATAATGTCGCAGTCACGAAAAAAAACGCTAATCGCCGCCATTAGTAGTAAAAAAAAATTAAAAAAAATTATAAAAATGCCATAAAAATATCCCCTATTTTGTAAACGCTATAAACCAATTGATAAACGCTTATTGCAATTTTTTGGACCAAAAATAGGTAGAAAAATACGTATCGGCCTTAACTGAGGAAAAAAATATATTTTTTATATATTTTTTGGGGGATATTTATTATAGCAAAAAGTAAGAAATATTGAATTTTTTTTTAAATTGTCGCTCTATTGTTGTTTATAGCGCAAAAAATAAAAACTGCAGAGGTGATCAAATACCACCAAAAGAAAGCTCTATTTTTGGGAAAAAAAGGACGCCAATTTTGTCTGGGAGCCACATCACACGACCGCGTGATTGTCAGTTAAAGCGACGCAGTGCCGAATCGCAAAAAGGGGCCAGGTCCTTAACCTGCATATTGGTCCGGGTCTTATGTGGTTAAGCATCATTAAAATCACTTCTTTTTTTAAATGTTGCATTGATACATATCCCCTAGGGAAGTACCCGGACCCCCAAACCCCATTTATGGACAATTGCATATAAGCCTTTGATTTTGCCTGTTCGGCTCCCATAAACCTAAATGGGGTTTGCCATTTGGGTCAGAACACCCCCCTGTTTGGTTAGCACCAGAACTGCCAAGCAGCGGGGTGTTCAGCCCATCTCTACTAGGCCCCCTCGCATACCAGGAAGTTAACTTTAAGAAGGATTCAAGACAAAGGGTATATATTTCAGGGTACTGCATAGACCCAATTAAAGTAGATTCATATAATAATTAATAATATAATATTCACATTTAAAGAAATTGACCATGTGATCTGAAAAGCCTATTGATAAAAAAAAAAAAAATAGTGCGTCCACCAATCTGTGCATCCACTTATGTGTCTTCTCACCTCCTCATAAGTGAGTCCGTATGCCTCCTGGTAGTTGAAAGCCTTTGCTGAGCCAGGGACAACTGAGTTCTGTAGATTTGATCCACCAACTACTATCCTGGAAAAAAAAAGAGATAAAAATATCAAGAAGGGGTGTATTTATAAAACATTTGCATAACTGTCTGTCTATTATCCTGTGTGAGTGGGGCAAAGCCGAAAGTTTTCAGGCTTTATTGCTATGGATTGTGTGAAAGCGGAAAATAACGTATTATAGCCACTAGATGGCGCTGAGGAGCATCCTGATTTCCTATACTAGTCAGCACCATCTAGTGGCCACATCGCAGTATTTTCCTCCTGGTAGTTGAAAGCCTTTGCTGAGTTTGGGACAACTGAGTTCTATAGGCAAGATTCATTAGCTACAATCTTGGGGAAAAAAATATGACCTAGGACTGTAATTCTGAAAAAAAATTGCATAGCTGTTCATCTATTGAAACTGCATTTGAATTCATCGTGTGCAATTGGGGCAAAACCAAATGTTCTCAGGCTATATTCTCTGCAATTTGAATATGTGAATGCAGAAAATACTGCATTATGGCCACTAGATGGTGCTAAGGAGCATACTTATTTCTTGTGATAATTGGCACCATCTAGTGGCCATAATGCAGTATTGTTGGATTTATATGTATAATATTTTTTTCTTTAGGTTCTCCAGGCACTTCTATGTGACTCTCGCCTCTCTCTTACCTGTCATATGGGCAGTTTGTGTTGGTGCTCACGGTGGTATCTACATTATCACCAATCAGCCAGTGCAGGCTGGTTTCCTGACGGAGACGGATCGAGGGCCAGTGCGTACTCTTCACGTAACTGCAGCCAGCATTATAGTCACCCAAGATAATAATGTCCTGTATAAGAAAATTTCCGATGTAAATTATATTTTCCTGACACAGCATGACAGCATATACGTATGGGAAGGCTCCACCCCCCTGCCCAATCAGGACCGGTTATACTATAAAAGTAGGTCTCCTCCCCTACCCCAGCATTCTCTGTTTTTTCCTTCACTGCTACAGGCGGTTATACTACTGCTAAAGAAAGCAGGAATTTTTATTTTCCCTCACCTGGCCGGACACTTCCCACCAAGCCGCACAGGTTCAAAGCCTCTCCTGTGACGAAGCTCCCCACTGTACAGGCAGACCTGAACGCCTAATGGGGGAGGCCTCACCCCAGCAGGATCCAGGAAGATGGGGGTGAAGGCATATGGTCTCTAGGGATTGCTCATTTATCATGACGCCATGTATGGACATTCATTGGACTTTGGACATGAAGCATGCAGGTGGTAAGGCACCACATGGTGCACACAATTCTATTCAGTTACTGCTGCAAGTATAGGCAAGTATGTGGTTAAACTTGCATTACTGAAGGGCTGTGGTTGTGTCTGCAATACTGCTAATGCTGATAGCAGGTGCTGTGCTGGGCTGAAGCCTTCCATTTAACTGAATAAGCCTGGCTCTACAGTCTTTATTTATTTCCTGCAATTTGTGTTTAATTTGCATTTCTGAAAAGCATATATCACACATGTGAATGTAACTGGATGTCTGTAGTGTCACTCTGTTTACTAATATTAAACAGACTAAAGGATGTGTTTGCAGCATTGCTGAAGTTTGAACTGATATCAGATGATATTGAGAGCCCTTTCAGGTTAGTGCAGGGATTGGGCCTGCAGTATGGGCTCACTGTGTATGGAAGTTTGGTCTCCTCTGGTAGGTTTAACTTGCTAGTGCTAATGTCATAGGATCATTAATTTGTGCTGCATTCCTGTGATTACATTAACTCCACACTAGGTAAGGCTGTGATGTGTTTACTTCTATGCATTTACATTGTGACCTTGGTGCTAAAATGTCAGGATCTGTTTAGTCACACTCCTTAGTACTTGTTAGCAATAGGTAATTGCTTGTGTTATTTGGGGTACCCCACTGAAAGATATGGGGTTTGTAGTGGTTACTATTTATGGGAAAATAATCCCAGGCATCTGTGAACCAGTAGCAATCAGCCTTCCTAGAGACCAGCAACTTTGAATAAAGGTGAGGGCAGCTCTCTATGGCAGATCCTAGATTGAAAGGTAATAGCCAATGATGCAGTTCAGTCACTGCGGATACAAGACTGTATGCTGTTTCTCCAGAAATCATTGTGGCCAGTGAACCCGTATGGCCCCTCCCACAACTGAACACATGCCGCTTTTAGTCAGAGTGGTGACTGTTCAAGTCGGATCTGGCAATATCTAGAAGGAAGATTAATTCCTTATGTTAATCACCAAAGACCAGAGGATAGCCAAAAGATTGACAAGTTAAACGTGGGAGAACTATGGCAGAGAATAAAGAATCAATAATCTTTATTAGCCTAAACCCAAGTCGCCCAATAGGGTCAGCTGACAGTTGGATGTAAAGTTCAGCGAAGGATCCGTGAGACCTGTGCATTAGGAAGCCAATGGAATTGTTTTCATTCCTCTACCAATTCATTGCATTCCCTCCATGATGCATCAGAGCACAAGGGCTATGATAACATGGGCGTTGGTCATAGTAAAACTTGAATAACAAGAGGGTCCAAAAGGATGGCATAGGCCATCGTGGCAATTAATCTTTCCAGTCGTCAGTAAAGCCTGACCTCCACAAATCCTACTCCAGGATTTTTAAGGAGTATTGTTCATAGCAGTGCTGCGACTTCAAGGTAGTCCCTATACTACATTTGAACCCACTGTGGTCTAACTGGGGGCCGTGGACGTCAAGAATACACAGGCATTGATTCAAGACGCATAGGAATCGCAGTAAAATCGCACAATTTTATGCCGTAATACTGGAAACCTAGTCCATTAAGTACAACCTGGTGGTGCGATAGGGGTAGTTACCTTGATATACCCTGTATGTTATGGTCATTCAGGCCGACTTGCGGGCACAAGCACTACTGGTAAGTCTTGTTTGAACAGCAAAGTGAGTAACTTGTATAGCGCTGACAAATGCGAACCGAATCGCCTCAAGGCGCTTTGTATCCAGAGTCGTGCTGATACTTTAGAAGAGTTGTGGCACAATGGCTTCCAAGTTCTGGGAAAGGTCCCAGTACAGACTCTAATCAAGTCAGGAGGAGCCATCATCGAGAGACAAACTAGTCTCATCGCAGTAATCACCTACTGGAAGGTAATTCGGAATGGGAAAAAGTTAATGAACAAAGATTAAGTTACACTCAGAGAAACAGTGTAAGTATCCCATTTGAACAGATGCTCTTTCCTATTGGTGGCATCCCACGATTGGAAAAGCGATAAAGTACCCTGTAATAACCCATGTGGTCCGAGGGGGGGCCCAAGCAGGGTTGACAACTGTATTAACTTTAGTAAAGAGAGACTTACTTCCCACGTGAGAAACGATGACTCCACAGAGGAGAAAAATCCCCGATTGGGGAGGTAGCTAAGCTGATCTTTCAGCATACCAATCATCACAAGTTGTCACTCGTGGGGTAGTCATGCCAATGAAGGACAAGGTGTCCAAAAGCCAGAGCTACAGCGGTCGCAGACTAAAGTCTTGCGGAAACACAACAGAGGGAGCCTCAACTATGCTGAAAGGACTCGGCAAAATGGGGAAGGTCTAGCCTCGCTGGCAAGAAGGAATGCAAAACTAGTCAACTTCTGTCAGAGGTATCTCCCAGCATGTTAGGGTTTTCTAGAACTTACAGCCAGAGGACGTAAGATACAAAAGCCGTTGGATGACAAGGGACAGTCTCAAACAAGACAGTCAAGGGATCGGCAACGAGCAAGGCTATCAAGTTATTGGTCTGACCGTAACCTGGGTGGCTTCCCAGAGGTGGAAGCAGATAAACTAAGGACAGCCAGCTGGGTTGGCAGATTAGCCAATACGTATATATTTAACAAATCTAAGAGTCTCCAGGAGGCCTATCCGGATTTGCAGCCGTTCGGTGGTGATGACGATAATTACCCTGTAGCTTGCAGGCAATGATGCCCACGGGTACAGTCTCAGATCTGAGAACTCTCCCTATTCTCCTTCCTGAGATTCAACACCTCATACAGCGTGCCAACGGTATCTTCCAAATTCATACAAATTATATCTAGATACAGGAGACCAAGATGTGGAGGTCTCACCGTTTAGTGTTGAAATCTAATGGAGGTCAGAGTGTCTACTCCAGACTTCAAGTACCTTAGCTAAGAGAAGAACCTACAGAATTTAAAGGATGGAATTCTCTGTTCCTTACTGGAAGGAATGAATTGTATTCAAGAGAGCCTAGAGACGGCATTAAAGGATACTGAAACGCAGTCGTATCTATTCTTCACTCTCTGGGTTGCATATCCCAGCAACCAAGTCCGAAAGACCTAGGCAGGTAATTCTTTCCCCCATGGGGTCTTCCAAATAGTGTGAGACACATTATCTCACTCTCCATTTAGAGGGACAAAACATCCTAAATATGGCCAGGAACATGGGAATAAGTATTCCTTTTGGCAAATACAGTAGGTAAAGTAGATCTAGAAGAATCTCAAACATCCAAGTGTCATACCATAAACTATCTTGTTGCTGAAATGATCAGGCAAAATGCTCTAGTCTCTTCCTCCACACTATACAAAGGTTGGTATCTTGGCAACCTGAGTTAGAACATCATCATCCTTTTGGCAGATCCAAACGGAAGTGTTTGAAGTTCCACAAACTTGGAAAAGAGATTCAAGGTTGAAGAGACATAGAATTGGCCCTTCTTCTAGGAGTAAAACGATAAACTCATCAGGCCTAATGGCATCGGAAAAGGACAATCCCGCTGTCCAACGAAGACCATCGCAGTTGTACGGATACAATTAGTCAAAACCTAGATGGAGAGGATAAGTCCATCAGATGAGGGCAGAGACAGCTCCTCCAAGCTGGTGATGCATCCATTGACGGAACTCCAAAATAGTTCCTCCAGAGTTAATATCTAAACTACGACCTGGTCTACATTCAACATGTTGGGGGTCCATTCTGGCGGACCCAGCAGTCGTAACTACAATACATCTCAGTCATTAGAGGGGATAGATCTAATCCTCTTAAACACTTGAGCAGTACCTACCCTTGTTGTCTGGTGAGTTGGTACATCCCATACGTATATGCTGTCATGCTGTGTCAGGAAAAGGGAACATTTTATACTTACCTAACGGTAATTTTCCTTTCCTGATGCAAGCATGACAGCATATAGGTTCCCTCCCCTAAAAATAAAAAAATAAAAAAAAAAGAGAGAAAGAAATGGCAAATATGGGGCCTGAAACATTTAAAGTAAGGCCTTCCGCAGCGATACTAAATTACGAGAATGCTGGGGTAGGGGAGGAGACCTACTTTTATAGTATAACCGGTCCTGATTGGGCAGGGGGGCGGAGCCTTCCCATACGTATATGCTGTCATGCTTGCATCAGGAAAGGAAAATTACCGTTAGGTAAGTATAACATTTTCCCTTATACAGTCACAAAAGAACAAGAACATAACAAAGCGTGCATGACTCAAATCAAAGCCTACGTGTTTTTTTTTTTTTTTTTTTTATTGAAAGCTCTGAAAACATTTTGCCTAATCTGCTTCCTCTTTCCCACTCTCATCAACATCCCATTCAAATGTACATTTTTATGAAATTCCTTATTTTAGACCAAGTGATGTCATCATTAGGGGGTTTGTTTAAAACATTTGTTGCAAGCATGTCGGAAGCATTCGTGCAAGCTGAACGAAATGTCACCATAATTTTTCTAAGAGATCAATTGCCCGTATCGTCAGCTTCATCTAGTCGCCAAAATAAGATATAACTTTCTGAGCTATCTCAATGAGAAAATTATACCTAATTTTGGCCACTAGATGGAGCTAATGATACGGGAATCAATCTGTTAGGTCCGTGGCCGTGGCCTGTTGGCAGTCAGGCTGTGAAGGCTGCACTGTCTGACGTGTGGGGGCAAGAAGAGAGATGACACCACCTCTCACTGCCAGCCCGGGTCATTGCTCTTCCGCCCACAAGCGGGTCCGCTACACTGATTGAGGTGACAAACCTCATCTGGTGGCAATCCACATCTGATGGCAGCTGGCAATCCACATCGGGTGGCAGGTGACCAGATCTGGTGGTTGATGACCAGATCTGGTGGCAGGTGGCAATCCACATCTGGTGGCAGGTGACCAGATCTGGTGGCAGGTGGCAATCCACATCTGGTGGCAGGTGGCAATCCACATCTGGTGGCAGGTGGCAATCCACATCTGGTGGCAGGTGGCAATCCACATCTGGTGGCAGGCGATGTGGCAAGTGACACCCTACATCTGGTGGCAGATTCGGCATTATGGTGAGTTGAAATATTTCATTTGATATTTCAATGTAATGACAGAAAAAATCTGCTTCAATCATCCTGACACGGCACGGTTGGAGACTGGGCAGGCACGGTTGGAGGCTGGGCAGGCACGGTTGGAGGCTGGGCAGGCACGGTTGGAGGCTGGGCAGGCACGGTTGGAGGCTGGGCAGGCACGGTTGGAGGCTGGGCAGGCACGGTTGGAGGCTGGGCAGGCACGGTTGGAGACTGGGCAGGCACGGTTGGAGACTGGGCAGGCACGGTTGGAGACAGGGCAGGCATGGTGGGAGACTGGGCAGGCATGGTGGGAGACTGGGAAGGTATGGTTGGAGACTGGGCAGGTATGGTTGAAGACTAGGGAAGTATGGTTGGAGATTGGGAAGGAACAGTTGGAGATTGGGAAGGAACGGTTGGAGATTGGGAAGGTATGGTTGGAGACTGGGAGGTATGGTTGGAGACTGGGGAGGTATGGTTGGAGACTGGGGAGGTATGGTTGGAGACTGGGGAGGTATGGTTGGAGACTGGGGAGGCTCTGTTGGATACTAGGAAGGTATGGATGGAGACTAGGCAAGCTCTGTTTGAGATTAGGGAGGTATGGATGGAGACTGGGCAGGTATGGTTGGAGACTGGGGATGTATGGCTGGAGGTTGGTGAGACATGGTTGGAGACTGGGCAGGTATGGTTGGAGACTGGGGAGGTGTGATTGGAGACTGGGGAGGTATTGGGAAGGTATGGTTGGAGACTGGGAAGGTATTGGGAAGGTATGGTTGGAGACTGGGAGGTATGGTTGGAGACTGGGGAGGTGTGGTTGGAGACTGGGGAGGTGTGGTTGGAGACTGGGGAGGTGTGGTTGAAGACTGGGGAGGTGTGGTTGAAGACTGGGGAGGTGTGGTTGAAGACTGGGGAGGTGTGGTTGAAGACTGGGGAGGTGTGGTTGAAGACTGGGGAGGTGTGGTTGGAGACTGGGGAGGTGTGGTTGGAGACTGGGGAGGTGTGGTTGGAACTGGGGAGGTGTGGTTGGAGACTGGGGAGGTGTGGTTGAAGACTGGGGAGGTGTGGTTGAAGACTGGGGAGGTGTGGTTGGAGACTGGGGAGGTGTGGTTGGAGACTGGGGAGGTGTGGTTGGAGACTGGGGAGGTGTGGTTGGAGACTGGGGAGGTATGGTTGGAGACTGGGGAGGTGTGGTTGGAGACTGGGTGTCATGGATCTGCCACCCAATGCAGGGGTCACATAAGGGTTAACAATAGTGCAGACCGATTTCAGTAATTGGTGCTAAACTGCCTTATATAAGCACCTCAGCTGCACAAAAACTTTGCTGTCTCTCATACTTGTTCCTGTGTCTACCTGTTCCCGAGATCCGATCTGTGCTTGACCTGGCTTGTTTGACTACAATTGATCTCCATTATTCTGACCCCAGCTTGCCTTGTAACCACGCTTATCTCTATATTGACTGATATACTGCCGAAACGTTGCCTTTATCCTGATAATTCTCTGCCTGTCGTTTGTGTCTGCTTGATCATCTATTACCGAACTCGGCTTGTCTGACCACGCATTTAGTGTCCCGCCAGCTCTGCATCTACCAGCTTCCTGTTTCCTGTCTGCTGAGCGGACTACACCTGCTGTTACTTGCTGGTCTACTCTGGGAGATCATTAGCTACACAAGAGACAATACAGGCACACTTACACCACTTGTGGCCACTGTTCATAACATTGCTGGTCCCTGAGCTGGAGTTGTAAGCAAGGCCTTCCTGCTGCACGTCAGGCTCACCCATCAGGTACGTGACTGGGCAGGCTTGGTTGGAGATTGGGGAGGTATGGTTGGAGACAGGGCAGGTACGGTTGGAAATTGGGCAGGTATAGTTGGAGATAGGGGAGGTACGGTTGGAGACAGGGCAGGTACAGTGGGAGGTATAGTTGGAGATTGGGCAGATATGGTTGGAGATAGAGGAGGTATAGTTGGAGATTGGGGAGGTATAGTTGGAGATTGGGGAGGTATGGTTGGAGACAGGGCAGGTATGGTTGGAGATTGGGCAGGTATGGTTGGAGATTGGGCAGGTATGGTTGGAGATTGGGGAGGTATGGTTGGAGATTGGGGAGGTATGGTTGGAGATTAGGGAGGTATGGTTGGAGATTGGGGAGGTATGGTTGGAGATTGGGGAGGTATGGTTGGAGATTGGGGAGGTATGGTTGGAGATTGGGGAGGTATGGTTGGAGATTGGGGAGGTATGGTTGGAGATTGGGCAGGTATGGTTGGAGATTGGGCAGGTATGGTTGGAGATTGGGGAGGTATGGTTGGAGATTGGGGAGGTATGGTTGGAGATTGGGGAGGTATGGTTGGAGATTGGGGAGGTATGGTTGGAGATCGGGGAGGTATGGTTGGAGATTGGGGAGGTATGGTTGGAGATTGGGGAGGTATGGTTGGAGATTGGGGAGGTATGGTTGGAGATTGGGGAGGTATGGTTGGAGATTGGGCAGGTATGGTTGGAGATTGGGCAGGTATGGTTGGAGATTGGGCAGGTATGGTTGGAGATTGGGGAGGTATGGTTGGAGATTGGGCAGGTATGGTTGGAGATTGGGCAGGTATGGTTGGAGATTGGGCAGGTATAGTTGGAGATTGGGGAGGTATGGTTGGAGATTGGGGAGGTATGGTTGGAGATTGGGGAGGTATGGTTGGAGATTGGGGAGGTATGGTTGGAGATTGGGCAGGTATGGTTGGAGATTGGGCAGGTATAGTTGGAGATAGAGGAGGTATAGTTGGAGATTGGGGAGGTATGGTTGGAGACAGGGCAGGTACGGTGGGAGGTATGGTTGGAGATTGGGGAGGTATGGTTGGAGATTGGGCAGGTATGGTTGGAGATTGGGGAGGGATGGTTGGAGACAGGGCAGGTACGGTGGGAGGTATGGTTGGAGATTGGGGAGTTATGGTTGGAAATTGGGCAGGTACGGTGAGAGGTGTTGGAGGTTGGAGATTGAGCAGATATATTTGGAGATTGGGGAGGTAGGTGGGAGGTGGGGTTGGAGATTGGGCAGGTATGGTTGGAGATTGGGTAGTTATGGTTGGGGATTGGGCAGCTACGGTGAGAGGTGTGGTTGGAGACAGGGCAGGTTAGGTTGGAGGTTGGAGATTGGGCAGGTATGGTTGGAGATTGGGGAGGTAGGTGGGAGGTGGGGTTGGAGATTGGGCAGGTATGGTTGGAGATTGGGTAGTTATGGTTGGGGATTGGGCAGCTACGGTGAGAGGTGTGGTTGGAGACAGGGCAGGTTAGGTTGGAGGTTGGAGATTGGGCAGGTATGGTTGGAGACATGGTTTGAGATTTCTGAAAATAACTTTGGCCATATAGATCAGTCCTGGGTGTCAAATACTAATTGCATATTCCTTTAGTAGATTTTAGTTGGGGTATCAGAGTAAAGGGGGCTGAATACAAATGCACATAATACTTTTAACATATTTATTTGTAAAAAAAAATCTGATAACCTTTTATATTTTTCCTTCCACTTCACAATTATGTGCCACTCTGTGTTGGTCTATCACATAAAATACCAATAAAAACAAATATTTTTTTTTGGTTGTAACCAGCGGCGCTGCGTCCCATAAAGGGCGCAGGAGCATCGCCACCTCTCTCCTGGCACGGCTCTGCCATCATAGATAGATTCATGCATTGTATGAATCATGCATTGTATGAATCTATCTATGGTCACTGTTGACCCCCCCCCCCCTATTCAGGTGTCCGGCCCCTTTTTGGGCACAGGGCACCTGAATTACACAGGCGGGGGTGTTTTTTGGAAGCACCTGATTAGAGCCATAGTCTCTAACAGGTGCCCAAAAAGGTGAACATAGGGTGCCATGCTGGGTGTTCGCTGTTCAGTCAGCTGTGTGTTAGCAAAGTGAAGGAATTTGCTTTGCTAACACTGAACCGGAACCGCCTCTCAGCCGGGTCTGTTACCGTTCACCTGATTGGCTAAAACGTCAAGCGCTGTCATTGGAAGCCTGAAAGAGGATGGGAGAAGACATGGAGGACGTGCAGGAGACCACTGCTGACCCGCTGCGAGACATGTAAGTGCCGGGCAGCATCTGATTGGGCACAGTAGCAGCAATTGATGGGCACACTGGCAGCATTTGATGGGGCACAGCAGCGGCAATTAATGGGAACACTGTCAGAATTTGATGGGGCACAGTAGTGGCAATTAATGGGCACACTGGCAGGATTTGATGGAGCACAGTAGCGGCATTTGATGGGCACACTGGCAGCGTCTGATGGGGCACAGTAGCGGCAATTGATGGGCACACTGGCAGGATTTGATGGGGCACAGTAGCGGCAATTGATGGGCACACTGGCAGCATCTGATGGGGAACAGTAGTGGCAATTGATGGGCACACTGGCAGCATATGATGGGGCACAGTAGCGGAAATTGATCGGCACACTGGCAGCATCTGATGGGGCACAGTAGTGGCAATTGATGGGCACACTGGCAGCATTTAATGGGGCACAGTAGCGGCAATTGATGGGCACACTGGCAGCATCTGATGGGGCACAGTATCGGCAATTGATGGGCACACTGGCAGCATCTGATGGGGCACAGTAGCAGCAATTGATGGGCATACTGGCAGGAATTGATGGGGCACAGTAGCGGAAATTGATCGACACACTGGCAGCATCTGATGGGGCACAGTAGCGGCAATTGATGGGCACACTGGCAGCATTTGATGGGGCACTGTAGCGCCAATTGATGGGCACACTGGCAGTGTCTGATGGGGCACAGTAGCGGAAATTGATTGGCACACTGGCAGGATTTGATGGGGCACAGTAGCCGCAATTGATGGGCACACTGGCAGCATCTGATGGGGAACAGTAGTGGCAATTGATGGGCACACTGGCAGCATATGATGGGGCACAGTAGCGGGAATTGATGGGCACACTGGCAGCATTTGAAGTTAATGGGGCACACTGGCAGCAATTGACAGGCAAAGTGTCAGCAATTGATGGGTACAGTGGCTGCGTTTGGCACAATGGCGGCAATTTATGGGTACAGTGGCTACGTTTAATGGCACAGTGGCTGGGTCTGGCACAGTAGCTGCGTTTGATGGGCACAGTGGCTGCAATTATTGTTTTTGTTTGCTTTTTCAGTTTGTTTGCGCCACCCCAAATAATTTTGAGCACCAGCGGCCACTGGTTGTAACATGTATAGGTAAAGGGGTATGAATACTTTTTCAAGGTACTGTATAACATGGAGTGACCCTTGAAAAAGACTTGACTCGGTCGCTCTGCCTGGGACCCGTTGCTGACTCTGCACTCCCATAAAGGAAAACTGTTCAAATAAAGTGCGAGTCTTATTCTGTTTGAACGTATCCAAGGAAATCTGGCGAGCATCGATACAGCGCGTTTAGAAAAAAAACACGTACATTTTTTTTTTTGTGAGATGGTGAAACAGCTGCTTGAAACAGCTATGGCAATGGGGGACACAGGAAATATTAAGAGGGGCCCAGCGGATGCTCTTGGAAACTGCCTCTGAATACAAGAGACTGAAGATGTCAGACTCTGAGAACTGCCAGGACGATTTAAAACAGAACGCGTGCGCTGCCCCCCCCCCCCCCGGACGCTCCTTTGTGCCCCTGCTCCCCAGGATAGGAGAAGGCAATATAGTCCCTCTATGTACAACTCCTACTTTAATATATGAGGCTGTTATGTTCCATGTGGTGCTAATGTGGATGTCATTTACAACCCCCCCCCCCCCTTCCTTCCCATGTTGTAATGCAAAGAATGCAAGAGACGTATAACTAAAAGATAATGTAATCATGAAAAGTGGACCTCCATGAGTAGTCTCTGCTTGGCATCTTGCCACACGTCAAAGAGGGCATCCACCTCCCGCACGGCGTAGTCAGGGCTGGTGTGAATGGCGGCCAGAGCAAAGTCTTTCACCTCTGAGAAAAACAAATCAAGACAACAATTTGTGTTATTTCGGAACTGCTGGAAAACAACATATATAAAAAAAAAAAAACACGATATAACCATCAGCACCATCTAGAGGCCATAATGCAGTATTTTCCTAATGGAGGTATTTCAGTAAAATACCGCATTATGGCCACTAGATGGAGCTAACGATTATAGGAATTAAACATATTAGAAACATTAATGCCATCAATGGTTGTGTATGCTGAGACATTTTGGTAAAAATTTAACCGTAAGTGACTTTCAGAACAGAATAATTTTTAAGGGGCTGTAAAGGTAAAAAATGTTTTTCCTAAATAGCTTCCTTTACCTTAGTGCAGTCCTCCTTCACTTACCTCATCCTTCCATTTTGCTTTTAAATGTCCTTATTTCTTCTGAGAAATCCTCACTTCCTGTTCTTCTGTCTGTGACTCCACACAGTAATGCAAGGATCCTCAAACTACGGCCCTCCAGCTGTTGTAGAACTACACTTCCCATGAGGCATTGTAACACACTGACATTCACAGACATGACTAGGCATGATGGGAATTGTAGTTCCTGAACAACTGGAGGGCCGTAGTTTGAAGACCCATGCAGTAATGCAAGGCTTTCTCCCTGGTGTGGAGTGACGTGCTCGCCCCCTCCTGACTTTCCTGTAGTCCAAAAGTTCTGGTGCGAACCGAATGGGGGGGGGGGGTGTTCAGCTTATCCCTAACACGCACACTGGGGTAGATTCATATAGAGATACTACTATACGCCGTCGTATCTAAGTTGCATATTTACGCTGGCCGCTAGGTGGCGCTTCGTCGTTTTACGCATCGAATATGCAAATCAGCTAGATACTCCGATTCACGAACGTACTTGCGCCCGGCGCTTTTTTTGTACGTCATTTGCGTAAGCGTAAGTCCAGTGTAAAGTTACCCCCGCTATATGAGGCGTACGCAATGTTAAGTCTGGACGTCGTGACAGCGTCAAATTTTCCGTCGTTTGCGTAAAACATTCGCGAATAGGGCTTTGCGTAAGTTACGTTCACGTCGATACCGATGAGTATTTGCGGCGTAATTTTGAGCATGCGCACTGGGATACCTCCACGGACGGCGCATGCGCCTTTCGGAAAAAGCGTCAATTACGTGGGGTCACGATTCATTTACATGGATCACGCCCCCTACCTGCCTATTTTGAATTAGGCGCGGTTACGCCGGCCCATTTACGATACGCCACCGTAACTTTGGGCACGTGAATACGGCACCTGCCTCTCAGTTACGGCGGCGTAGTGTTAATGAGATACGCTAAGCCCGCACAAAGATACGCGTCTGTACGAGAATCTGGCCCTAGTTCTGGTGACCTGAGGGACTCCTAGAAACTCCCTTAATTTGCAGGGATTTCCTCTCACTTCCTGTTTGGCTATGTGGACAGGAAGTGAAGGGAAATCTCCCCATTGAGACAAAGATGGCAAAAATAAACCTTACAGAGGATATAACCCTCCCATACTCTATCCAATATGAACATTTTTATGAAATACATAATAACAAATGATGTACCAGATGTGTTTTCTCTATTGGTTAACCAATTCCCCCCCCCCCCCCGCCATATAGCAATGTGACGTGTAAAAAGTGGTTGTGTTATCCTGACCAGACGTCATATGACGTGATCAGGAAAACAAGCCAGCGCACTCCTCTGGGGGCACGGCGATCGGTGGTGCTGTGTGTCAGTCTGACACACCGCAACACTGATCTTGGTAAAGAGCCTCTGACGGAGGCTCTTTACCACGTGATCAGCCATGTCCAATCAAAGCTGATCACGATGTAAACGGGGAGAGCCGTGTATCGGATTTTCTTCACTTGTCTTGACAGGAGAGGGTCTGCGCTGCCCACCCCTGATGACCACCAGGTAAACCACCCATGGCCACCAGGGATGTCAATCAGTGCCCAACAGCAATGCCTGCCAGTACCTCCATACCAGTGATGCCCATCAGTGCCACCCATCAGTGTCCATCAGTGCCCATCCATGCTCATCAGTGCCACCTATTAGTGCCCATTCGTGACACCCATAAATACCCATCGGTGGTCATCAGTACCACCCATAAGCACTTATCAGTACAGATCAGTGATGGACCAGCCATCGGGACTACTGGGAGATTCCCGGTGGCCCGATTGGCTCAGTGGGCCGGTCGGAGGTCCGCGGCGATCTACCCGTCAATCGCCAACAGCTGGCGTCTGACGGGTAGATCAAGATTTTTAGCGCGCATGCAGAGTAGCGCAGGAAGCGTGTGTAATATGTTCTCTCTCCTGGGTCGGACTATCGAGGCCAAGGAAGTAGTATAAAAATATAGTTTTAATGTAGTTATAAAAATAAAACAAATAGAACATATATATAAAAATAGAAATGATACATATATACAGGTGAACCGCTCTATACACAAAAACCCAAAGTCGCCGACGCGCGTTTCGCCGTGAGGCTTCTTCAGGACGGATGTTTGAGGATTTTTGTAAGGAGATGTGTAACAATAGTTGTATGGCCGATGACTCTGCAACCAATGCAAGACAGGGCACACACCGCGATCGAGTATTCGATGGTGTGTAATATACTGGGTTCAGGAAGGTCTTCAGAGCTTCATATAGATCTGTTAATTGACAGTAAAGTCAAAATAAGAGTGTTTCCAACATTCAAAAGAGAGATTATAATATGGTGCTGTTAGCAGCCTTCATTCCTTGATAGGAGACCATAGGGCCAACTGGGACACAAAGCCAAAAATTGTTGTATTGAGCTTCAATACACGAGGGGTATCAGACCACCAGTCAGTGTAGATTTTTAAGCTTCTACGTATGAGCCCGCCGATCAGGGGGTTGACTAGTGCAGGCGTCCGTGTCCCAGGGTGTACATCTGTGTGACACAGATGTACACCCTGGGACACGGACGCCTGCACTAGTCAACCCCCTGATCGGCGGGCTCATACGTAGAAGCTTAAAAATCTACACTAACAGCTAACAGCACCATATTATAATCTCTCTTTTGAATGTTGGAAACACTCTTATTTTGACTTTACTGTCAATTAACAGATCTATATGAAGCTCTGAAGACCTTCCTGAACCCAGTATATTACACACCATCGAATACTCGATCGCGGTGTGTGCCCTGTCTTGCATTGGTTGCAGAGTCATCGGCCATACAACTATTGTTACACATCTCCTTACAAAAATCCTCAAACATCCGTCCTGAAGAAGCCTCACGGCGAAACGCGCGTCGGCGACTTTGGGTTTTTGTGTATAGAGCGGTTCACCTGTATATATGTATCATTTCTATTTTTATATATATGTTCTATTTGTTTTATTTTTATAACTACATTAAAACTATATTTTTATACTACTTCCTTGGCCTCGATAGTCCGACCCTCAATACTTCTCCACAGTTATTGTTTTTCCAATTTTGATTCCATATACGGATGTGGCCCATGTGAGTGCAATCCCCTTGTTTTTTCTTATCCCCTCTATTTCCCTAGTCCACCCCTTCCTTCCCCTTATCATTCTCGTTTTCACATTTGTTCTCTCTCCTGTCACGGCACTCACGCTGCTCCCCGGCAGCCCCTCTCTTCTCATCCATCCCCATTTGCTTGTGACATCATCTGGGATGGACAAGAAGAGAGGAGGGGCCGCCGGGTAGTCGAGTGAGTGCCGTGACAGGAGAGTTGGCGCATAGTTACGCTGGACGCATCTGGCGTTCCCATTTTAAATATGCAAATGTGTAAGATACACCGATTCACTAACGTACTTGCGCCCGGCGCATGTTTTAAGCGATTTGCGTATGGGTTACGTCCGGCGTATTGGAGGCGCTCATATTGGAGGCGCAACGCATGCAAAGGTATGGACCAGGGAACGAACGCCATCGATTTTTCCGCCGTTTACGTAGTACGTGAATAGGGCTGTGCGTAGGTTACGTTCACGTCGTAGGCAGTGTTTTGACGTGTCTTAGGCAGTTATTTCCACGTGACTGTGAGCATGCGCACTGGGATGCGTCCAAGATACGGTGCATGCGCCGTTAGTTTTTAGTACTTGTTTAAAGCTCAGCCCATCATTTGCATGGGGTCACACTTCATTTAAATGTTACACGCCCACTTCCACCTTCTTTGACTTACGTCGGCGTAATGAATATACGATACGCCGGCGCAACGTTGGGAGCATTTGCTTTGTGAATTCCATGCTCGCCTCTCAATGTTGCGCCGGTGTAGCGTAAAGAAGATACGCTACGCCCGCATAAAGATGCGCCGAGGTACGTGAATCTACCCCATTGTAATAAAGTTGCAGATTGCTCTATTTTTACTTGAATTTTCTCGCCACACTTTGCTCTTTAATCCCAGATTTATATAATCCCATTGAATGCAGCTTGAGAAGAACAAAGCAAGGATTAAGTGGCCAGCTTTATAAAGTGAAAGCGACCTTTTTTTTTCCTAATGGGAACGGTTAATAGAGTAAGACTTCACCCACTTTAATGGAAGGGAATCATTTCCGATTGTTTGGAGGAGTGCGAGATTTTCATAAATGCAAAATAATAATAAAATAATAGATGAGCAGACATTGTTATCACCCCCGCCTTACTCCCACTTCTACGATCGTGCGAACGTTCTTTGCCATTATGCTGTCATCATCATGCATGTGCCATGCCGTGATTTAACCGTGACACTCTACAAGCAAATGTCATGCCGATGATTGCTGGGATTACAGCCCCACCATGTGGAAACTCCTAGTATGACAATGGACATCAATTCCGTTGTTGCAGAACGTCTATAGGAGATTTAAAGGGGTTGTACAACTTTGTTTTTTTTTCACCTTAATTCATCCTATGCATTCAGGTGAAAAAACACCTTGCACTCTCGGGCCC
This sequence comes from Rana kukunoris, assembly GCA_029574335.1. Classification (NCBI taxonomy): domain Eukaryota; kingdom Metazoa; phylum Chordata; class Amphibia; order Anura; family Ranidae; genus Rana; species Rana kukunoris. The sequence continues at coordinate 18,757,002 of CM056057.1, forward strand.
CCCAACTTGAGGCGGCTCTTCATTGGAGATTGATAGCAGCGCAGCCATTGGCTCAGTGGGAGGAATAGTGTCCCATCATTGGTGTCAGTGGGGAGGCATAGTGTCTCATCATTGGTGTCAGTGGGGAGGAATAGTGTCTCATCATTGGTGTCAGTGGGGAGGCATAGTGTCCCATCATTGGTGTCGGTGGGGAGGAATAGTGTCTCATCATTGGTGTAAGTGGGAGGAATAGTGTCCCGTCCTTGGTGTCAGTGGGAGGAATTGTGTCCCATCATTGGTGTCAGTGGGAGGAATAGTGTCCCATCATTGGTGTCAGTGGGAGGAATAGTGTCCCATCATTGGTGTCAGTGGGGAGGCATAGTGTCCCATCATTTGTGTCAGTGGGAGGAATTGTGTCCCATCATTGGTATCAGTGGGAGGAATAGTGTCCCATCATTGGTGTCAGTGGGAGGAATAGTGTCCCATCATTGGTGTCAGTGGGAGGAATAGTGTCCCATCATTGGTGTCAGTGGGGAGGCATAGTGTCTCACCATTGTTGTCAGTGGGGAGGCATAGTGTCCCATCATTGGTGTCAGTGGGGAGGAATAGTGTCTCATCATTGGTGTCAGTGGGGAGGAATAGTGTCTCATCATTGGTGTCAGTGGGGAGGCATAGTGTCCCATCATTGGTGTCAGTGGGGAGGCATAGTGTCCCATCATTGGTGTCAGTGGGGAGGCATAGTGTTCCATTATTGGTGTCAGTGGGGAGGAATAGTGTCCCATAATTGTTGTAATTGGGAGGAATAGTGCCCCATCATTGGTGTCAGTGGGGAGGAATAGTGTCTCATCATTGGTGTCAGTGGAAGGAATAGTGTCCCATCCTTGGTGTCAGTGGGAGGAATAGTGTCCCATCATTGGTGTCAGTGGGAGGAATAGTGTCCCGTCCTTGGTGTCAGTGGGAGGAATAGTGTCCCATCATTGGTGTCAGTGGAAGGAATAGTGTCCGGTCCTTGGTGTCAATGGGAGGAATTGTGTCCCATCATTGGTGTCAGTGGGAAGGCATAGTGTCCCATCATTGGTGTCAGTGGGGATGCATAGTGTCCCATAGTTGGTGTCAGTGGGAGGAATAGTGCTCCATCATTGGTGTCAGAGGGAGGAATAGTGGTTTTAGTCCTGCTACATCACTTCAGGTAGGCCCCTTTTGTAGGTATAAATATGTAAAACATTAAAAATAAGTGCCTATACTGTTTAAAATCCAGTCTCAAGCTGCTCAGTTGCTCTCTATTTTTTGACACCGTGCCGAAAACGTAGAGGCCAATCTGTGGACAGACTAAAGATTTACTGCTGAGCTTCAGCAAAATGGCAGCCTCCAGCAAGAAGAAACAGGAGCAATGCTGGAGGCAATTTACAGCACACACTAATTTTGGTAACATAATTATTAACCACCTCAATACCGCACGCCGTCATATGACGTCCTGGTATTGAGGGGGGATATATGAATGATGGGTGCAGCTACAGGCATCATTCAGATATCATCCTTTATTTCAGCCGGCTATTCTGCACAGCATAAGAATGGTCTTAGCGGCAGTTCCACTGCTTGATCGTTCTTATAGGCAGCGGAAGGGGTTGCCCCCCCCCACCGCCGCCATCCGGTGCTTCTCCGGGCTCTCCCATGCTCTTGGGGGCCCGGAGAATGAATCGTCAGTTCGCCGGATGACGAGGATAGAGATGACTGGTGACCAAATGGTCATCGGTCATCTCTAAGACCGTTGGAGTCCCGGGTACAACGTTTTGACGGAACCCAGAAGTAAACAAAGCCGCAATCGCGGCTGTTGGCATGAGATCGGTGAATTTTCCCGATCTCATTCTTTCCAGCCTGGAGAAGAGATGTGGGATCTTATTTACTCCGCATCTCTCCATAAAGAGTACCTGTCACACACTATTCCTATTACAAGGGATGTTTACATGCAAAAAAAGGTGAAATAAAAAATAAGTAAAAAAAAAAAGTAAAACGCCCCTGTTCCCGTTAGCTCGCGCTCAGAAGCAAACACACACCTAGGTCCCGCCCACATGTTGTTCAAGCACTAGACCCCCTCTGTAACTGTAAACTGGTAACCTGTAAAAAAAAAATTAAAGTGTCGCCTATGGAGATTTTTAAGTACTGAAGTTTACATGAGTGTGTGCAATTTTAAAGCATGACATGTTAGGTATCTATTTACTCGGCGTGACATCATCTTTCACATTATACAAAAAAAATTTGTCCTAAAAAAAAAAGGCGTTTGCAATTATGTATTTGCGCAATAATTTTTCAATGACTGACACTTTATTCCCTAGGGCAGGGGTCTCCATACTTTTTAAGTAAAGGGCCAGTTTACGGTCTTTCAGACTTAAGGGGGGTCGTATTCTGACCAGTGGGGGTAGAAAATTCCCCAGGGCCTAGCATTAGTGAGAATAAACATGGCCTCAGTGCATACCTCCCAACATTTTGAGATGGGAATGAGGGACACCTACTAGCAAATGTATGTAGGCATAGGACACGCCCCCTGCCACACCCCATTAATGGAGAATTAACAAAAAAAAGGGGTAATTAAATTTACAAGGGCTTTTTTTTTTACCACTACTATTCCTTTATAGTGGCTTTTAAATTACAAATGCAGCAATTTAAAATTCGAATGAAAGGTTTAGCACTGGGGAACACTTTTTGAAAGATAAAAAGTGCATTTTATATACAACTATATGGATCAGACCAAAATGAGGGACAAATGAGGAGGAATGAGGGACAGAGGGACATTGCTCCAAATCAGGGACAGTCCCTCGAAATCAGGGACAGTTGGGAACTATGCCAGTGCTGGTGGGCAGTAGGAGGAGGAATAGTGCTCCATCATTGCTATTAGTGGAATAAATAGTGTCCCATTGTTGGTGTCATTGGGAGGAATAGAGCCTCATATCGTTGGGAGAAATAAATAGAACGCTACTAAATTGGACTTTAAAGTGGATGTAAAGCCACTCTCATCAATTCTAAACTACTGCCATAGTGCTGATCTATAAGGAGGTACATGCCTCCTGCATGTATTCTTACCTGTCAAATGTCCCCCATTTAGCTGTTTGAAACCCCCAAAAGTCCAGAATCGGTGGGCAGGTCTGTTGTTGGGCACTCGGTGGGCGGAGTCATGATGTCAGCAGACTCCCGCCCACCTCTACACTCCCCTTGGCCAGAGTGTGCACAAGACAGGCAGAGCGTGTTCTGGGTAATAGCATACATTGTCTATGTATATTCTGATGGCTGTTCACTGGAGCATTTCATCATCACATTGAACTCTAGCTGACCTCATGTTTTGTAAACATTTAATCAAAACACAGGACAAGCAGACAATTCTGGCATAGGTCCATTCACAGCAGCCTGACATACGCTGGAGGGGGGAATTTACATTGTCGGCTATGGAGATGGTTCAAATCTCTACGCCGAACGCCGATACGCCTGAAGCGTGAAGCCTGAAACAAGTCCCGAACCCTTTTTTTCAGGCGTATCGGGCGTTCGGCCATAGCCGACAGTGTAAATTCTGCCCTCCAGCAAAAAAGCAATAGGCGTTTTGTCGCCGCAAATCACGGGGACAAAACGCCTATTGCATGTCGCCCGAATACGCCCGCTGCCGCCGACGCCTAGATGTGAATGCAGCCTAAGGGAGAGGAGAGGGGAGGGGGGGTGTGATTTGTGCGCTGTTCATGATTGCAGGCTAGTGCACGAGATATGTAAATAACCTGTCACTCAAAGCATGGGGGCGGAACGGACTTTGGTTTTTATAGTGAAGTCCGTTTTATTTCACTGAACAATAAAAAGAGGATTGCTCGGCACTGGATTAACTGTGTGGCAAGACTGGGCACAGATGATAGGAAATCTTATTCTCTACATTGTGATATCAAAAAAAAAATTGGGTTTACATCCACTTTAAGGGCACACGATAATAGGATAGAAAAAACTAAATAAATTTATTAGAAAAATGTCATAAAAAAACAGTTATAAACATAAAATCGAACCGAGATCAGGTAGATAACTGGTCCACATAGGCTATTGCAATAATAATACAATTCTAGCGTAAATACAGCTCAAATATAAAGCATTATTATAGAATTTACCTTGAATAGTGCATAACCAGGTGACAATCCAGAGGGGTAGGAGGACTTGCTCTACATGTTGCGCGCTAATCACAGGGCTTCCTCAGGAGCACAGACATTTCAATAGGATGATTGGCCGCGTTGGGGATAAGCAACGACTGGTCTTTTTAAAAACCCTAATAATGGCTATGGTTCAACAACGTGTCACTCAAGCCAATTAGGGGAGTAGTGTTGCTCACGAATATTCGCATTGCGAATATTCGCTACGAATATTGCATATTCGAGTATTCGCGAATATCTCGAATATCGCGGCGAATATTCGCTATTTCGAATATTCGCATTTTTCAAATTTCGCAAAAAAAATCGCGAATTTCGCAATCGCGAATTTCGCAATAGCGAAATTTCGCAATTTTTTTTTTTTTTATAAAATATAGCGAATATTCGTAAATATCGAATATTCGTGATATTTTATCCCAAAAAAAATAGCGAAATTTCGCAATCATTTTCGCTTTCGCATATGTGAAATTTCGCTTTTTTTTTTTTTTTTTTATAAAATATACCGAATATTCGTAAATATCGAATATTCGTGATATTTTATAAAAAAAAAAAAATCGCGAAATTTTGCATTAGCGAAAATTTCGCATTGGCGAAAATTCGAAATTTTTTTTTTTATAAAATATCACATTTTATCGAATATTCGCGACCGCATATGTGAAATTTCGCTTTTTTTTTTTTTTATAAAATATACCGAATATTCGTAAATATCGAATATTCGTGATATTTTATAAAAAAAAAAAAATCGCGAAATTTTGCATTAGCGAAATTTCGCATTGGCGAAAATTCGAAATTTTTTTTTTTTATAAAATATCACATTTTATCGAATATTCGCGACCGCATATGTGAAATTTCGCTTTTTTTTTTTTTTTATAAAATATACCGAATATTCGTAAATATCGAATATTCGTGATATTTTATAAAAAAAAAAAAAAAAATCGCGAAATTTCGCATTAGCGAAAATTCGCGTTGGCGAAAAATCGCAATTTTTTATTTTTTTTTATAAAATATCACGAATATTCGATATTAACGAATATTCGCAAATATTCTTCGAAATATTCGCGAAATATCGCGAAATCGAATATGGCGTATTCCGCTCATCACTATAGGGGAGTAAGTATCGTATCGTTGGGGAAAAATGCTGCCCCAAGGGCTAGATGAAGGCTAGAAAAGGGCCACATGTGGTCCTCGGGCCGCAGTTTGGAGACCCCTGCCCTAGGGTGTCTGCTAAAAATATATATAATATTTGGGGGTTCTGAGTAAATTTCTAGCAAAAAATTATGATTTTTACATGTAGGAGAGAAGTGCCAGAATAGGCGCGGTATTGAGGTGGTTAATATGTAATGTATGTTTCTTACTAACAAACGTCATTTTTTTTATCACGTTGGTATGGGTAAAGTTCCACTCTAATAAAACGGTAGGTTTAAAACGATTGGAAATTACTCGGGTTTACAGAGTAAAGATACCTGGTACTATGTGCGGTGTGATCCACATTATTTTGATGTACCTGTAGTAAGGGATGAAAACCGAGCCACGAAAGGTTCCCGCATGAACACGTCGGTACCACAATTTTCACAGCCGTCGTCGTAGTGATACCATTCTGTTGGCTTCAGTATGTCTTCTCTGCGGATGGAAAAACACGACAGGATGAAACCTAAATCGCTCCACGACTCAACATCTGTTCAGAGGCATCTAATAAGGTGATCCACACCGCTTTTCACTTTTAGGCATTGTTTAGATAGATCATTGTTTGCCAAGACATCTGTTCCTTTACCCCAGCTCCCAGGAACCGTCATGTCTGACAGATGTTGTCCAATGTAATGTTGCATTTTTCGCAAAGCCCTACCTGACTAATTAAGCCACCAATTATTTCAATTTAGGTTACGCATCTTACATGTTGTCTGTCCAAGTTTTAAAGACAGGTTTCGTACCAGGAGACTGCTTTAGAAAGTATTTTACCACGACTGCCATTTCAATTTGAAACGTAAATTGAGAGCGCATTTACAACGTAGTTGGTATAAGATATCATGTAGAATGATGGTAGTATTTGTATTAACACCTATTGTAGGTGAACTTGCTCCAAAATTGGTCAGTTCAGTGGGTATCTCTTTACTATAGTATCCTATAAACCAGGGGTGTCCAAACTTTCTAAGCAAAGGGCCAGTTTACTATCCTTCAGACCTTAGGAGGGCCAAATTGTGGCCAGTGGGAGTACAAAATGCCTCAGGCGGCGTACACACGACCGATTTTCTCGGCAGAATCCAGCAAGAACTCGTCGAGCCAAAAAGAGAGCAGGTTCTCTATTTCCTCGTTGTTCAATGGGAAAATTTGGCTCGACAAGCTTTTTGACTGCCGAACTAGGAACTCGACGGGCGGAACGTGTACGCCGCCTCAGTTTTGGGGGTAGTGTGACCACATTTTCAAACACCCTCCCTTCACAAAAATCAGCTTGTGCTGTAACGAATCACAGCCAGGGCCCTTTAAAGGAAACAAAATGGACATGGAGGCTCCCCAAACAAACCCCCCACACACACAATGCCCCCCGCATGCTCTCTTTACTCCCCCCTGCCCCCCCATGTTCTTTTTACGCCCCTCCTTCCCTACCGGGTCCGTACCGCGCGGCAGGAGATTCAGTTTCCTGTTCCTGGACAAAATGAAAGGAAGTGAGCACTCAGTCTGGACTGACAGGAGGAAGTAAGAGGAGCTCGGCCACGCTACAGAGAAGGGGAAGTGACGACTCGAGGCAGCAGTGCTGCAGGCTCTCTATAGAGCACTCAGGCGGCTGCAGCATATAGGAAGCGCGGCAAGGGCCCTGCTTGGGGCCCCAGGCCAGCTTGTGGGCCCCAAGCAATTGCTTGGTTTGCCTGCCTTGTAGCGACGGGCCTCATCACAGCACAGTGATTGGACGCAAGAGGCAAGATTTATGATTTCTCCCATCACAAGCAGGGGGTGGGATTGTGCTCTTCCAGGCATTCCCGGCCAGGACAAGTACTGTCAGTAAGTAAAGCGGTGATGCGACGGCTTTTTTTTGTGGGCATCAGATTGGCCCGGGAGGGGGGGTGGCTGTGTCAGTTTTATTTCAGGACACTGTATTGTCCTGGAATGAAGGTGCCCGGGGCAGACCTGCAAAATGCGGGAGTGTCCGGGGCAATTCGGCAATCGTGGTCACCCTACTTGGGGGTCAGAAGGGATAAAAATAATTACAAAATGCTTTTAGGCAGTAGGAGGTATTGGTATTAGTGGGAAGATTAATCTCCATTGTTGGTGTCAGTTGGATGAATAGTGCCCCATTGTTGGTCTCAGTGGGTTAAAAGTGCCCCTTTTATTGGTGTCGGTGGGATAAATAGTGCCTCACCATAGATGTCAGTGGAAGGATTGGTGTCCCATCTATGGTGTCAGTGGAAGGAATAGTGCACCAAGGGCCGGATAAAGGCAAGCAAAGGGCCGACAAGAAAACCGTGGATTTTTTTCTGACGGAATGTTGGCTCAAACTTGTGCTGCATACACACGGTCACAGAAATCTTGTCGGAAATTCCAACCGTCAAGAACGCGGTGACGTACAAGACGTATGACGAGCCGAGTTCAATGAAGTTCAATAGACAGTTCAGCTCTTCTGCTTGATTCTGAGCATGCAGGTTTTTTTGTGCGTCGGAATTGCATACTGATGCACGGATTTTTTGTCGGAAAAATAATGACCCAGCTCTTAGGCCCCGTACACACGGCCGAGGTTCTCGCCAGAAACCAGCGAGAACCTCGCTGGGAGCTGCATTCCAGCGAGAACCTCGGCCGTGTGTACGCTCTCTGCTCGCCCCGCCCGTCGGGAAACCCGTCGAGCAAATAGAGAACAGGTTCTCTATTTGCTCGACGGCCCGTCGGGATGAATGGCTGGTTGCCATTCCCGACGGGCGGGTCGCCGATTCTGACGGCCGGCAGAAAACCTCGACGGGCGGAACGATGTGTTCTGCCCGTCGAGGTTCCCTGTCGTGTGTACGGGGCTTCAATCTTTTGTTGGAGGAAATTCTGACAGCAAAAGTCCGATGGCGCATACACACAGTCGGAATTTCTGACCAAAAGCAAACATCAGACTTTCCGATCGTGTGTACGGGTTCCTTGAGCTGTGGTTGATTGCCCTTCCAAGGTGCCTCCATAGTTTTAGGGTCAATGCAACTTGGCAGAGTCAGCTGCATGAAACCAAAGATTTTTTTTTAGAGGTTGCTATCTGACCACCACTGTAAAGGCCTGTACACACGATCGGATTTTACGACAATAATTGTCTGATGGCCGCCTTGTGTCAGATAATGCGACCGTATGTATGCTACATTAGACAATTGTTGGCAGAATTAATGACAACAAATGTTGGCTGTTTATTCTCGCCAACAATAAATCTGTTACATCGGATTAGCCGATCGTGTGTACACAAGTCCAACCAACTATAATCCAAAACGCAAACACACGCATGCTCGGAAAACAATGCTAAACATCAGACAACAATAGCAGAAGTTGCCCAAAAGGTAGCGGTAAAGAGCTGAAAAACCACGTGGTTTGGTGAATGTTGGCTGAAAATGTTCTGCCGTCTGTATGCAGAACCAGTTCACGGCCATCGAAAATTCCGATGGAAGTCCGATTGTGTGTACGAGGCTTAAAGGGGAGGTTCACGTAAAAAAAAAAAAAAAAATTTAAGCTTGCATTTAGACTAGTTATTTTAATGAGAATCGGCAGTTTTTTTTAAAAAATACTTGCGGTACATACGTATGTTCACCGCGGCTTCCAGGTATGATGGTCGGGGCTGGGCGTTCCTAATTGATTGACAGCATCCTGACCGACGCATACAGCGCGTCACGAGTAGTCGAAAGAAGCTGAACGTCAGTGCGCAGGAGCCGTACAGAGCTGCACCGACGTTCAGCTTCTTTCGGCTACTCGTGACGCGCTGTATGTGTCGGTCAGGATGCTGTCAATCAATTAGGAACACCCAACCCCAACCATCATACCCAGAAGCCGATTCTCATTAAAATAACTAGCCTAAATGCAAGGTTAAAACATTTTTTTTACATGAACCTCCCCTTTAAGGGGTTCATTTTTTCCAATTACCACCAATGTAAGAGGCATTTTGCCCACCGACCAACAATGAATTGGTTTTAGCAGGGCTTCCTCGAGACCTGAAAATTATTTTAAGGGTTCCTCTGAGAAAAGTTTTCAAATCATTTGGTTTCCTCAAAGTAAAGCAGTGTAAGGAACTTCCAGTCCCAAAAAAATAGGAATTTCACCACAAGACACACTTATTCCCCACAAATATCACTTATGCCTAAGATATATCATCCTCCTACACCTGGCCATACTGTACAATTAATTACTTAAATAAAATTTGTTTCCTGTTGAATTGGTGTGTTCTGGGGGGGGGGTGGGGGTCCCCCTGTCAGAACACAATATCCCAGTGGAGGAGATCACTGTACTAACATTGCAAAGTTAGTAAAGGTTCTCCTCCTGAACTCTTCAGCGGGCTGAATGAAAAAAAATGAATGCCTTGTTTCCTCTGAGCGGAATGGTTCGGGTCGGTACAGTTTGGAATAGTTAGAATGGTCCGGTCTATTCTGGTGAGCGTTTCCACTACAAATCGGACTGTCAGGGGCCATACAGGGTTTAGAAAAAATGCCTAGCGTATCCACCAATCAGTGGAATGTATTGTAGCTCCACCCCCTAACCGAACCGTTCCATTTTCTATGGCCCCACCAGAATGGTGCGGTTTTATGGCACACTTTCATAATGGAAACACCCAAAATAGCATACCGTACCGAACCGATCCGCTCAGTGGAAACAAGGCATAATAGCGTAGGGTGACCAGACATCCCCGGTTTCCAGGGACAGTGCCCGGTTTGAGGACACTGTCCCCGGACCAAGTCTGTCCCCGTATTTTTCCCCGATTTGGATTTGAACAGGGTCTGGGGCAATTTCAAAGACAATCAGTGGAGAATTAAAAAATAAATCTGAATTACACCCCCTGCTCCGCCCCTCCTACTAGCTCAGGGGTTGGTGTATTTTTATCCAATATCTGTGCTCCTTTCTGATGACCATGTGCTGGTTGGAGTGGAGGGAATATTTCTTCAGGCGCATGCCCATTCAGCTTCACTCGCATGTTCTTCTGCCTTGGCTCAAGTCCCGGCCAGCCGCCTGCCTGCCTATCTCCTTGCCTTCCCTGGCGGAGTGATCTTCCTCCGCTTTCCCACCCAGTAGTAGTCGGGGCCCGGAGAGTAAGACTTGACAGGCTGTGAGGCGGGCAGCGGCGACGGGCAGAGAGTCGCTGATTGCCGCCATTGCTTGATTACTAATAAAGAAAAAAAAATGTCCTGGGATTTCATTTAAAAAATCTGGTCACCTTATAATAGCGGCTTTAAAATAAAACGCCCAAGCTTATCTCTACAGCAGAGAATAGTCAAGGGCACCCACCTAGCTGTGCTAGTGCCAAAATAACAGCACCAATAGCTCATGACCATTATGGTGGGCAGGCAATACCAATCTAAAGTCTATAGTTAGTAAACAATCCAACTCCAGTTCACAGCCAAGTCCATACCTGTACACATATACATATTTCTCCCTGTAGGAGCTGCGTCCCAGATGATCAGAGATTAAAAAATTGTATCTAAGACCAGTGTCCCTGGCCCTGGCCCTGCCGGGAAAAAACAAACTGATGTTAGAAAGGATTTTCAGACTAGAGGTAAAAAAATCAATACATTTACAGCTAAGGTTGGCCAAGAAACACTAAAACCAGAAAGTTACATACATTTATCTTGAAGACAGGGATGGACTGGCCATTGGGACTACAGGGAGTTTCCCGGTGGGCTGATGGCTCAGTGTGCCGGCTTCAGTGACAGTGGACCGCCGCCCCCCTCCGCTCCTCTGTCTCTCCCTTCCCACAGAGCTCACCTCCTCTCCCTCCCTGCAGCGCTCACCTGGGGGGAACAGAGAAACAGGGGGAGGACCAGAGGAGCAGGGGGGATGACAGAGGAGCATAGGGGAGGGGACAGACAGCTGACTCAACAGCTATGGCCTGGGAGTTTCTCACTTCTGCTTAATCTTGTCCCATAAGGGGGGGGCACCGAACTGATGCTTTGCCCCGGGTGAAATAATGTCTAGATTCCCCACTGGTACTGCCTATAAGAGTACTCTAATAAAGTAGAAGGGCTAGTGAAGGGGGAGAGGGGGCTTGGGTGGCCGGGGGGGGGTGGCCGGGATGTTGTCCGGCAGCCATGGGAGAGACCTGACAAAGTGGGCCAGGGCCAAATTTCTGTCCCAGTCCAGCCCTGTTTGAAGAACAATTACAGCCAAAATGTTGTTGGAGATCACTATCAGTATTTTTTATTGTTGTACATTATTGTTCTCCCTGTTGGAGAGCTTCCCCCCCTCACTTCCTGTTTCTTTTTTATAGACAGGAAGTGAGGGAAATTACACCAAACAGAGACACCCGTTTAAAAGCTGGATACCAGGAGGTTCAATTTTCTTTGAAATCTAGTACTCCATAGCCACAATGGATATAAAGACACTTTGGGGAAGATTTGCTAAAACTGGCGCACTCAGAATCTGGTGCAGCTGTTCATGGTAGCCAAACAGCTTCTAACTTCAGCTTGTTCCAGTGGCGGCTGGTGATACATTTTTTGGGGGGAGGGGCAGCGGTAAACAAACCACCCGACCCACCCTCGGTGGGTGGTACTCAGTGGTCGGGCTCTGGCTTGTGTTTTGGCGGTGATGTAGAGAGATCGCTTCAATGAGGACCGCCATCTCCCAGATCTCCTTGTACATTCGTCCCGGTATCGGCCAATACGTTTGCTTCTCCTCTCGGCCAGTCTGATCTTAAGAACTGTTTCCTGATTGGTCGAGAGGAAAAGCAGGAAGCCAGTGGTGGCCGCTCATGCAGGGCGCACAGGCTCCGCCCCCCCCCCCCAATCCATGTGTCTGGCCCCTAATCTACATGCAGGGTGCCAGATTCATGGAGTTCATTTTTTTTAAACACATGATTAGAGCATGAGGCTCTACTTGGCTTCAAAACTGGGGGCGCAGAGCACTGCGTCCGAAGTCCACCCAGTTGTCTGATTCTCCTCCCCAGGGACAGACTGACAACTCATGGGGCCCCCGGGCAATAGAAGATTATGGGGCTCTGGAATTACAGGTGGCCACCACGCCAGGAGGCACTGCAGAGGCGGGGCAGCTAAAATATTGGGATTTTCAGTTTCAGACATATCAGGGACAGATGTAAAAAAACACTGATTTTTACATACTGTCCCTGGTTTTACTGAGCCTGGCAACCCTGATGGGGGCCCCCTAGTTCAACAAATGCAATTAAAAAGTTTGGAATGACAATAACTTACCGGGACGTGTTGAGTTCCTGGACAAGCTTGGTAATAGCTGTGTCATCTTTATTCATAACTTCTTCAATAACAATAAGCTCATATCTTCTCAAGAGCTGTTGTCGGGAAAGGAAAACAGCCATAAAATTACTAAGCTTTCTGCTAGGTATTGTCAATAATTTGCCATATGGTATGCTCTCCAGCCTCATGTGACAGCTCTGGGGATTGGGCACAACTTTCTAGACACGCACTGCTAAATCTTGTGTAGCACTACCCCCGAAGGAGCTGCTGGTTTAGATTTGGGCCTGCAGTTACCTTACTGTTCCATATGCTCATCATAGGGGTTCTCCTTAAAGAGTTGTCCATAAATTATCTGCACCAAACACAAAGGGCTAGATTCAGGTATAATTGCGTAATTTTGTGTTGGCGTACCGTATTCTGTTTACACTACGCCGCCGCAACTTTTACCGGCAAGTGCTGTATTCACAAAGCACTTGCCTGTAAAGTTACGGCGGCGTAGTGTAAATGGCCCGTCTTAAGTCAAATTGGGCGGGTAGGGGGAGTGTATTATTTAAATAATGCGCGATCCCGCGCCGAACGTACTGTGCATGCGCCGGCTGTGAATTTATCCCAGTGCGCATGCTCCAAATCACAACGTCAATACGCAATGTAAACGAGGTGAAGCCCTATTTGCAAACGTTTTACGTAAACGATGGGAAAAAAAACGCTGGCACGCCGTCTATACTTAACATTGGCTGCGCCTCATACAGCAGGGGTAACATTACGACGGACCTACGCTAACGCAAATGACGTAAAAAAAAATGCGCCAGGCGTACGGGAATCGGCGTATAGGCTCATTTGCATATTTTAGACGGGAACGCCACCTAGCGTCCAGCCTAAATATAAAAATAAGATACGACGGTGTAAGAGACTTACGCCACTTGGATCTAATGGAAACCTATGCGTAACTGATTCTATGAATCAGTCGCATAGATAGGAGGGCTCAGACGCAGAGATAAGACGGCTTATCTGGAGATACGCCGTCGTATCTCTTTCCTTCATCTAGCCCATAGTCTCTTTCAAGGGTTTTATTAAACAAAGTTCTCCAACAGAGGGGTAGAGGAATATAGAAAGACTCGGGTACCTTTGCTTTGCGGATCACAGGTACAACTTAGATCCAGAAGATTAACTCAGCTCCACACTGGATTGTAGCAACCACCAGATAGGCTTACTATCACCGGCCTAGAAGCTGGTGCAAACAGGGATGGACTGGCCATTGGGACTACCGGGAGTCTCCCGGTGGGCTAATGGTTCAGTGGGCCGGCTTTAGTGACAGCGGACCGCCCACATCCGCTCCTCTATCTCTCCCTCCCCACAGCGCTCACCTGGGGGAGAACAGAGAAGCAGGGGTAGGACCAGAGGAGCATGGGGGGGACCAGAAGGAGCACGGGGGAGGGGACAGACAGCTGACTCAACAGCTATGGCCTGGGAGTTTCTCACTTCTGCCTAATCTTGTCCCATGGGGGGGGGGGGGCACTGAACTGATCATTTGCCCCGGGTAAAATAATGTCTAGCTTCCCCACTGGTACTGCCTATAATATAATAATAAAGTAGAACGGCTAGCGGCTAGTGAAGGGGGAGAGGGACTGGGGTGGCCGGGGGGCGGGAGTTGTCTGGCCGCCATGGGAGAGACCTGTCAAAGTGGGCCAGTCTGGATGAAGTCCAGGGCCAAATTTTTGTCCCAGTCCAGCCCTGGGTGCAAAGCTCGTCAAAGTCTCTGCCACAGACTGGATAAGTGTTGTCAGGCTGTCCCACGATCTTCTGCCACAAGACCGTGTAACCACTCGCACACTTTGTGTAGCTCCAATAAAGTACACAACTCACAGTGCCAAAAATCTTTCAGCCGGGCCGGCAGCACAGTGGGGTAAATTTGCCATGGTACGTCAATCAATTGAATCCCACTGGTTCAGTTTCCTCCCGTAGGCAAGGTAGCAAATGACCATCCCTGGATTTGTAGGCCATAGAAACTCCTGGGCCTACTCTCAGTTGCGAGGCCTCGGGCCAGCCGGCCCTGAGGCTACGAAACGGCTCAACATCACTGAGGCCAGGTGGGCCATCAGGTCGCCCGCCAAACAGCCTCTGTCCCTTAAAGTCGATTTAAACCCCAAAATTATTTATTTATTTTTTATATCACAATGTAGAGTATAAGATTTCCTATCATCTGTGCCCAGTTATGCCACACAGAGTTAATTCAGCTCTGAGCGATCCTCTTTTATTGTTCAGTGAAAATTAACAGACTTCCAGATAAAAACCTGTCTAAATAAAAAGTCCTTTCCTCTCTCCTTGCTTTGAGTGACAGGTTATTTACATATCTAGCTTGGACATGTTTATCTTATGTTATGTTATGTTTATCATAATATGAGGTGATCCACAGTTCATTGTATATTACCAGGATGTGTTATGTGGGGGAGGGGTGGATTTCTCACTTTTTATACTATGGATCACCTCATATTATGATAAAAATAACCTAACATATGATAAACATGTCCAAGCTAGATATGTAAATAACCTGTCACTCAAAGCAAGGGGGGCGGTAAGGACTTTTTATTTAGACAGGTTTTTATCTGGAAGTCTGTTAATTTTCACTGAACAATAAAAGAGGATTGGCTCAGATCTGGATTAACACTGTGTGGCAAGACTGGGCACAGATGATAGGAAATCCTATACTCTACATTGTGACATAAAAACATTTTTTGGGGTTTACATCCACTTTAAGTACCCCACCCCAGAATGCACATCGAGTTGACCACGCCCCCTAAACTGCTCCTGGGAAAGAGATACCCAATGCATCCAGCCTGCTGCCTTTCCAACCTTGACCTGCGGTGACAGCGACACCCACCGCCAAGGAGAAAATTGTGCAACTCAGCTGAACCCAGCTGAACTGAAACAGAACCAACAATTTAGCATAATTATTCTAAGCTGTTCATGCAACTAAAATTTAATATATAGCGCATAGTCAATGGGAGCATGGCGCTACACATGCAAAAAGACTTCCTAGAAGAGTGGCCAGTCATATAGGTGTGATGTTCAGGTGTCCACAAATTTCGATTTTTGAGTTATACTGCCACCTACAAGAGAAATGGACACTGGTGACTAAAAAGCTGTTGGCCAACACAGGATAACTCCGCCCATAACCATCATGCCTCGGGTTTTTAACCACTTAAGGACCACCTCTTGCACATATACGTCGGCAGAATGGCACGGCTGGGCTCAGGCACCTACAGGTACGTCCCCTTTAAGTGCCCAGCGGTGGGTCGCGCGCGCCTGCGTCACGGTCCGAAGCTCCGTGGCCGCGGGACACGCGGACCCGATCGCCGCCGGTGTCCCGCGATCGGTCACAGGAGCTGAAGAATGGGGAGAGGTGAGTGTAAACACACCTTCCCCGTTCTTCACAGTGGCAGTGTCACTGATCGCCTGTTCCCTGATATAGGGAAAGACGATCAGTGACGTCACAAGTCCAGCCCTGTTTCAGTTAGAAATACATATGAGGTCACACATAACCCCTACAGCGCCCCTTAGTGGTCAACTCCCAAACTGCAATTGTCATTTTCACCGTAATCAGTGCATTTTTAGAGCACCTTTTGCTGTGAAAATGACAATGGTCCCAAAAATGTGTCAAAATTGTCCGATGCGTCCCTCACAATGTCGCAGTCAAAAAAAAAACGCTGATCGCCGCCATTACTAGTAAAAAAATGTTTTTTTATAAAAATACCCTAAAACTATCCCCTAATTTGTAAACGCTATACATTTTGCGTAAACCAGGGCTCAAAATTTCAAGTCCTGAGCTACTAGCCAGGCCTCAAGAGTTACTCGCCACCAGTTGCCCCACCTAATTCATACACTGCCCTGCGCCTAATTGCACCCGTAAACATGCCCTTCTAGATTATCTCATGGAATGACACTGTTAAATGTTGAATGCAGAATCAAGTTACACAATTACATATTACCAACAACAACTTTAACAAAATGGGACAGGGCATTGGGGGCAGACCAGAGGAACAGGGCATTGGGGGCAGACCAGTGGGACAGGGCATTGGGGGCAGACCAGTGGGACAGGGCATTGGGGGCAGACCAGAGGAACAGGGCATTGGGGGCAGACCAGAGGAACAGGGCATTGGGGGCAGACCAGAGGAACAGGGCATTGGGGGCAGACCAGTAGGACAGGGCATTGGGAGCAGACCAGTGGGACAGGGCACTGGGGGCAGACCAGTGGGACAGGGCACTGGGGGCAGACCAGTGGGACAGGGCACTGGGGGAAGACCAGAGGGACAGGGCACTGGGGTCAGACCAGAGAGACAGGGCCCTGGGGTCAGACCAGAGAGACAGGGCACTGGGGGCAGACCAGAGGGACAGGGCACTAGAACTGGGTCTCTTCCCCATTCTCTTGCTGTCTCCTCTGCAACTCCCATCCATCCTCTCTCTCTCTCTCTCTCTCCCTCTCCTATTCATCTCATCATCAGAAGACTGTGTGTGCGGCTCCACGCTTGCATGTCCCCACTTCCCCCTTTTATTCAGGCTGGCAGTGAGGAGAGGAGCTGCAGCACAGTGGGAGGGAGTACAATCCAGCGATGAGATCCACACAACTGCACAGCCTTTGACACCATAGCACAGCGCACACGGACACGGCACAGCACACATTGAGACCAGTCTGTTTACAGTGCTCAGGCTGAACTGTTGGACACTTACATAGAGCACAAGGAGAAGAAATCTGCACAAACTGGAAGGCTGCCACTCTCATGTCAGGGCAACTTTAAGGCCTTGTACACACAAGGGAATTTTTCCGCTGAACATGGTCCGACGGACCATTTCAGCCGAAAAAATTTGCTCGTCTGTAAGGGCAAACGGACCGTTTTGGCCGGATTCCTCCGGCGGAAAAGTCTCAAAGCATGCTTTGAAATTTTTCCGCCGGAGAGCTGCCCGTCGGATATGTCCGCTGGTTAGTACGGGAAACCAGCGGACATATCTGCCTGCACATGCGTCGTATCCTGTGAATGGATCCGACGCATGCGCGCGGAAGTGTTTACTTCCTGGTGCGGTGACGTGGCGGTGACGTGGCGGCGTCAACGTCACTGCCGCGTCACCGCGCTGTCCAACGGCGGGGAATTTGATCCGATGGTGTGTACAGCCATCGGATCAAACAGCCCGGCGTAAATATGCGCTGTAAAAGGTCCGGGGACCGTTTACAGCGGATATATTCCATCGTGTGTACAAGGCCTAAGTGAGCGCTGCACTGGAGTGGTAATTTTCGCAATCCTCCACCTCACTCATTACTTTCTGCTCCCTGCTCTCCAGCTACATTGGTCAGGGGGAGGGGGCAGGCTCAGAGAGGTCATACTCATAGGTGTGCGCAGCCTATTGCATTAGGGTGTGCACCCAAAGCCCAAACACACACTACCGATCGATCATGGTGTTCATTCAGAAAGGGAAGGGGCCGGTAAATTACATATTTACTGGCCCCCTCCCTACTCCTAAAACATCTTAGCAGCAACAGCCGATAGAAGAGGAGGGAAGCTGGCAGCGCTGCGGGGGGAAAAGATGGGAGCCAGGGCAGTGGGGGGGAATCTGTGCTTCACAGGGTGATTAGGGTGTGCCTGGGCACACCTGGCACACCCTGTGCGCACGCCTATGGTCATACTGTTAGGTCCCATGGCTTAATGAGAATTGTAAGGAGAGCACCTGTGTACTGCTCTGCCTGTGCGCGGCTCACCAGACTACTTTTCCCGAGCATGCACCTTTCCTCTTCGGCCGCCAATCTCATCAGGATTCTAAGTATAGGCACAGATTGGAAGGAGATTGGTCATGCAGCCCTGTCATCACTCGCCCCCAGCTTCAATCCACTCGCCAAATGCTAGTAGGCGAGTGGAAATTTTGAGGGCTGGCGTAAACCAATCAATAAACGCTTATTGAGATTTTTTTACCAAAAATAGGTAGAAGAATACGTATCGGCCTAAACTGAGGAAAGCTGGGGATATTTATTATAGCAAAAAGTAAAAAATTGTCGCTCTATTTTTGTTTATAGCGCAAAAAATAAAAACCGCAGAGGTGATCAAATACCACAAAAAGAAAGCTCTATTTGTGCAAAAAAAAGGACGTCAGTTTTGTTTGGGAGCCACGTCACACGACCGCGCAATTGTCAGTTAAAGCGACGCAGTCCCGAATTGCAGAAAACTGGCCAAGTCCTTTAGCTGCATAATGATCTGGGTCTTAAAGCGGGGTTCCAACCACAATTAGCATTTTTTAAATGTATTTTCTTTCATCATGCGTTTTTATAATATAAATCCAGTCACTTACTATTTTACAATCCGCCGCCGCTCCGCATAGTTATTCAAAAAAGATAGACTATGTCCACACCGCTGTCATTTTGCTTGTGGCCATTGTGAAGCCCACAAGCACTTACTTCCTGGAAGTCTTGGATGGGGAGTGATAGTTGGACAGTGCAGTGCATCCTGGGAAATTATGACACACATTTCCCAGGAGCATTAGAGGGAGATGATGTCAGAATCCTAGGTGATTCCAAAGACAGATTTCGTGGGACCGCATAGCAACAGGCATTTCCAGATGTGTAAAAAAAAAAAATTTTTTTTTTCCTTTTGCTTAGGTCTAATGAGCACAATAATGAAAAAAAAATAATTTGGGATGGAAACTCCACTTTAAGTGGTTAAGTAAGTTAGTACATAGAGAGGAAGGGCCTGTGTCCCTTAATGGACTCCAGGATTTTATGGTGAGTACCTTCTTTCTCCTTCATCCACACAGGAATTCTTAGAATTCCTAGCCTGTCCTACAGAAGGGTGGGCAATGTGGCAACAAAGGCTAACAGACCCAAGAAAAAAAACAACAGTAAACTGAGAATGCCCGCATCTCCAAGAGCTACATGAAGGACCTAAAACTTTAAGGCTACATACACACGACCGAGAAACTCGACGGGCGAAACACATAGTTTTCCCCGTCGCGTTCCTTGTTTGGCTGTCAAAAAATTAGTCGAGCCAAATTTTCCCATTGCCCATCGAGGAAATAGAGAACATGCTCTCTTTTTGGCTCGACAAATTCCTCGACGGGTTTCTCGGCGAAAAGTGTACACACGACCGTTTTTTTGCTGAATTCTGCCGAGAAAACCGGTCGTGTGTACGCGGCCTAAAGCCCCTTTCACACTGGGGCTGTGGGTGTGTCAGCGGTAAAGCACCACTTTTTTTAGCGGTGCTTTACCGTCAATTTCGCAGCGATATTCGGCCGCTAGCTGGGTTATTTTACCCCCCGCTAGGGGCAGAGAAATGGTTAAAACCACTGCAAAGCATCTCTACATTGACGCTTTGCCCGTGGTATAGCCACGGTGCCCATTGATTTCTATGGTCAGGGGCGGTGGAGGAGCGGTATACACACCGCTCCTTCACCACTTCAAAGATGCTGCTATAACTTTTTTTACCGTCCTGCTATAGCGCACCGCTCCAGTGTGAAAGCCCTCTGGGTCTTACTCTCCGGGCCCCCGGTACTACTGGGTGGGGAGAGAAAGAAGATCACTCTGCCAGGGAAGGCAAGGAGATAAGCAGGCAGGCGGCTGGCCCGGGACTTGAGTCAAGGCAGAAGAACATGCGAGCGGAGCTCAGCGGGTGCATACCTGAAACTAAAGAAATATTCCCTCCGCTCCGACCAGAACATGTTCATAAGAGAGGGGCACAGATAATAGAAAAAAATAGACCCCCCCTAAGCTAGTAGTAGTAGAGTTGTGTAATTCAGATTTTCTTATTTTTTTATTTATGCACTGACTGTCTTTGAAATTGCCCCAGCCCCTGTTCAAATCAAATCCAATCCGGGTACACAACTGGGGACAGACTTGGTCCAGGGACAGTGTCCTCAATCCGGGGACTGTCCCCCGGAAACCGGGGATGTCTGCTCACCCTACCTTATACAGCCTACTTCCTGTTTCTTGTCTGGTCATTAGCCTAGGCCAGGGGTCTCCAAACATTCTAAACAAAGGGCCGTTTTATTGTCCTTTAGACTCTTGGAGGGCCGGACTTTGGCCAGCGGGGTTGGATATGTTCCTGGAATCGGTGGGACTAAACATCTGGTATTAGGGGGAGGAATAGTGCCTAATCGTTGGTATCATAGGGAGGAATATTGCCCCATTAATGGTGTTAGTGGGAGAAATGGCGCTCCACTGTTGGTGTCAGATGGCAGAATAGTGTCTTGTATCAGTGGGAGGGATAGTGCCCCTTGGGCCGCAGTTTGGAGACCACTGGCCTAGGCTTATGACATTATGCACAGCTCTCACTCTCGTGAGGCCCTGTACACGCGATCAGACATGTCTGACGGACCGTTTTCATCAGACAACTCTGAACTTGTCTGATGGTCTGATGTGCGTACACACCTATGGACCAAAATCCGATCAGACCAGAACGCGGTGACGTAGAACACAACGATGTGATGAAAAAACAAAGTTCAATGCTTCCAAGCATGCGTCGACTTGATTCTGAGCATGCGCGGGTTTTTGGTCCGATGCTTTTGTGTACTAACCATCGAACCTGTCCGACGGACAGGTGTCCATCAGACAGGTTTTAAAGCATGTTAAAACTTTGGTCTGACGGACAACGGTCTGATGGGCCGCACACACCATCAAACTGGTCTGATCGTGTGTACAGGGCCTAAGGCCGCGTACACACGATCGAATTTGTCCGCTC
This sequence comes from Rana kukunoris, assembly GCA_029574335.1. Taxonomy (NCBI): domain Eukaryota; kingdom Metazoa; phylum Chordata; class Amphibia; order Anura; family Ranidae; genus Rana; species Rana kukunoris. The sequence goes on from CM056057.1 coordinate 18,778,215, forward strand.
AAACTGGTCCGACGGACCAGTTCAGCGGACAAATCCGATCGTGTGTATGGGCTAGCGGACATGTCTGACCGGCGGACAAATTTTAAAACATGCTTTAAAATTTGTCCGCCGGAGACATGTCCGTCGGATATGTCCGCTGATCAGTACACTCACCAGCGGACATATCTTCCCGCACATGCGTCGAATGGATTTGACGCATGCGTGGAAGTATTTTTCTTCCTGGTGCGGTGACGTGGCGGCGTCAACGACACCGCTACGTCACCACGCTGTCTGCTGGCGGGGATTTTTATTCGATGGTGTGTACACGCCATCGGACCAAAATCCGATGAGACATGTCCGCTCTAAACTGTCCGTCGGACAAGTTTGAGCGGACATATCTCATCGGGTGTACGCGGCCTTATAGTTTGCCAAGAAGGGAGGAGGGATGAGTCATAAGAGGGCCAATGAGAGCTGCAGAGCTGGAGGTGTGTGTATCCAGGAATTGAACAGCCAGCAGCTTCAGCTGCCCACAGTTAAAATGGCTGCAGCCAGACTCGGTGCAGGGAGATTTCTGCAACATATTTGGCAAATACAAATCACAGTATCTATAAAATAATATGCAAAATGGTTGGAGGAAAGCTTCAGAATGGCAAATATGTTTTTATTACAAATGATGTGAGCAGACTGCAGTTCCTCTTTATGTAGATTGCACCTACTTTTTATAATCTTTATAATATATGAAAAAAAAAAAAGAATAAAAACATAATTTTCATAATTAAAAAAATATTACCTGGGTGAGAAGATTGAGGACTAGGGGGTCATCCACCTTGGTGGTGCTGAATCTTTCAATATTAAAAGCAGCCATTTTAAGAGCAAAACCAGCTTGGAAGAAGCAGGCAGCAAGAGCCACCAGGACGAGGGACTTCATTTTTCCTGAGCATAAAAACAAATATATATATTCTCAACTGTAATTCTTCTCCATTTCATTTATATCATAAAAGAAAGCACAAAAACAATTCGAAGCTGAATAATATTCATCCCGCAATTGGGCTCTGGAATGCAAGGAGGAATGCCAGCTATACAGGTCTATGATATAAACTTACAAAGGAATCCAGTTTAAAGTTGGATCTCGATTCTTCGTTCCTTTTAGTCTACAGTTTCCAGTCCTACGGGAACACACTGTGTGCAGCAGGTTGTGAAAACAGAGAAATTGCTAGACTATTCTTTTCACACAATTGATGGCATTGAATTGAATGTTTGCTAAATAAAGCAGAAAGGTTTTGTCTGGATATTGCAGCCTTGAATTAACCAGTTTAATAAATAAAAAGTGTGGAATATGTTGTTTTACAATCATAAATAATATATCTATGACATGGCATTTAAACTATATATGAAGACCTAAATGAAAGATTTCTGAGACTTCATGTAAAGTCCTAAATTGATGCAAGTTCTCTCAGCTGAAGACAAGGAAATCCTGGAATACAATTCAAGTAACACTGCACTTCTCAATGCGGTTCTCAAATATGCATTTCTGCCACTAGAGGGCACTGTAGAAGAAAGGCTCCATTTGTACCACCTACACAGTTGGGTGATTGTTGGGATACAGTAGATGGTAGTTTCTGTCCTCTCAGGCCTTCATTGACCTTCATTGGCCGCGTACACACAACCGTTTTTAATGTCATGGAAAAAAACAAAGGCCCAGATTCACAGAGCGATTACGCGTGCGCAACTGCTGTTGCGCGTGCGTAAGTCTAAATGTGCGCGTGCGTATAGTTGGACGCGATTCACAAAACAATATACGCCAGAAATCTACGTTTTTTGGTCCTGCGTAATTGAGTTAGACATTCGCTTCCCTTCGCGCAAAACTGCGCTAGACACACCATTGATTTGCTAGTCAAATATGCTAATGAGGGAGTTACGGGGATCCACAAAAAAACGCAGTTGCTGCGCAGGCTACGCGATGTGCGCAACTGCAAAATGTCCTGTCTAAAGTTAGAGCCCATAAAAGCTGATCTAACTTTTGAAAAAAAGTCTAATTGTCAGATAAAGCAACACCGTTACTGAGGAGCAGACCACACACACGTGTTGCACTACAATTTGACTGCCAACATGCTAGGGGCATCGTCGCTCATAGCTGCACTAGTGAATATAGATGACCAAAGAAGGAGGAGGGCACGGAGGATGGCACGGGAGAGGGTATACCGCACCCGCATACACCTGTTTGGCATGAATGATTCAGAGGTCTTTCGCATCTTCAGATTCCCCCCTCATGCCATCCTGGAATTAACCACAACCTTGCAGGAGGACATCACCAGCCCAACACAACGCTCACATGCAGTGCAGCCACTGGTGAAGGTCCTGGCAACACTCCATGTCCTTGCCAGTGGCTCTTTTCAGCGTACAAGTGGAGTGGTGGCTGGGATGTCACAATCCTCCATGAGCAGATGTGTGCACCAGGTTGTCCCTGCAATCCTCACACGCTTGGCCAACCAAATCATCAAACCCACCACTGAGGAGCTTCGAATCAAGGCAATGGCAGATTTCTACCGAATTGCCAGATTCCCACGCACCATCGGGGCCATTGATTGCACACATGTGGCACTCCAGCCCCCCCATGAGACCGAGCACATATACCGCAATCGGAAGAATTGGCACTCCATCAACGTACAGGTGATAGTTGATGCCCAAGGCCTCATATGGCACGTCCGTGCCAAACACCCAGGGTCCAGCCATGACAGCTACATCTACAATCAAAGCCACATCCGAACAGAATTCGAACAGAACGTGTATGGGAACACCTGGCTGGTTGGTGAGTGACATGGGAGTCAGGCATGACTATCCCCTCCCGTGATGCACAACAGAAGTGGCACATGCATGACTAACATTCTCCTGTCTTTTCCTTTACAGGTGACTCTGCATATGCACTGGGACCCCATCTCATGACTCCTATCCGGAACCCCCAAACCCCAGGAGAGGAACGATACAATGAAGCACACATCAAAACCCGTGCAGTGGTGGAGCGCACCTTTGGCCTCCTGAAGTCACGTTTCCGATGCCTGGATAAGTCTGGGGGTACACTGTTGTATTCCCCAAACTTCGTGTGCCATATCATCGCTGCATGTTGCATGCTACACAATCTCGCAGTGAGGAAGGGCCTGCAGGTTGAGCTACGTGATGATCTGACCCCCCAACCAGAAAATCAACCCCTAACCGAGGATACCCCGTCTTCTGAGGGAAGAGCAGTCAGGAGGCAGCTCATATTGGGCATCTTTGCACGTTAAACACACACATTAATCATGGCACAATGAGAATGCATGCATGCACACCACTATGGTCCCTAGCACACACACCCCACATCCTCATCAAATTGGATTGGCACCAGTCCACCATGCAAGACTGGTGAGCAGTAACGCCACGTCAAGGCTCCAATTATGTCACTGTACATTCATACACCATTCACACGGACCTGGGAATCACTTCTCCCTGGTCCTGGGGAACCCTTCTCCACCAAAATTGAGGGTGACACCCCTTTTCCAGCAGGAATGTCACCCCCACATTCAAACATCATTCACAACCCAAAATATGCCAAAAAAGTCAAACAAACAAAAATGCATAGAAACAAAAAATGCATAGTAAAAAAAAAATGCTTAGAAAAAACAAAAACAAGCAGAGAGCAAAAATAAAAAAGCTTTCAAAACAAACAAAAGGTGGAAAAAAAAATTATTGCCCTCTGCCTGAGCCACGCCTGGGGCGCCCCCGGCCACGGCCCCGGACACTCAGGGGAGACGCATGGGGGAGGGGAAAAGCCGGGGAAGGAGGAGCAGCCCCTGAGATCTGCCCACCTGGCGGCCTGCCCTCCAAGGCCACGGCTATTCTGTCCAGGGCAGCACCAAGTGTTGCCGTGTTGCCCTGGATAGCCTGGGTAAGGGCCCTCACATCCTGCCCAACGCCTGCTGCTGTAGTTTGCAGGTCATTAAGGCAGGTTGTGGAGGCCCGGGAGTGGGAGTCCAGGTTACCCAGGCTATCATTAATGGAGGACAGGCTCTGATCCACCCGCCCCATAGTCTGGCAGAGCTGTCTCAGAAGGCGGGTCTGGGTGGCCAGGTTCCTTCTCAGACAGGCGGGCATGAGATTGGGCGCCCCCCTGGTGCTTGGGGATGACCTCCTGGCTCCAGCTGATGGTTGTGGCCGGGGAGAAGGGGAGGCCCTTGTGAGGGGAGCCATGTTGGGGGAGGAGGGGGGGGGGCTGACCCTTAGGGAGGGCAGGCTTCTTGCAGCCAGAGGGGAAGAGTCCGCAGAAACCAAAGGGCCAGTGCCTTCCATGGACTCCTCCTCCTCATGATTCTGCTCCTCCTCATGATCGTCCTCCGCATGATCCTCCCCCTCCTCTTGTTCCTCCTCTGCGGACTCTGGCCTTGTTGGGGGGGCCTCATTAGGCTGCTGTCCTGGGGTTGGAGCGGTCAGTCCAGATGGCCCTGCACCCTCCTGCACATCTGTGGATGACACAAACCATTCACAGGTTGGAGGATCCACACACTTGCCACATATTCCCTTTCACCCCCTCCCCCACACATGCTACACACCTGAGAGAAATAAAAACCTTACCTGGCACCGCGGGGACCGGACTTGTGTCAAAGCCTGGCAGGCCCTCCACTTCATGCCGGTGAAAGGTCAGGGCCACCACACGCTCCGTCTCTGAAAATCTAACCCGGCATGGTGGGCCCCCTCCTGTGCCCCTGGCATGGGCATTTATTGCGGCCAGTTTTTTTTTCACCTCACGCCGGAGGTCATTTATTTTCTTTTCTATCCCAGAGCGGGTCCGTGTCTCCCCCTCCCCCGATGAATTGACCTGCTCTGTGATCATATCCAAGATCTCCCTCCTCCTGGCCGGGGTGGTGGTGGCACTCTGCGGGCCGTGGAGAAAACGCCCATAGTCGGTAATGGCCCGGGCAAGAATTCTTTTTTCCCCCACAGTAAAATTGAGCTTTCTTTTTCTCTCAGTCATACTTCCAAACAAACTCACTAGCAGTCACCAAAAATCTGTCACAAATACAAGCACAACCAATCAGACAAGAACACACACAAAGAGAAAAAGAACAGCCAAAAATCACACTAGCACTCAGCAAGAAACACACACAAAAAAATCAGATGAAAAAAAAAAGCAAGAAAACAAACGCTCAGAAATCTATCAATCAAACAAACAGTCTCAAACACTTATCAAAATACACTTTCACAAAACTACCAACAAGCACAAGATCACACAGAACACTAATCTCACAACTACAAAACACACTCTAACGAACAACAGAGCAAAAGCACTTGATTCAATGGGAAGGGACACAAAGGGATGTACTTTTGCAATGGAAGGGCGTTTGTGTGTGTCTATTTATGCTGTCTGCGTAGTTCACAACATTGCCCTAGTCCATTTCCAATTTCAATGATTGCGCCGCTCCCGAGTTGTGAGCATGCGCACAACGGAGCTGACATGGTTTCCTTCACGCGCGCATGCGCGAGTCGGCCGGCCCTTCATTTGCATGGGGTCACGGCTCATTTCAATGTAACACGCCCACGTCCCTCCCAATTTGTATTACTCCTCCTTACGCCTACGGAAAAAACCTTACGTTTGCGCAAGCTCTTGCGTAAAAGCTACGTGAATCGCCGGATTACGCGGCTAGATTGCGCAAGTCTAACGGAAAAGTGGTGCGCTACGCCGGAATGATAATGCGCCGATCTACGTGAATCTGCCCCAAAGTTTTTCTCAACGTCATTCTTGTCAAGCCTGTCTTGCATACACACGTGAAAAAAAAATGCTTGAGCAAAGCGCGGTGAAGTGGGGCCACCGTTTGGGCTGCTTTTGTGGATTTCCTGTTACTGCGTGTTAGTAAAAGTTTGGTGAAAGACGATTCGCGCTTTTCAGTCTTCGTGCTTTTGAGTCTGTTACAGTGTGACGAATGTGCTATTTCCATTACGAATGCTAGTTTTACCAGAACGAGTGCTCCTGTCTCATAACTTGCTCCTGAGCATGGACGTCTTTTTTTTTCCCGTCGTTAAAGCCCACACACGTCATGAAAAATGCTCTGGAGCCTACACACGATCGTTTATAATGACATTAAAAAAAAAATTAAAAACGAAAAAATTAAAAATGCATGTTAACAATATAATTAACAAGTTATTATGGTTGAAAGATAAAAAGTAAAAAAAAACACAAATAAAACTCCTTTTCAAGATCCAAATGTGATCAATAGTGTTATATGGCTCATGCCCTGTACACAAGACCGGTTTTCCCGTCGGAATAAACTCCAACGGTTTTTCCGACGGTATTCGGCTCAAGCTGTCTTGCATAAACACGGTTAGGCCAAATTCCGACCATCCAAAACGCGGTGACGTACAACACTACGACAAGCCGAGAAAAATTAAGTTCAATGCTTCTGAGCATGCGTCGACTTGATTCTGAGCATGCGTGTTTTTTAGTCTGTAAGAAATGCATCCCGACGAATGGAAATTCCGAAAAATTCTTGAAAAATTGAGAACATGTTCTCTATCTAATTCCGTCGGAATTTCCGACGGAAAAAGTCAAATGGGGCATACACACGGCCAGAATATCCGATGAAAAGCTTCCATCTGACTTTTTCTGTCGGAAATTCCACTTGTGTGTACGAGGCATCAGAATCCCTGGTACGTAAATAGTTAAGTAAAATGAGAAAAAAACAGTCTGTTGGACTAAGCCAGGCATGTCCAAAGTCCGGCCCGAGGGCCAAATGCAGACCCTCTGTTGATTTAATATGGCCCCCCTGGGGATTTGGATATATATATATTGTTTGTGGCCCCCAGGGCCACAAAAGATATATACTGTATTTATTGGTGCTGCCTTGGAGGGGACAGGGAGGGGGCAGGACGAGCGCCATCAGATTACATGAAGAGAATCTCCTGTTTACTCAGCAGCGTCTCTATTGGAAGTCCCGTCTCCTGGGATGCCATTGGACGACTGTTCTGTCTATCATTGGAGGCGGGTCTTTGTATTAAAGAGGCCACAGAGTAAACAAGAGATTCTCCTGTTTGTAATCTGTCGGCACTCGTCCTGCCCCCTCCCTGTGCCCTCCAAGGCTGCAAAAGGGCATCGTTCAGGCTGCACTGATGGCAATGGTAAGGCTTCATTCATGGCACATGTGAGGCTGCATTTATGGCACATGTGAGGCTGCATTCATGGCAATGGTGAGGCTGCATTCATGACAATGGTAAGCCTGTGCGTGTTATTTGCCGATAAATACGGTATATCCAAATAACACGCCCAAGCTCATCCTTAGTCCTAAGCAGCGCTCTGGAATTCATTACAGCCACGTAAGAAATATATACAGTATATCCAAATAATACTTAGACCGAATTTTAATGGTTCAAAGAATGTCAGGCAAAACGGTCGGCTCTCACGCATGTTCACTTCATCAAATCTGACCCTCTTTGAAAAAAGTTTTGACACCCCTGGACTAAGCAAACCATTTCTCAATTATTTCTGCTGTTTTTTGCAAAGGTAGTTTCTTCAACCACTTGAAGCCCCGGCCATAGACAAATGACGGCCACAAGGTGGCCCTACAATGCCGGGAGGACGTCTATTGTCCTAGGCTCTTCCGGCTACTGCGGGGTGTGCGAGCGCCGCCGTGTCACTGAGGTGCCGATGTGCGTGCCTGGCGGCCGCGATGTCCTCCAGATACACGCGATAGGCCGTTACACAGACAAGGACGTGATCTCTGTGTGTAAACACAGAGATCCACGTCCTGTCAGGGAGAGGAGACCGATGCTGTTTCCCTTGTACATAGGGACACAGATCATTCACCTCCCCCAGTCACCCCCCTCCACCCACAGTTAGAATCACTCCTAGGGAACACATTTATCCGCTTCCTCGCCCCTTAGTGTTAACCCTTTTCCTGCCAGTCACATTTATACAGTAATCAGTGCATATTTATAGCACTGATCGCTGTATATATGTGAATGGTCCCAAAAATGTGTCAAAAGTGTCCGATGTGTCCACCATAATGTCGCAGTCCCAATAAAAAACGCAGATCGCCGCCATTACTAGTAAAAAAAAAATATTAAAAAAAAATTCTGTCCCCTATTTTGTAGGCGCTATAACTTTTGCGCAAACCAATCACTATACGCTTTTTTTTTTTTACCAAAAATAGGTAGAAGAATACACATCGGCCTAAACTGAGGGGGAAAAAAATAGTTTTTGTTAAAAAAAAATTGGGATATTTATTATAGCAAAAAGTTAAAAATATTGCGTTTTGTTCAAAATTGTCGCTCTTTTTTAAAGAGAAAAGGTTATGTGTTATATACATTTTTTTTAAATTAATATCAATTAATTAATAACCCGCGTATTACCTGCCTACTTGGATCCGGTGTGGATATACGTAGCTGGACAATGTAAACCCACAGGAACGGCAATGACTGTCCGCTAACACTCACTGCTGGGGTGCTTTATAGAACCTCAGACTGACCCGTGGGAAAAGAAACCAATCTCCCACCTGACACATCTTTAATCTTCCATTTGCTTTTAGTAAACAAGCCAAGGGATCAATACCGTGGAGGTCAGAAGTGTTTTTTTAACCACTTAAGACCCGGACCAATATGCAGGATAAGGACCTTGCCCCTTTTTTGCGATTCGGCACTGCATCGATTTAACTGACAATCACGCGGTCGTGCGACGTGGCTCCCAAACAAAATTGGCGTCCTTTTTTCCCCACAAATAGAGATTTCTTTTGGTGGTATTTGATCACCTCTGCGGTTTTTATTTTTTGCGCTATAAACAAAAATAGAGCGACATTTTTGAAAAAAAATTCTGTATTTTTTACTTGTTGCTATAATAAATATCCCCCAAAAATATATAAAAAAAAACATATTTTTTTCCTCAGTTTAGGCCGATATGTATTCTTCTACGTATTTTTGGTAAAAAAAATCGCAATAAGCATTTATCGATTGGTTTGCGCAAAATTTATAGCGTTTACAAAATAGGGGATCGTTTTATGGCATTTTTATTAATAATTAATTTTTTTACTAATAATGGCGGCGATCAGCGATTTTTTTCCGTGACTGCGACATTATGGCGGACACATCAGATATTTTTGACACATTTTTGGGACCATTATCATTTTCACAGCAATAAGTGTTATAAAAATGCACTGCTTACTGTGAAAATGACAATGTAGTTAAGGGGTTAACCACTAGGGGGCGCTGTAGGGGTTAAGTGTGACCTCATGTGTGTTTCTAACTGTAGGGGGGCGGGGGTCATCATTCCCTATATCAGGGAACAGACGATCACTGAAACTGCCACAGAGAAGAACGGGGAAGGTTTGTTTACACTCATCTCTCCTCGTTCCTGTGAACCAATCGCGTGACACCCACGGCGATCGGGTCCGCAGGTTTCGCGGTCACGGAGCTACGGACTGGGTCACGAGCGACCCACGGCTGGGCTCTTAAAGAGGACGTATATATATATATATATATATACGTCCATGTGCCCAGCCGTGCCAATCTGTCGCATATCATCGTGCGGCGGTCCTTAAGTGGTTAAAGACTTTTGATGTACATCGGTAAAGTTGATTATAACCTAACATTCGGACTGCCCTAGTCCTGGCTATAATGTAGAGTTCTAAGGTCAACAAGGGGATTTGGGCTGATGAGCATGTTCAGCTTGCCACTAAGGCATGGGTCTTCAAACTTTGGCCCTCCAGTTGTTCAGGAACTACAATTCCCATCATGCCTAGTCATGTTTGTGAATGTCAGAGCTTTACAATGCCTCATGGGATGTGTAGTTCCGCAACAGCTGGAGGGCCGTAGTTTGAGGATCCCTGCACTAAGGCGTTTGTGTTTTAGTGGAATGTATAACGCGTTTAAGATCCTTTCTCCTATTATTTTTTGTGGACTCCTTTGGACACTAAAGTCCAACTACACCAGCTGCCAGCTGTTTTCTGCATCTTTCATGGGTATGCAACGTATACTCATCTCACTGTCACCTTGCTTTGAGGTCATATTTACACAATCGATATAAAAAAAAAAGTGCACGTGTATCTACAGCCATTTATTTGTTAGCATTTAATTCTTGGTTAGGGATGAAGGAATCTGCCTGGGTTTCGCTGAAAATTTACAAACATTGCAGAAAACCCCATTGAGGACCATTGAGGACCATTGAGGACCATTGAGGACCATTGGGGGTGAGTCTAGTTACCCAGTTCTGCCATTTGTAAGGCAAGTAGGCAACAGGGGTGGACTGACAACTCATGGGGCCCCCCATGCAATAGAAGATTATGGGGCCCCCGGGCTTACAGATGGCCACCAAGCCAGGTGGCAGTACAGAGGCGGGGCAGCTAAAATCTCAGGATTTTCACATCAAAAACATGTCGGTTTTGGACATATCAGGGACAGATGTAAAAAAAAAAACACAGATTTTTACATACTGTCCCTGTTTTTAATGAGCCTGGCAACCCTGATGGGGCCCCCTAGTGGCATGGGGCCCTCGGGCAGTGCCCGAGTTCCTCAATGGTCAGTCCGCCCCTGGTAGGCAAGCTATTGTCAAACAAAGGCTGTGAGAAGGGACAGGTATCAAGGCCACAAAAAAAATTCCCTGTAGAAGGCCTTTTCATGGGACTTAGATGGTGACATTGAAAATACAGGGCCAGATTCAGGTAGATTGGCGCATCTTTGCTCTGGAGTAACGCTTCTCATTTGCGTTACTCTGCCGAAATTTTAGGAGCAAGTGCTGTTATTCATGAAGCACTTGCTCCTAAATTTGCGGCAGCGCATCGCAAATGAGCCGGCGGAATTCAAATTGGGCGGGTACGGGGCGTGTATTATTTAAAATAAGCGCGATCCCGCGGCGAACGTACTGCGCATGCGTCGAGTGTCAATGCATCCCAGTGCGCATGCTCCAAATTCTGTCAGTGAACATCAATGACGTCACATTCCCATTCATTAAAATTTTTACGCAAGCGACGCCATTTTTTTTTTTCCGACGCGATGACGACGCCTATACCTAACATAGGATATTCCACTAGGGGGCTGCTTTATCTATGCGCCGCGTATCGCTTCCGGAAACGTCGTAACGTCACTGCGTCGCGCCCGAATTCGCTCGTGAATTGCCGATTTCCGCTCATTAACATATTTTTTGAGCGTAAATCGGCGGGAACGCCCCCGGCGCCATTTTTAAGTTGAAGTAACGATGCGATGGCGAAATTCATTTACGCTGCTCGCATCGGAACTTCAACCCGGCGTTTCTTGTTTTCTGGTTACAGAAAACAAAAACGCCGGCTTAAAGTGACAGTTAGGCTGGCGGATCACTGGATACTCCAGCCTAACTCTACCTGAATCTGGCCCATAGTGTTTTGAAAAGGGAACATTTTTTTTTTCAAAATGTTGTACTAGGGATGGAGGTGCACTACATATGTGCCTCATTTAAAGTCCAAAATTCCCCCCTCTTCTTGAAAATACAGTGAAACCTCAGATTAGGAGCATAATCCGTTCCAGGAGAATGCTCGTAATCGAAAGTAGTCGCATATAAAAGCGAGTTTCCCCATTCAAGTCAATGGAAACGAAAATAATGTGTTACGCATTGACTTCAATGGTATGCAATATCACATGTGACCAGAGGTGGGTGGGGGCAACAGAGAGCCTCGGAAACAGCCAGAAAGGTCAGAGGACAGCTCGACTGACCTCGGAAAGGCTCGGGAAACTGAGTATTTTCGTGTCTCTCAGAGCATTTCCGAATGGCGCAAATCGACGCTGTTTGGCTCCGGCGCCCCCTACCTCAGGCCAAACGCGGTACTGCACAACATTCGCAAACCAAGTTAGGATTTTACTCGCAATCCGAGGTTCCACTGTACACAAATCCTTTAAATTACAGGTTTGGGGAAATATCACAGACAGCCTCTACAGTTTGGGGAAACTTCCTCTCACTACCTGTTGTATCTCAAGGACAGGAAATAAAGGGAAGTCTTAAAAAAACAAAACAACAATCGTTAGATAGGTCCAAGTGAGTAATAGGTTATTCTTGCTCCCAGTGACACCAACAGTATCCAGGGCTGCTGATGGGGGGGGGGGGGGACCACCAGTCCTCCTGTAGGGGGCCCCAGGCACAGGGCCATCTTAAAAGCATCATGGGCCCCTGGGCAAAATACTGCTCTGGGGCCCCTACAATGATGACAGTGCGGGTAAACAGACATCAAATAGGTAGGAGGCAGACTGCCCCCCCTGTGTATCTATCACTCTCAGTACCATCATGGGGCCCCCAATTTCAGGGCAGCATGGGCTCAAAGGCCAGCTGCTTTGGGGAAAGTGCAGGGGCCCCCCATGCAGCTGGGGCACCTGGGCAGTGCTCAGGTGTGCCCTCTCATTAAGACAGCCCTGCCCAGGCACAGAGGGGGGCCCAAACACCAGAGAGAAGGAAGGGCAATTACAGGATGCCCTGTGTGGCTCTCTGCAACAGCTGAAAAACACTTTCACTTCCCCCCGCCAACTTCCAGCTGCTGTAGGGAGAGACACACACAACTGTCGACTTCCCTGGCCTGTTAAAAAAAAAAAAATGGTAACCCTGTATTGTTTTAATCCCTTGTAAAAAAAAAAAAAAAAACATGCCAAAAAATTATTTATGGTCGGGGCCCTCTGACTGAGAGAGATGTGGATCACATAAACACGCGACAAGACTAGTGTTGCTCACGAATATTCGCATTGCGAATATTCGCTACGAATATTGCATATTCGAGTATTCGCGAATAACTCGAATATTATGGCGAATATTCGCTATGGCGAATATTCGTATTTTTTCAAATTTATTTTTAAAACAGATCACATCCTAGTGATCTCCATCGACGTCTCAAAGCATTGCTGGTATGATTAGAGACCCTGGGCCGAGTAGCTGAGGCGATCCTTTTATGTTGCCGAAAATTCGCATTGCAAAACAAGGAGACTTCCCAGCAGCCTGGCATCTTGATTACGTCGTCTGGTACGTCGTATCTTAACTTCATTTTTAAGATGGCCGCTAGGGGCGTTCCCGCTGATTTACGCCTAGAATATGTAAATCAGTGAGATACGCCTATTCACGAACGTACGCCCGGCCGACGCCGTTTACGCAAGGCGTTTTCCGGCGTAAAGATAAACCACCAAAAAGATGGCGCATCCTATGTTAAGTATGGACCTCGGGTCCGCGTCAAATTTTTTAGATTTTACATCATTTGCGTAACTCGTCCGTCAATGGGGATTCACGTCAATTACGCTCACGTCGAAAACAATGCGTCGTAGCGTCAGAATTTGGAGCATGCGCAGTTAAAAAAAAACGTAAAAAACGTGGGGTCACAACACATTACCATAAAACACGCCCACCTCATTCACATTTGAATTACCCGGGCTTACGCCGGCCCATTTACGCTACACCGCCGTAACTTAGCTTGGTGAATACAGCATTTGCCTCGCTAATTTACGGCGGTGTAGCGTACCAGAGCTACGTTACGCCCACGCAAATTTAAACCGATCTACGTGAATCTGGTCCTATAACTTTTGCGCAAACCAATTAATAAACGCTTATTGCGATTTTTTTTTACGAATAATATGTAGAAGAATACGTATCGGCCTAAACTGAGGAAAAAAAATGTTTTTTATATATATTTTTGGGGGATATTTTTTAGAGCAAAAAGTTAAAAATATTATTTTTTTTCAAAATTGTCGCTCTATTTTTGTTTATAGCGCAAAAAATAAAAACAGCAGGGGTGAACAAATACCACCAAAATAAAGCTCTATTTGTGGAAAAAAAAGGACGCCAATTTTGTTTGGGAGCCACGTCACACAACCGCGCAATTGTCAGTTAAAGCGACGCAGTGCCGAATCACAATCGGGGGTTAAGGGTGAAGTTGGCCCATCAGAATGAGATTCACGTGTACAAAAACTCGCTTTTCATTTACACAGCTTTTTGTGCGTCACCAAAATTGATGACGCTGTCTCATCAGACAAATTGTGGACACAATAGGATTGCGCTCTCTGAGCAGGGAATTGAAATACCGTGTTTTCCCGAAAATAAGCCCGGGTCTTATATTCATTTTGGCAACAAAAGTCACAGTAGGGCTTATTTTTGGGGTAGGTATTAGGGTCCTTTCACACGTGCGGACCGTTTTTTAGGTCCGTTTTTTTTTTTCATCAGTTGATCCGTTTTTTATCAGTTTTTCGTCCGTTTTTTTTTTTTTGTTAAGCGGAGCTCCACCCAGGATAACAACATTTTACAATGTTGTTTGAAAAAAAAAAAAAAAAAACCTGAAAAAAAAAAAAATACTCACCCGAAATAGCTGTTGCTATGCGGAAGTCCGTAATCTGCCTCTTCCTGAACCGCGGTGTGTTTTCTTCTTCTTCTGCTTCTTGTGAATGGGCGCGCTGCTTCCTGGGAACTGTGTGTGTTCTCAGAGAGCAGCGCGCCCATTCACAAGCCAGCGTGAGACTCGCGCAGGCACAGTAGGAAACGGGCAGTGAAGCCGTACGGCTTCACTGCCTGTTTCCCATAGTGTGAATGGCGGCGCGGGACCCGGAGCGATCGTGGGACCGGCATCGGGGGGGCCCATCAGCGCGGGCGCCTAGGACAGGTAAGTGTCTTTATTTAAAGTCAGCAGCTACACTGTTAGTAGCTGCTGACTTTAAAAAAAAATTTTTACCGTGGCTGGAGCTCCGCTTTAGAACTTTTTTTTTATTACATATTTTGATGAAAAACGGATGTTAGCGGATCGGATGTTAAACGGATCGTCTGCTAACATCCGTTTCTCGTCCGTTCCGTTTTTTTGACGGAAGAAAAATAGGGTTTGCTTCTGTCCAAAAAAACGGAGCTTAACGGAGACGGATGGAAACGGACGTTAGCGGATGCTCATCCGCTAACGTCCGCTAGCCCATAGGGATGCATTGCGGTCCTGACAAAAATCCCCAGTGTAAACTGAATTAAAATGCTTGTACAATCCTATAATCCTCCCTATTACAGTATTATATAATGTACAATGTGAGTGTTTCTGTATTATAATGGTGCCAAATACCTTCGTTATATAGCACCGCTCTGCGCTTCTGTGACCCACCGGAGCTCTCTTCCCCGCAATTATATTACAGAAACTCATACACAGGGGCGGACTGACAACTCATGGGGCCCCCGGGCAATAGAAGGTTATGGGGCCCCCAGGCTTACAGATGGCCACCAAGCCAGGTAGCAGTACAGAGGTGGGGCAGCTAAAATCTCTGGATTTTTACATCAAAAGCAGATTTTTACATACTGTCCCTGGTTTTACTGAGCCTGGCAACCCTGATGGGGCCCCCTAGTGGCATGGGGCCCTCGGGCAGTGCCCGAGTTCCTCAATGGTCAGTCCGCCCCTGCTCACACATTGTACATTATATACTCCTGTAATAGAGTGGATTATAGGATTTTACAAGCATTTTAAACTAGGGCTTATTTTCGGGGTAGGGCTTATAATGCATCCCTCCTGAAAAATAACGCTAGGTCTTATTTTTGGGGTGGGTCTTATTTTCAGGGAAACAGGGTACAAGTAAATGTCCCCAGAACCTGCCAACCGTCTGTGAAGAATAAGGATGAGCCTCGGCGTGTTCACAGCGGCGGCGCTGCGCTAATCACAGCCGGGGAGACAATGTCGCGATGCTCGGCTGCAAAGATCGGGAAATGTCTCCCTGACTGTGATTAGCGCAGCGCCGCGCTGTCTTCCTGGCGGGCTCTGCACGTGTTCCATGCGAACACGCCGAGGCTCATCCTTAGTGAAGAATCGTTCTCGTGATTCTAATCATTTAAGAAGGTTGAATGAGAGCTTTGGTTCACTTGCTTGTCAGTAGACTCAGCAAGTGAACCGAAGAATTGATTCAGTGAATCGGTTCATTTTAGTGAGAGAAACGAAACGAACCGATTCAGTTTTAAAAAAAAAGAGGCGAACTTCCCAGCAGCACTTGTTGTTAGATATGATCACACAGAGAACACAGAGCCCGCCCACATCCTTCACACGCCGAACAGCCAATCGTTAGGCAGTCTATACAGCAGGGGCCAATCAACTCATTTGTGGGGAAGGCGGGACCTAAAGTGGCTTCGCTGCCCAGCCAAACACGTGACATGCCTGCGACCAATGGTTGTGCAGAAAGCCGAACGTTCGGCCAATCACAGGAGGTGGTCGGCCCGGTGCTGAAGATGGCGGGAAGTACGGCGCTGCGGAAGTCTGAGTTGGTGTATGAGCGGCTAAAGGTGAGGCGGACTGTACAATGTACGGCTCGGGAAGCCGAGGAGCTGCACGGCTAGAGAAGGCTGGCAGTGTACAGGAGGGAGGAAAGACAGCGATACACTGACTACTTAGTATAGTGATTGTAGTAACCCATGGCAACCAGTGCACTGAATCGTTACTATGTGGATGCCCAGTAACTATAGCAACCAGTACACAGAATAGTTTAGATAGTGATGTGTGGTAACCATGGCAACCAGTGCACCGACTGCTTAGGATAGTGATGTGCTATTACTATGGCAACCAGGACATTGAATTCTTTCTATAGTGATGTGCGGTAACCATGGCAACCAGTGCGCCGAATCCTTACTATTGATGTATAGTAACCATGGCAACCACTCTACTTCAATATAAGCAGGGCAACAAGTACAATTTTACTATAGTGTTTTGCACGGTAGCCATGACAACCAGTATATGAATACTTAGAACAGCAATGTGCCATAACCATGGCAACCAGTGCAGTTACCACGACAACCAGTATAATGAATACTTAGAACACTGATGTGTAATAACCTAGGCAACCAGCGCAGTAACCATGGCAACCAGTGCACCAAATTCTTAGGTTAGTGATGTTCAATAACTATGGCAACTACTGCACTGAAAAAAAAATGCAATGTGTAGCAACCATGGCAACCAGTGCCTTGCATAATGATGTGCCACAACCATGGCAACCAGTGCCTTGCATAGTGATGTGCCACAACCATGGCAACCAGTGCCTTGCATAGTGATGTGCCGCAACCATGGCAACCAGTGCCTTGCATAGTGATGTGCCGCAACCATGGCAACCAGTGCCTTGCATAGTGATGTGCCGCAACCATGGCAACCAGTGCCTTGCATAGTGATGTGCCGCAACCATGGCAACCAGTGCCTTGCATAGTGATGTGCCGCAACCATGGCAACCAGTGTAATGAATTCTTGATTTAGCGATGAGCAGTAACTTTAGCAACTAGTATTTATTATGGTCATCTGTAGTAACCATGGTAACCAGTGCACCAAATCCTTACTACTGATGTTCAGTAACCATGGCAACCACTCTACTTGAATATAAGCAGGGCAACAAGTACATTTAATTTTTACTATAGTGTTGCACGGTAGCCATGACAACCAGTATAATGAATACTTAGAACACTGATGTGTAATAACCTAGACAACCAGTCCAGTAACCATGGCAACCAGTGCACCAAATTCTTATGTTAGTGATGTTCAATAACCATGGCAACGACTGCACTGAAAAAAAAATGCAATGTGTAGTAACCATAGCAACCCGTGCCTTGCATAGTGATGTGCCGCAACCAGTGTAATGAATTCTTAATTTAGCGATGAGCAGTAACTTTAGCAACTAGTATTATGGTCATCTGTAGTAACCATGGTAACCAGTGCACTAAATACTTTAGCAAGATGATGCCAGTAACCATGGCAGTACAAAAAATTCTCCTGCGCTCTGGTGTTTTTGGGGTAATGCAGTCCAATCCTAAGATAAAATCACAGGTCTTGCAGCCCTCCTCTGAACCATGGGTGTTCATAGACTAAGAGAAAAGAAGAAACAAAAGAGGGAGGGCACACCGACCTAGTGCATTATCAAAAGAGATTTCTATTGTAGTAAAAACAAGTAATTTATACTCGCAAACGAGAGTTTGAATACAGCTTTGTCAAATAGTCAGACCAGTCTTCTTGGTCCCTGCTAGTAAGACTTGATGATACCGAGGATTCAATGGTGACGGAAAGGCTAACGTTTCTGGGGCGCACCCCTTTCCTCAGAGCCTGAGAGGGCTGACAGGTCATGCTCGCCCCCTCCCTTGGACTACGGGAGAGTCAGGACGCTCTCTACGTTGCAGATAGAGAAAGGAGCTGTGTGTTAGTAGGTGTCCTGACTCTCCTGTAGTCCAAGGGAGGGAGCGAGCACGACACTCCACACCAGGGAGAAAGCCTTGCATTACTGTGTGTAGTTACAGACAGAAGAACAGGAAGTGAGGATTTCTCAGAAGAAATAAGGACATTTAAAAGCAAAATGGAAGGATGAGGTAAGTGAAGGAGGACTGCACTAAGGTAAAGGAAGCTATTTAGGGGGGAAACGAATTACAACCCCTTTAAGGGGGGCAAATCCTTCTGGTCTTTAAGTGGTTAATACCGCTTTAAAATTGCTGTACCGTGAAGAACTGAAGCGATGTGAACTCGCCCCTCTGGAGGCCATGTCAATTTGTAGTTGGATGGTTTGGGGGGGCTGGGGGGTGAGGTGATAATAACTGGAGATGAACTGCCTGTTTTTACTGCTCCTCTGTTGCCAGTGTGAACTAAACCTAAGTGATGGCCAAACTGCTGAGCTCTTAACTATCTTATTCTCTCTCTTCTAGAAGCTGTCCTGCCTGCCTTTGGAGGGTGTGTATGTATCCGACCCACAGAATATTCATGAATTATTATGTACCCCCTCCGTCATTCGCCTTGGCGTCTTGGAATGGCTCTGTACAAGGTAGGTTTCATTCCATGTATGGGAGAACTTCCATTCCTCCTATGACAGCTGACTTCCATCCCAATCGCAAAACTCCAGAGCTCTAAAGACCTAGTTTAAGGTTTTTATGCAGCAAAACGTCTGCATTTTGCTGTACAAGAGCACGTCATGTAGAAATCGCATTCTTTCCTATGGAGCTGGTTCACATCTATACACTGCAGCTTACGGTAAAAAGGAGACTAAATCTGTCAATTCGCACCTAGTAGGGTTGCACCCATATATTGTCTGAAAATAGGGTTATCAGCGTTTTGCCGATAGGAAAAAAAAAATGGTCGCCAAAAATTGCACCCGATTTTACCTCATTTACATTGCGTTTTTCTTAGGTTATGTGTGTTTTTTTTGCTGCGTTTTCAATACATTTAACCACTTAAGGACCGCCTCCTGCACATTTACGTCGGCAGAATGGCACGGCTGGGCAGATCCACGTACAGGTATGTCCTGTACTACTGCCCAGCCGTAGGTCACGGCAGCGCGCTCCCGTGACGCGGTCCGAAGCTCCGGGACTCGCGGACCCGATCGCTGCTGGAGTGCGCCGATCGGTCACCGGAACTGAAGAACATGGAGAGCCGTGTGTAAGCATGGCTTCCCCGTGCTTCACTGTGGCGGCTGCAGCGATCGCGTCATCCCTTTTATAGGGAGGACACGATCGATGATGCCACACCCCCCTACAGTTGTAAACACAAATTAGGTCACACACAACCCCTACAGTGCCCCCTTTTGGTTAACTCCCAAACTGCAATTGTCATTTCCACAATAAACAATGCAATTTAAATGCATTTTTTGCTGTGAAAATGACAATTGTCTCAAAATTGTCCGAAGTGTCCGCCATAATGTCGCAGCCATGAAAAAAATCGCTGATCGGCGCCATTAGTAGTAAAAAAAAAAAAAAAAAAAAAGAATAAAAATGCAATAAAACTATCCCCTATTTTGTAAACGCTGTAAATTTTGCACAAACCAATCGATAAACGCTTATTGCGATATATATATATATATATTTTTTTTTTACAAAAAATATGTAGAATACGTATCGGCCTAAACTGAGGGAAAAAAAATATTTTATATATTTTTGGGGGATATTTATTACAGCAAAACATTGCATTTTTTTTTCAAAATTGTCGCTCTATTTTTGTTTATCGCGCAAAAAATAAAAACCGCAGAGGTGATCAAATACCACCAAAAGAAAGCTCTATTTGTGGGGAAAAAAAGAACGCCAATTTTGTTTGGGAGCCACGTCGCACGACTGCGCAATTGTCAGTTAAAGCGATGCAGTGCCAATTTGCAAAAAGGGGCCTGGTCCTTTAGCTGCATTTTGGTCCGGGGCTTAAGTGGTTAAATGGGGAGGTGTAGATAATGGTCGAAAATAATATTATTATTTTTATATATATATATAGTTTTATTCAACCCCCACTGAAATTCATTGTTTTGGCCAGTTTGACATTGATTTTGATCATTCAGTCATCCTGCTTACGATTAAATCAAAGAGGCACGTGTAGGTCAGGCAAATATAACATAACATTTATAATGAAATAACCACAAATGTCTTTTCTGTGCTCACATCATTATCAGTTTTATTCAACCCCCAAGTGACTTTCAATCTTAGTATTTAGTACAACATCCTTTTACAGTTATAACAGCTTTTAAATGTGAAGCATAGCTTGACACAAGTGTCTTGCAGCGATCTACGGGTATCTTCGCCCATTCGTCATGGGCAAAAGCCTCCAGTTCAGTCACATTCTTAGGCTTGCGCACTGCAACTGCTTTCTTTAAGTCCCGCCAGAGGTTCTCAATCGGATTTAAGTCTGGTGACTGCGATGGCCACTCCAAAATGTTCCAGCCTTTAATCTGCAGCCCATACTCTAGTGGACTTGGAGGTATGCTTGGCATCATTGTCCTGTTGAAAGGTCCAATGTCTCCCAAGCCTCAGGTTTGTGACGAACTGCATCACATTTTCATCCAATATCTCCTGGTACTGAAGAGAATTCATGGTACCTTGCACACGCTGAAGCTTCCCTGTACCTGCAGAAGCAAAACAGCTCCAAAACATGATTGACCCCCGCCATGCTTCACAGTAGGCAAGGTGTTTTTTTTCTTCATAGGCCTTGTTTTTCCTCCTCCAAACATAGCGTTGATCCATGGGCCCAAACAGTTCTAATTTTGTTTCATCAGTTCACAGAACACAATCCCAAAACTTCTGTGGTTTGTCCACATGACTTTTGGCATACTGCAGTCGACTCTTCTTATTCTTTAGAGACAGCAAGGGGGTACGCCTGGGAGATCTGGCATGGAGGCCTTCATTACGCAGTGTGCACCGTATTGTCTGAGCAGAAACT
This sequence comes from Rana kukunoris, assembly GCA_029574335.1. Lineage (NCBI taxonomy): Eukaryota > Metazoa > Chordata > Amphibia > Anura > Ranidae > Rana > Rana kukunoris. The sequence continues at coordinate 18,799,307 of CM056057.1, forward strand.
TCAGTACCCACATCTGACAAATCTTTTCTCAGTTCCTCAGCAGTTACACGGAGACTTTTCTCCACTCTAAGCCTCAGGTAGCGCACAGCAGTCAAAGTCAGCATCTTCTTTCTGCCACGACCAGGTAGCGTTTCAACAGTGCCCTTTGCCTTTAATTTGCGAATGATGCTTCCTATGGTGTCTCTTGGTATGTTTAACATCTTTGCAATCTTCTTCTAGCCATTGCCCTTCCTGTGAAGAGTAATCACCTCTTCTCTTGTCTTCCTGGACCATTCTCTTGACTTCACCATGTTTGTAACCACATCAGTAAATGGCTAGAAGGAGCCGAGTATCACAGTCATTTTAAAGCGGAGCTCCAGCCGCGAATTTTTTTTTTTTAAAGTCAGCAGCTACTAACAGTGTAGCTGCTGACTTTAAATAAGGACACTTACCTGTCCTAGGCGCCCGCGCTGATGGCCCCCCCGATGCCGGTCCCGCAATCGCTCCGAGTCCCGCGCCGCCATTCACACTATGGGAAACAGGCAGTGAAGCCGTACGGCTTCACTGCCCGTTTCCTACTGTGCCTGCGCGAGTCTCACGCTGGCTTGTGAATGGGCGCGCTGCTCTCTGAGAACACACACAGTTCCCAGAAAGCAGCGCGCCCATTCACAAGGAGAAGGAGAAGAAGAAATCGGACCGCGGTGCAGGTGAGGCAGATTACGTACTTCCGCATAGCAACAGCTATTTCGGGTGAGTATTTTTTTTTTTTTTTCAGTTTTATTTTTTATTTTTTAAACAACATGGCAAAATGTTGTTTTCATGGGTGGAGCTCCGCTTTAAAGCTGCCTAATTGGTGCTTATTAGGCTTTATTGCTGCTCCCTGACATCCACAGGTGTTTTTCTTTTTCTTTTTTTCTTTTTTTTTTTTTTTAAGTGTATTTTGTGCGTGAACTCGAGAGAGAGGAGCCAGACTGCAGGAGTTGGGAGTAGGCAGACCCTCCCCCCGGAGGCAATCGCCATCCTTCTCCATGCCCCCGGTGGCAATGGCGGGTGTGAGGGGGGGCCTCCCACTCACCCCGCCCTACCTGCTCCACTTGGGAGCCCGACTGGGGCCCAACGGGACCCCAACGGGGCAGAGGGACTCCCCCTATGAGGGAGTGAGGGGGTCTAGCCCACCCAGCCAGCCCCGTAGGTCCTTCGCCTCTCTTTATTTTAGGAGACCTCATGGCCAAAGTGCGTGTGTGTTAAACCAATTTCGTGTGCGTGCAAGTGTGGTGGTTTTTGGGGGGGGTGGGCATACTAAGCACAGGCGTACCTTGCATAGCGCACCCACCGGGAGTCGGGCTGAGACCACCAAACTCAATTCATATGTAGCCGAGACCGGGATCCGAACCCTTGGCTGCAGAGGTGAACGGCTTGTCAGCGCAGTGCCAATCACATTGAGCCACCACAGCTCCCTCCACAGGTGTTTTCAATACCTGATTGAAAACACTTCAATGAACCTCTGTTCTTCAGAGTGGTAGTCTTTAAGGGGTTGAATAATTGTGTAAATGAAGAATTCACAAAATAAACATGTACTACTGTATTACAAAACCAATTGATGTCATTTTAGTTGCATATGGTTCTTTAAGAAGTCATTGTAGGATTTTATTCTGAATACAATTACAAATGTACACTAAATTCCCTAAAACCCTTTACAGCATTGGGGGGTTGAATAGTTTTGAATACAACTGTGTGTGTGTGTGTATATATATTTATATACACAGTATCTAAAAAAAAAAAAGTGAGTACATCCCTCATATTTTTGTAAATATGTTTCTAAATCTTTTCCTGTGACAACACTGAAGAAATTACACTTTGCTACAATGTAAAGTAGTGAGTGTACAGCTTGTATAACAGTGTAAATTTGCTGTCCTCTGAAAATTACAAGGTCTCAGGTGTGAATGGAGAGCAGGTGTGTTAAATTTGGTGTTATCGCTCTCACTCTCTCATACTGGTCACTGGAATTTTCAACATGGCATCTCATGGCAAAGAACTCTCTGAGGATCTGAAAAAAGAATTGTTGATGGCCTAGGCTATAAGAAGATTGCCAAGACCCAGAAACTGAGCTGCAGCACGGTGGCCAAGACAAGGGCTGCAACTAAAGATTATTTTCATAATCGATTTAGTTGGCCGATTAATCGGATAATAGCCTTAATTTTTTTGGGCCAATTTGTTGTTGGGCAGATTACAAAACACAAATTGCTGCAAAAACACATTACATGCTTTCCTGCAGCTTCTCCATCGAAGTATATTGAACCAACAAAAAAAATAGCACAGTTTTGCGTTAAAAACTCCTCGCCCTTTCCAAATACGCAGCAGCTGAAAAAAAATCATGGATGTGAACGTGTCCCATAGGAAAACATGTAAATGAACTGTAGTGTGTTTCTGCAAAAAGCACCAAAACACAGGTGTGACCCGGCCTGAGATGTTTAGTAACATAATGGGGGTTAAAAAAAATAAGTACAAAAAGAGCAGGGGTTCATTTTTTTTTTTTTTTTTTTTACACTGGGACAGTGAAAGTAATATTTATAGTAGCGATTTGCTTTTTTGTACTATAAAAGGCTAATTTTAGTTGTTTAACTCCATTATGTTACTGGCCGATTAATCAATTTTGAAAATTGTAATCGATTAATTTCATAATCTATTAGTTGTCGATTAATCGATTAGTTGTTTCGGCCCTAGCCAAGACCATACAGCGGTTTAACAGGACAGCTTCCACTTAGAACAGGCCTCGCCATGGTCGACCAAAGAATTTGAATGCATGTGCTCTGCGTCATAGCCACAGGTTCTCTTTGGTATTCCAACATAAGGACCCCAAACACACCTCCAAGACGGCCACTGCTTTCCTAAAGAATCTCTATCTCTTCCCCTGTGGGGTTGTAAACAAGGCAGATCGCCGGTATCTGAGATTGGAAGGTGGTGATCCTCTGTTCCTACAAAGCAGGAACACAAATCTCTGCCTTTCCATAGTAAAAGCACTCCCCTTTGATTGCCCCTGATGTAAACCCCTTTCCTGCCAGTGTCAATTAGTACAGTGACAGTGCATATTAGTGTCACTGGTCCCCAAAAAGTGCTACTTAGTGCTGCAGTTCTGCCATAAGTAGCTGGTCTCCTATCGGGGAATCGCGGGACAATGGTGCAGTGGGACTGGGGGGGGTGGAAAGGGGGTGCAGTGTAAGTTCACCATACAGATTTTCTGTAAAGGTAAACTTACCGTTTAAGTACAGACAGGTTTACTTTTACTTTTACTAATTATAATTCTCTCTTTTGGTTACTATTCTTATTTATAAGCTGTTACTATTCTTAACTCTACATATTCACTTGACTGTTACTTTTTGTCATGAAATATTTCAAGCTATGTTTGTGTTCCAGTGGAAAGTAGAATATTTATTTATTTATTCTGTATTTTCTTTTTTAAGGGCTTACCCTCCACTTCAAAAGCAGTTCTCGACTTTGAAAGAATCTGAAGGAGAAGTGAAAATAAAAGGTACTTTTGCTGCTGGTCAAATGGCTTGTGTATTGTATATTACTGCCTGCAAGTATGGTTGCATACCTTGTCACAATCTGTGGGAGCCTCGACGCCCCACTGGCTGTGGGAACCAATGACACTTATACAGTGATTAGTAGGGGTGCAACGGATCAAAAAACTCATGGTTCGGATCGTTCCTCGGATCAGAGTCACGGATCGAAACATTACGCTACGCTGCCGCAACTTTACAGGCAAGTGCTTTGTGAATACAGCACTTGCCTGTAAAAGTTGCGGAGGCGTAGCGTAAATGGGATACGCTACGCCCGCACATTTTTACGCGGCCGTACCTGAATCTAGCCCAATATTTTTTATTTTTTAAATCTCACAATAAAAAAAACAAAACAAAAAAACACTTTTTTTTTTTTTTTCCCTCAGTTTAGATCGATACGTATAATACATATTTTTGGTAAAAAAAATCACAATAATTGTATATTGATTGGTTTGTGCAAAAGTTCTAGCGTCTACAAAATAGGTGATAGATTTATGGCATTTTTATTTGATAATTTTAGTAATGGCGGCAATCTGCATTTTTTTTTTATTGTGACCGTGACATTGCGGCAGACACATCGGACACTTTTGACAAGTTTTTGGGACCATTCAGATTTATACAGCGATTTGTGCTATAAAACTGCACTGATTACTGTGTAAATGTGACCGTCAGGGAAGGGGTTAACGCTAGGGGGCGCTGAAGGGGTTAAAATGTTCCCTAAAGTGTGTTCTAACTGTAGGGGGAGGGGGACTCGCAAGGGGAGGCGATTGATGTGTGCTCCTCTGTACTGGGAACACAGCATCGGTCTCCTCACCTCTGACAGGAGGTGGATATGTGTTGACACACACAGATCCACACTTCTGCCGTGATCACCGGCAATCGCGGGCGCCGGGCACGCGCTCCGGGTCACAAGCGGCGCGCGCGCCCCCTCCATAGATCGCCGGGAACAAAGAACGTCATATGACATCCACCCGGATCGAGGGAGGGTTCCTGCCGGCATCACTTTACAATGGCCCGGTAGGGAAGAGGTTAAAGGTCGCAGCCTCCTCACCCCTTCTGTGATCGGTGTTTCCCAGCAGACACTGCGTTCAGTGTTCCGCCTATCACAGACCTTCTCTTGTCCGAGGATGAAAGGATGTTCGTGATAGGCTGCTGAGAAATGACTATCTCTGAGCCGAATCATCAACAGGTGAGTCACTGTGGAGAGATAGGAGCTGGCAATTAGCCGACAGCTGAGCAGCCAGCTTAGAGAAGGCTTCAGGCACAATGGGACTATTACGGGCTGCAGAATTTGTTATTTTTTTTTTATTGCACACAAAACATTTTGGAGATTATGAGTTTGGATTTACACTTTTTGGAATGGTATATGTCGGGTAATAACTGATACTGAAAATATGTGGGTGGGTTTGATGCTGTATGAAAATGTCCTGGAAAGGAAATGCATAAGAACAATGATTGTTATAAGTGTGAAAGTGAGTTCGGGAAGGTGAAAGAGTGCGAGTTGTGCTAAACTGTATGACTTGTGATAAGGAGTCTGGAAAACCTTACAGGTCTGGCATATTTTGATCGGCAAGTATTGAAACCGGGTTCATGCATTACTGAAATATTATCTTCTCCCTTGCTGACAAAGTGGGGAATGTGCAAGTCCTTGAAATGCTTTGGCTTTTAAAAATATTTATCATCCAATTAACTATATCTTTGAATTTGCCTACTACTAGTGTGGTGACCTTTCTGTGTTCTGTATATTTTTATTTTTCATGACAGGTTATACAGTGGACATAAAAAGTCTACACACATCCTTGCATACTAATAAGCTTCCTAATTAGATTACATGTGGCTTGAGTAATGGTTTGATGTTTAAAATAGACTTCATCCTGTCTCTTTGCCTATTTGACAATCGACAAGTGTCTTTTGATGTGTAACATGTAATTACAGGTTTGAAATCTGGCCTGGTCAATTTTGGACCTATAATATTTATATACAGTGTGTGTGTATTTATATATACACATACATACATCCCACATAAATCGACCAACATATTACAACACTTCTGAGCATGCAAGTTTTTTTCCCCATCGTTAAAGCCTACACACGACGAGAAAGATGACGTGAAAAACGACGAGAAAAAATAGAGCAGGTTCTAAATTTTTAATGGCCATTTTTCTTGTCGAGAAAAATGCTCTGGAGCCCGCACACAATAGTTTTTAAAGACCAATTTAAAAAATGCATTTCTTTCTCGTACATCACGGGACACAGAGCGGCATATTCATTACTATGTGGGTTATATGGAGTACCTTCAGGTGTGGACACTGGCAATCTCAAACAGGAAGTCCCCTCCCTATATAACCCCCTCCCCTAGAGGGAGTCCCTCAGTTTTTTCGCCAGTGTCTTAGGTGTGGTCACGGAATAGCTTTGCTCCACATCCTTGGGATTAAGGGCGGGCTAACCGGATCTGTCCAAGGAGCCTCAGTGCCAAAGTGGACAGTACCCGGGCCCCAAGCCGTGGGGTTTTGCCTATAATGCTCCTCTTTGGAGGGCTGGACCCTGGGCCCAGGACTTGGAGTTTGTAAAAACCATAAGTTCCTGTTTGCCAGGGTGCTATATAGGTCCAGGACAGTGGGTACCTTCATAGGACCCCAGGGCCTGAAGGTCTACTACGCTACCCACGGAGATGGGAGAAGATTGGGTCAGTTTGCTGGACAAACATCCTGCAGCATGGAGCAGGTAAGGGGGAGCCTGCGGGACTTGGTTCGACAGCAGGCTCTCCGGGGTAACCTAAAAGGGGGGATAGCCTAAGTATGCTCTGCATGGGCAACCTTGTTCACTATGTCTAAAGAGAGACAGGATGACACCTTTTCTCCCCCATCACTAGGTCCCCCTGTCTAAATATGTGTGCTAGCTAAACCTGCTGTTTCTTCCTAGGGCTAGTAAGGATCCCTAGGGGCCTTTGGAGAGTCCTACCTGGCCGGGGGTTTGAATCTGCCGCCTGTTTCTGCGTTCCTGGATCTCCAGCAGCGCGGCTCCTCCATGTTCCTCCTGTTTCCGGCATACGCGCGCGCGTGCGCGCGCACGTCTTATTGACGTTTTTCGCGCCGTTCAGACAGGAGGGCGGGGGGGGGCGTGCCTGCGGCGTCATACAGGGGCGCGCCTTTGTGCTGTTATAGACAGCAGGCATGGTCAGTGCTCAGTCTGAGGCTGATTTTCACAGGAGAGGACGCAGAGCGGCAGAACAGTGACTCCCGGTGGCGGAAGAGGGGTAGTACATGTGGACTTTGTTCCAAATACCTTTTTGTTAAGCCAAGAAATCCCCCTTTTTTGCAGCAGGTTTGGAGGCTGGCAAACTTAGTTTGGGGTCACGGTATGTTGTCAAAAGAAAATATATAATATATTTAAAAAAAAAAAAAAAAAAGAACATACGAGATCCCATCAGTTTTTTGGGCATTAGTGATCTATTGTCCCCTAAACTCTGATTTTTGCACTCCTGCCCACTACAGTCTGTTGTGTGGGCGGAGCCCCTCGATTTTGTATTATGGCTTCCAAGGGTTCGGGGTCAAAGGGTACAAAAAAGACCAAAAAACAAAAGGGTTCCCTTTCTGATTCTGATATGCCGATACTTTCCCCGCAACTTATTAACATAAGAAGCGCCTTGGATAAGCCATTAGGGGGATCTGGTGCGGAGGCTGGCCCAGATCAGCCCAGCCCTGTGTTCATCACAGAGGAGATGCTAGCCGTATCCCTAGGGGGGCTAGAAGAGAGAATAGCATTGATCGCTAGAGCTATTCCTGGTAAGAAACGGGTTAGATCCCCATCACCAGGAGGTGTATCCTCAGATGCTGAGATTCTCTCTCCAGAGGAATTGGAATCACAGGAGGATCAACTAGACCTGAACCAAGAGGGTTCAGGGATGGAGGGATCTGCCTCTGAGGAACCATTTTCAGACTCCCAGACAGAAAGACTGTGGGTACAGTCTTTGACGGACATGGTCCGCTCGGCATTTAGTTTACCATTGCCAGAGCCTCAGGTTCCTCCGGTATCCTCTCTGGGCTCTTTGAAAGCTCCGTTAAACAACGCAGTTTTTCCGGTCCATCCTCTCTTGGAGGAATTGATCTTTCGGGATTGGGTACGGCCGGACAGGATTTTTCTGCCACCGAAAAGATTTGCGGTCATTTACCCCATGGAGGAAAAGTTCTCCAAGAGGTGGAGGCTCCCAGTAGTGGATGCAGCCATCTCATGTGTGAATAAATCACTAACTTGCCCGGTGGAAAACATACATATGATTAAAGATCCGGTTGATAAAAGATTAGAGACACTTTTAAAAGCATCCTTTGCTACGGCAGGAGCAGTGGTGCAGCCAGCGGTGGCTGCAATTGGAGTTTGTCAGGCATTAAAAGACCAGACAAAGGAAATGTTAAGGGACATGCCTACCCAACAAGCAGAAGAGTTTTCTGACATTCCCAGAGCTCTGTGTTTTGCGGTAGATGCTATAAAAGATTCCATCCAGCAGGCCTCTCGTTTATCACTATGTTTGGTGCACATGAGAAGGCTCTTATGGTTGAAGAACTGGGCGGCGGAGCCCCCATGCAAAAAGCTTCTGGCAGGGTTTCCCTTCCATGGAGGACGACTCTTCGGAGAGGATCTGGATAAATATATTCAGACTATTTCAAATGGCAAGAGTACCCTTTTACCGGTCAAAAAGACATTCCGGGCTCCTACATTTAAAAGGCAGCTCTTTCCTGTCTCGGGGCCCCTTAAATTCCAGGCAGTATCGACGGCCGCCTGCACGATCCACCGTTAACAGTAGATCGCAGGGACAGACCCCTGGGGGTAAGAGGCCGTGGTATCGCAAGCCGTCAAAGACAGCCCCTAAGTCTGCCTTATGAAGGGGCGCCCCCACTCTTGCGGGTGGGGGGAAGGCTTCGTTTCTTCTCAGAAATTTGGGAAGCCAAGATCCCCGACAAATGGGTCCGGGCATCTGTAACCACAGGTTACAGACTGGAGTTTCTAAGGTATCCTCCGCCTCATTTTCAAGAATCAAGGCTACCAAGGGATCCAGCAAGGAAGGCCTCAATGCTGGCAGCTTTGGATCACCTGCTTGGCCAGGACGTAATTATAGAAGTGCCAGCCCAAGAGCAAGGCCTAGGTTTCTATTCCAATCTCTTTGTCATACCAAAGCCCAACGGCGATGTCAGGCCAATCTTGGACCTAAAGAGGTTAAACGGTTACCTAAGGGTTCGTTCCTTCCGGATGGAATCCATCCGGTCAGCAGCCGCCGCGCTTCAGAAGGACGATTTTCTGGCCTCCATAGACATAAAGGATGCTTACCTTCATGTACCAATCTTTCAGTCGCATCAAAGGTTTTTACGCTTCGCGGTGGGGCAGCGACACTTCCAATTCAGGGCGCTCCCCTTCTGGCTGGCCACGGCCCCCCGGGTATTCACGAAGATCCTAGCCCCAATTCTGGCCAATTTAAGGATCCAAGGGGTCACAGTCCTAGCATACTTGGACGACCTTTTAATCATAGATCACTCACGGCCGGGTCTGCAAAAGGCAGTAAACCTTACGGTTCGGTACCTCGAAGAATTCGGCTGGGTCCTGAACCGGGGAAAGTCAGCGTTCCAGCCTACAAAGCAGTTGGAATACCTCGGCATGAGGTTAGACACAGAACATCAAAAGGTGTTCCTGCCCCTTGTAAAGATCGAAGCTATCAAGGGGTTGGTTCAGTTGGTTCTAAACAAGAAAAAACCAACTATTCGCCTGTGTATGCGATTACTAGGCAAGCTAGTGGCCACATTCGAGGCAGTACCATACGCTCAGATCCACACTCGCGTCCTACAGGCAGCCATTCTAGCAGCCTGGGGCAAGAGGGCACATGCCTTAGAGTCCCCGTTGACGCTATCATCAAAGGTCCGACAAAGCCTGGCCTGGTGGTTGAACCCTCAGAATCTTCTAAAGGGAAATTCCTTCAGCCCTGTTGTCTGGAAGGTAGTTACCACAGACGCCAGCCTGGCAGGCTGGGGGGCGGTCTTCGAGGCAGCTCCCCATCAATATCTTGGAAATCAGAGCTGCCCGCCTAGCCCTTCTGGCTTGGACCTCCAGATTAAAGGGGTTCCCGGTGAGAATCCAGTCAGACAATGCCACGGCGGTGGCATACATAAACCACCAAGGGGGAACCAAGAGCCAGGCCGCTCAGAGGGAGGTGAACTTGATTTTTCAATGGGCAGAGGTTCATGTACCCTGCATTTCAGCGATATTCATTCCCGGAGTGGACAACCTGCAGGCAGACTTCTTAAGTCGCCAGAGTCTGTTGCCAGGGGAGTGGTCTCTGCATCCCCAGGTCTTTCAGACAATCTGCCAGAGGTGGGGAATGCCGGACGTAGATATAATGGCATCCAGGTTCAACAAGAAACTAGACAGGTTCGTGTCGCGAGCGAGGGATCCTATGGCCTGCGGAACCGATGCGTTGGTTTGCCCTTGGCATCAAATCAGACTTCTATATGCATTCCCTCCACTACAGTTACTCCCGCGCCTGTTGCGCAAGATCAGAGTGGAGAACAAGCCAGTCATTCTAGTAGCTCCGGCTTGGCCCCGGAGGACTTGGTACTCACTAGTCCTGAAGATGGCAGTGGGAGACCCTTGGACTCTTCCTCTACAACCAGACCTACTCTCACAAGGCCCGATCCTCCACCCTACATTACAGCGTCTAAATTTGACGGCCTGGAGGCTGAATCCCTGATTCTCAGGGGTAGGGGTCTGTCTAGGCAGGTAATTCCTACCCTGATTAGGGCTAGAAAGCCGGTCTCCAGGGTGATTTATTACAGGGTGTGGAGGAACTACGTAGGCTGGTGTGAATCCAAAAGATGGAATTCCCGCAAATATACTATTGATAGGGTGTTAAGTTTTCTCCAGCTAGGAGTGGATAAAGGCCTGGCACTAAGCACAATCAAGGGACAGATCTCAGCTCTGTCAGTGTGGTTTCAGAGGCCGCTGGCCACCCATTTGCTGGTAAAGACCTTCTTACAGGGGGTCTTGCGTATTAATCCTCCTGTCAAGTCACCAATTTGTCCATGGGACTTAAATCTTGTCCTGTCCACTCTACAGAAACAGCCTTTTGAGCCGTTGGCTGAGATTCCTTTAGTCTTACTGACAAGAAAATTGGTTTTCTTGGTCGCCATAGTTTCGGCCAGGAGAGTGTCAGAATTAGCAGCCTTATCGTGTAAGGAACCATATCTCGTTCTGCATAAGGACAGGGCAGTTCTCCGGCCCCATCCTTCCTTTCTACCAAAGGTTATATCCAAATTTCACTTAAACCAGGATTTGGTACTTCCATCCTTCTTTCCAAAACCTACATCTAGAAAGGAGGGGTTGTTGCATACCTTGGATATTGTCCGGGCCATGAAGGCCTATCTTAAAGCTACAGAAAAGATCCGGAAAACAGATGTGTTATTCGTTCTACCAGATGGCCCCAAGAAGGGGCAGGCAGCTGCAAAATCCACCATCTCGAGATGGATTAGACAATTAATCATTCAAGCCTACGGGTTGAAGAGGTTGCCTCCTCCGTTGTCGGTAAAGGCCCATTCTACCAGGGCCATGGGCGCCTCTTGGGCAGCACACCATCAGATCTCTATGGCTCAGATATGCAAGGCGGCAACGTGGTCATCAGTCCACACGTTTACAAGGTTTTATCAACTAGACGTGAGAAGAAATGCGGATGCTGCCTTTGGTCAGGCAGTACTACAGGCTGCAGTTTGAAATCCTCGGGATCAGAAACACCCTTGGTTGTAAAAAAAAAAAAAAAAAGAAAGTTTTTTTCTTGACTAAGTTAGAATTATTAGTATGATTTGAGTTTATCTCTAAATTGAATCCTTCTTTGGAAGATGTCTCCCTCCCCTCATTAAAGCATTGCTTTCGGACATCCCACATAGTAATGAATATGCCGCTCTGTGTCCCGTGATGTACGAGAAAGAAAAAGGGATTTTTAAATACAGCTTACCTGTAAAATCCTTTTCTTGGAGTACATCACGGGACACAGAGCTCCCACCCCTCTTTTGGGTGACCATTTTGGGAGGCATACTGCTTGCTACAAAACTGAGGGACTCCCTCTAGGGGAGGGGGTTATATAGGGAGGGGACTTCCTGTTTGAGATTGCCAGTGTCCACACCTGAAGGTACTCCATATAACCCACATAGTAATGAATATGCCGCTCTGTGTCCTGTGATGTACTCCAAGAAAAGGATTTTACAGGTAAGCTGTATTTAAAAATCCCTTTTTTTTCTCATCCTGAAAAAACGGTCGTGTGTACTTGGCATCAGTCAAGGTAGAGGGAATTATGAACAGTTCCAAATACCAGTCAATATTGGCACAAAATCTTCAGGCTTCTGCTAGAAAGCTGAACATGAAGAGGCACTTCATCTTTCAGCATGACAACGACCCAAAGCACACATCCAAATCATCAAAGTAATGGCTTCACCAGAAGAAGATTACAGTTTTTGGAATGCTGAGCCAGAGCCCAGACCTGAATCCCATTGAAAATCTGTGGGGTGATCTGAAGAGGTCTGTGCATAGGAGATGCCCTCGTTATCTGACAGATTTGAAGTGTTTTTGCAAAAAAAGAGCGGGTGAATATTGCCAAATCAAGATGTGCCATGCTGATAGACTCATACCCAGTGCAGGAATAAAATCAAAAGGTGCTTCAAACAAGTATTGGTGTAAGGGCGTGCATACTTAAGCAACCATATTATTTAATTTATTTTTATTTCTGCCACTTAAAGCGGATCTCCCATGCCAAAACATTTTTTTTGTTTGGGGGTAGTTAAATAGTTATTGTGAAGGCTTAAATAAACTCACGTTTCTCTTTTTAAACGTCTGTCCCGATCTGTTGCTGTGTGTAATAATAACTTCTATTTCGGATGGTCAGCCGTTGCCATCTTCAGTGTGGGCATTAGAATCCCACCAGCGTAGACTTCCTGTTTGCGGTGATGCTGTAATCCCAGCATCCACCGCTCGATCTCGCGCATGCGCACTCGCACCCGGGAGCAGCGGCGTCAGCGTCTCTGTTCCCATAATCTGTCCTGTAATGGAGATTTTTCAAACGCCCGCCCTCCTTCCTTTGTTTACATCGTGCGTCACTTCCTGCTGCACGCGCGATGTTTCCTCTCACAGGGCCGAATATGCCAACAAGGGAGCTATGACAAGAGTGCGAGTTGTGCTAAACTGTATGACTTGTGATAAGGAGAACAAGTCATACATGGAAAACCCAAAGGAAACCCGAGGGCTGCAGACCGGAAGCCAATCGTGTTTATATGGTACTATAAAACTTTTTTATATGAAAATATCGGATTGAACATTGTTTAGGAGCATTATTGCTATTGAGATTATGTTTGATTTAGGGTGGAGCTCCGCTTTAAAAGATTTCAGTTTGTTGTTCAACTGAGTTGTAAAGTTTATAGGTCACATTAAATGTGGAAAAAGTTGTGAAATTACTTTATCTTTTTCTCCTTCTTTTTTTTTTTTTTTTTTTTTTACATCACCAGAAACCTAAAATTTGTAACAGGGGTGTGTAGACTTTTTATATCCACTGTATATAAACTGGTGAGATTCAGTAATGATGGCAGCTTTAGGAAGGAGGTTTATTATTCTCGGTTACCTTGGACCGTGGTCTCCAAAATTTGGCTCTTTGGGCTTGTTCACACTTGACTAAATTTTTAACGATTAACCACTTAAGGACCGCCGCATGTACATTTACGTCGGCAGAATGGCACCGACAGGCACATCAACGTATATATACGTTGGTGCCTTGGGGGGGATCGGGGGTCCGATCGGACCCCCCCCCCCCGTACATGCGGCGGTCCGCGCGGCTGCAGGAGCAATCCGACAAGAGGGGGCGGCTATTCGTTTTTGTCCGCCCCCTCCGGATCGCTCTCAGCCAATGTGCGCGCCCGCCCGCCCTGTCACTTCCTCCTCCTGTGTAAACACAGGAAGGAGGAAGCGACGTGATCTCTCCCTCGGCGTTTTTTTCAACCACCGCTGAGGAGAGATCACCACACAGTAAGTCCTGCACCAACACTACACTTACACACAGGCACATTTAACCCCCCCCGATCGCCCCCCCCCCTCCCCCTGTCACAGTGTCACTGAATGCAGTAATCATACATATATGATTACTGTATTTAGTGTCAGTGTGACAGGCAGTGTGACAGGCAGTTAGTGTTAGGTTCAGGGTAGCCCTGTACCCCCCCCTAATAAAGTTTTAACCCCTTGATCACTGCCCTAGTTAACCCTTTCACTCCCTATTGCCAGCGTCACTAAGCGATCATTTTTCTGATCGCTGTATTAGTGTCGCTGTTCCCGCTAGGTAGCTAATTTTTTTTTTTTTTTTTTTTTTTTACTAAAGACATGTGGCTAAATAAATTTTGGCCTAAATGTTTGACTAAAATTTAGTTTATTGATTTTTCTTATAACAAAAAGTAAAAAATATTGATTTTTTTTTTTTTTAAATGTCGCTCTATTTTTGTATATAGCGCAAAAAATAAAAATCGCAGAGGCGATCAAATACCACCAAAAGAAAGCTCTATTTGTGGGAAGAAAAGGACGCACATTTTGTTTGGGAGCCACGTCGCACGACCGCGCAATTGTCTGTTAAAGCGACGCAGTGCCGAATCGCAAAAACCCCTTTGGTCATTTGGCAGCATATTGGTCCGGGGCTTAAGTGGTTAACAAACGCTCCTATAACATTTGTTTGGCGTTCGTATGGGCGTCAGACCGGCGTCAATGAGCTTTAATATGGGGCATTTAAAAAAACGCTCCCTAAACACCCTATGCACGGTTTTGAAGTGTTTGATGAGCATTAAGGGTCGTTTTAAAAATGCTTCACAATGGAAGGTGATTGAAACGTTTCCTGAGCTTTACAATAGATTTGAATGAGGCTTCAATTTTAAAGCAACATGATGTTAACACTTTATGTTTTTATAATGTGAATGGCACTATGTGCTGTCCATTGAGGGGCGTTTTTAAGCCCATGCAAATAATACAAATGCCCGCTTTTAATTCCAGTTTGAACTTAGCCTTTGTCTGGCTCTTGGGGGCACTGTTCCTCGCACTGACACCCGCGAGGAGGGGGCACTGTTCTTCACACTGACAACCGCGGGGAGGGGGCACTGTTCTTCGCACTGACACCCGCGAGGAGGGGGGCACTGTTCTTCGCACTGACACCCGCGAGGAGGGGTGCACTGTTCTTCGCACTGACACCCGCGAGAAGGGTGCACTGTTCCTCGCACTGACACCCATGAGGAGTGGGCACTGTTCCTCGCACTGACACCCACGAGGGGGGCACTGTTCCTCGCACTGATACCCACGAGGAGGGAACGCCGTTCCTTCTACTGACAACAGGTGTTCTGTCCATTTTTTATTTTTTTTTTTTATGCCCACTGATCACCAAACCTCATTGTTTACTCCTACTAATAATGGGGTATTTTCTACTCCTACTGGCCACAGCGCGGCCCCTCCTAAAGTCTGAAAGACAATAAACTGACTCCCTTTTGTTAAGCAAGTTTAGAGAGCCCTGCCCTCGGAGATAAGATATCAGTGATGGAAATATCCGCTTTGAGCAGAAGTACAATTTGACTATCCATACACTTACCACGAATAGAGAGGTGACTTTTCTTTGCAGCTGCAATCTTTATCGGATCCAACAGAATAAATGGAGACGTTCCTTCCACAGAACTGTCCTGATACAATCTGATAGAGGGATATGAGATGGTTCAGGGAGTTTCTCTATGAAGGCAATTTTATTTAAAGTGAACCTTTACGTTGCCCGGGCATATAAACCGCCTCCTCCCCCATCCAACTCCTTGCTGATTGGCTGCTCCCCACTTCCCACCGGTGGAATCTCACCTGTTGGCTTTTGACCATATCTTGTTCGGAAAACTGAACTATGCTTGTTAAGCTTTAATCAGATCTAAAAAATTCTTTATTCCAGTTCTGTAGTTATTTAACCACTTAAGACCCGGACCATTATGCAAGTTAACCACTTTAGCCCCGGACCATATTGCTGTCCGAAGACCAGAGCACTTTTTGTGATTCGGCACTGCGTCGCTTTAACTGACAATTGCGCGGTCGTGCAACGTGGCTCCCAAACAAAATTGGCATCCTTTTTTCCCCACAAATAGAGCTTTCTTTTGGTGGTATTTGATCATCTCTGCGGTTTTTATTTTTTGCGCTATAAACAAAAATAGAGCGACTATTTTGAAAAAAATGCAATATTTTTTACATTTTGCTATAATAAATATCCCCAAAAAAGATATAAAAAAACATTTTTTTTCCCTCAGTTTAGGCTAATACGTATTCTTCTACATATTTTTTGTAAAAAAAAAAATCGCAATTAGCGTTTGATTGGTTTGCGCAAAATTTATAGCATTTACAAAAAAGGGGGTAGTTTTATGGCTTTTTTTTTTACTAGTAATGGCGGCGATCGGCGTTTTTTTTCGGTACTGCGATATTATGGCGGACACATCGGACACTTTTGACACATTTTTGGGACCATTGGCATTTTTATAGCGATCAATGCTATAAAAATGCATTGGATTACTATAAAAATGCCATTGGCAGTGAAGGGGTTAACACTAGGGGGCAGGGAAGGGGTTAATGTGTGTTCCTATTTGTGTTCTAACTGTATGGGGGGGTGGACTCACTAGGGGGAATCACTGATCTTCCGTTCATACATTGTATGAACGGAAGATCAGCGTTTCCCCCCGCTGACAGGAACGAGCGCTGTGTGTTTACACGCACAGCTCTCGTTCCCCGCTCTGTAACGAACGAGCGCACGTGACCGGCGGCGATCGCGTCCGCCGGGGGCGCGCGCGGGCCGCCGCGCACGCGCCCCCTAGCGGCCGAGAAAGTCCCGACGTAGAGCTACGGGCTCTCGCGCAGGAGAGCCGACCTGCCGCCGTAGAACCATGGCGGCTGGTCGGCTAGTGGTTAAAGACCTAAGGTGTTTTTACAATTTGGCACTGCGCTGCTTTAACTGGTAATTGAGCGGTAATGCAGTGTTATACCCAAACTAAATTTGCGTCCTTTTCTTCCCACAAATAGAGCTTTCTTTTGATGGTATTTGATTGCCTCCTGCGATTTTAATTTTTTGCGATATAAACAGAAAAAGACCGATAATGTTGAAAAAAAATAAAAAATTCTAGTTTTTGTTTTAAGAAAAATTGAATAAACGCAATTTCAGTCATACATTTGGGCCAAAATGTATTCAGCCACATGTCTTTGGTAAAAAAAAAAAAATGTCAATAAGCGTATATATTTATTGTTTTTTGCAAAAGTGTCTACAAACCAGGGTACATTTCCTGGAATTTACACAGCTTGTGGTATCTACTTTCCAAGTTTGGGGGGGTTTTGAACTGTCCTGGCATTTTATGCACAACATTTAGAAGCTTATGTCATACATCACCCACTCTTCTAACCACTTGACGACAAAGCCCTTTCTGACACTTTTCGTTTACATGAAAAAAATAATGTTTGCAAGAAAATGTAAGTTGAACCTCCAAACATTTGTATATATTTTTTAAAGCAAAGTCTCTACAGATTAAAATGGTGGGTGTTGCATTTTTTTTTTATTTCCACACAGTATTTGTGCAGCAATTTTTCAAACGCATTTTTGGGGGAAAAATACACTTTTTTTGTTTCTAATTTTAATGCATTAAAACACACTATATTGCCCAAATGTTTGATGAAATAAAAAAGATGATCTTGGTACTTGATACATGGATACCAAACACGACATGCTTTAAAATTACGCACAAACGCGCAGTGGCGACAAACTACATACTTTTTTAAAAGCCTTTCTTCTTATTATTATTATTATTATTATTATTATTTGTTTTGTTTTTTTTATTTTTTAAACTGTTCCTTTTTTTTATTATTATTGTTATCTCAGGGAATGTAAATATCCCCTATGATAGCAATAGTTAGTGACAGGTACTCCTTCTTCTTCTTTTTTTTTTTTTTTTTAAACATTTGGGTCTATTAGACCCTAGATCTTTCCTCTGCCCTCAAAGCATCTGACCACACCAAGGTCGGTGTGATTAAATGCTTTTCCAATTTCCCAATGGCGCTGTTTATATCCGAAGGGGACATTCCCTCCCACTGCTTGTAAAAGCAGTCTAGAGGCTAATTTGCTGCTAGGATTGCTTTTACATGAAAGCCGACCGCTGAATAGAATGATGCCAAGATGATTCCTAAACCTGCAGGCATCATTCTGGTATAACCATTCAAAGTCCAGCAAGATACCAGTAAGTTGATGGTCCCTGTTGGACATGTATTGTAATCTTCTTTTTATTTTTATTTGTTTCATGCAGCCTGTTCGTTGAACGAAAAAAAGAGATTGATCGGTGGGTATGCCCACCATTAGAATACATACCTTCATCCACCCACTTCTAATGATGGGCATACATGCACCATTTATATATGCCGAAGCATGGGGGCATCTTCTTGCAAAAAAGTAATGCCGCGTACACACGGTCGGACTTTTCCACAGGCAAGCCTCCGTCGGAATTTAGACTGTATGTACACGGCATTAGGAGAAAAATTGATCCTCCGTCCCTGCTGCCCCCATGCTTCGGCATATATGCTCATTTTTATTAACTGTGGCGGTGAAATCACCTCCTACAGCACTGGATTCACGGCTTTATGTATCATGGGAGCAAACGCTGTTGCTGTCAAGATAAATAAATCCATGCAACAGCTGAATGGCGTACCTGAAAACAGTAACGTATAAAAAAAGATGTACCTGAAAAGCAAGCATGATAAAACATAACAATAAAACATTCCAGAATAGAATACAGTAAAGGGCAGAACAATATAGAGAGGGAGAGAACAATAAAACAACTATGTATCTTATTTTATTAATATATATATATATATATATATATATATATATATATATATATATATATATATACACAGTGCGGAAAATAAGTATTTGAACACCCTGCTATTTTGCAAGTTCTCCCACTTGGAAATCATGGAGGGGTCTGAAATTGTCATCGTAGGTGCATGTCCACTGTGAGAGACATAATACAATTTTTTTTTTTTCCAGAAATCACAATTTATGATTTTTTAACTATTTATTTGTATGATACAGCTGCAAAGAAGTATTTGAACACCTGTCTATCCGCTAGAATTCTGACCCTCAAAGACCTGTTAGTCTGCCTTTAAAATGTTCACCTCCACTCCATTTATTATCCTAAATTAGATGCACCTGTTTGAGGTCATTAGCTGCATAAAGACACCTGTCCACCCCATACAATCAGTAAGAATCCAACTACTAACATGGCCAAGACCAAGGAGCTGTCCAAAGACACTAGAGACAAAATTGTACACCTCCACAAGGCTGGAAAGGGCTACGGGGAAATTGCCAAGCAGCTTGGTGAAAAAAAGGTCCACTGTTGGAGCAATCATTAGAAAATGGAAGAAGCTAAACATGACTGTCAATCTCCCTCGGACTGGGGCTCCATGCAAAATCTCACCTCGTGGGGTCTCAATGATCCTAAGAAAGGTGAGAAATCAGCCCAGGACTACACGGGAGGAGCTGGTCAATGACCTGAAAAGAGCTGGGACCACCGTTTCCAAGGTTACTGTTGGTAATACACTAAGACGTCATGGTTTGAAATCATGCATGGCACGGAAGGTTCCTCTGCTTAAACCAGCACATGTCAAGGCCCGTCTTAAGTTTGCCAATGACCATTTGGATGATCCAGAGGAGTCATGGGAGAAAGTCATGTGGTCAGATGAGACCAAAATAGAACTTTTTGGTCATAATTCCACTAACCGTGTTTGGAGGAAGAAGAATGATGAGTACCATCCCAAGAACACCATCCCTACTGTGAAGCATGGGGGTGGTAGCATCATGCTTTGGGGGTGTTTTTTTGCACATGGGACAGGGCGACTGCACTGTATTAAGGAGAGGATGACCGGGGCCATGTATTGCGAGATTTTGGGCAACAACCTCCTTCCCTCAGTTAGAGCTTTGAAGATGGGTCGAGGCTGGGTCTTCCAACATGACAATGACCCGAAGCACACAGCCAGGATAACCAAGGAGTGGCTCTGTAAGAAGCATATCAAGGTTCTGGCGTGGCCTAGCCAGTCTCCAGACCTAAACCCAATAGAGAATCTTTGGAGGGAGCTCAAACTCCGTGTTTCTCAGCGACAGCCCAGAAACCTGACTGATCTAGAGAAGATCTGTATGGAGGAGTGGGCCAAAATCCCTCCTCCAGTGTGTGCAAACCTGGTGAAAAACTACAAGAAACGTTTGACCTCTGTAATTGCAAACAAAGGCTACTGTACCAAATATTAACATTGTTTTACTCAGGTGTTCAAATACTTCTTTGCAGCTGTATCATACAAATAAATAGTTAAAAAAATCATACATTGTGATTTCTGGAGTTTTTTTCTTTTGATTATGTCTCTCACAGTGGACATGCACCTACGATAACAATTTCAGACCCCTCCATGATTTCCAAGTGGGAGAACTTGCAAAATAGCAGGGTGTTCAAATACTTATTTTCCGCACTGTATATATATATATATAACTGTTCAACTTTTCGGTTCCAGGTTTTGGTCTCTCAAAATGTGATGGCATCTTGGGAGACCCTGTTTAAGTGTGCCTAGCCTGTGAAATGCTGTACCCTACGCTAAAACTTCACTAGTGTGTGGTAGCGTAGTGGGTTAACTCTAGGGGCAATCAGGGGGTTAAAACCTTTATTAGAAAATATATGGGGGTACCTGACGCTATAAAAACCTGATGGTGAACCTAAAAAAATAACTGGCTACCTAGCAGGACCAGCGACACTAATACAGCGATCAGAAAAACGATTGCTTAGTGACACTGGCAATGTGGGTGAAAGGGTTAAACCTTTATTAGAGGGGGTATGGGGCTACCCTGGACGTAAAGGGGCCTAAAGCTAATGCCCCTAACAGTTTTTACAGTCACAAATGACACTAAATGCAGTGATCAGTAAATAAATGATCACTGCAATCAGTGACACTGTGACTCGGGGGGTGAAAAGTGTGTCAGTGTGCTGTTTGGTGCAACTCACGTTGGATGTCTTCATTCCACGAACACCTCATGGAGTGTGGCCTAACTTCCTCTGCCTGTGTTTACATTACACAGGAAGAGGAAGCATCTGATTCGCTGGGAGCGATCGCAAGGGGGTGGCCAGAAGCCAATGGCCGCCCCCTCATCCCGGATCTCTCCCACAGCAAACCGGACCACCGATGTATCGGGAGGGGGTCCGACTGGACCCCCGACTCGCGGGAAGGCAGACACGTGCAGGTACGTGAATGTGCCAGTACGTGCCATTCTGCCAACATATGTGTACATGCGGCGGTCCTTAAGTGGTTAAACTGAATAGGTTATTTTACAAGATCAGTTCAAGATCAAGATCATTGTTTACAATCACTTTAACTTTCTTTTCTTTTATAACAGAAATGGCAAAACTTGGCTTTGAGCTGATGTTGTGTCACGAAGGAGACATTGATCTGATAAAGGTATTTGTTTAGTCATCTGTATTTGTATTCTAACTTTATATGAAAACCAAGAATTTGTTGAGCATTTTTTGCAGGGTGCACGGGGGGTGGCATTTATGTGCACTTGTCAGTAACATGTTTGTGGTCCTTTACATGACATTTAAACCATATCTTAACCCAAGAGCATAAATGTCATGTATTGCAGCTTAGCAGTCCTTTGATGTGATGGCTGCATTAGTACAAAAAGTGCCCAATCCTGCCAGAAGTGCAATGTTCTTGTCATTTGCAAGACAAAAACATATTTTTCCATGTTTGCAAACTATTAAAGCGGAGTTCTGCTTGGAAATAAAAAAAGTAAAGTCAGCAGTTACATATCCTGCAGCTGCTGACTTTTAATATCAGGACACTCCAGGGCGCCCGCGATGTCCTTACCCGAAGCCGATCTGTCCGAGTGGAGGCGCTGGCATTTTCAGTAAGGGAATTAGGAAGTGAAGCCTTGGGGCTTCACCGCCTGGTTCCCTACTGCGCATGCGCGAGTCGCGCTGTGAGTTCTGAATGGTCCCTGCTGTCTTCTGGGACCGGTGTCTCTCCCAGGAGACAAAGAAGGGGCCCGAAAGCGGCATAGTTCATTCTGGATTCTGCAGCGCTCTTTTGCCAGAAGTGGAGTCAAATACTTGTATTGGACAGACATCTGTCCCCCTACCCCCGGGAAGGTGCCAAATGTGAGACCAGATCAGCTTAAGTTCCATTTTTGGGTGTAACTTTTAACCCATCAGTATTGGAAATGATCAAAGGCAGATTTATTAGTAGTCCAGCTTGGTGACAACCAGGGTTCCCGCCATAGATGCACTACAGTGAGTAAGTGTAGCCACTGAGAGACAGGAAATTCTTTATGTGCGTGATTACCAGGTGAAAATAAAAGGAATCAAGATCTAGAAACAGACATGGAAACCAAATCAGACATATAATACGGTATTACCGCTAGATGCGGAGCTCAGTGGCTTGCAGCATTTAGAGAAAAACCACAGCACTATACCAAGGAGAGACGGGTATAGAAAAAGATGCCACATATAGAGCCTCGGAGATGTAATGTGCGATGGAATACAAATCAAGTATCATAAAATTTAGTTTTATTGGATAATAAATGAAACCAATGCATAAAATGATCAAATCCTCCACCATTCACCGTCTTAAGACAATGTTGTCTATGGACCAGCAAACAGAGCATCCTCACTATAAGTGCATTAACAATGGGAACCATAGAAAAGCACTGCGCAAGCGATGTGCAATTTTGAAATTGCACCGCCAGGGCCAGGCAGTCCTTATGTTGATGTAAAAAAGAAGGGCACAAATCCAAAGGGCTACAGTCCTATGACTGAGGGGGACAACCGGGGAAGGAAATCTGTGCGAGGATCACGCTGGTAGCTAGGGGTGCACCGAATGAAAATTTTGGTGCTGATACCGAAAATAAAAACTACACTAGGCCGAAAACCTATACCGAAAATGACCGTTTAAAAAAATTATTTTTATATATCTTAAATAAAATGTATTTATAAACCGTATATACTCGCTTATAACCAGAGGCACCTCATTTTACCACAAAAAAACTGGGAAAACGTATTGACTCAAGTACAAGCCTAGGGTGTCCATCTGCATGCCTCACTGTGCCCACGTGTATGCCTCACTGTGCCCATGCCTAGACTGACGTTTAACATGGAAATCTATGGAAGGAGTACCAGGTTTGAAAAATCGGTTCTCCCCAGCCGTAGGTCCTCTAGACAATAAACTATGCACACTTGTAGAGAAGAAATGGAGCTACATGTGTGCCAAGTTCCAACTTCTGCAACTGCCTAACCAAATGTATAATTTCTTTTAGGGACTTGTCCCCTCAAGCAGACAACTTCTTCTCATGGAAAGTTTACTGGATATTATTGAGATGCCCCCCAATATATCTAGGGTTTCGGGGTTGGAATGCTCCTCTGAACGGTAAGCCATACTATGTGATTTCTTGTTGTTGGGTTATTTTTTCATCATTTTTCTTTAGTGTGTCTTCTTTCTTTTCTGGTTCCAAAGGGCTTTAAACATGCTACTCACTGCTGTCTGTTACACACAGTTGGGGAGGGGTATTTTTTTTTTTTTAGATTGGAGATGTCTTCTTCTGAGAAACCTCATCATGCATTCATACAGATCTGTGAATGGAAGACTACAGGTCCCATCTTACTGTTGAAAGAACAACAGCAAAGTTGCTTATATAAACTGACAATGTGTCAGTATGCATTACTACACGTAAGCTGAACAGCCCCCCAGCATATTTATTTTTTATTTTTTTAGATTGGAGATGGCTTCTTCTGCGAAAACTCATCATGCCTTCACACAGATCTGTGAATGGAAGACTACAAGTCCCATCTTACTGTTGAACGAACAGCAGCAAAGTTGCCTATATAAACTGACAATATGTCAGTATGCATTATAACTAGAACTATCCGGCAGGTGGCGCTGCAGTATTGGTGTCACGTACCTGATGGTGGCGAGCACGATATAACAGAGGGAGGCCTCCCTTACGGCTCCTACTCGCGGCTCCTGGTAAAGTAACAGAAGGCACAGAAGTGAGGAGTGGTACGAGTGCCTGGCAGGATCAACAGAGGAAGAGGTAGTCCGGACGTTCAGGAACTGGGGAAACAGGAGCTGAAGCACCTGACAGATTTGGCAGACAGGAACTGGATCACTGGACCGTAACCAGGAACAAACGGGCACAGTTCAGCAGACTGGAACAGCTTGGATTGGAACCAGGACAGACGGGATGGTCAGACAGGCCGGGTCGTTTATCAGACGGTCGGCAAAGTACAGGGGTGCAGGCAAAAGAGTAGTCAGAACAGGCCAAGGATTAGGTTCAGGCGCATGGCTGGAGTAGTCACATGTAAGCCAGGGTCTATCACAGGTTTAAGTCACGGATCAGGTTTCGGGTACACAAACGCTGTAGAGCAGACAGCAGGGACTGTATGTGACAGGCAGGCTTAAATAGCCTAGCTGGCACCAACAGAAGTGCACGCACACACACGCGGTTGCAGCCGCAATCGGGAAACCAAGAGTCTAAGGCGCCTCTTTCTGGCAGGATCTTCATGACAAATATTGCTGTATTACTGTATCCAAGAAGCTTCCAACGCTTATATCAATACTCTGCACAATAGGTTATGGGTCCAGGCACCCTCTGCAGTGTCCAGGCACTGGAGAGGATACTGCAAGTATGTGAGTTCTGTATGCAAGAGGTGGAATGATGGCAAGTGGTTCAAATGGGAAGTTTGCAATAGCAAAGCTGAACAATGGCAGCTGTGGAAGTTTAAAATATAAATTATTCTAAGCAAGGATGACATGTGGCAAGGGCTGAATACAGGCAGACCCACAAATGGAGAGACGGAGGACTGGGACAGGAAGGAAAGACAGGCAAAAGCATCTATAAGTTTACTTGTGGAAGATGACCAGCTTATCCACATAAGAACAGAAAAACTGCCAAAGGTATGTGGACTTCATTACAAAAGCTGCATGAGCGTTCAAGTCTAAACAGCAAACAGTTTTTGCTAAGAAAGTTGTACAAGATGAGACTTCAAGAAGGCCAGCAAATGTGTGCCCACGTCAATGCTATGCTAGAGATCATAGAGCAGCTGCATGACATCGGAGAGGACATCAAAGATGATCATATTGTTGCCCTGCTCCTCTACAGCCTTCCAGAGACATATACTGCTCTCATTAACACTTTAGAAACCAGACCTGAACAGGAGCTGGCACTGGAATATGTCAAAGGGAAATGAATAGATGAATATGACCGAAGGAAAGAAAATATGCCCCATGATGACAAAACGTAACAAAACAGAGCTTATTTTCACTGTAAGAAGACCAGTCACTTAAAAAAAGGACTGTTCTGTCTGGAAAACTGAGCAGCAAAAGCTAGAGCTATTCATAAAAGAGTCAAAGCAATCACAAAGAAAACTGCAGACACATTATGGAGTGGCATCTTCAAAGTAACAAAGTGGCAACTACACCACAAGGCAAGCAGAGTATCCTTGTAAATAAAGTGCTGTATGTTCCAGAACTAGAAGGCAGCCTTCTACCAGTGAAAAGTCTTGCAAACAACGGCCTCACAGTTAAGTTCCAGGGTGATGAATGCACAATTCACAATAATAAGCAATGCCTCACAAAACTGGATGATCACCTAAAATGTTTTCACTTATGGCACAAGCGACTGGGACACAGAAGTCCAGAAAGACATTGCAAGGCTCTATTGTCAAATCTTCTGCTAAGCCTCTTTATAAAGTGTTCATAAAATGCAAATGCTGTATTGAAGCAAAAGCCACATGTGCTCCCCTTCCACAGGCATCTCAAAGAAAAACTACCCACCCCCTGCAGCTCATACACAGTGACGTATGTGATCAATTGAAAACTCCCACGTCAGATGGGAACAGATATCTATTGATGACTATTCCAGGTACACAACCACTTGCCATCAATTTTGCCCAAATTTCCTGTGCCTTTTGTAGGTCACACATCCCCAAAACATCAGCAATCCACCTCCATGTTTCACAGTAGGATTGGTGTACTTTTCATCATAGGCCTTGTTGACTCCTCTCTAAATATAGTGTTTATGGTTGTGCCAAAAACCAAATTTTTGTTCTCATCACTCCAAATTACTTTGTGCCAGAAGGTTTGAGGCTTGTCTCTGTGCTGTTTGGCATATTGTAAGTGGTCACTTTGTAACATTTGCGTAGTAATGGCTTTCTTCTGGCGACCATGCAGCCATCTTTCTTCAAGTGCCTCCTTATTGTGCATCTTGAAACGGCCACACCACATGTTTTCAGAGAGCCCTGTATTTCATCTGAAGTTATTTGTGGGTTTTTCTTTGCATGCCGAACAATTTTCTTGAAATTTTAGTTGGTCTACCTGACCGTGGTTTGGTTTCAACAGAACCCCCTCATTTTCCACTTCTTGATTAGAGTTTGAACACTGCTGATTGGCACTCTCAATTCCTTGGGTATCTTTTTTTTTTTTTATACCCTTTCCTGTCTTACAGTTCAACTACCTTTTCCCGCAGATCCTTTGACAATTCTTTTGCTTTCCCCATGACTCAGAATCCAGAAAGGTCAGTGCAGCACTGGATGAAAGATGCAAGAGTCTGTCAGGAGTCCAAAAACTCATTGACCTTTTATATACACACACACTAATTGCAAGCAAACAGATCACAGGTGAGGATGGTTACCTTTTAATAGCCATTCAAACCCCTTTGTGTCAACTTGTGTCCATGTTATCAGGCCAAAATCGCTATGGGTATGTAAACTTTTGATCAAGGTCATTTGGGTAGTTCTGTTGTCATTAAGATTTAAAAAGAGTAAACACCGTTGATTTGTAATAAATGTTTTCAGCTAAACACTAACCATGAGTGAAAAAAGTTTTTGTGTCATCATTCATTTTCTCTGAAACATGGAAGAGAAATCATAAATTCTGCCAGGGTATGTAAAATTATGAGCACAACAGTACATCAGTACAAGCCGGCACTCTGCCAAACTATAGTACAAAATATAGGACTCACATAGGAGCCCACCCCCATCCATAAGCACTTACCTGCAGCTCTGAAGAAGGGGGGAGGCGATACCCCCTGAAACGTTCTGGCTCCATCTGTATGTTTTTGCCTCTATCAAGTCGCATTGTTTTGAACACTTGGCGCTCCTTCCTCATCCAAGTTTTTTGTCTGCGCTGAAACAACGTCTCCATCGTACCAATCAGGTAGCAGCCCAAACCTCAAAAATAAAGGGGGGGGGGGGCTAGCACCACCACTCACCAAACGGAACTACCTCTAAATCATTCCAGCGTGGTGTCCAGCTCAAATTAGTCGCATCTGATATGGAAGACAGTAGGGATATTTACAAGGATATGCATAACAATTCCACGAGGGCGCACGCACTTGCACACACCCTCACATATCTGGATTATTTTATGCTTTGTAGTGTTACATCCTGGAATTGAAATAGACCATAGAAACTGACCATTTTACTATTTTTTATGTACACAACACAGAAGTAAAGGGGTTACTAAAAGAAAAAAAAATGTTGCGGAACCCCAAGGGGAGGTAATTAGGCAGTCATGGCAATGTCAAACCACCGGCAGGTCCAGATGCAGCTGGCCACTTTATTCAATACAAGAGGTAAATAAAGTGATTTTAAACGCTAGACACCATCTGAACCAAATAAGTTTATCTTGGTCTCATCAGACCACAGGAAATGGTTCCAATAATCAATGTCCTTAGTCTGCTTGTCTTCAGCAAACTGTTTGTGGGCTTTCTTGTGCATCATTCTTAGAAGAGGCTTCCTTCTGAGACGACAGCCATGCAGACCAATTTGATGCAGTGTGCAGAGTATGGTCTGAGCACTGACAGGCACTCATTCCCAAAGACAAGCTCTGGATATGACGCTGAGCACATGCACTCGCCTTCTTTGGTGGACCATGGTGAGGCCTGTGCTGAGTGGAACCTGTCCTGTTAAACCAATGTATGGTCTTGACCACCCTGCTGCAGCTCAGTTTCAGGGTCTTGACAATCTTCTTATAGCCTAGGCCATCTTTATGCAGAGCAAATTATTTTTTCAGATCCTCAGAGAGTTCTTTGCCCTGAGGTGTCATGTTGAACTTCCAGTGACCAGTATGAGAGAGTGAGAGCGATAACACCAAATTTAACACAACTGCTCCCCGTTCACACCTGAGACCTTGTAACACTGAGTCACATGACAACATAAGGGGGAAAATAAGTAAGTAATTGGGCCCAATTTGGACATTTTCACTTATGCCGCATACACACGATAATTTTTCGGCATGAAAAATAAAATACGTTTTTCCAACTTCTTCATTAAAATGACATTGCTCACACACCACCGTGTTTTAAAAAACGCTCTAGCAAAGCGCGGTGACGTACAACACATATGATGGCACTAAAAAGGGAAAGTTCCCTGCGGATGTTGCCACCCTTCGGACTGCTTTAGCTGATTCCGTGTTAGTAAAAGACGATTCGCGATTTTCTGTCTGTTACAGCGTGATGAATGTGCTTACTCCATTACGAATTGTAGTTTTACCAGTCTCATAACTTGCTTCTGAGCATGTGCGGGTTTTTAATGTCATTTTAGCCCACACACAACCATTTTTTACGACCCGAAAAACGACATTTTAAAAAGTTGTTAAAAATGCAGCATGTTTGAAAAAAAAATTCTCGTTTTTCAGAACCCGAAAAAATGATGTGAAGCCCACACACCATTATTTTAAATTACATTTTTTTAAAACAATGCTTTTTTTTTTTTTTTTTTAATGCCGAAAAATGATCGTGTGTACGAGGTATTAGGCATTTGTTGCCAGCGGTTTGGACATTAATGGCTGTGTGTTAAGTTATTTTGAGGGGACAGCAAATATACACTGTTATACAAGCTGTACACTCACTACACAACATTGTAGCAAAGTGTCATTTTTTTCAGTGCTGTCACATGAAAAGATAGAAAAAAATGTGAGGGGTGTACTCACTTTTGGGAGATACTGTATGTAGGCATATAGTAACGCCACCTTGGTATTCAAAGAGCTGCAGTCTGTGTTCCAATTGGTGGATTTGATGTCACTGGAAGTATCCACCCACCTAATGCATTTCGCCTCAGAGGCGTCATCGGGCAGAAGTGCCAAACACTTAGCCACTGCATATAAATGTTTTCCATATTTTTTTTTTTCTGTATTTAAAAATAAAAATGTAGATACTTTTAAATATACGTTTTGAATAAAAAAAAAAAAAAACTATTGATTTTTCTCTTTTAGTGTCGATGAAGCTTTTATCAATTGTGCATCCGAGAACGAGAAACTCCTGCATGAGATTTTCTACAGCCATCAACTCCAGGCAACCCTCACACCCGAGTGCAATCCATGGCCAGCTGACCTCCAACCTTTGCTGCTGAAAGAGGAACTGCCAGAGAGGTACTGCATGCTTCAAAATGGCAAAAATCTGAACAATGTGCCCACACCCCATTTTTAAAAGAGTTGTAAATAAAATAAAAAATGTTTGCTGAAATGACTGTTTACAGGGTATAGAGACATAATGGTTGACTGATTCCTTTTAAAAATGATTACAAATAGATAAAAATCAATCATATAATGTACCTGCAGTTTCTAGTTATGTTTTTGCATGTTTCCTGCCTGTGCTGTACAGAGCCACAGAGCCAATACAGGGCAGTGATGGTTTGGAAAACTAAACTGATTGGTTCTGAGGGGTTTTAGACAAACAGTAATCCCACCTCCTTGATTAGTGATCACAGAGAGAAAGCTACCGGTACTGTGGTTATCAGGAAACCGACAACCAGGAAGTGTGGAGATCAGAGAACAATTACAGCAACTTGAGAGCAAAAAACGAACAATGAGGACATGAAAACAGCACTGCATGTAAAGGATGCTATTAAGATAGAAAAAATATTCCTTTATAAAACCTTTAATATCACTGTACAATCACTTTGTATTGTGGACTTGTTTTCATGGAGAATGCTACAATAAAAATAATGTGTGGTCAGCCACAATCTATCTTACACCAGGTCTGCCTGTCAGTTTTTCACAGATGTGTGTCCATTTCCACCAGCCTACCTAAAAAAAAAAAACATTGATCCGTCCTTTTCCTTTTTATTAGGTCGATCAGATCAGAGGGCAGTCGGGTGTAAATGGCCAGTGGAGTACATTTATACCCAACCTCCCATAGAGCATAGCGAGCTCTATCCGTGTCTGCTCCACAGAAACTGAGCAGACACGGATGTGTCATCGGCCTGCTCTGATCTGATCAGCAGGGGAACTGTGTACAAAGTACGATTTTTAGCATTCCCAGCAATAAAAGTAATTTTTAGTGAAATACAGTAAAACCTTGATTTGAGAGTAACTTGGTTTGAGAGCGTTTTGCAAGAGAAGCTAAATGTTTTAATACATTTTGCCTTGATATACAAGCGATGTCTTGATATAAGAGTAGCGTCATGTCACAACTGAGTATAAAAGATAAGAGAGGAGCCTCTAAGGCCGCGTACACACGATCGGTCAAAACTGATGAAAACAGACTGAAGGACCGTTTTCTTCAGTCCAAACCGATCGTGTGTGGGCACCATCGGTCAGTTATCCTTCGGTCAAAAAAAAAAAGAGAACTTTCTTTAAAATGTAACCGATAGACGCCTAACCTATAGGTCAAAACCGATTGTTGGTATGCAAAAGCATCAGTTAAAAACCCGTGCATGCTCAGAATCAAGTCGACGCATGCTTGGAAGCATTGAACTTTGTTTTTTGTTTTTAGCATGTCGTTGTGTTTTACGTCACCGCGTTCTGACACAATCGTTTTTTAACCGATGGTGTGTAAGCAGGACTGACCATCAGTCGGCTTCATCGGATAGACTGATCGTGTGTACGCGCCCTTAGTGTAGCAATATGGTTACATTTAATGATGGTACAACATTTAGCAATTTATTGCTACACTTAAGCCCTGTACACACGATCGGTTATCTGATGGAATCTAATCCAATACATTTTTCGTCGGATATCCGATGAAGCTGACTTTCATCAGTCTTGCCTACACACCATCAGTCAAAAATCCGATTGTGTCCAAATGCCGCAACAAGCCGAAAAAAATGAAGTTCGATGCTTCTGAGCATGTGTCGATTTGATTCTGAGCATGCGTGGAGTTCCATACAGACTATCAGATTTTTCTGTCGTTTTTTTTTTTATCCATAGGAAAAATGTAAAACTATTTTTTTTTTTTTTACACTGATGAAAATAAAACCGATGGGGCCCACACACGATCGGTTTGTCCAGGGCTTTCGGTCAGTTATCAGCGGACAAATCGATCGTGTGTACAGGGCTTTAGAGGTGCCTCTCTTCTCTTTTATACCCTGTTAAAAAAATAAAATGCTTTGATATACAAGTGCTTTGGATTACAAGCCTGTTTCTGGAACGAATTATGCTTGCAAACCAAGGTTTTACTGTATTCCCAAAGGAAATCACATCTAAAGGGATGCACACCCTGCAAGTTTCCTCATTGGAACCCTGCAAGTGCAGCAGATAATGGATCATTTCAAAACCACTCCCATACAGATTCACACGGACTGAGAAAAACAAACGTCTATTTCTTCAGAATACAAAAAGGTAGGAATCTGCAACGATGTTTGTCAACATCCGTGCAATTTACACAGATAACCACTTACAGACCGCTCCGCAGTCGTTATACGATGGCTGTTTGAAGAGGGATATCGTTATGGCAGCAGCTAGCTATCATAACCCTGGTATCCTCTTCTTCAGCCAGTGGTCCGCTACAAGATAAAATTGGTCCATGCAGCGGATTCGCCACAAGATCAATTTTATTGGCGGGGGAGAAGGCCGCCCCCTCCTGCCGCGCTCTGGTGCCCTCAGCTGCTTACCGGCAGAGGTGATCGCGTCTAGCCTTGTGCAACTTTAAAGTTTGACTTGTTGGGTATCGATTTACTCGGCGTAACATTATCTTTCACAATATAAAAAAAAAATTGGGCTAACTTTACTGATGTCTTATTTTTTTTATTTTTTTCAAGTGTATTTTATCCCAAAAAATGCGCTTGTAAAACCGCTGAGCAAATACAGTGTGACAAAAAGTATTGCAATGATCACCATTTATTCTCTAGGGCAGAGGTGGCAAACACAAGGCCCACGGGCCGAATGTGGCCCGGCAGGCCATTTCATGCGGCCCTCGCACCTCTCCAGTCATCCTCCAGACCCTTACTTTCTGCTTTCAAGCAATGCATCCAACTTCTTCACGGCAGCAGCATAAGGAAAGGGGGGTGCACTGTGATGTAAGGGAGAGTGGGGGATTCAACTTCTGATGGTGGGGTAGGGGGGGGGGGAGGCTATTGACATCTAATGGAAGGGGAAGGGATGCGCTGGACATCTAATCTTACAGATACAACCGGCCCTTTTGAGGGCAACCATAATGCTGATGCGGCCCACGATGAAATTGAGTTTGACACCCCTGCTCTAGGGTGTTGGAACCCCCAAACATTATATATATTTTTTTCTAAGTAATTTTTCTAAAAAAAAAATGATTTTAACTTGTAAAAATATAGACTTTGTCCTTAAGTGGTTAAATATTGGAGAAATGATCTGAATGTGTAGGTGTATCTTTTACAGACATTCTGTCAGTCGTTAGCAGTATATAGGCATGTAGTCCTATCTTTTGGACAATTCTAGTTACTTGGCTGCCACATGAATATAAGATTTCTGATTTCACTGGCTGCATGCTTGTTCTGGTCTGTGGTGGAGGTCCGATGATTAGCGTGACGGCAACATTCTCCAGGGGAGGTCAGCAGTTGAAGTCCATCATTGTTCATGATAGAGTTCCTTTATTCGAGGGATAAATGTGACGACTTCAAACGTTCATCTTCATAAGCAACTCAAAAGATGCAGCTTCACTATTTCTGCCTGGATGTATTTCTTCTAAATAAGGATTGTTTTTCTATAAATATATTCTTGTATGGTTTGCATATATGTTGTAGTGTTAAATGTGACTTTTTTTTTTCTGTATGCTTTCTCCAGTGCCCATCAATCTGACAAAAATACCAGAATTAGTCAACATTTGGAGGAACTGCAAAAGATTTCTACAGCACTACATGAACTTAAAGAAGAGGTGCGGCTTTGCATTTTTATTTTAATAAATTCTTAATTTTTACCTTTTAATTATTGTTACATGTGGAAAAATAAATGGGTTGCGCTAACTATATAACGGTAGCACAAGAGGTGCATAAACCCAAAATGATGAATGTGAATAAACCATTGCATGCATAAAATAATGGATAAAGTGAAAAAATATTAATATTGCCCAATACCACATAAAACCTAAAGAGTGTATATAACACAGACAGAGTGAACAACCCTAAAGAGTGTATATAACACAGACAGAGTGAACAACCAATCAGTACACCGCTGCATAAATATGAGAGTGAAATACAAGGATCAATTTATAACACCCGTGCATAAAGTCTCTAATCGATTCTTCCATATAATAAGGAATATTTACTTTTCTTTGGTCATGTTGTGAGATCCACTGCCGAAATTGTAACAGATGTCTGCTTACCAGATCTTCATGACCCCCCCACTACAGAGGATCAGGAGAAGCTTTGAATTAAAGCGGAGGTTCAGCCAAATCGCATCTATATAAGACCAAATTCTTTATACTTCTAACATGTACAGTAGGCACTTTTTTTTTTTTTTAGGCTGTACATACCTTATTAT
Organism: Rana kukunoris; assembly: GCA_029574335.1. Classification (NCBI taxonomy): domain Eukaryota; kingdom Metazoa; phylum Chordata; class Amphibia; order Anura; family Ranidae; genus Rana; species Rana kukunoris. Next base: position 18,832,657 of record CM056057.1, read on the forward strand.
CGCTATTTTCAATCTGGCTTCCAGGTACTCACTCCCGCGGGAGTAGGCGTTTCTATGTTGAGCCGCAATGTAATCTGGGAGTTTGCCCAGATGATTGATTGTCCTTCAGAAAAAGTCCCCCCCCCCCCCCCGTCCCCCCCTGTATTGCGTAGGCACGTCACAGAGTTTCTGAAAGTAGCTGAACAAGTAGAGCTGTGAGTCAGCTCTACACGGCGCCTGCGCAGTCAGCTCTACACGGCTTCTAGTCGGTGCGCAGGCGCCGTATAGAGCTGACTCGCGGCTCTACAATGTTCGGTCACTTTCGGAAACTCTGTGACTCTCGTGACGTGCCTACGCAATACGGGGGGGGGGGGTAGCCCTATCCGCCGGGGGGGAACTTTTTCTGCAGGACATCAATCATCTGGGCGAACTCCCAGATTACATTGCGGCTCAGCATAGAAACGCCTACTCCGGCGGGAGTGAGTACCCGGAAGCCGGATTGAAAATAGCAATAATAAGGTATGTACAGCCTAAAAAAAAAAAAGTGCCTACTGTTAGAAGTATAAAGAATTTGGTCTTATATAGATGTTATTTGGGTGAACCTCCGCTTTAAATTGCCAGATCTGGTCCAATCAAAACTGAGTACAGCAATCCAAGTCAGCGCACATCAAGGTTCACTCAGTACCAGGGGCGGACTGACAACTCATGGGGCCCCCGGGCAATAGAAGATTATGGGGCCCCCGGGCTTACAGATGGCCATTACGCTAAAAAGTGATTATCGGCCGCACGGATAATCCATAGATCCCTAATTCCCTTGGAAATTGGTGAACATACACTGTACAGCAATGATTTTTTCTTCCTTCTGAATAGAATTTGTGGATCTAGCTCTTTATTATTATATCATGTTTTAATATTTGATTCTGTCTCTTTCTATGGCAGTGCACCTTCCTCTGCAGCCCTGTGCCTGGCAGTGAAACCATCATACAGACTTTGAAGTTGGCAATGACAGACTTCTATCAGCTGATTGTAGCTTTCACTCAGGTGTATGAGAATGAATTTCAGGAGCATTGCAACCACCCAGCACCTCGCCTTAGTCCCTGTGGGCCTCTCTTCCAGTCTGTCTACTGCCTGCTAGAAAGCTGTAGCAAGGTAATAGTATTTCTATGTTTAATTCCTTTTTTGTCATCTTCTGAATGGCAGCGCCAACAGACCAATCATGGAAAAAAATAAAAAAAACAAATGAAAGATAAGAATTAGGAGAAAGTATATATTCCTGGAGTCACCGAGCAGTTCTGTGGCCAATTTAGGAACACCAACTAGTGAACTTGGTGTTGAGTTATTCAGTTTACGGTCAACGCTGAGGACAAGGGGGCACTCTTTACGTCTAAAGGAAAAGAGATTTCATCTCCAAATACAGAAAGGTTTCTTCACAGTAAGGCCCGCGTACACACGGACGGACATATCCGATGGAAACGGTCTTCAGACCGTTTTCATCAGATATGTCCGCCGGGCTATTTTGGTCCGATGGCGTGTACACACCATCGGATCAAAATCCCCACCGCCAGACAGCGCGGTGACGTTGACGCCGCCACATCACCGCACCAGGAAGTAAACAACTTCCACGCATGCGTCGCATCCATACGATGCTTGTGCGGGAGGATATGTCCGCTGGTGAGTGTACTGACCAGCGGACATGTCCCCGTCGGACAAATTTTAAAGCATGTTTTAAAATTTGTCCGCCGGTCAGACATGTCCCCTAGCCCATACACACAATCGGATTTGTCCCCTGAACTGGTCCGTTGTACCAGTTTCAGCGGACAAATTTGATCGTGTGTACGCGGCCTAAGAGCTGTGAAAATGTGGAACAGACTCCCTGCAGAGGTGGTTCTGGCCAGCTCAGTAGATTGCTTTAAGAAAGGTCTGGATTCTTTCCTAAATGTACATAATAGAACTGGATACTAACATTTATAGGTAAAGTTGATCTGGGGAAAATCAGATTGCCTCTCGGGGGGATCAGGAAGGAACCTTTTCCCCTGCTGTAGCAAATTGGATCATATTTTGCTGGGGTTTTTGCCTTCCTCTGGATCAACTGTGGGTATAGAATTGGGTATATGTGATTGTATGATATTATTATTATTTTATTTCTTATGGTTGAACTTGATGGACTTGTGTCTTTTTCAACCTGACTAACTATGTAACCAAGAGTCCGGCTTTCTTTTGTTTTCTGAAGGGTGTATCCAGTCTTCTACTGTACTAGTCCTTAGATGTGGTGGCTGCAATGTCCTTGTCACTTCCTCTAAGCCAAACACAGCAAAAATAATTCTATGGCCGCGTACACATGATCGGTTCAACTAATGAGAACGGTCTGATGGACCGTTTTCATCGGTCCAAACCGATCGTGTGTGGGCGCCATCGGTTATTTATCCATCGGTTAAAAAAAAGCAAACTTGTTTTAAATTTAACAGATGAATACCTAACCAATAGCAAAAAACTGATAGTTAGTAGGCACGACCATCGGTTAAAAATCCACGCATGCTCAGAATCAGCGGTCCATCAGACTGTCCATCATCGGATGGACCGATCGTGTGTACAGGGCTTAACTTCATTCTGTAAGCTACAAATCCATCGATCCCCCTATGTAATGGAGATGAAGAGAGGAATTTAAATTGTAGTCAAGCTTGAGTAACAACCATGGATCCTGCCATAGATACAATGGTGGAGTGAGCTTAGCCAGCCAGGGACAGGAAGTATTATTTGAAGGATTATCTGGTGGCAGGAGAAACATTTTGAAAAAAAGAAAACAAATGCAGCCATCACATCTAGGGACTGTTAAAATACGATTTGTATATTACAATATTGTTTTTGAGTTTGGCTGCTCTTCCATGAAAGGGACTGGGTTAATCACCCCCCCCCCATTTGGAGTCCCTATATCAATTCACAGCATCAATTGCACTCTGCAGGTACAACAAGCCACACCCACCCCAATCTGCTTCCATAGACATGGCCATCCCAAAGGAAGCTTAGTTTCCGCTGGCAAGAGTGGTGCTCGGCACAAGAGTAGCTTGGCTGCATTTTCTGAGGCAATTCGGCTTTAGGCTGCATTCACAACTAGGCGTTTTGTCGCCCTACGCCCAACGCTGTAGCAGCCTGAGATACGCTGGAGGGGCGAATTAACATCGTCGGCTATGGAGATGGTTCATGTCTATGGAGATGGTTCACTGCTGGTAAGGTGGCTCAGCGGGCTAATGCTCCGTTGCAGCAATCTGTGATCACCTGAGCCCTCAGGGTCGCAGGTTTGATCCCGGCGGGGTCCACTCAGCCTTCAATCCTTCCGAGGTCGGTAAAATGAGTACCATTGATTTGGGTAATAGTGACTATGTTACTATATAAGCGCCTCGAGACCCGATGAGCTACAGCTTCGGCTGTGGCTTCAGAAGCTTGCCTGGCTTCAGAAGCTTGCCTGGCAAGTTAGGGTAAGACAGCGCTATATAAGACTTGCATTATTATTATTATCTCTACGCCGTACGCCTGAAGCTTGAAACAAGTCCTGGACCCTTTTTTTCAGGCGTATTAGGCGTTCGGGCATAGCGGACAATGTTAAAATCACCCCTCCAGCGAAAAACAAGGAGCGACTTGTCGCTGCAAATCGCGGGGACAAAACGCCGATTTCATGTCGCCGCAATACGCCGGCTCCCGCCTACACTCAGGTGTGAATGCAGCCTTAAAGCGGAGGTTCACCCTCAAAATTAACTTTTTTGCTAACCTATCTGCAGCCTTAATAAAGGCTTGTAGCGTTGTCATTTTTTTTTTCAATGTGTACACTTACCTGTCTTCAGCCGCACTTCCGGGTCTTCTTCCTTGTGGGGAGTGGGCGTGTCGCTCCTTTTCCCCCGACGGGGAGCTCTGCGCAATGTCTCCTGGGAGTGAGTGATGATCCTCCCAGGAGACGATTGACGTGCGGGTAAAGCGTGTCATCGCCTTCCGAAAATATCCGACGGGGACTCTGCTCTTTACTGGGCTATACGGCGCCTGTGCCTGCCGTGTAGAGCTGACTGCGCAGGCGCCGTAAAGTGCCGAGTCCCCGTCGGATATTTTCGGAAGGCGATGACGCGCTTTACCCGCACGTCAATCATTTATGCGACGCCTACTCCCCGGGGGGGATCGAGAACCCGGAAGTCGGGTGGAAACAAGAAAAAAACGTAAGTACTGCCTGAAAAAAAAAAAATCCAGCATACTGTTGATGTCAGCAGTATGCTGGATATAACAGTATATAGAGATTTAAGGGTGAACCTCCGCTTTAAGGTCTACTGGCTTCAAAATGGCACATTGATGTCAGACCTGTACAATAACTTGGTGTATGTAAGACCCAACAGGGAACTTATTATTTGCCCCCTTTTGAGCTGTTAATTGTGAAGTGCTGAATATAAAAACAAAATCTGCATACAGTGGATATAAAAAGTCTACACACCCCAGGTTTCTGTGATGTAAAAAAATGAGACAAAGATGAATCATTCCAGAAAATTTTCCACCTTTTTAATGTGACCTATAAAGTGTACAACTCAGTTTAACAAAAAACTGAACCCTTTTGGGGTTCATCTCCTGTGCCACAGCCCTCTTCAGATCACCCCACAGATTTTCAATGGTATTCAGTAGGGTTGTCCCGATACCGATACTAGTATCGGTATCGGGACCGATACAGAGCATTTGTGCGAGTACTTGTACTCGCACAAATGCTCCCGATGCCTGACCCGATACTTGGTCAGCGGGCGGAGGTTTTGAGCAGAGAGGGCAGGCAGTGTTTGCGAGCGGAGAGGGCGGGTGTATGCTGCTCTCCCCCTCCATGTGTGTCCCCTTCCGTGATGCGGCGTGTCCCCTTCCGTGATGCTGCGTGTCCCCCCTCCATGATCCTGCTGTCCTCACCCATGCTCTGTTACCCAATGCTTGTTCCCTCCGTGATCCTGCTGTCCGCGCTGTGTGTCCCCCTCCGTGATCCTGCTGTCCGTGATGCTGCTGTCCACGCTGCGTGTCCCCCTCCGTGATCCTGCTGTCCTCATCCATGCTCTGTTACCAGATTGCCTTTGTCCTCCGTGCTGCTGCGTGTCCCCCTTTACTGTGTCTTCCGTGCTGCTGCTCCCCCCCCCCCCTGATGTGCTATCGGCGCTCCATGCTGCGTGTCCCCCCTCCTGCTGCTGTTCCCCTTCATGTCCTCCACTCCCTCTGTCCTCATCAGGATGGAGAGCGGACGTACCTGTTCTGAATGAACAGAGTCGGTGTTCATTCATATAACTGAAACATCGTAACCTGTGTTTACGATGCTTCAGTTTATGAATGGAGAGGAGCCTCTGTCTCCTGTCCATTTATTTTAGAGAAAGGGACTGGGGAATCTGTGTCCCTAGTCCCTTTCTCTGTCTCAAAGGTTAAGACCCCTGACATCTCACCCAAGCCCCCCACAGTGCTAAAAATAAATAAACTGCAATAAAAATTAAATGAATTGTAAAAAATAATAAAAATAAAAAACACACTGACACCATCCACTCCCCCCCCTAACAAAAAAAAAAAAGAAGAAAGCATCGTAAAAAATCCCCTCTAGCTAGACTAATGCCGCATACACACAATCGGTTCGTCTGATGAAAACGGATGGATCGTTTTCATCAGACGAACCGATCGTGTGTGACCCCATCGTTTCCCCCCCCCCCCCCATCGGTGAAAAAACGTAGAACCTGTTTTAAAATTATCTGATGGTTAAAAAAAACGATACAAAAAAGCAATCGTCTGTGGGGAAAGCCATCGGTTAAAAATCAACGCATGCTCAGCACGTCGTTGTGTTTTACGTCACCGCGTTTTGACACAGTCGTTTTTTTTTTTTTTTTTTTACTGATGGTTTGTAGGCAAGTCTCATGAAAGTCAGCTTTATCGGATATCTGATGAAAAAATCCATCAGACCGTTTTAATCGGATGAACCGATCGTGTGTACAGGGCATTAGGCCCCTGTTCCAGCTGAAGAAAAACCCCAAAGCATGATGCTGCCACCATCATGCTTCACGGTGGGTATGGTGTTCTTTTTCGTGATGTGCAGTGTTGTTTATCCTGTTGTTTACAAAATATGGGGTCGTTTTTATGGCATTTTTAATAATATATTTTTTTACTAGTAATGGCGGCGGTCAGCCTTTTTTTTTTAGTACTGCGACATTATGGCGGGCACTTCGGACACTTTTGACACATTTTTGGGACCATTGGCATTTTCATAGCGATCAGTGCTATAAAAATGCATTGGATTACTATAAAAATCCCATTGGCAGTGAAGGGGTTAACACTAGGGGGCGGGGAAGGGGTTATGTATGTTCCTGGGTGTGTTATAACTGTATGGGGGGGTGGACAGACTGACGGAAATCACTGATCTTCCGTTCATACATCTTCCTAGTGGCCGCGAAAATAAAATAATATAATTTTTTTTTCCTTGTTAGGAGCTCGAGGCTGTTGCCCAGTTTACAGAAACCTCAAACACTATAACTGAGGTGGTGAGAAAGTGGCAGCAGATTAAGGAGTACTGGGGAGGAGGCAGCATCACAACTCTGCGTAAGTAAAACCAATTGAAATTTCACCTTCTGTTAAGCCTTGGCTCCTTGTAATTGGAATAGTATTGGTTGACTTTATGAACATATCTCCTAAACACGTTTTGGAGACATTTACTGTACTTGCAGATCAGCCTTATTAAAGGTCTACCTGTAGGTATAAATCAAAAGGCAGAATTTACTACTGCTTTAGCAGTGTCTTGGACATTCAAGGGGTTAGTCCATAAAAATAAAAAAACATGGATGGTTGTTGGTGGATTCGCCATGCACTTTCCAGGATAAGAGGGATGGCGGTCTCTCTGTAGAGATACTGACCCCTATTACAGCTGTAACACGTTTCACCTATCTATTGGATTTTGGTAAGCCTTGATGGGAAGGAGTTCTCACCCCAAGACCTGGGTCCCAACGCAGCTGCAATTTTGCAGCTTTGACTTGGCAGTGTGATCAGGCCCTTCTCTTTTATTGCTATGGAGTCACCAATAGGTTTATTTATTTGGAATAAATCTGAGCAAGAAGTTGTTTGTGAAGCAATGCAGAGATTTACCTTCTGGAATCGCCTAGATCAGGGGTCTCCAACCTTTCTGAACAAAGGACCAGTTTACTGTTCCTCAGACTTTGAGGAGGCCGGACTGTGGCCAGTGGGAATAGAAAATTCTCTGGCATCAATGGGAGTGAAAAATGCTCCATTGGTATTACTGAGAGGAATAGCGTACCATTGTTGGTATTAAGGGAAGAAATTGTGCCCCATCATTGGTATGAGTGGCAGGTAGAGTGCCCCATCATTGGTGTGAGTGGGAGGAATTGTGGACCATCATTGGTGGCAGTGGGAGGAATAGTGGACCATCATTGTGACAGAAATTGCACCCCATTGTTTTAGAAGGAATAGTGTCTTGTATCAGTAGGAGGAATAGTGTCCCATGGGTTAAAGGCAAGTAAAAGGCCACATTTGGCCCCCAGGCTGCAGTTTGGAGACCGCTGGCCTATACATTTAATGAGAAGCCAGGTGCCTGAACTTGCTACTGTACTGTATACCTTTAAACTGTACCCAACCCAAAACCACTATTTCCGTTAAAGTGAACTTGATCTGCCCTAAATCATTTCACTTGCTGTAGAACCCCTTCGATTTTAGGCCTAGTCCTTTGGCTTTTGCCTATATTGGGAATTGGTGCAGAACTTGAGTGGGCAGCATAGGCTCTCCAATTAAACAGTTGAATGGCGGGTGGCAGGGCATAGTGTGAGGAAGGACATAATCTCAGGTGGAAATAAAGGGCTAGCTTTTACCTCCACAGACTAGGATCCAAGGAGCTCCACAGGGGTCAGAAGCACTGGTACCTGTAAACACTGCATAGTCTATTCCTCAAGTGACTCTGTAATTAGGAAAGTATGGGGGTGGCCATTACCCTGGAAATGCTATGCCTGGACCTGGAACACACATGCTGTAAAAAGGAGTGTCAGGCCGCGTACACACGACCGGTTTTCTCGGCAGAATTCAGCAAGAAACTCGATGGGAGACGTATTCTGCCGAGGAAAGCGGTCGTGTGTACAATTTTCGCCGAGAAACCCGTCAAGGAACTCATCGAGCCAAAAAGAGAGCATGTTCTCTATTTCCTCGATGGGCAATGGGAAAATTTGGCTCGACAAGTTTTTTGACTGCCTAACAAGGAACTCGACGGGGAAAACAATGTGTTTCGCCCGACGAGTTTCTCGGTCGTGTGTACGCCGCCCCAGAATTACTTATTGCTATACTTGCCAAGCATGGAAGCCAAAGCAGTAGCATTAAAACCTTGGAACTAGTGCTCTCATAAGGAGAGTTCAGCATTAGTTGCCTTCATAACCAATGCCTCTTCAGTTTTGTGGTTAGCTTAAGAATGTTTGGGCCAGGTCAGGATAATTTTAAGAGAAAAAAACATACATGCTCACCTAGGTAGATACAGCACATGTCCCCTGCTGGATCTAAGACCAAGAATTGAGCGATCAAAGACAGCTGATTGTTCATTTCTCAGACTCCAGTAAGCAAAGAGTGGTGGCTCCCAGTTCTGCTCCTCCAGTGCTCATTGGATCATCAGCCTGTGGAGGGGACTGAGCCAACTGCTGGTCCATGCATCTGGGTGAATCCCAACATTAAAGTCGAGAACTCTTCAGACCCTGTGCTGGCTCGGTAATGTCAGGCGACTTTAGCCCGGTTAAATACAGGTTACAGGAGTGCAGAATAATTTGCACTGACCCACAGGAGAAGTAGGGCCCAAAGAGCTTTGGACATAATTCTTCTTTTAAGACAGTGTCCAAGATGAAACAAAATATATCACATCATCTGTTTTTTTCTGTGATTTAGGGGTGGGGATGGGCATGAAAAAGTAACTGGCTTCACCACAAACATATGCAAAAAATTAAGTGTAGCGCTAATTAAATATACGTGTATATTCAATATTTGCATTAACAATATGTGAAACAAAAATTGCATTTACAATACGAAACAAAGAAGTGAAAATGACACCTCAAACGGTGAACATCATATTGTGCACATTGAGTACACTGATACGTGAAGAAAAAGTCCAAAAAAAGATGATGTATTTAACAGACTTCATCTGAAGACTCCAATGTGGATGTAACCCTCTAAGTAGAGACAGAAGTATCAGAAGCACCACCACCAATGATAGGGGAGGCTTACCAGATATCAATGACCTGGAGAGGTATATACCTCCCAAATCGCAGAAGGCTTATAAGTCAGTCAACTTCATCCAGAATCCGACCAATACCTTGGCCACAGCAATCACAGACGCCAAATAGAGCGAAAGATAAATGCTGTATTCTCATATGGGAGACAGAGGCTCAGTATCCAAGTGCCATATGTAATATAATGAGAAAAATTAGCATAGTGCAATAACGTTTTGGAGTAGTATTTATTAACCACTTGGTATCTGGGTCATTGGCAAAAGACGGCCACAAGGTGCCTCTCAAATGCCAGGAGGACGTCCTCAGCTCCTCCGGCCACTGTGGGACACGCGAGCCCGCTCCATCACTGCGGTGCTGATGCGCGTGCCTAGCGGCCGCGATGTTCGCTGGGTACCCGCGATCAGCCGTTACACAGACAAGGACGTGGATCTGTGTGTAAAAACACAGAGCTCCACGTCCTGTCAGGGAGAGGAGACCGATGCTGTGTCCCTTGTACATAGGGACACAGATCGGTCACCTCCCCCTACAGTTAGAAACACTATGCAGGGCACACATTAACTTCTTCCTCGCCCCCTAGTGTTAACCCCTTCCCTGCCAGTCACATTTATACAGTAATTAGTGCATATTTATAGCACTGATCGCTATATAAATGTGAATGGTCCCAAAAATGTGTCAAGTGTCCGCCGCAATATCACAGTCGTGACAAAAATCGCTGATCACCGGCATTACTAGTAAAAAAAATAAATAATAGAATGTCATAATTCTATCCCCTATTTTGTAGGCGCTATAACTTTTGCGCAAACCAATGACTATAAGCTTATTGCGATTTTTTTTTTTTTTTTTTTTTTTTTTTTTTTTTTTTTTTACAATTGTCGCTCTATTTTTGTTTATAGCGGTGATCAAATACCACCAAAAGAAAGCTCTATTTGTGGGAAAAAAGGACGCCAATTTTGTTTGGGAGCCATGTCGCACGACCGCGCAATTGTCATTCAAAGCGTGACAGTGCTGAAATTTCGCCTGGGCAGGAAGGGGCCCAGTAAGCAATTGGTTAAACACTGAATGACCCCAAATGGAGAGTTAATTCTTTGTTTCACATATTGTTAATGCAATTATTGAATTATCTACACACGTATATTTAATTAGTGCTACACTTTTCCATACACTATATCGCTTTTTGTCTACAAGCTGCGTTGGCAGCCATTCTTTATATATATTTTGACTTTTGCACAGCGCATATTATCACCTTCTTTTTTTTTTTCACCACTAACCTAACATAACCTTTCCCTTTTTTAAAAATGTTTTTATTTATTTTTTTAGATGAGAAGATCCAGGAGCTAAAACACAACTACGAGCTGTTCCTGAGTGCACTGCAATCGTGAGAGAGAATGTGTATTTAATATGGTGTCCGCCAACTGATGGCTCCAAACAACACTTGGGTTAGATCTTCGTTTTGTGTTTTGACGACCAAACCTGAATCAATTCTTTTCTACATACAGCCGCGTAAAGGGCTTCCTGGAAGTTGACAAACTGTCCACCATCACCATCAATTTTGCAGTGCACAACAAATGGCTCCTATGCTTGTAGATGGCAATAAATGTGTATAGATGAGCTGGTATTTAACTCAATAGTAACTCCTATAGTTTTGGCCAAATTTGTGTAGAAAAAAAATATTCATGGCTCTCTACTATCAGAGACCCCCCCTCACCTCACTGCAAAATATGACCAGGTGACCAAGATCCCAAAGCAGTAGATCTTCTACTTGCATTTCTTCCTTAGCGAGGACCCTCATGTAACGTACAAACATATTAGGAATGTCTATATTATACTTTACAGTATTCATTATATCAAAATAGTCTAGTCTGAAATTCATTGAAAATGTGGAAATATACTTAAAGGGGTTGTAAAGGAACAATTTGTTTTTTTCCTAAATGGCTTCCTTTACCTTAGTGCAGTCCTCCTTCACTTACCTCATCCTTCCATTTTGCTTTTAAATGTCCTTATTTCAAGGGTCGATGACGAGTGGTGGCAAGATACTTGCTGGAGAGAACACAATAATCTGGCAAACAGGAAGTGCAGAGACGTGTCCTAAACCAGGAAGTTCATGGGAGGAGCAAAGAGCTCAGGGTTCAAGATAAACAAGGTTTAAAGGGGTTGTAAAGGTACAATTTTTTTTTTTCCTCCTAAATAGCTTCCTTTACCTTAGTGCAGTCCTCCTTCACTTACCTCATCCTTCCATTTTTGCTTTTAAATGTCCTTATTTCATTCCTGGTGTGGAGTGTCGTGCTCTCCCCCTCCCTTGGACTACAGGAGAGTCAGGATGCTCTCTACGATGCAGATAGAGAAAGGAGCTGTGTGTTAGTGGGCGTCCTGACTCTCCTGCAGTCCAAGAGAGGGGGCGAGCACGACACTCCACACCAGGGAGAAAGCCTCGCATTACTGTGTGGAGTTAGACAGAAGAACAGGAAGTGAGGATTTCTCAGAAGAAATAAGGACATTTTAAAGCAAAATGGAAGGATGAGGTAAGTGACGGAGGACTGCACTAAGGTAAAGGAAGCTATTTAGGGGAAATTTTTTTACCTTTACAACCCCTTTAACGTTTTCAGACTTCTAAAGCTCTTATCCTTGTTTGTTCCTTTCCGTTTATTTCTCCTTATTCTACATATTCAGCTTTCATATAACTGTATATTTTCAACCTATGTATCAGATTTCATTTGTTCTATCTAGTGCAATTTATGGTTTATTTTATAGACCTGTAAATCTCACCCACTGGAATGGTTTTGTAGTGTACTGAGAGTATTGCCCACAGTGTACTTATAAATGTCTCTGTCTTAAGCCTGTCATTCTGTACATTTCCCCCCAAAAAATAGCAATGTCAATATAATAAAACTTTATACAATTTTTGGACATATTGAGAGATTTACCGTATTTATCAGCGTATAACACGCACCCCAAGCTTAGAAGGGAAGTTTAAGGAAAAAATAATAATTTTAAATGCCCATCAATGCAGCCTTATCAGTGTGCACCTGCTGCCTTGCCCAGCATCCATCTGCAGCCTTGCACAGAGTCCATCCAGCCTTATAAGTGTCCATCTGCACCTTGCCCAAAATTGCAGCATTATGTATTTTTAAATTTAGCGCCTCAGCTGAGCTATACAAAGTCTGATTTCCTGTGTATTCGGCTTCTCTCGGCTCCTCTCGCAGTCCTGCCCAGTCCCGCCCCTTGGCCCGGCTCGTATGACGGACACCACAGCAGTCCAATGGCGGGACATAAAGTCTAGGAGGCAGCACAGGGCGTGACTGCGAGCGTAGCCTAGCCGAGTACACAGTACGATCGGCTCAGCTCGGTCTATGTCGGCGGCGCTCAGAGACAGCGGGGATCGGCGTATAACACGCACCCACGATTTCCCCCCCGATTTTAAGGGGAAAAAAGTGCGTGTTATATACGGTATATCAATACAGATAAAAATCAGACAATAACAGCTCAATGTTCCTCCAAGCAAACAGGAGGTTGTTCAATAATACTACACAACCTGGTCACAGTAGGGGTTCAAATATCCTGAGATGCTCCTCCTACCCCCTTATAGTGAGGTTAGCCAGAGAAGGTGAAAACTTTGCAGGTAGTGAACTCTTCAAATGCACAATAACTGTGATGCCCCGTACACACAACTGGTTTTCCCATCGGAAAAACTGCGATAAGAGCTTTCCAAGTGTATGCTCCATCTGACTTTTCCCACAGGAAAACTGCCGGAAAAAAACAGAGAGCAGGATTTTTTTTTTTTTTTTGTCAGGAAAAGATCCTAGCAGAAAAACCGTTTGTCTGTATGCTTTTCTGACGGGAAAAAAAAAACCACGAATGCTCAGAAGCATAGAACTTTATTTTCTCGGCTCATCATAGTCTTTTCCGTCACCGTGTTCTTGGCACTCAAAAGTTCACCTTTTGTGTGACCGTGTGTATGCAAGGCAGGGTTTAGGGGAAATCCGTCAGAAAAATCATCAGTTTTTTTTCTGAAAGGAAAACCACTCGTGTGTACGGGGCATGAGCCAACCAAAATTGCACAAAAGTATGAGCAAGGAGAGATTTTATGAAGTCCACAAAGACCAGTCCTAAATCCTGACTTCTAAAGCCTCATACACACAATCGGACTTCCATCTGACTTTTCGGTGGATTTTGGTCCGAAGGGCATTGGCCGTGAGCTTGTTCAGAACATTTTCAGCCAACATTCACCAAATCACGTGGTTTATCAGCTCTTTACCGCCACCATTTGGGCAACTTCTGCTATTGTTGTCTGATGTTAAGCATTGGTCCTGAGAATGCTTTGGATTTTAGTCAGATGGGCTTGTGTACACACGATCGGATGATCCTCCATCGGACATTTGTTGTCGGAAAGTTTGAGAGCATGCACAGCGAACATTTGTCCATGGAAATTTCGACAACAACTGTCCGATGGAGCGTACAGATGGTCGGATTGTCCAATAAAACATGTCTGTTGGACCGTTATCGGAAAGTCTGATCGTGTGTATGGGCCTTAAACAGGGCGTAGTTTGCTGTCTGTTCTATAATACTCCACACTAAGGCCCCTTTCACATTAAAGGTTTGATTGGGTCTGCCTTTCCATTTATTTTATTTTTTTCCAGGCGTACCTGATTGGACCCTTCATTCTTCCAGTTGGATGTAAACAGACTTTAGACACTGGTTTCTTGCTGTCAAGTCGTTCAGGAGAGGTTAAACAACGTCCCGTGTACATGAAGCCTTATTAGACTTGCGTTTTTATGGCCCATTTATAAAATGCATGCTTTGAGACCCCTGCTTTAGACTCTGCTGTAATCAACAGACAGACTGAAATCCATAGTATCAAAGTACCGGCCCCCAGGCCATTTGCGGCCCGCGGACCAGTTATAAATGGCCCGCAGGCAGGGCGGGGGGTGCCGCGGAAGTGGGGGAGTAGATTTTCTTCACATGCAGAGTAGCGCAGGAAGCGTCTCTGTCATAAGTTCACTTCTCTGTCTGACACTGCGGCTGCTCCCCGGTGGCCCCCCCTCTCTTCTCGTCCATCCCCATTTGCTTGTGATATCACCTGGGATGGACAAGAAGAGAGGGGGGCCGCCGGGGGGTGGGGAGCAGCCGCAGCGTGAGACAGAGAAGTGAACTTATGACAGAGACGCTTCCTGCGCTACTCTGCATGTGAAGAAAACAACTACAAGTAAACGCTGACCTGTGCCCCATGTACCCTGATTGTGCCCCATGTACCCCCAATTGTGATGTCATGTACCCTGATGTGCCTTAATGTGCCCCATGTACCCTGATGTGCTGGGGTTCCTGTCCTGTACCCTGATGTGCCATGTGACCTGTCCTGATGTGATGTGCCATGCCGTGCCCTGTACCCTGATTTGGCGTGCTGTACCCTGATGTGCTGTGCCCTGTACCCTGATTTGGCGTGCTGTACCCTGATGTGCTGTGCCCTGTACCCTGATGTGCTCTGGGCCCTGTGCCCTGATGTGCGCTGTGCCCTGATGTGCACTGGGCTCTGCACCCTGCTGTGCTGGGCTCTGTGACCTGATGTGCTGTGCCCTGGTGGTGAGTGGTGAGTGGTCAGTGTGCAGTGTAGTGGTCAATGTGCAGTGTTCAGTGTAGTGGTCAATGTACAGTGTAATGGTCAGGGTTAATAATGCGTCCACTCACACGAGTGCTGGTGGTAATAATGCATTCGCTGACACCAGTACTGTTGTTTGTGAAAGTTTGCATGCGGCCCCCCATGGGATATGAAAACTTGTCTTGTGGCCCTCAGGTAATTTGAGTTGGAGACCCCTGGTCTAAAGGAATGAGTGATGTGACCAGCAATGAAAAAAAAAACTCTTCAAAAGAGGTTCTTACTAGTAAGATTATTACATGAATTTCCAAAGAAATGGGTGAGGAAATTTTTCTATAATTGTGTTATTAATTTTATTGGGGTAATTTACCATTTACCAAACCCCAAAAAAATCCTGGGAGTTGGCTCCTGTAAAGTTTAATCTACAAGATTCTGTAGCAATCAGCTACAAAAAATAAGACTGATGCTTGTGGAAAATACTGTAGTAACATGTCTTTCAAGAGACCATGCCCCCTTTACTACCCCATAGATACCCACCTTATCATTGCTTCCTTGCCACTTCTTCACCAGAGATTTTTCATGCTAGCAGTGACACATGGAGGAGCAGTGATGAGGTAAGTAACTGTAGGTCGGGGGGGGCCCTTTGTAAAGACATTGTCACTTGTCAATGTCTCCTTAAAATAACAAATTCTACTAATGGAGCTGCTTGATCACTTAATTTTTCCCTAAGTCAACGTTCAGGACAGCCAGGGCTGGAGTGGGACAAAAATTTGGCCCTGGACTTCATTCAGACTGGCCAACTTTGACAGGTCTCTCCCATGGCGGCCAGACAACTCCCGGCCACCCAAGCCACCTCTCCCCCTTCACTAGCCACTAGCTGTTCTACTTTATTAGAGTAGAATGGCTGGTACTGGTACTTTTATAGGTAGTACCAGTGGGGAAGCTAGACATTATTTCACCCGGGGCAAAAAATTAGTACGGTGCCCCCCGCCCCCTTATGGGACAAGATTAGGCAGAAGTGAGAAATTCCCAGGCCATAGCTGTTGAGCCAGCTGTCTGTCCCCTCGCCCATGCTCATCTGTCGTCCCCCCTGCTCCTCTGGTCCTCTCCCTGCTTCTTTGTTCCCCCCAGGTGAGTGCTGCAGGGAGGGAGAGGAGGTGAGCACTGCAGGAAGGGAGAGACAGAGGAGGGGGGCGGTCCGCTGTCACTGAAGCCGGCCCACTGAGCCATCAGCCCACCGGGAAACTCCCTGTAGTCCCAATGGCCAGTCCATCCCTGAGGACAGCTTACAGAGAGAGGCTCCTCCCACCTAGCACAGGAAACGCTTGATCCACATTCTAAAAAAACAAGAGTAGCAACCAGACCCTCAGTATATGTGTTTCCCTCAGTCTTCTGGGGGGTAGTGCGGACTTGTGGTGTCCTGATGCTTGCATATTGGTGTCTTGGGAAGTGTGGACGGGGGCTGATGATGTCCATTCCAGTGAGATTGGGAGTGGAGGAAGTGGCTCAGCAGCCATGAACAGGAGAGAAATCCAAATCTAATCAGGATTTGGTGTGACCACCAACAAACTTCCTCCTGCTACAGCCATATATTTCACATTTTAACGCCTCAGTCCAGAGCACCTGCTGCCATTTGTCTGCACCCCAGTTTCTATGTTTTTAGGCATAGGACATGGAAACAAAGCTAAGTGACGCAACTATAAGGAAAACATGGGGTGCAGAAAAAATGGCAGCAGGTGCTCTGGACTGAGGAGTCATAATGTAAATTATTTGTAACAGCCAGGAGGTAGTTTTTTGGTAAAGGGCTGGAGAGAGGTACATTAATGAGTTTCTGCAGGCATCCGTGAAGCATGGTGGAGGTTCCTTGCAAGTTTGGGGCTGCATTTCTGCAAATCGAGTTGGAGATTTTCAGGATCAATGGTGTCCTTAATGCTGAGAAATGCAGGCAGATACTTCCCCATCATGCCGTTCCATCAGGTAGGTGTGTGATTGTCCCCAAATTTATTCTTCAGCAGGACAAAGACCCTAAACCTATAGCCAATGTCATTAGGCATTATCTTCAGTGTAAAGGAGCCCTGGAAGTTATGCTCCCCCACAGAGTCCTGATCCCACCATCATCCAGCCTGTCTAGAATTACATGGAGGCAGCCGACTTCCACAGAAGATCTTTGCTTAGTTCTCCAAGATGTTTGTTATAACTTACCTGTTGGGTTCCTTGAAAAACTATGTGCAGTTAGAAGAACTGATGCTGGTCTGAAGACAAAGGGTGGTCACACCAAATATTGATTGGATTTATCTTCTGCTTATTTACTTTCCATTTTGTTAATTGATAAAAATAAACTATTAACATTTCTATTTCTGAAAGCATTTTTCCTCATTTACAGAATTTTTTTCACAACTTCATAGAAAATGCAGCGCTCGAACGACAAAATATAAACAAATTACATAGTTTAAAATCAAGTAAATAAAACGTGAAAAAGAATGTGTCCATTCAAAGAGGGATTGAAACTCTACAGACTTGGAAAACAATGTGAAACAATAAATAAAAAGTGTGTGTGTGTGTATGTATGTATGTATATATATATATATATATATATGGACCTATGTGTGTTTGAACTTATATTTGGACACAGGCACAATTTTAGATTGTTCAGGTATTTAACATAACATATTCAAGCTATAGTTCTAGAAAGTGCACACTCTCAGGTTTAATTTGAGGATATGTACATTCAAATCGGAGGAATGGTTTAGGAATTACAGCTCTTAAGAATTGCCACCCCTCTTTTTCAAGGGACCAAAAGTAATCGGACAATTGAATCAAAAGCTGTTTCATGGCTCCTTCATTATTTCTTCATCAGAGAGATGGTAGCAACATTGGGAGTGGCCAAATCAACAGTTTGGTATATTCTGAGGATAAGAAGAACACTGGTGAGGTCAGCAACATAAAAAGGCCTGAACATCCACAGAAGACAACAGTGGTGGATGATCGTAGGATCTTCTTCCATGATAAAGGAAAACCCCTTCACAAAATCCAGACAAGTGAAGAACACTCTGGGAGGTGGGTGTATCATTGTCAAAGGCTACAATCAAGAGAAGACTTCACAAGAGCAAATACAGAGGGTTCACCACAAGGTGCAAACCATTCATTAGCCTGAGAAATAAAAAAGCTTGATTAGACTTTGCCAAAGCATTCTTTGGACGGATGGAACCAAAATTAATTTGTACCAGAATGATAGGAAGAAAAAAGTGTGGAGAAGGCTTGGAACAGCTCATGATCCAAAGCAATCAACATCATCTGTGGTCACATGGTGGAGCTTGCAGTGTGATGGCATGGGCATGCATGGCTTCCAGTGACACTGGGTCATTGGTGTTTATTGATGATGAGACAGAAGCAGCTGAAGGAATTCTGCAGTTTAAGAGAGATCCCATCAGCCCAGCTTCAGCCAAATGCAGAAAAGTTGATTTGACGGCACTTCACAGTACAGATGGACAATGTAACGAAAAGGCCCACACTCTGAGTGCTTCCGTCATATACCGCTTCCTATCAGTCTGGATATAGATATCAGATATTCCAGCTGCCCTCAACACAGAACAAGACTTGTTTGTCTGCTGAACATGGAGTGTTTAATAGAACCAAGAATACAGAACATAAATAAATTAACATGAGCTAATTAATCATTTACCCAGACGAGGTGACTCCGAGATATGACCTTTCAAGGTAGACATCCCGTCTCCTCTCACCTGCTGTACAATACACATTATCATAAGTGTAAACACAGGACATCTTCACGCAATAGCAGAGTCAATTAGCACAGAGATGGCTGGAGGCGAGGACATTAGCATCTATGTATGAGTCACTCTTACAATTAACTTTTTGAGTTCAGAATCAACAACCAGCAAATAGTTCTCACAGATATTGTGGATAATAATTATATTCCAAGATATCATTTCTCAGTCATCCTATGCCCCTAGTGGACATAGGACGATTTTAGACATAAGAGGGTCCGAGTCTGTCACAGACAATGATCCAAAACACACTGCAAAAGTAACCCAGGAGCTTTTGAAGGAAAAGAAGTGGAATATTCTGCAATGGCAGAGTCAATCATCTGATCTCACTAATATTGCACTTAGAGGGGCCGTCCTGATCGGCTCTTGAAAACTCTGTACTAACGATCAGATTATCGTACGATCGCTCAGAAATCTGTATTTTTTGTATGATTTTCTGATCGTGTGTACCGGGCATTACACTGTAATTTACAGAACATGCCCACAACTTTGAAGATATTTTTTTTATATTATTATTATTGTGAGGCAAACAACAAATAGGACAAAATAAAAGAAAAGGTCAATGTGCATAACTAATTACCCCCTTAAAATCAATACTTTGTAGAGCCACCTTTTGTGGCTATCACAGCTCCATGTCGTTTTGGATAAGTCTCTATGATCTTGCCACATCTTACCACTGGGATTTTTGCCCATTCCTCCTTGCAAAACTTCTCCAGCTCCTTCAAGTTGGATGGTTTGCGCTTGTGCACGGCAATCTTTAAGTCTGACCACAGATTTTCTATTGGATTGAGGTCTGGACTTTGACTAGGCCATTCCAACACATTTACATGTTTCCGCTTAACGATCGCCGCATGTAAATATACGTCCACAGAATGGCACGTACATGCAGATGGATGTGCCGGCATGTCCCAGCCTTCCCACGGGTCAGGGGTCCGATCGGGACCCCCCCCCCCCCCCCACGCTACATGCGTCGGTCGGTAAGCCTCTGGGAGCTATCCGGGATGAGGGGGCGGCTGTTGGTTTCTGTCCGCCCCCTCGCGATCGCTCCCAGCGAATCCCCCCTCTGCCCGTCCTCTGCCTGTGTAATGTAAACACAGGCAGAGAAAGTGATGTCTCCTCTCAGCAGCATTTTCGTTCCAGCGAGAGGAGAGAAGACATCACAAGTGAGTTGCACAACAGCACACTGACACCACACACATAGACACACTTAATCCCTTCAGATCACCCCCTGTCACAGTGTCACTAATTGCAGTGATCATATATTTACCGATCACTGCATTTAGTGTCAGTGTGACAGGCAGTTAGTGTTGGGTCCAGGGTAGCCCCCTACCCCCCTAATAAAGGTTTAACCCCTTGATCACTGCCCTAGTTAACCCTTTCACCCCCTATTGCCAGTGTCCCTAAGCAATTGGTTTTCTGATCGCTGTTTTAGTGTCACTGTTGCCGCTAGTTAGCTATTTTTGTTTTTGATATTGCGATTTTTTTTTTTTTTACTAAAGACATGTGGCTGAATACATTTTGGCCTAAATGTTTGACTAAAATTTCGTTTATTCAATTTTTTTTATAACAAAAAGTAGAAAATATCATTTTTTTCAAAATTTTCCGTATGTTTCCGTTTTTATATCACAAAAAATAAAAATCGCAGAGGCAATCAAATATCATCAAAAGAAAGCTCTATTTGTGGAAAGAAAAGGACGCAAATTTAGTTTCGGTACAACATTGCATGACCGCGCAATTACCAGTTAAAGCAGCGCAGTGCCAAATTGTAAAAACACCTTTGGGCATTTAGCAGCATATTGATCCAGGGCTTAAGTGGTTAAACCACTCAAGTGTTGCTTTAGCAGTGTGTTTGGCGTCATTGTCCTGCTTGAAGGTGAACCTCCATCCTAGCCTCAAATCACACACAGTCTGGTACAGGTTTTGCTCAAGAATATTCCTGTATTTAGCACCATCCATCTTTCTCTCAACTCTGACTAGTTTCCCAGTCCCGACTGCTGAAAATGATCTCCACAGCATGATGCTGCCACCACCATGTTTCACTGTGGGGATGGTGTTCTTTGGGTGATGTGTTGGGTTTCCCCTGTTCACTAATACAATGGGGACACGGAGGGTGAGCAGCGCCCTTAATACGGGTGTAACATGTACCATGCTACTAAAGGTGAACTTAGGCTTTAAAGATACCCGTGGCCACCATAATAACCCACAGCATTGGTCTTAGTGGCTGCAATAATAACACCAGCACTGGAATCATGAGTCATTATTGCAGCAATAGAGCCTCTTCAGCCCAGAGCCTCTTTTTTACACTTGTTTACAAGTTATAATGTTTTTTTTTGCTAGAAATCTACTTAGAAAGTATTGCAACAACTGCTATTTTATTCTCTAGGGTGTTAGAACTCCCAAACACTATATATTTTTTTTCTGTCACATCGTATTTGCGCAGCGGTCTTAGTGCACTTTTTTGGAGAAAAAAAAATTCAATTTAAAAATAAGACAACAGTAAAGTTAGCCCTATTATTTTTATAGTGTGAAAGATAATGTTACGCTGAGTAAATTGGTACCCAACATGTCACGCTTCAAAATTGTGCCCACTCGTGGAATGGCGACAAACTTTTTCCCTTAAAAATCTAAATAGGCGATGTTTAAAAAGGAATGTAAACATCCCTTGTAATATATTTAAGAGGTCCTGTAATGCTTTTTTTCCCCCTCAGATCTCGGGTCAAAAAGACCTTAGATCTCATATTTACACAAAAGGGCAATGAAAAAAACATTTGAAAAAAATTCTCCTTTAAGAGCTATGAGTTGAAATGACGTTTGACATCGCTTCCACCCTCCCGTGCCATGGAGCCGAGCAGGGGCCATCTTCTCAGTCGGCAGCCAGGCATCCACGGGAGAGGATGCAATCGTCTCCGCCGCTAATGGCGGATCTGGTAAGTGGCATAAAAACGACTGGTAAGCGGCAGGAGCACCTCTTCATGAAGAAGGTAGGTAACCACTCCAGATGGATGCAATTGCCAATCAGTGTCTTCTCAGAAGCCACGGGTGCTGGCAATGCATGAAGCAAAAATAGGAGGAAAATATATGGACAGCTGCACTTAAAAAAAAAAACCTTTTCAGTTGCCTTAATCGATAAAAGGATAAAAGCACTACAAATCACAGCAGACAGTGGGATATACATCTTACATGTTTCGCACTAATATCTAGTGCTTAATCTTAGCTGATTAAGAGCACCTCTCCAGCCGCCGATAAAAGTGATCTTGCGGTGAGCTCGCCGCAGAGACCACTTTTATCTTAAAGAGAAATGCACGCCGTTCCCAAAAATACCAGGGTTATGGCAGGTACACCGAGGTCCTTCTCCTCCTAGACAAAATAACAAACGTAAAAACTACTGGAACCAGTGGCAAAACTGCCAGGGTAGGAAAGATCACCCTTGCCACTGGGCCCTGGCATTCTCCCACCGTGGGGCAGCCCCAAGACAGCCGGAAGGGTACCCACTGCAGAATATTGTGGTCCCGTAGCGGGACACTTTCATGTAAAGGGGCCCTGCTACAGGAGTAAAGGGCCTCAGGCCCAGAGGAAGGGGCTCCAGCTGGTGGACAGGGGGGCCCTTCATCATTTCTTCCACCGGGGCCCTGAAGGTTCTAGTTGCGTCTCTTAGCAGGGGGAATCCTGAAGTGCAAAAGAATTTCCTGGTAGAAGCCTACGCTGACTTTTGATGTGATAAAACACAGTGGGCCTACACCAGCAGATGACATGGCTCCCTAAATAATCACTGTCGGTGAAAACGTCACACTGGACCTCATACAACTTGCATTTTGTGCCTCTCCACTCTTCCTTCAGCCTCTGGGACCTTGATTTCCAACTGAAATGCAAAACTTTCCACGTGATAATTTGGGGAGCCAAAGTTTGCAAGTTCAAATGCTCAAGCAACCACCTTTTCATGATTCATTTATTAAAGTTACATAAACTGAAAGTTAATTGAAGAAGCCCAAAATAACCAGGCTAGGTATTATTTAATTATGGTTGCTTTGGGTTATTGTACTTTGCAAGCAGCAAATTAGGATATAACGGTAACGTGTTCTTGTAAATACAGTTTAACCAGATGGGAATATCCTTTGGAAAGTCTACTGGGAGACTAGTATTTATTAGATGATGGCTATTTAGTACAATGTTTGAACATAAAGCCACTGATCATATGGTATGTCATGATATTACAACTTTGGTTAAGTATCACCCACCATCTGAGACTATAGCTTTGGGGGTATGTTGTGCTCACAAATTAAATGGTCGTAAGTTGAAATCTGCAGGTAGCGACCTTTCCAGGTTCATTTATTTATTAACGTACAAACTGCTGCAACCAATCCTCTGCATATCGGTTGCTACACTTGAATCATGGACGTATAGGCACTGCTGTCATGTCAGGCTTGAGCATTTAGGTGTGTGAACGTGGAATCAGAAAGTCATGTGTTCAGTTGCCAAAGCAAATGTCTACTCAGTGCTGTTTGGGGCTGAACAGCAACTATGTGTAATGAGTTGTTAAGTAGCAGACCTTCTCACTGTGTAACCATGATGTGGGTGACCTTGGCACCGTGTGAGTGAAGCTTCAATGAAATGAGTTCCAGCCATGTATCCATCAAGGGAGTGTCCATGAAACCATGTGAGTGAAAGCCACGGGCACTGGATACTGTGCCAAAATGTGACAAAGAGCATCTTGAACATAGAAAGCACAGAAGAGTTGGTACAATGGGTACCAGCAAAGGTTTAGCAACAAACCCACAACCTCAAAAGTCAGTAATGAGTTGTAAGCATCTTCAGCAAATCTTTTTATTTCTTATTTTTTATAATTTAACCAATAAACCTTATATTTTTCTTTAACATGCTCCTTCTCCTTCACTGTATTCCTGTCCCAGTTCCACTCAATCCCAACAAATGGTGGTCCGCACCACCAACTTAGTCCTGACCACTTAATCGCAGTCTTTACAATTTCATCCACCCTTCAAAGTAGCAATAAGACTTTGGGGGTTGTGTGAAGAACTATCTTTGTTCACTCATAGGGATAAAATCTACAACCCTCTGATTCAAACTTCAGGAGCTTACATGCTGTGTTACAGAACAGGAAAAAGTTGCTGGTGCACCTATATCATAAATCTAGAATCTCTAAACCTTTAAAAAAAAACTATTACCACATCAAAGATTTGAGCTAAGAAACCCAGGGCTTTGTACATTCAACAGGAACGTGCCAACAATGCACACCGCAAGCCAGCCATGTTACTTTTTTTTGTAGAACTATATAATGTAGACTAAATGTTTTTTAATTGTTCCCATCATTTCGTGGCCCATAAAACACTTAATGGTTACTACATCACGTCACATCAGATTTAAACTACGAAATCCAAGGCTTTCCAGCATACAACAGTAGCACACACCACAGGGTCTAGCCAGCCATTACACTTCTCTGTAGAACTATATACCAAATGCAACATTAGGTGGCTCATGAAACACAAAACTGGGCTTTTTAGTATGCAGATTTGAACACAGAACCTTTAAGCTACAAGACCAGCACTCTACACCTTGAGCTATATCAATGGGCACTTTTAATGCATATTTTTGGTGGGTGGGAATTACCTCTAGGCCAAGCATTCGATTTTCCTAGGTCTGGTGGTAGCGGTTTGTGAATAATTATCCACTGGTCATATGGTATTCCATAAAATTCAAGGTCTAGTTTTAAACCCCTTTTTCCATCTGAAGCAATGGTCTTGTATGTAGGACCCTGGGCTAGTAAGTAAAATAGTTGCAAGTTCAAATCCCTAGGTGACCTCCTTTTCAGATTGATTGCTTTAGTTTTTTTGCAATTTTAATAAAATTAATCAACTTTCAGAAGACTTATCCTTTCTTATTAATTTCTATGGATTACTACACTTGGTACTTTCAAGAGTCCATTGTCATGAACCACAGGGCACTAGCTCAACTACTGCCTACAACTGTAACAAATTGGAAATTTCTCTAGGTCAAGTGGCAGGCTAGTAAATTTTGTAAATTATGTGAATATTAATCCACTAGTCATATGGTATTCTATCACATTAAATGTCTAATTTTGAGCCCCCCCCCACCCACCATCTTAAGCAGTGGCATAGTATGTAAGATACTGGGCTAGTAAGTAAAATGGTTGCAAGTTTGAATCCCCTGGTGACCATCTTTTCAGCTTAATTTATTAAAATTGCAAATACCTAAAGAAATTAATCAATCAACTTATCCTTTCTTATTCGTTTCTATGGATTACTGCAGATTGTAGGCGGTAGTTAAGATAGTGCCCTATGGTTTGTGGCAACGGACTCTTGAAGGTACAGTTTTGCCAGATGGGAATTTCCTCTAGGCCGAGTGAGAGATTTGTCTAGAGTCTGATGGTAGCAATGTAGTAAAATATTCAAATATTAATGCACTAGTCATATGGTATTCTCTTAGATGAAAGGTCTAGTTTTGAACATTACCCATCATCTGAGGCAGTGGCCTTGTATGTAAGACACTGGGCTAGCAAATGAAGTGGTTGCAAGTTCAAATCCCCAAGTGACTCATTTATTAAAATTGCAATGGCTTATCCTTTCTTATTAGTTGCTTTGTGTTATTGCACTTTGTAGGCATCAGTTGAGATAGTGTCCTGTGGTTCATGGCAATAGACAGTAGAAAGTACAGTTTTACCAAACGGCAATTTCCTCTAGGCCAGCAGTGTCAAAACTTTTCAAACAAAGGGCCAGTTTATTGTCCTTCAGACTTTAGGAGGGCGGGATTGTGGTCAGCGCGGGCAGAAAATGTCTCGGCCCAGCATCAGTAGGAGGAGGAGTAGTGTCCCTATTAGTATGAGGAATAGTATCCCATCATGGGTATCAGTGAAAGAAATAATACCTCCTAGTTGGTGTCAGTGGGAGGATAAAGGCAAGCCCCCGGGTCACAGTTTGGAGACCCCTTCTCTAGGCCATGTGGCAGACTAGTCTAGGGTCTGATGGTAGCAGTTTAGTAAATTATGTGAATATTAATCCACTAGTCATATGGTATTGTATCAAACTAAAGGTCTAGTTTTGAGCCCCACCCAACATATGAGGCAGTGGCCTTTTATGTAAGACACTGGGTAGTAAGTAAGATGGTTGCAAGTATGAATCCCCAGGTTAACACCTTTTCAGCTTAATTTATTAAAATTGCAAATACCTAAAGCAATCAATCAACTTTCAGAGGACTTGTCCTTGGTTATTAATTTCTATGAATTACTGCACTTTGTAGGCGGTAGTTGAAATAGTGTCCTGTGGTTCATGGCAATGGACAATGAAAAATACAGTTTTATTAAATGGGAGTTTCTTGTAGGCCAAGTGGTGGAGTAGTCTAAGGTCTGATGGTAGCAACTTATTTAATATTCAAATATTAAGCCCCTAGTCATGTGTTATTTCTTGATATTAAACTTCTAGTTTTCAGCTCCCCCCTCCTCCGAGATAGTGGCCCTGCATGTATGCTACTGATCTTACAAACGATTAGCTTGCAAGTTCAAATCCTCAAGTGCCCACCTTTTTATGATTCATTTATTCTTCAGTTTAAGTATTTTTTCATTATGTTTGGTTATTCTACTTTGCAAGTAGCAATTAAAATTTTCATTTGGAAGGTCTACTGGGAGAATAGTTTTTGTTAGATGAATGCAACTTAGTACAATAATCCACTGATCATACGGTATGTCATGATATTACATCATGTTTTTCGGCAAAATTTCTATCTGAGACTATAGCCTTGGGGATATGTTGGTGAACTCACGTTCAGTTGGTCGTGAGTTTGAATCCCTAGGTGGTTATCTTTGCAAATTTATTAATGTTATACAAACTGCTGCAACCAATAGCAACCAATCCTCTTTTGAAGCCTCTTCATATCGGTTGCTACGGGTTACTACACTTTGCGGCGTGAATCTTGTTGAATTTAGTATGTATAGGCACTGCTGTCAGGCTCAAGCATCCTGGTCTGTGGCACAGCATGTAGCACAGTAAATGTGGCATCTGAAGGCCAAGAGTTCAATTCCCAAAGCATACCAGAACAGAGCTATTGGGGCACCAACCATGTGACAAGCAAGTGGATAACCTTGGAATCGTGTGAATAGATCCTCAATGAAGTGAGGTCCAGCCTGTAACAATCAAGTAAGTAATCTTAGCACAATGTAAATGTGTTTGGGACAAAGGGTCATCACTGTGTAATTACAGGTTAAGGAGCAGATCTGTGAATGAACCGTCTATGAAACAAGGTCCAGCCATCAAGTGAGTAACATTGGCACCATGTGAACAAAGCGAGGTCCAGCCATCAAGTGGGTAACATTGGCACAATGTGAACAAAGCGAGGTCCAGCCATCAAGTGAGTAACATTGGTACCATGTGAACAAAGCGAGGTCCAGCCATCAAGTGGGTAACATTGGCACAATGTGAACAAAGCGAGGTCCAGCCATCAAGTGGGTAACATTGGTACCATGTGAACAAAGCAAGGTCACAATACTAACCAGCAAGTAGGTATTCTTGAAAGGAGAATAACAGTGCCATAATGGAACATGACCATAGAAGCTTAAAAATCCGCCAAGACTTATGTAATTTTTTTGCATTATTTCCCAATAAATCTCACATTTTTCATCAACATGCCCTTCTCCTTCACTGTATTCCCATCCCTCATTTCAGGGTCACAGGTTCACTCATGCCCCACTGATGGTGGTCCGCACCACCAACTTAATCAAGTCCTGACCACTTCATCGCAGTCTTTACAATTTCAGCCGCCCTTTACACTACCTCCAAAGTCTTGGTGCTACTTTGAGGAAGCATCTTTGCTCACATGGGAATCGAACCTACAACCCTCGGATTCAAACGTCAGGAGCTTACAGACTGCGCCACAGAACCAGAAGACATAAGAAGTTGTTGCTAGTGCACCTATATCATGGATCTAGACTCTCCAAGTCATTGAAACATAAAACACTTACCACATCAGAGATTCAAACCATGAAATCTAGGGCTTGCAGAATTCAACAGCAGCACACCAACACCATGCACCACAAGCTCTAGTCTGCAGCACAACTTCTCTGTAGAACTTTATACTAAAGATGACATTATGGGAACAATTGAAAAACATTTACTTGCCAACAAAACACTTTTCTAGTAACACATGAGATTCGAACTAAGAAATCTAGGGCTGTCTGGATTCAATAGCAGCACACCAACATCATTCACCACAGGCTCTAGCCAACAAGCTTCCTTCTCTGTAGAAATATATACCAAATAGAACATGATGAGAACAATTGAAAAACATTTGGTGGTACATGAAACACAAAACTGAACACACAACCTTTACTCCCAGTTCACACCACTGCGTTGTGCGATATCTCAGGTAATTCGCACTAGAGTGCAAATCACATGCAACGTGTGTGAGATGCGATTTAAGCCATGCAGATAGTATGGCTGAATTTGCATCGCATTCGGACCAAACCCGCACAGGACCCTGTTTTTTTTCCGCATCAGAATCAGATCGCATGGGTGTTCACACCCATGCAATTGAGGGCACATGCGCAAAGCCTTCTAGGTAAGACATGTTTACCTAGAGCGCCACACTGACCGGGACATGACAGCCTAATGTAACCAGCCATACCAGGTAAAAATTATCCACACAGCATCTACATTATCCCTAAAGTACATGAGCATATTTTGAGGGCATGTATACCATTCGAAAATCTAAACTTAAAGGGGGGTTGTAAAGGTAAAAAAAAAAATCCTAAATAGCTTCCTTTATCGTAGTGCAGTCCTCCTTCACTTACCTCATCCTTTCATTTTGCTTTTAAATGTCCTTATTTCTTCTGAGAAATCCTCACTTCCTGTTCTTCTGTCTATAACTTCACACAGTAATGCAAGGCTTTCTCCCTGGTGTGGAGTGTCGTGCTCGCCCCCTCCCTTGGACTACAAGAGAGTCAAGACGCCCACTAACACACAGCTCCTTTCTGCATCTGCAACGTAGAGAGCGTCTCCTGTAGTCCAAGGGAGGGGGCGAGCATGACACTCCACACCAGGGAGAAAGCCTTGCAGTACTGTATGCAGTTACAGACAGAAGAACAGTAAGTGAGGATTTCTCAGAAGTAATAAGGACATTTTAAATGCAAAATGGAAGGATGCGGGAAGTGATGGAGGACTGCACTAAGGTAAAGGAAGCTATTTAGGAAAAAAAAATTGTACCTTTACAACCCCTTTAAACCTAATTTCCTCCTACTAGGTTTCACTTAATAATAATGTCTGCCCTGAATATTTTGATGCTTAACGTACAAGGTCTCAACTCTCCCAAGAAACACATTAATGCGCTTAAATTATTTTCCAAATTATCAGCACATGTAGTTTGCCTGCAAGAGACACACTTTACCCCACAATCTGCACCAAAATATTTTAGCTGCAAATATCCCCAAGTTTACACAGCTTCGGCTAATACTAAAAAGAGGGGAGTACTAATTGCATTCCACCGCTCAACACTGTTTTCCCCAAAAACAGAACTCAAAGACCCTGAAGGTAGATACCTGATCCTATCGGAATTACTAAAGGATAGTGAGATTACGATCGTCTTATTATGCCCCCTAACAAAAATCCTACATCATTTCTTTCTCATCTTTTATCAGTTACCGAAACACATAAAATAGGTACTCTCATGATTGGTGGTGACCAAGTATTATACCCATTCCTTGACAAATCCCCAACCTCACGTAATGCACCTAAAAATTCTTACCAGATGCTTTTAAACCAATATGTTCTTCTGGATACTTGGCGAGGACATAACCCTGCAAAACAACAACAATACACTCATTCTTTTCCTCATAAACGATTTTCCTGCATAAATCATCTTTTCTTGGTCCCAAAGCCTAATCACGAACTTGGTACATCAATGATAGCTTGCTGGAAAATTCTTCATATCAATTGAAGATAGAGAAAGCCATTGCGTCGGGACCCTTCGGGGTAGGACCGTGCTATATTACGATACCTCTCAACTGAACTCAACTCATAAAGAATTATCATATCCACAACAATGCTGAGTGAGTAACTTGTATAGCGCAACAATTACAAACTTAATCGCCTCACGGCGCTTTGCATCCTGTGTGGTCCTGATCCTTTAGAAGAGATGGGTCTTTAGTTTTTTCCTGAAAGCCCGATGGTTTTCTTCCAAGCGGATGGTCATAGGTAGAGCATTCCAGAGTCGGGGTCCTTGGACTGCAAATCTACATTCTCCCTTAGATTTGTAGCGTGATGCTACTAATAACGACCCCATAACCCGGTGGGAAGCTCTCAAACTCTATATTAGAGGGGTTTGTATTAGTCAAGCATCTCATCTTCGCAAGTAAAAAACAAACACATACACAAAAGGTTTGGAGGAAACATTTTATAAAGCTTCTGGAAAATCTCAGACTACACCTTCACCATCGAATAAATGTATTTATGACAAAACTCGATTGGAACTTCACATATTCCTCGGAATCAGCTGAAAAAACACTTTGTAGATCTAAACATACTTTCTATATGAAAGCTAACAAACCTGACATCTTTTTGGCCTTGGCATTGAGAAAGACCAATTATACACCAAAACCTATTCGCTCATCATTTTTTATACATCCGCATCCATTACTTAAAGTGGAGGTTCACCCTAAAAACATTTTTCTAACATTACATTGTGCTCACTTCCAACATTGACAGTATGCTGATTTTTTTTGCTGTACATAGCCATTCCCCCCCCCCCCCCGGCTTCAGGTAGTGGCTCCCGCGAGAGTGGTCGTTCCTATGCAGAGGTTTAGTAATTGACGTGATGACAAAAACTTCCCCCCGGCACATAAGGTGCATCAGGAGTTTCCAAAAGAAGCCGAACTGCGAGTCGGCTCTATATGGCACTATACGGCACCTGCGCACTGACGTTTGGCTTCTTTTGGCAACTCGTGACGCGCCATATGCGCCGGGGGGGAGTTTTTGTGACTCAATTACTTAGTCTCTGCATAGGAACTCCCACTCCCGCGGGAGCCACTACCCGGCAGCCGGGGGGGAAAATAGCTATACGACGGTACACAAATCAGCATACTGTCAATGTTGGTGAGCACAATGTAATGTTAGAAAAATGTTTTTAGGGTGAACCTCTGCTTTAATTTCCAACCTTACAATAAAAATATGATATTTCTGTCATGGATCGTGAAATCATACTTCATGTATTACATAAGATGAGACATTATGTATATGACATATGGCAGGATGCCTTTGGACATTATGAGGTGTCTGTCTACTGTAGATGGGGATTGAATTGAATTAGACTTTTGAGGACTATTGAAAGGCTAAGTGTCTTGTGAAAGACATTCATTGTCCAGTGTGTAGAGGTGTTAATTCAAGTTGGCTCTTAGACATTTCTATTGTGTGATAACACTGTTTTGAGCCTTTTGATTATCAGGAGTATTGGATTAGCATGTCATTATCTAAAAAAGTGTGATCTCTCAGATGTAGTAATGACCTCCTCTCTATGCGGAGACAAGCCGGCTAGAAACATATTCTGTTAACTTCACTGATGTCATTGTCTACAGGAATGTCATCCGCTCTAAAGTAGTAAAGTCATGCTGAGTGCATCGGCACCGAGATGTCTCTGTATGGAAACCCCAGTGTGTGAAAAAGGGGGTGGAGAGTTCATTGTTCTTTGATTGAGCAAAGCTGTAACCTGTATATAACTAGCAGAGTGTTTCAATAAAGTTGAGTTCTGGTTGAGCACATATACAACTCGTTTGGTGTGTGTTCTTCATGGATCCAATCGGCACATAGCTGTAGGTTGGATCCCGGAATCTTGGATGACTGGACCATCAGATGTTGCAAGCTGCAAGCTGATCGAATAGAAGCAGAGGAGTGTCGGGAGAGCAGGATCTGGGCGAGCAAGGGTCTCGTCACAATTCCTATCTCGGAAACATTTAGGTATCTGCAACATCCTCAAATCACACCACCTTTGAACAAGCCTGTAAAATGGATCCCCATAGGCGTGGACTAATTTCTGAGTTATATGACCAACTACTTTCACACATTGCTTCTCCCCTAACCTATACCAACAAATTGGAAAGAGACCCTCAGTTACAACCAAACAACATAAATTGGACCCAAATTTGTCAAGACACCAAATCAGTCTCACCGAATATAATGACCCTTGAAACAAACTACAAAGTGCTCACTAGGTGGTACCTGGTCCCTGCCAAAATGTTAAACTTTTCGCCCACAATATCCTTCCCACTGCTTCCGAGGCTGCATTTGTGTACCCGGTGGTACACAAACGCATATTTAGTGGGAATGCAAAATAGTAAAATCGGAAGTGTTTCAAATTCTTAACACGATGTTTAACACTATTCTACCACCTTTTGGCACTCCTAAACAGTAAACCCCACACCCTATCACATTGTCAATTTAAACTAATGCTCTTTGTAACCACAGCAGCAAAGCAGATGGAAATCCGATTCACTATGTATTTTATAAGTCAAGAACAGGATTACTCAATCCATGATTCATGCAAAAACAGAAGCAATCTTTCTTGACAAAATATCCAAATATGACGACATATGGAGACTGTGGCATGAGCATTTCCTACCTCCGTTTTTTTAATAAAACATTGTTGTCTTCATGAGGAAGTTTGCCCTATAATATGCTTTCTGGAAATATTCCTCATTCTCCACTTTATCGTACCCTTACCTAAAGCTAGTTTAAGAGCCGGTTCACACTGGGGCGACTCATCAGGCGGCTCAGCCGCCTGACGAGTCGCGTCCCATTCAATGCAATGGAACCATTCTAATAGGAGCGACGCAAGTCGCTCCGACTTAGAAAGAGGTTCCTGTATGACTTTGGCGACAGCTCGGGGCGACCTGCATTGACTTCTATACAGAAGTCGTTTTGCAGGTCGCCTCCGAAGTCCTCCTCAGGACGACTTGCAGAGACGCCCCCAAAGTCGTGCCGCGGCTGTGTTAACCTGGCTCTTAGTTTTACTTTATTTTCTTACAACAAGTTTAACCACTTCAATACCCAGCCATTGACAATTGACGGCCTGAGATGGGATCTACCATCCTAAGTGGCCGTCAATTGACGGCCTGGGCATTGCAGGTGAATATCTGGATGATGCCTGCAGCCAGAGGCATCATCCAGATATCCTCTTCTTCAGCCGGCAATTCTGCACAATGTAAGAACAATCATAGCGGCAGTTCCGCCGCTTGATCGTTCTTACAGGCCACGGGAGGGGACATCCCCCCCCCTCCCTCCGCCATCCGGTGCTTCTCCGGGCTCTCCTGTGCCTTCGGGGGCCCGGAGAACGAATCGTCGGCGTCGGCAGGAAGCATAGACATGACTGGTAACCAGATGGTCACCAGTCATCTCTATGTCCGTCGGAGGACCCGGGCGCGATGTGATGACGTCACGCCCGGGTCCCCGTAAGTAAACAAAGCCGCGATTGTGGCTGGAAGCCACCATTCATGAGATCGGTGAATTTTTTTTCACCGATCTCATGGTTTCCAGCCTGGAGGAGAGATGTGAGGTCTTATTGACCCCTCATCTCTCCTTAAAGAGGACCTGTTACACACATTTCCTATTACAAGGGATGCTTACATTCCTTGTAATAGGAATAAAAGTGGAAAAAAAAATGAAAAAAAATGTAAAAATAAATAAAAAATAAGTAAAAAAAGAAATAAAAGATTAAAAAAAAAATTAAAACGCCCCTGTCCCCGATAGCTCGCGTGCAGAAGCGAACGCACACGCAAGTCCCGCCGACATATGTAAACGCCGTTTAAACCACATAAGTGAGGTATCGCCGCGTGCGTTAGAGTGCCAGCAATGAATCTAGCACTAGATCTCCTCTGTAAATCTAAACTGGTAACCTGTAAAAAATAAATAAAGCATTGCCTATGGAGATTTTTAAGTACCGAAGTGTGGCGCCATTCCATGAGTGTGCGCATAATTAAAGCGTGACATGTTGGGTATCTATTTACTCGGTGTAACATAATCTTTCACATAATACAAAAAAATTGGGCTAACTTTACTGTTTTGTTATTTTTTTAATTCATGAAACTATTTTTTTTACAAAAAAAAGGCGTTTGAAAAATGATTGCGTAAATACCGTGCGAGATAAAACGTTGCAATGACCGCCATTTTATTCCCTAGGGTGTTTGCTAAAAAAACATATATAATGTTTGGGGGTTCTGTGTAATTTTCTAGCAAAAGAATGATGATTATTACATGTAGGAGAGAAGTGTCAGAATAGGCCCGGTATGGAGGTGGTATAAAAGCCCGGTATTGAAGTGGTTAACAAATCAAAACAAGGGTCACCTGGAATAGTTTGTAATATAACTTAATATAACTTAAGCCAATTAGCAGAAACTTGGCCCTCGAAAAGTTTTCTCTTTTCTTCTAACTATTTTAGGTTATTTGACCCGCTATATCGAGCAAACTTTAATCTTCTTCTATTTTCGCTATAATTAAATATTACTTTTTATATTCTCCTATCTTGATTATATATGATTGTTAATATTAATAGCTAGAATTACATCACTAAATTGTAATGATAACTAAAATGTTACACTAAGGAATACTTCTTACATCCGGTTCTATATACTTAATGAGAGAAGTATAGTTATAATTGCTTGCTTTTATTTTTTGTAATTTATTCTTTTCATCTTATTGTACAAATATGAACGGTAGTATTATTATGACTTTTGTTATGCCTTATGAAAACACAATAAAATATTCAAACAGAACACCCATGCAATCTGATTGATGTCCGAACTGACTGTTTACACTGCGATATGCAAACTGATTTGGGGGTGTCAGTTTGGTGGCAGTTTGCATAGTGCAGTGTGAACTGCCTTGTGAGACAGGTGGGATGCAGGAACCCGCAGTGGATTTGCAGGGTTCCCGCATTGCACTAGTGTGAACCCAGCCTCAAGTTACAAGACAAGCACTCTACACAATGGGCTACATCAAGAACACAAAATCTTCAACTTTCAAAAATTCATTGCTCATTTTATTTGCTATTCCGGGGCGGCCCGGGGGATGCCTTTGTAAACAAGGCATTTCCCTGTTCTGCCTAGTGACATGTCAGGGATCTACTGCTCCCTGTAATCGGGAACAGTGATCGCTGACGTGTCATTGGTAGCTCCTCCCTCTAACAGTTAGAATCACTCCCTAGGACACACTTAACCCCTTTGGCACCACCTAGTAGTCAACCCGTTCACTGACAGTGTCATTTTTAAAATAATCAGTGCATTTATATAGAAAAAATAGAAAAAGATTGGGGATATTTATTATAGCAAAACATACAAAATATAGTTTTTTTTCTAAATTGTCGCTATATTTTTGTTTATAGCGCAAAAAATAAAAACTGCAAAGGTGTTCAAATACCACCAAAAGAAAGCTCTATTTGTGGAAAAAAAAAGGATGTCAATTTTGTTTTGGAGCAACCTTGCATGACCACGCAATTGTCAGTTAAAGCAACGCAGTGCTGAATCGCAAAAAGTGTCCCGGTCATTTGGCAGCTAATTCTTCCAGGGCTGAAGTGGTTAACACAGCACTCTGCAATGAGATTTATGATAATGTGTATTGTAGTTAGAGAATCACATCAACTGCTTTAGGGGATTAGTTAATTAGCTCATGTTAATTTAGGTTTCTGGTTACAGGTGTATTGTTAGAGTAATATG
Organism: Rana kukunoris; assembly: GCA_029574335.1. Taxonomy (NCBI): domain Eukaryota; kingdom Metazoa; phylum Chordata; class Amphibia; order Anura; family Ranidae; genus Rana; species Rana kukunoris. Next base: position 18,867,967 of record CM056057.1, read on the forward strand.
AGCAATAGGGGGAACCTCCTATTCATCTTTATATAAGACTATATTCTTGTTCTAATAAACAGTCCATATTCAGCAACCAAACGAGTATTGTGTTGTTTGTGGTTCTCAGTGGTTGAAATATCTGATATCTCTATCCAGACTAGGAGGAAGTGGGATATGACGAAAGCACTCAAGCGGAGTGTGGGACGTTTTGTTACAGGAATATTGTTGGCCTAACAGCAGCTGCATCTGATTGGATGGCTTGCTTCATCCCGTTAATGTTCAGATGCAATGGACAAGTTCACTGTCAGGGAACTAGCCAGGGGATTGTCGTCTGCAGACCTGGCACATTAGCTAATTCTCAATATGGCCACACCCGCACTAATGTGCACACGCATATTGCCAACGCATGTTTGCCATGGGGAAGACGTGTGCGCATTGGCACATGTAATGCATGTCAGATCCTGGCACCCTCAGGCCTTTAAAAGGATGACTGTGGCACATGCACATTGCTAACTGGTCTTCAGCTTCCTGCTCCCTGTTCCTGTGTTTGCTTCGGTTTCTAATCACCTGCTATCAACCCAGCTTGCCCTGTAATACCTCTTATCTCGCTCCCAGCTCTGACCTCAGATTGTTCACAGTCTTCTCTCGTCTTCTGCACAGCTTGCCTAACCATGACTCTGCTACCGGATCTGCTGGCTTACTGACATCTGCGACCGTCCCTTACTATGCCTTCTGCTGTGCCCTGTCTGTTGTGATCTGCCTTGGTCCCTATCTGCTGTATCCAGCCTACAGTACCTACCTTCAGTACTCACCTGTTGATCCTGCCTGCTGCACTTACAATCGCAACCCGCTTCCAGCCATGTGCAGTCTGCACCATCATTAGGGTCCCACTGCTTACCTCCTCTGGTGTTCACCTGTAGAGAGATCTCCATACCATCTACCCTCAACTGTGGCACAGCTGGCAATGACTGCTACTTTGGGCATTATGTTTCCTGTTACCACCTTAACCACTTAAGGACCCCTTCACGCCGATATACTGCGGCAGAAGGGCACGGCTGGGCACAAGCACGTACCTGTACGTCCTCTTTAAGGCCCAGCGATGGGGTAGAGAGTGCGCCACCGGCGACGCGCTCGTGACCCGGTCCAAAGCTCTGTGAACGTGCCCGCAAGACCCGAGGAGCCGATCGCCGCTGGTGTCCTGCTATAGGTCACCAGAGCTGAAGAACGGGAAGAGGTGAACCTTCCCCCTTCTTCATTGTGGCAATGTCAGTGATCGTCTGTTCCCTGATATAGGGAAAGACGATCACTGACATCACACGTCCAGCCCTGCCCCCCTACAGTTCGGAACACATATAAGGTCCCACCTAACTCCTTGAGCGCCCCCTAGTGATTAACTCCTAAACTGCAATTGTTATTTTCACAGTAATCAGTGCATTTTTATAGCACTGTTCGCTGTGATTATGGCAAAAGGTCCCAATCGATAAACGCTTACTGCGATTTTTCTTTTACCAAAAATAGGTAGAAGAATACGTATCGGCCTAAACTGAGGAAAACGTTTTTTATCGCTCTATTTTTATTTATAGTGCAAAAAATAAAAAGAGGTGATCAAATACCACCAAAAGAAAGCTCTATTTTTGGGGAAAAAGGGACGTCAATTATGTTTGGGAGCCACGGCGCACGACCGCGCAATTGTCAGTTAAAGCGACGTAGTGCTGAATCGCAAAAAGGGGCAAGGTCCTTAACCTGCATAATGGTCCGGGTCTTAACCGGTTAAGGGACATGAGCACTCAGCTGTAAGGAGAGCCCTCTCAGCATTTCATCTTCAGGACCAGGTACGTCACTGTCCAATAGAGAAGTTCAGGTGACAGTAGACAAGTTCATATCCAATCACATGATGCTGCTCCATTTTATTGAATTCACCTGCAATGCACATTAGACGGGAATGCAGATAGCAATACAAAGCCTTCCATACTTTATTTAAAACTAACTTGGATTTGTGCATTAACTATATATTAATTGCAAAAAAGGGCACGGATGGACAATAAGCTGAGCAGCAAAAACTTTGAACATAATGGAGATTTTTAAGGGTAAAAGTTTGACGCCATTCCACGAGCAGACGCAATTTTGAAGCATGACATGTTGGGTATCATTTTACTCGGCGTAACATTATCTTTCACAATATAAAAAAAATAGGGCTAACTTTACTGTTGTTTTATTTTTTAATTCAAAAAAGTGAATTTTTCCCCAAAAAAGTGCGCTTGTAAGACCGCTGCGCAAATACGGTGTGACAAAAAGTATTGCAATGACCGCCATTTTATTCTCTAGGGTGTTAGAAAAAATATATATAATGTTTGGGGGTTTTAAGTAATTTTCTAGCAAAAACAAAATGTTTTAATCTTGTAAACACTGAGTCTGAAAAACAGGCTTGGTCCTTAAGTGGTTAAATAAATACTCATCTCTATTGATCATGTGAAGTGGGGAATTGAATCCAATTAACAAATTGATAATTGATACATTCTGTGAATACAATCAAAAAATCTAAACTGACAAATGTGATAAAAATTACTAGTGAGGTGGAAGGAAGATAGAAATAAATATGTATGTATAGATGAAGTGTATATGAAAACCCCATATATAAATTATACGAAGAAAAATATAATAAGTGATGATATATTTATTGGTTCCCAATCAATCTGGAATATGCAGATTTTTTTTTATATTTTTTTATATTTAAAAATATATATTTTTTTACACATATATATTTATTCCTATCTTCCTTCCACCTCGCTAGTAATTTTTATGGGCAATTTTTCAATCACGTTTGTCAGTTTAGATTTTTTGATTGTGTTCACAGAATGCATCAATTACCAATTTGTTAATTGGATTCAATTCACCAATTTCCCGGTCACATGGTCAATAGAGATGAGTATTTATTTAAAAAAAAAATCCTTGTGATTGTTAGCTATGATTAAGCACCAAGTATTTTTTTTATCCTATTTTACTATTAAAAGACAATATTTTTGGAGTGCGGCTGTCTAGAAATCTCTTTTTATTTCCATTTCAACTGCATACCTGGCTGTTTGCAGAAGACATGGCTGTCAACTTAAACTGACCCGGCCGGACAAGGAGAGCATTCATCAGAGAAGCAGCCAAGAGGCCCATGGGAACTCTGGAGGAGCTGCAGAGATCTACAGCTCAGGTGGGAGAATCTGTCCACAGGACAACTATTAGTCGTGCTCTTCACAAATCTGCCCTTTATGGAAGAGTGACAAGAAGAAAGACATTGGTGAAAGAAAGTCATAATTAGTCCCATTTGCTGTCCGCACAAAGCCATGTGGGGGACACAGCAAACATGTAGAAGAAGGTGCTCTGGTCAGATGAGACCAAAATTTTACTTTTTGACGTAAAAACGCTATGTGTAGCAGAAAACTAACACTGTACATCACCCTGAACACACCATCCCCACCGTGAAACATGGTGGTGGCAGCATCCTGTCATGCTTTTCTTCAAAAGTCAAAGTCCAGACCTAAATCCAACTGAGAATCTGTGGCAAGACTTGAAAATTGGAGGTTTACAGACGCTCGTTATCCAATCTGACAGCTTGAGATATTTTGCAAAGAAGAATGGGCAAAAATGTCACTCTCTAGATGTACAAACCTGGTAGAGACATCCCCAAAAAAGACTTGCAACTAACTGTAATTGCAGCGAAAGGTGGTTCTACAAAGGGTTTCCCCCGGCGGGGAGGGCTTGGGGGGGGGGGGGTGAATACAAATGCACACCGCACTTTTCACATATTTAGTTGTAAAAAAAATTGAAAACCATTTATCATTTTCCTTCACCTTTACACTTATGTGCCACTTTGAAGAGAGAAATAACTAGGGGCAAGTTATTGGACTTTTCAGGCACTGCCTGAAAAGTCCAACAACTCGCCCCTAGTTATTTCTCTCTTCATACTTATTAGGACGTGGCACGTGTTATATTACTAAGTATCCACATGTTCACTACATGTGAGGATAATGTCTCTCTTCTTTTTTCATTATGTGCCACTTTGTGTTGGTCCATTGTTGATGTGAGTGGGGAGAGAATAAGCCTCATCATTGGTGTGAGTGGGGCAAAAATAAGCCCCATCATTGGTGTGAGTGGGGCGAAAATAAGCCCCATGATTGGTGTGAGTGGGGTAAGAATAAGCCTCAGCATTGGTGTGAGATGGGAGAGAATAAGCCCCATCATTGGGGTGAGAATAAGCCCCATCATTGGTGTGAGTGGGGTGATAATAAGCCCAGGGCCATCTTTGATATTGATTGGACCCTGGGCAAAAATATTCTTGGAGCCCCCAAATTTCGCTCTCCACCTGCTCTGAGGCCCCGTCCACACGACCGAGCTTCTCGGCAGAATCCAGCGAGAAGCTTGCTGGGAGACATATTCTGGCGAGAAGCTCGATCGTGTGTACACTTCCGACGAGCGTCCCGTCGGGAAGCTCGTCGAGCCAAAAAAGAGAGCACGCTCTCTTTTTCCTCGTTGTTCAATGAGGACTTTGGCTCGACAAACTTTTTCCGACCGCTCATCGGGAACCTCGTCGGGCGGAACGATGGGTTTAGCCCGACGAGGTTCTCGTACGTGTGTACGCGGCCTGAGACATACAATAAATAGCATCTAGACTCAAAATCAGTTTACTGTATCACATCAGGCAGCGATTGAGGGAGGTTACAGCATATCATTACCACTTACTGATTGGTTGCTAGAGTTTACAGCACACATTACGGCTCACTGATTCGTTGCTAGAGGTTACGGCACATGGTTTCTGCTTGTTGATTGATTGCTAGAGATTATTGTACAGTAATACTGCTCCCTGCCTGCACACCATGGACTGGGGAGGTGAGCAGACCCATCAATAGACAGAAAACTCCTAGGGATCAGTACCATTCAGTATAGGTGATGGTGGATATGACCTTTTAGGGGGCACGATATACATATGAACGCCACCTTTATTTACATATAAATTCCACCGGACGCCACTGACGGTTATTGTAATGTAAACACAGGGTCTGCAGGTGAGTCATCTGTACACAACAATAGGGCAGAGCTGGGTAGCATTTGTATCAGAACTTCCCACTGAGATATCAGGACACAGCAAAGGACTAAAACTTCAAGGGACAAGGGAATTCAAACTATAATAGTTGACTTCTTTGGGCCCCACAACAATGACAGGGCACAGGGCAGCTTCCCCTGCCTTAAAGACGGCCCTGAATAAGCCTCATCATTGGTGTGAGCAAGGAGAAAATAAGCCCCATGATTGGTGTTAGTGAGAAGAGAATAAGCCCCATCATTGGTGTGAGTGGGGAGAAAATAAGCCCCATCATTGGTGTGAGTGGGGAGAGAATAAGCCCCATCATTGGTGTGAGTGGGGAGAGAATAAGCCCCATCATTGGTGTGAGTGGGGAGAGAATAAGCCCCATCATTGGTGTGAATGTGGAGAGAATAAGCCCCATCATTGGTGTGAATAGGGAGAGAATAAGCCCCATCATTGGTGTGAGTGGGGAGAGAATAAGCCCCATCATTGGTGTGAGTGGGGAGAGAATAAGCCCCATCATTGGTGTGAATGTGGAGAGAATAAGCCCCATCATTGGTGTGAATAGGGAGAGAATAAGCCCCATCATTGGTGTGAGTGGGGAGAGAATAAGCACCATCATTGGTGTGAGTGGGGAGAGAATAAGCCCCAACATTGGTTTGAATGTGGGGAGAGAATAAGCCCCAACATTGGTTTGAATGTGGAGAGAATAAGCCCCATCATTGGTGTGAATAGGGAGAGAATAAGCCCCATCATTGGTGTGAGTGGGGAGAGAATAAGCCCCATCAGGGCCATCTTAATGCATGGGCACCCCTGGGCACTGCCCAGGGGCCCCAGGTGCATGGATGCCCCGTGATTATCTTGCATTACATCATACTTGCCAACTGTCCCGGATTTGGTAGGACAATCATACTTTTTACTAAGCTTTCCCAGGATGGCCGTGCCCTGGGCAGCATCCCAGAACCAGTACAGCATGTGTTCTCATTATTTAAAATTGATTTTATTGAAGTACTAATAAAAATATATTTAATTCTATCATACTATTCATAGTATAATTCTTAGGTAGTGCAAAGTAGGTGTGCAAATTGGCACAGGCTGGTAGGGGCCCCAGTGTATTACTTTGCCCAGGGCCCCATGATGTTATTAAGATGGCCCTGAGCCCCATCATTGGTGTGAATGAGGAGAGAATAAGCCCTGTCATTGGTGTGAGTGGGGAGAGAATAAGCCCCATCATTGGTGTGAGTGGGGTAAGGATAAGCCCCATCATTGGCATCAATGGTGTCAGCAGAAGCAAAATAAGTCCCATATCATCAGTGTTGAGAGGAAAATAACACCCTGCAGGACAAGGTGAACCTTTTCAAACAACGCCCACAATCCCTGGGCTGTCCCGCGTGATCTGAGATGCTTGGCAACCATGTAGTAACCCACACCACCCAATCAAATTTCAGGTTACTATAGAGAACTCGGTATGACTTAATTCTATAAGTTAAGGCATGTTCACATCTGTACACGTTTGCCGTGCTTTGGCAGCTTCCCAGTGTGCCAGAGGTGCATATCCCCTTTAAATACCATGTATCAGATGTAAACCTGTGGGCTGTCCTTTTTAAAAGGTCCTGTGTGCTGCATCTTTAGTGCTATTTGTGTCCATATTTCCCCAGGGGACCATGGAGGAAAACACATGAAAACACATTATGCATTCAATTTTAACATAGCACATTAAAAAGCACTAAAAGCGCAATGTGCGTTTCACAACACACAGATGTGAACGGCGCCTTAATACACCACTGAATAAATCTATTTGTCCAGTTTGATTGTTGAATTTGACCAAATAAAAGTGACAAACCTTTTTTTTCTTCCGTAAACCATCAACAAAACATCCTTAGGCAAGTTGTGCTGTGCAAGGCAAAAACAACACCAAATCTGGGCAATAAGAGGTTAAAGTTGAGGAGGTGTGGCTGTGTCAGCCGACCTTTAATTTCCAATCCACAATGCAGCATGCAGTTTATTTTTTTAATCCCTGCTTTCTTTTATTTCCCTTTCTCTGAAGCTCTGCAGGAACAACAACACATCCAAACCCTGATTACAAAAGAAAGAGAGTTGTTTTAGACTTTTCCTGAGAGTTTTTTTTTAGCTTTGTCAGTTTGGTACTGTCACAAATAAAGTTGGGTGAAAAGAAAATGGCTGCTTTACATATAAATACGCCCACCTGTGAGACAGTCTCCCTTTGGACTACAGATATAAGCACATGGCTTGTTGCCGCCATATTGGTTTGGTAAGTGGTGTTTGATTATATTTGCAATGTTGATTTAAAGGGGTTGTACAGGTAAAAAATGTTCCCTAAATCACTTCCTTTACCTTAGTGCAGTCCTCCTTCACTTACCTCATCCTTCCATTTTGCTTTTAAATGTCCTTATTTCTTCTGAGAAACCCTCACTTCCTGTTCTTCTGTCTGTAACTCCACACAGTAATGTAAGGCTTTCTCCCTGGTGTGAAGTGTCGTGCTCCCCCCCCCCCCCATTGGACTACAGGATCCGCAGGATCGATATCGTTGTAAGGGGCTGGTCATGCTGGGCCATCATGGCCAACAGGCGGCCATTGCGGTCACCCTGTTCAAAGGCCCTCTGTTTGCATTTGTATATGTCTAGGCGTGTAGCCTCAGCCAAGTGCAAATGCAAATCCCTCTGAGCTGCCATCATCCGATCAAACTGATCCGAGGTGGGGTCATTATTATATGCATCAGTACGGTCTATGACCGAACGTTCCAATTCCAGTGTCTTGGCTGAATGTTGCTTTTTGACACTGGCAATGGAAGAAATGTACTGCCCTCTGGTGTATGCTTAAAGGTATCCCAGACATTATCCGAGGGAGTGGAACCCTCATTATTTTCCCAGAATTCAGCTAGCAAGGGGGGCAAGACCTCTGCAACATCAGGATGAGTGACCAATTGCGCGCCCGGCCTCCAAAGCGCAGCACTGCGCATTGCCGGCGAGCGGAGCACCACTTTTAAAGGGCTGTGGTCCAACAGACCGATAGGGAGATAGTCCGCCTCCAAAACATTCGCTAACAGTGCGGGGTTGGAGAAGGCCAAATCTATCCTGGATGCGGTTTTGTACGAGGCCGAAAAACAAGAGTAGGCCCTCACATCAGGGTGCTTCCACCTCCAAACCTCCTCCAGACCCACTGCCTGAGCCCAGGTCAGCAGGTCCATACATCTATGCCTGGGCGGCGTAGGCCTATCCAGGTCAGGTGACAAGATGGCATTAAAATCACCCATCACCAACACTTTTCCTGGGCAGAAGGGTGTAACTTTCTCAAGCACGTCATATAACAGAGCAGGTGAAAAAGGGGGGGGGGGGATGTACAGGTTGACAACAATATATTTCTGTGCCCAAAGCGTGAAAATTAATATCACATATTTACCCAGGGGGTCCGTGCGGACCTCTTCGATCACACACGGAAAGTTTTTGTGGATTAGGATCTGTGGATTAGGCTGTACCCAGGCCTTCTTAAGAGTGAGGATCTTGCTGCCCATGAGGTGAGTCTCCTGGAGGAGAACGAGCTGGGGCAAGTGAGATTTCAGGTACTGAAAGAGAAGGGCACGTTTGAACTTAGAGTTAAGGCCTCTGACATTCCAGGAAAGTATGGTAAAGGAGTCAGATGAGCGGTCAGCCATCAGGCAGGGGAGGTAAGGGAATGGAAGGATATTTATGTAGATACACCCGGGAACACCCCAGGAGCAGCAAGAAACCGAGCACATTGGATTGCATATTGATAGCACCTGAGCATATAGTAGCTAGAGAACAGAAAAAAACAGTGAACAAAAAAAACATAGCAAACATATAAAGAAGCAAACTTCCCAGGCACCAGGTGCCTATCCTACTATGTCCCATCCCTCCAACAACGGTCAGGGGGGTGGGAATAGTTCTTCTCCCAAACAGAAAACAGAACACAGTGTAAATGAGCCCCGGAACTAGGGGCCCTACACGGCAGGCGCCAGGTCACCTGCTACTACAGCCGGACGACAGCGGTTGTCAAATGACCACTCGGTCAGGGTCCGGAGTCCAAGTAGAAAAAAAAGGGGGGATACAACACTAAAAAAGGGGATGTAGCAGTCCTGGGGTGCTACTACGTCAGTAGACCGAAGTTGTGTGTCTTGTATAGTGCATTGAGCATCAGTACTCCTCTTGGTACAGTTCGGCAGGATTCCCCAATAAAGACAAAGAGTGTCAAATCAAAGGAGGGTTGAATAGTTCTGGGTCCCCAAGCTCAGGACGACCCCATGAGGACATGTCAGCCACCTCACATCAGTTAGTGGTAGGGCCTAGGGGGGTAAAGGCATATAGCGGCCATATTGAAAAAGGGCTACCTTGGGATGACAAGAAATAGAATATCGTATACTGGAAATATGAAGGGAGGAGGAGAGATAAAAATAAAAATAAAAAATTCTTGACAAAACAGGAACATCTCACCATAGCAGCGGGGTATCTTCCAGATCACCAGTGGGACGGGAGGTAGCAAAGGCAAGGGGTAGACGGAATGCAGCCCCTCAGCGACCATCCAGCCACGACATAGCCGCCTCAGGGTCCATAAAGAAGCGTGTGCGGTCTCCATCGATCACCCGTAGCTTGCTGGGATAGAGTAGGCTGAACTTGAGGCCTTGGTCCCTCAGGCGTCTCCGTACCTCTGTGAAGGATCGGCGACGATGTTAAACCTCCGGGGAGTAATCTGGGAACAGCATGATCCTGGCACCATTGTAGAGGAGGTCCTGTTTCTCCCTTGCAGCAGCCAGAATCTGATCCCTGTCCCTGTAGTTTAGCAGGCGAAGCAGGAAGGGCCGGGTGGAGCCCCTGGGATCGGTGGTTTGAGGGGGACTCTGTGGGCCCTTTCCACCACGAATGTAGGCGGCATCGCAGGCAAATCCAGGAGGGAGATCAGGAAGGCCTCTGTAAATTCTGCAGGCCTGAGGCCCTCCGCCTTTTCAGGGAGGCCCAGGACCCTTATGTTATTCCTCCTGAGCCTATTTTCGGTGTCTATAGACTTCTCTTGCAGGGCTTTAACCTGCAGCTGTAAGGCGTGGAGGTCCCTGGAATCAGCCCTGGTGGGGTCCTCCAGCTGAGAGATGCGGCCCTCCGCCTCAGTAACCCGGGCCCTAAATTTGTCCATGACATGCCGGATCAAGCTGACATCGGCAACAAGGTGATCTATCTTGACCATCACCGAGTCCCGACCCTCCTTGATGGCCGCCAGGAGCTCCGCATGCGAGGAGGCAAGGGATGCCAGTGGATTAGGGAAGGCTGTGGAGCCGGCTGACATATTCCCTGCTGGGAGTCTCGTGGGCAAGATGGCCGCGGAGGACCCGTCCCTGGACACCGAGGACGAACGGAGCTTACCCGGAGACAGCGGAGGTGGCCTCGGGGTGCCGGACGTCTTCTTCCGCCCCAGGGTGTCTGAAGGTCGGTTGCTGAAAGGAGGAATCCGCGCTGAAATCAGGTAAGGATAAGAGAAGGAGCGGCGCTCCGCCTGCACACGTCTGCTCTCGTTCACCCCCCGGACTGTGACGCTTTAACTGACAATTGCGCGGTTGTGCAAGGTGGCTCCCAAGCAAAATGTATGTGTTATTTTCACAAATGGCTTTCTTTTGGTGGTATTTGATCACCTCTGTTTTCTGTAATTTTGAAAGTGTAAATGATGGAAATAAAATCTAACTTTTTTGATGTATTATAAGAATGTCTAATCTGTAATTTGATGCCTTTTTGAGATTTTTCCATCTTTCCTTGGCTTCGTTATGCACATTAATACACATTTTTACCTGGGATGGCCAAACTTTCGATCCCCACTGTAAATGAACAGAAGAGAAATCCAAATTGCATCAATATTTTCTGTGATCACCCTTTTGGAAAAAATTTGTCAGGTAGGTTGTTCCAAAGATCTTGCAGAACCAACCACATATCTTCTGTGGATGTCGGCTGCCTCAAATCCTTCATGTAATCCCAGACAGACTCCATTATGTTTTGATTAAGGCTCCGTGGGGGCCAAACCATCACTTCAGGACTCCTTGTTTACACTGAAGATCGTTCTGAATGACATTGACATTGGCTGTATGTTTTGGGTGCTTGTCCTGCTGCAGAATACATTTTGGGGCCTATCGCACACCTCCCTGTCGGTATGGCTTGATGGATACAGCAAGTATCTGCCTGTATTTCTCTGCATCGAGGACACCATTGATCCTGACCAAATTTCCAAATCTATAGAAATGTGGCCCAAAACTTGCAAGGAACCCCCACCATGCTTCAGTCGCCTTCAGACAACCATTGTACTGCTCTCCAGCCCTTTATCAAACGGCCTCCTGCTACAGCCAAATATTTCACATTTTGACCAGTCCCAAGCACCATAGTTGAGTCACTTGGCCTTGTTTCCATGTCCTATGTACCAAAACATTGGAAATGGGGTGCAGAAAAATGTCAGAGTTGGAGATTTAGTCAGGATCAATGGTGTCCTAAATGGTGAGAAATACAGGCAGATACTTCCCCATCAGGTTGGCGTATAATTGGCCACAAGTTTTTCTGTAGCATGACAATGACCCCAAACATGCAGCCAATGTTAACGTTCTTCAGTGTAAAAAACAAGGAATCCTGGAAGAGATGTTTTGGCCCCCACAGAGCCCTGATCTCATTGTGGAGTCTGTCTGGGATTACATAGAGACACAAGGATTTGAGGCCAACATCCAAAGATTAGTTCTCAAAGATGTTTGGAACAACCTACTGAGTTCCTTCAAAAACTGATAGTTTACCTAGAACATGGGTGCTCAATCTATGGCCCTCCAGATGTTGCAGAACTACGAGTCCCATGAGGCATTGTCATGCTGACGGTTACAGGCATGACTCCCAAAGGCAGAGGCATGATGGGACTTGTAGTCCTGCAACAGCTGTAGGGCCACAGGTTGAGCACTCATGACCTAGAAGAACTGATGCTGGTTTGAAGGCAAAGTGCGGTCACATCAAATATTGATTTAATTTGCATTTCTCTTCTGTTCATGGACTTTCAATTTTATTCATAAAAAATAAACTATTAGCACTTGTATTCCTGAAAGCATTCTTTTACAGCATTTTGCCTAAAACATTTGCATAGTCCTGTATCTAGGAAGGGTACAGCCGTTTCATAACTATCCGAGACCTGTAACTGACACTCCCCCCTCTCCCTCAGCATTTTTGCTTTTAGGCAAGAGGAATGCAATGTGTGGTGGAAAACTAACACTGCACATCACCCTGAACACACCATCCCCACTGTGAAACATGGTGGTGGCAGCATCATGTGGTGGAGATGCTTCTCTTCAGCAGGGACAGGGAAGCTGGTCAGAGTTAATGGGAAGTTGGATGGAGCCAAATGCAGGGCAATCTTAGAAGAAAACCTGTTAGTCTGCAAAAAACTTGAGACTGGGGGGAGGTTCACCTTCCAGCAGGACAACGACCTAGACATACAGCCAGAGCTACAATGGAATAGTTTTGATCAAAGTACATTCATGTGTTAGAATGGGCCAGTCACAGTCCAGACCTAAATCCAATGGAAAATCTGTGGCAAGATATGAACATTGCTGTTCAGACGCTCTCCATCCAATCTGACAGAATTTGAGAGATTTTGCAAAGAATAAGCAAAAATGTCCTCTAGATGTGAAAAGCTGGTAGATATTCTAAAAAAATACTTGTAGCTGTAATTGCAGAGAAAGGAGGTTCTACAAAGTATTGACTCATGGGGGCGCCATACAAATGTACCCCCCACACTTTTCATATATTTGTAAAAAAAACATTTATAATTTTTCTTCCACTTCACAATTATGTGCCACTTCGTGTTGGTCAATCAAATAAAATCCCAATAAAATACATTTAGGTTTTCGGTTGTAACATGACAATGTAAACAATTTCAAGGGGTATGAATACTTTTTTCAAGGCACTGTTTGCTGTTGGATGGCCTTGGAGGGGGAGGCGCACAGTCTCACCTTTGTATAGGTTGTTGTTGGGAAGCTCCTAGCCATGTGGTACAAAGTATTTCATATATTTTGTCCCGTGAGGGACCGAACAGGGGGGGGGGGGGGGTTGGGGGGGAATTGTATCTAAATTCAAACACTAAAATCCTGTCTTTGCTTTATGTTAGTGTAATGTTTTCTTTCTTTTTAATTACAGCCTCATTGGTTGGAATTTCAGAAATGCTGCACAGCCATCGGCTGCCTTTCAGCAAGGCAGCGGCGCTGAGGCTGAGCCAGGTTCAGGGGAGGGCTGGCAGCCTTAGGCATGGGGGGCAGGTTCAGTCAATTGGCCCATTGAATTGAATCAGCAGCCTTACCAGTGCAGTCAACTCCAGTGCCCATCAATGCAGCCTGATAACTGGGGCAGGTTACATGGGGTGCATGGGGGTCTCGGCTATGGGTGTCAAAGTCTCTCAGCAGGTCCTTGCACGCCACGGCCTCCTGGGGGGGTAATGTTCCCGCTCCTGGGGTCAAGATTTTAGCCAGCAGCCAGCACTCAGCCCTGCGTCCTGGGGTCAAGTTGCACCCAGCCCTGCGTCCCAACTCCCTAGCACACCCTGCTTCCAAGAATCCGGTCTCCGGGAATGCAACAGCTAGTGGTCGGCCGCCATGGCCATGCCCCTGGGCCAAGCCCTAGACCAGGATGAAAATGGTAGCGGGCAGCGGCTGCCGGCCATAAGTCAGGGCGGCCTGGGAGGCAATTGCCACCCTGGCCCAGCCCTCCCCTGGCCAGGTTGCACACTATGAAGTAAGGTGATGGGCAGTGTGGATGACAGGTCTCTCCTATACAGACCGGCCGAGCAAACCTGCCCCCCCAGGCTAGCCAACCCAGATGGGCCACCCAAGCCCCCCCATTCAATGGCCATTGACAATATTTTTTCTTTCTTATAGGCAGTACAACGGTGCTCAAATTAATGGGTGACCATTACTTTGACAGGCTGTCAGCGAAACCAGCCCACTGAGCCATCGGCCCACTGGGAAACTCCCTGTAGTCCTAATGGACAGTACAGGCCTGCATGCAGATAAAAAAAAACATAAGAATAAAGAGAACATTTTATGAGGAAAAAAACATGGCAAATGTTTGACATACAATGCTTTAGCAAAAGAAACCTTTTCTAGTTGGGGCTTATATCTACTTTAAGCCACCCAGCACTTTATAGGTGAAATAACTGTTCTTGTATTCCTGGCTGGGTATCGCTGATGGGCCCATCATAAGAGCCCGTTCTCCCAAAATCACTATTAAAGCGGAGGTTCGCCTTAAAAAACAGTATGCCATTTTTTTTCCTGCTGTACTTACCGTCTTATCGTTCTTTTCACCTGGCTCAGAGCTCTCACTCCCACGGGGAATAGGCGTTGCCTATGAAGAGGCGTAGATGATTGACGTGCGGGTAAGGCGCGCCACGCGTTTCGAAAATAGTCTAACTGGGACTCGGCTCTTTATGGAGCAGGAGCCGAGTCCCAGTTTGTCTATTTTCAGAACGCGTGACGCGCCTTACCCGCACGCCAATCATCTACGCCACGTCATAGGAACGCCTACTCCCCGGGGGAGCAAGAACCCGGAAGCCGGGTGAAAAGAACGATAAGGTATGTACAGCGGGAAGAAAAAAAAACAGCATACTGTAGATGTCAGCAGTATGTTGGATGTAACAGTATATAATTGTTTTAGGGTGAACCTCCGCTTTAAGAAAAAAATTAGTCAAGAATAAGCAAATGCTGGTCACATTCCCCGAACATCTTTATTTTATTTTTTTTATTAATAGACCTCCAGGTGTCATTAGATTGGTCTAATCTTCATTTCAGATATCTTGTAGGAATAATTGTAGCCTTTTCCGGTGCTCCAGATGATACCGTCGGCGTAGGAGGCGTGAGGCCCCAGCAGGTAAAGCCCATTTAGGTTGGAATGGTGGCAGTTATTGTACCACCATCCTCCTTTATACAGGCTGGCACATTTGGCTGCAGAAACGTCGTTGTCCTTTGTGGAGAACGGCATGTTTTCATGAGTACGCAGGGAGTCGCCTAAAAAAATAGCATAAATTAAAGGTGTGGTACTATAAATAATAAAAACAATTGCAGACTGCTATAGTGGACACTGCACCATTTTCTTTGCAATCAGAGGTTGATTTTTGAGGAGCACTTACTGGCAAAATTCTGGGTGCTGTCTAGGTCCCCATGCCCCTGACCCCCCACCTACCCCCCAAGGAAAACTGCTAAACTGTCTGCATTAGACTTATCTCACTAAGCTCTAAGAATCATTTATGTAGCGCCCTGCTCCTGTTGTGTTGGCGCCATTTGTAAATTTAGTTATCTGGCTGTAGTTTAGCTCAGAATTTTATGGCAAATTATTGGTTTCTGTTCCAGCTCAGCTGCGTTGCGCATCTTCCGCCTGACTGTGGGTGTCGCTGTCACCAGGAGTCGGGGTTGGAAGTGCAATGGGCTGGGTGTATTGGGTGCCTCTTGCCCAGAAGCAGCCCAGAGGTGTGGTCCCTGCCGCAGTGTATTCTGGGGGAGGGGTACTTAAGGGGCAGACACTGTTCTGGCGGGGTCTACCGATCCTGACCTGATGGCCTTCCCGGCCTCAGGGATGTGTTGGCAGCCGTTTGGTCTCGGGGCTTGCTGGCCCGAGGCTCCGTTAGGGAAAACAGGCCCAAGAGTTTCTGGGGACTACTGGTCCAGGGATGGTCCTGTGCTGTCTTCTCTGCAGGAAGAAGCCAAACAATTCTGCGTTAACCACCCGATTAACTCCGATCCGCGGAACCCCCTGCTCAACAACTCCGATCCGCGGACCCCCCCCCCCCCACCCCGCTCAACAACACATGGTATACTTTTGCTGATAGGTGTCCCTCATTCCCATCTCAAAAAGTTAAGAGGTATGCCTGTGATACGCAAAGCAAGGTACCTGAATCTTTTCTAACCCTCCATCCCTCTAACCAAACTTGTTTAACCACTTAAAGTGTTTGTAAAGGAAATCTTTTTTTTATCTTAATGGCTTCCTTTACCTTAATGCAGTGCTGTTTTCATGTCCTCATTGTTTGTTTTTGCTCTCAAGTTGCTGTAATTCTTCTCTGATCTCCACACTTCCTGGTTGTCTGTTTTCTTATAACCACAGTACTGGGAGCTTTCTCTCTGTGGTCTCTAATCAATGAGGTGTGATTACTGTGTGTCTAAAACCCCTCAGCACCAATCACTTTCGTTTTCCAAACCATCACTGCCCTGTATTAGCTCTGTGGCTCTGTACATCACAGAAGCAGGAAACGGAATGCAAAAATGAAACTGAAACTGCAGGCACATTATATGATTGATTTTTATCTATTTTTAATCGTTTTTAAAAGGAATCGGTTAACTATTATGTCTTTATACCCTGTAAACAGTCATTTCAGCAAAATAAAATCCTTTACAACTCCTTTAACCCCCGGACCATATTGCTGGTCAAAGAACGGGCTATTTTCTTTCTCGTACATCACGGGACACAGAGCGGCATATTCATTACTATGTGGGTTATATGGAGTACCTTCAGGTGTGGACACTGGCAATCTTCAAACAGGAAGTCCCCTCCCTATATAACCCCCTCCCCTAGAGGGAGTCCCTCAGTTTTTTTCGCCAGTGTCTTAGGTGTTGGTCACGGAATAGCTTTGCTCCACATCCTTTGGGATTAAGGGCGGGCTAACCGGATCTGTCCAAGGAGCCTCAGTGCCAAAGTGGACAGTACCCGGGCCCCAAACCGTGGGGTTTTGCCTATAATGCTCCTCTTTGGAGGGCTGGACCCTGGGCCCAGGACTTGGAGTTTGCAAAAACCATAAGGTTCCTGTTTTGCCAGGGTGCTATATAGGTCCAGGACAGTGGGTACCTTCATAGGACCCCAGGGCCTGAAGGTCTACTACGCTACCCACGGAGATGGGAGAAGACTGGATCAGTTTGCTGGTCAAACATCCTGCAGCATGGAGCAGGTAAGGGGGAGCCTGCGGGACTTGGTTCGACAGCAGGCTCCCCGGGGTAACCTAAAAGGGGGGATAGCCTGAGTATGCTCTGCATGGGCAACTGTGATCACTATGTCTTAGAGACAGGATGACACCCTTTCTCCCCCCATCACTAGGCCCCCCTGTCTAAAGTGTGTTGCTAGCTAACCTGCTGTTGCTTCCTAGAGGCTAGTAAAGGATCCTTAGGGGCCTTAAAAGAGTCCTACCTGGCCGGGAGTTTTGAATCTGCCGCCGTTTCTGCGCCATGGATCTCCAGCAGCGCGGCTCCTCCATGTTCTTCCTGTTTCCGGGTACGCGCGCGCGCGCGCGTGCACGCGCGCGTCTTATTGACGAATTTTCGCGCCATCCAGACAGGAGGGCGGGGGGGGGCGGGCCTGCGGCGTCATACAGGGGCGCGCCCTTCTGCTGTTATAGACAGCAGGCCTTGTCAGGGCTCAGTCTGTGGCTGATTGTTTCAAGAGAGGACGCAGGGCGGCAGAACAGTGACTCCCGGTGGCGGAAAAGGGGTAGTACATGTGGACTTTGTCCCAATGTCTATTGTTAAGCCAAAGAATCCCCCTTATTTGACAGCAGGTTGGAGGCTGGCAAACTTAAGTTAGGGGCATTGTGTATGGTCATAGAAAATATATAATTATTTAAAAAAAAAAAAAAAAAAAAAAAAGACCAACATACGGGCCCATCAGTTTGTGGGGACACTAGTAATCTACTTTCCCCTAAACTCTGGAATTGTACTCCTGGCCACTACAGTCTGTTGTGTGGGCGGAGTCCCTCGATTTTGTATTATGGCTTCCAAGGGTTCGGGGTCAAAGGGTACAAAAAAGACCAAAAAACAAAAGGGTTCCCTTTCTGATTCTGATATGCCGATTCTTTCCCCGCAGCTTATTAATTTAAGAAGCGCCTTGGATGAGCCATTAGGGGGATCTGGTGCGGAGGCTGGCCCAGATCAGCCCAGCCCTGTGTTTATCACAGAGGAGATGCTAGCCGTATCCCTAGGGGGGCTAGAAGAGAGAATAGCAGCATTGATCGCTAGAGCTATTCCTGGTAAGAAACGGGTTAGATCCCCATCACCAGGGAGTGTATCCTCAGATGCTGAGATTCTCTCTCCGGAGGAATTAGAATCACAGGAGGATCAACTGGACCTGAACCGAGAGGGTTCAGGGATTGAGGGGTCTACCTCTGAGGAACCATTTTCAGACTCCCAGACGGAAAGACTGTGGGTACAGTCTTTGACGGACATGGTCCGCTCGGCATTTAGTTTGCCATTACCAGAACCTCAGGTTCCTCCGGTATCCTCTCTGGGCTCTTTGAGAGCCCCGTTAAGCAACGCAGTTTTTCCGGTCCATCCTCTCTTGGAGGAATTGATCTTTCGGGATTGGGTACGGCCGGACAGGGTTTTTCTGCCACCGAAAAGATTTGCGGTCATTTATCCCATGGAGGAAAAATTCTCCAAGAGATGGAAGCTCCCAGTAGTGGATGCAGCCATCTCATGTGTGAATAAATCACTAACTTGCCCGGTGGAAAATATACATATGTTTAGAGATCCGGTTGATAAAAGATTAGAAACACTTTTAAAAGCATCCTTTGCTACGGCAGGAGCAGTGGTGCAGCCAGCGGTAGCTGCAATTGGAGTTTGTCAGGCATTAAAAGACCAGACAAAAGAGATGTTAAAAGACATGCCTACCCAACAAGCAGAAGAGTTTGCTGACATTCCCAGAGTTCTGTGTTTTGCGGTAGATGCTATAAAAGATTCCATCCAGCAGGCTTCTCGTTTATCACTATGTTTGGTACACATGAGAAGGCTCTTATGGTTGAAGAACTGGGCGGCAGAACCCCCATGCAAAAAGCTTCTGGCAGGATTTCCCTTCCATGGAGGGCGACTCTTCGGAGAGGATCTGGATAAATATATTCAGACTATTTCAAATGGCAAGAGTACCCTTTTACCGGTCAAAAAGACATTCCGGGCTCCTACATTTAAAAGGCAGCTTTTTCCTGTCTCGGGGCCCTCTAATTCCAGGCAGTATCGACGGCCGCCTGCGCGATCCAACGGTAACAGTAGATCGCAGGGACAAACCCCTGGGGGTAAGAAGCCGTGGTATCGCAAGCCGTCAAAGGCAGCCCCTAAGTCTGCCTTATGAAGGGGCGCCCCCACTCTCACGGGTGGGGGGAAGGCTTCGTCTCTTCTCAGAAGTTTGGGAAGCCAAGATCCCCGACAAATGGGTCCGGGCATCTGTAACCACAGGTTACAGACTGGAATTTCTGAGGTATCCTCCGCCTCATTTTCAAGAATCAAGGCTACCAAGGGATCCAGCAAGGAAGGCCTCAATGCTGGCAGCCTTGGATCACCTGCTTTGCCAGGACGTAATTTTAGAAGTGCCAGCCCAAGAGCAAGGCCTAGGTGTCTATTCCAATCTCTTTGTCATACCAAAGCCCAACGGCGATGTCAGGCCAATTTTGGACCTAAAGAGGTTAAACGGTTATCTAAGGGTGCGGTCCTTCCGGATGGAATCCATCCGGTCAGCAGCCGCCGCGCTTCAGAAGAACGATTTTCTGGCCTCCATAGACATAAAAGATGCTTACCTTCATGTACCAATCTGTCAGTCGCATCAAAGGTTTTTACGCTTCGCGGTCGGGCAGCGACACTTCCAATTCAGGGCGCTCCCTTTCGGGCTGGCCACGGCCCCCCGGGTATTCACGAAGATCCTAGCCCCAGTTCTGGCCAATTTAAGAATCCAAGGAGTCACAGTCCTAGCATACTTGGACGACCTTTTAATTATAGATCATTCACGGACGGGTCTGCAGAAGGCAGTAAACCTCACGGTTCGGTACCTCGAAGAATTCGGCTGGGTCCTAAACCAGGGAAAGTCAGCATTCCAGCCTACAAAGCAGTTGGAATACCTCGGCATGAGGTTAGACACGGAACGTCAAAAGGTGTTCCTGCCCCTTGTAAAGATCAAGGCGATCAAGGGGTTGGTTCAGTTGGTTATAAACAAGAGAAGACCAACTATTCGCCTGTGTATGCGATTACTAGGCAAGCTAGTGGCCACATTCGAGGCAGTACCATACGCTCAGATCCACACTCGCGTCCTACAGGCAGCCATTTTAGCAACCTGGGGCAAGAGGGCACATGCCTTAGAGTCCCCTTTGACGCTATCATCAAGGGTCCGACAAAGCCTGGCCTGGTGGTTGAACCCTCAGAACCTTCTAAAGGGAAGATCCTTCAGCCCTGTTGTCTGGAAGGTAGTTACCACAGACGCCAGCCTGGCAGGCTGGGGGGCGGTCTTCGAGGGGTTCTCCCGCCAGGGAACTTGGGTGAAAGCAGAGAGGCAGCTCTCCATCAATATCTTGGAAATCAGAGCGGCTCGCCTAGCCCTGTTGGCGTGGACCTCCAGATTAAAGGGGTTCCCGGTGAGAATCCAGTCAGACAATGCCACGGCGGTGGCATACATAAACCACCAAGGGGGAACCAGGAGCAGGCCGCTCAAAGGGAAGTGAACTTGATTTTTCAATGGGCAGAGGCTCATGTACCCTGCATTTCAGCGATATTCATTCCAGGAGTGGACAACCTGCAGGCAGACGTCTTAAGTCGCCAGAGTCTGTTGCCAGGGGAGTGGTCTCTGCATCCCCAGGTCTTTCAGACAATCTGCCAGAGGTGGGGAACGCCAGACGTAGATATAATGGCATCCAGGTTCAACAAGAAACTAGACAGGTTCGTGTCGCGAGCGAGGGATCCGATGGCCTGCGGAACCGATGCGTTGGTGTGCCCTTGGCATCAATTCAAACTTCTATATGCATTTCCTCCACTACAGTTACTCCCCCGCCTGTTGCGCAGGATCAGAGTGGAGCACAAGCCAGTCATTCTAATAGCTCCAGCTTGGCCCCGGAGGGCTTGGTACTCGCTAGTCCTGAATATGGCAGTGGGAGACCCTTGGACTCTTCCTCTACAACCAGACCTACTCTCACAAGGTCCGATCCTCCACCCTACATTACAGCGTCTAAATTTGACGGCCTGGAGGCTGAATCCCTGATTCTCAGGGGTAGGGGTCTGTCTAGGCAGGTAATCCCTACCCTGATTAAGGCTAGAAAGCCGGTCTCCAGGGTAATTTATTACAGGGTGTGGAGGAATTATATAGGCTGGTGTGAATCCAAAAGATGGAATTGCCGCAAATATACTATTGATAGGGTGTTAAGTTTTCTCCAGCTAGGAGTGGATAAAGGCCTGGCACTAAGCACAATCAAAGGACAGATCTCAGCTCTGTCAGTGTGGTTTCAGAGGCCGCTGGCCACCCACTCGCTGGTAAAGACCTTCTTACAGGGGGTCTTGCGTATTAATCCTCCTGTCAAGTCACCAGTTTGTCCTTGGGACTTAAATCTTGTCCTGTCCACTCTACAGAAACAGCCTTTTGAGCCTCTGGCTGAGATTCCTTTACTCTTACTGACAAGAAAATTGGTTTTCTTGGTCGCCATAGTTTCGGCCAGGAGAGTGTCAGAATTAGCAGCCTTATCGTGTAAGGAACCATATCTTGTTCTGCATAAGGACAGGGCAGTTCTCCGGCCCCATCCTTCCTTTCTACCAAAGGTTATATCCAAATTTCACTTAAACCAGGATTTGGTACTTCCATCCTTCTTTCCAAAACCTACATCTAGAAAGGAGGGGTTGCTGCATACCTTGGAAGAAAAGATCCGGAAAACAGATGTGTTATTCGTTCTACCAGATGGCCCCAAGAAGGGGCAGGCAGCTGCAAAATCCACCATCTCAAGATGGATTAGACAATTAATCATTCAAGCCTACGGGTTGAAGAGGTTGCCTCCTCCGTTGTCGGTGAAGGCCCATTCTACCAGGGCCATGGGCGCCTCTTGGGCAGCACACCATCAGATCTCTATGGCTCAGATATGCAAGGCAGCAACGTGGTCATCAGTCCACACGTTTACAAGGTTTTATCAACTAGACGTGAGAAGGAATGCGGATTCTGCCTTTGGACAGGCAGTACTACAGGCTGCAGTTTGAAATCCTCGGGATCAGAAAACACCCTTGGATATAAATAAAAAAAAAAAAAAAAAAAAGTTTTTTCTTGACTAAGTTGGAATTATTATGATTTGAGTTTATCTCTAAATTGAATCCTTCTTTGGAAGATGTCTCCCTCCCCTCATTAAAGCATTGCTTTCGGACATCCCACATAGTAATGAATATGCCGCTCTGTGTCCCGTGATGTACGAGAAAGAAAAAGGGATTTTTAAATACAGCTTACCTGTAAAATCCTTTTCTTGGAGTACATCACGGGACACAGAGCTCCCACCCCTCTTTTGGGTGACCATTTTGGGAGGCATACTGCTTGCTACAAAACTGAGGGACTCCCTCTAGGGGAGGGGGTTATATAGGGAGGGGACTTCCTGTTTGAAGATTGCCAGTGTCCACACCTGAAGGTACTCCATATAACCCACATAGTAATGAATATGCCGCTCTGTGTCCCGTGATGTACTCCAAGAAAAGGATTTTACAGGTAAGCTGTATTTAAAAATCCCTTTTTTTGCGATTCGGCACTGCGTTGCTTTAACTGACAATTGCGCGGTCATGCGACGTGGCTCCCAAACAAAATTGGCGTCCTTTTTTTCCCAGTAATAGCTTTCTTTTGGTGGTATTTGATCACCTCTGTGGTTTTTAGTTTTTGCGCCATAAATAAAAATAGAGCGACAATTTTGAAAAAAATTTACTTTTTGCTATAATAAATATCCCCCCCAAAAAAAAAAATATATATATATATATATATAGATTGCAATAAGCATTTGGTTTGCGCAAAAGTTATAGCGTTTACAAAATAGGGGATCGTTTTTTTTTTGGGACCATTGGCATTTTTATATCGATCAGTGCTATGAAAATGCATTGATTACTATAAAAATGCCACTGGCATTCTACAGAGCACACCCTTAACTCATTCTGTACATGCATTAAGTGCAACCATACTGCTGATGCGGCCTGAATGAAATTGAGTTTGATACCCCTGTGCTTGAACTATAACAGCCAGCTAGCAACATCTTACCTGCATTTCCCTCAGTGAAAGCTCCAAGCAACAATTTATACTTCTCAGCCTCTCCCAGAACCTGGAAGGATGCATACTTGGCGAAATGCTTTGTGTTGTCCGGGGCATATAGATCAATCCGCAATTCCCAGGTGCCTGTGAAAAGAGCCGCCATTATGATGTATTCTAAAAGCACCGACACCTTTCATCTTGTATGTTTCAGATGATCGACAAGATGTAAAATCATAAAACTGACCAACCAGGAGGGTTAGATTTTTGAATGAACATTTGTAGAGGAATAATGCATCAGAACCAGGCCTGGACTGGCCATAGGGCATACCGGGCATATGCCTGGTGGGCAGTGGCCGGCTGCATGTCACATCTCCCCAGGGGTGTACCAAGGGGTTGCAGGCCGAGAAGGGATGCCCAGTTTACCTGATAGCAGAGATCCCCCACCCCTGCCACCAACACAGCGCCAGATAGAGATGAGCAGGGCGATTCCTCCCCTCCCTTGCTGCCCGCAGGACCAGTTAGAGGAGAGGAGCTGCTTTTACTCCTCCCCCTCCTCTCGTCCTCTCCTCTTGTGTCTGTCCCGCCCACTCTCCCCGACAGACACTGTTCTGCTGCCTAAGGGATGTGGGCGGGAATATTTAAGATAAAGCCAAACAGAAAAAAAAGATGGAGTCTGATATCCATTCAGTCAGTCCCTCCTGCCTCTGAGTGATTACTGTACAATGATGTAGGGGTGCCATTCAATCCCTTTCTCTCTATCTTTATCTCTCTCTCTATCTTTATCTCTCTCTCAATCTTTATCTCTCTCTCAATCTTTATCTCTCTCTCTATCTTTATCTCTCTCTCTATCTTTATCTCTCTCTCTATCTTTATCTCTCTCTCTATCTTTATCTCTCTCTCTATCTTTATCTCTCTCTCTATCTTTATCTCTCTCTCTATCTTTATCTTTATCTCTCTCTATCTCTCTCTCTCCTCTATCTCTCTCTCTCCTCTATCTCTCTCTCTCCTCTATCTCTCTCTCTCCTCTATCTCTCTCTCCTCTATCTCTCTCTCCTCTATCTCTCTCTCCTCTATATCTCTCTCTCCTCTATCTCTCTCTCTCCTCTATCTCTCTCTCTCCTCTATCTCTCTCTCTCCTCTATCTTTATCTCTCTCTCTCTCCTCTATCTTTATCTCTCTCTCTCTCCTCTATCTTTATCTCTCTCTCTCTCTCTCTCTATCTTTATCTCTCTCTCTCTCTCTCTCCTCTATCTTTATCTCTCTCTCTCTCTCTCTCCTCTATCTTTATCTCTCTCTCTCTCTCTCCTCTATCTTTATCTCTCTCTCTCTCTCTCTCCTCTATCTTTATCTCTCTCTCTCTCTCTCTCTCCTCTATCTTTATCTCTCTCTCTCTCTCTCTCCTCTATCTTTATCTCTCTCTCTCTCTCTCTCTCCTCTATCTTTATCTCTCTCTCTCTCTCTCTCTATCTTTATCTCTCTCTCTCTCTCTCTCTCTCCTCTATCTTTATCTCTCTCTCTCTCTCTCTCTCCTCTATCTTTATCTCTCTCTCTCTCTCTCTCTCTCCTCTCTCTCTCTCTCTCTCTCCTCTATCTTTATCTCTCTCTCTCTCTCTCTCTCTCCTCTATCTTTATCTCTCTCTCTCTCTCTCTCTCCTCTATCTTTATCTCTCTCTCTCTCTCTCTCTCCTCTATCTTTATCTCTCTCTCTCTCTCCTCTATCTTTATCTCTCTCTCTCTCTCTCTCTCCTCTATCTTTATCTCTCTCTCTCTCTCTCTCTCTCTCCTCTATCTTTATCTCTCTCTCTCTCTCTCTCTCCTCTATCTTTATCTCTCTCTCTCTCTCTCTCTCCTCTATCTTTATCTCTCTCTCTCTCTCTCTCCTCTATCTTTATCTCTCTCTCTCTCTCTCTCTCCTCTATCTTTATCTCTCTCTCTCTCTCTCTCTCTCTCTATCTCCTCTATCTTTATCTCTCTCTCTCTCTCTCTCTCTCTCCTCTATCTTTATCTCTCTCTCTCTCTCTCTCTCTCTCTCTCTCTCCTCTATCTTTATCTCTCTCTCTCTCTCTCCTCTATCTTTATCTCTCTCTCTCTCTCTCCTCTATCTTTATCTCTCTCTCTCCTCTATCTTTATCTCTCTCTCTCCTCTATCTTTATCTCTCTCTCTCTCTCTCTCTCTCTCTCTCTCTCTCTCTCTCTCTCTCTCTCTCTCTCTCTCTCTCTCTCTCTCTCTATCTCTCTCTCTCCTCTATCTTTATCTCTCTCTCTCTCTCTCTCTCT
The DNA here is from genome assembly GCA_029574335.1 of Rana kukunoris. NCBI lineage: Eukaryota > Metazoa > Chordata > Amphibia > Anura > Ranidae > Rana > Rana kukunoris. The sequence goes on from CM056057.1 coordinate 18,893,314, forward strand.
TTATCTTTATCTCTCTCTCTCTCTCTCTCTTTATCTCTCTCTCTCTCTCTCTCTATCTTTATCTCTCTCTCTCTCTCTCTCTCTCTATCTTCTCTCTCTCTCTCTCTCTCCTCTATCTTTATCTCTCTCTCTCTCTCTCTCCTCTATCTTTATCTCTCTCTCTCTCTCTCTCCTCTATCTTTATCTCTCTCTCTCTCTCTCTCTCTATCTTTATCTCTCTCTCTCTCTCTCTCTCTATCTTTATCTCTCTCTCTCTCTCTCCTCTATCTTTATCTCTCTCTCTCTCTCTCTCCTCTATCTTTATCTCTCTCTCTCTCTCTCCTCTATCTTTATCTCTCTCTCTCCTCTATCTTTATCTCTCTCTCTCCTCTATCTTTATCTCTCTCTCTCTCTCTCTCTCTCTCTCTCTCTCTCTCTCTCTCTCTCTCTCTCTCTCTCTCTCTCTCTCTCTCTCTCTCTCTCTCTCTCTCTCTCTCTCTCTCTATCTTTCTCTCTCTCTCTCTCTCTCTCTCTCTCTCTCTCTCTCTCTCCTCTATCTTTATCTCTCTCTCTCTCTCTCCTCTATCTTTATCTCTCTCTCTCTCTCTCCTCTATCTTTATCTCTCCTCTATCTTTATCTCTCTCTCTCTCTCCTCTATCTTTCCCCAATGACCCCCCCTCCCCGTGCTGCTCAGTCTAAAATGCCCGGGCCTATTTTTTTGTCCCAGTCCGGGCCTGGTCAGAACATTCTTTCTTCAACCAATTTAGTTTGAAAGCCCTTAAAATTTTAATCCTGGATGTATTAAGATATATATATATATACATTTTTATCAAATGAAGACCACATTTACAGTTGGAAGATTTTTTTATAAACAAATTTCTATCTCTTCCAATTTTCTAATCACTACAGTTGAAAACAAACGTTGATTCGACCACCACTAACCATTAGAAGATTGAATATATGTTCTTAGAATGAACCATTTTAACCACTTCCATACCGGGCACTTACGCCCCTTCCTGCCAAAGCCAATTTTCAACATTCAGCACTGTCGCACTTTGAATGACAATTGCGCGGTCATGGTACACTGTACCCAAACATTTTTTTTATAATTTTATTCCCACAAATAGACCTTTCTTTTGCTGGTATTTAATCACCTCTGCGATTTTTTTATTTTGCGCAACTACAAAAAGACCGAAAATGTTGAGAAAAAGTTTTTATTTTTTTCCTGTTATTTTTTTTCTAAATAAATACGTTTTCTTCTTGGGGCGGCACCGATGGGGCGGCACGGATGGGCACTCATGGGCGGCACGGATGGGCACTCATGGGCGGCACGGATGGGCACTCATGGGCGGCACGGATGGGCACTCATGGGCGGCACGGATGGGCACTCATGGGCATCACTTAGGCATCCCATGTTGCCAGTCAGTGCCCATTTGTGGGCACTGATTGGCATCTTTCTAATTTCCTGGTGGTCCAGTGTGGGCTTCCCTGGTGGTCCAGTGTGGGCTTCCGAGGGGGGCTGCGCTGATAAACAATCAGTGCCAACCCCCCCCTGTCAGGAGAGCCGCCGATCGGCTCTCCTCTTCTCGTGTCTGTCAGACGTGAGTGAGGAAGAGCCATCAGTGGCTCTTCCTGTTTGCATCGTGATCAGCCGTGATTGGACACAGCTGATCACGTGGTAAAGAGCCTCCGCCGGAGGCTCTTTACCGAGATCGGAGATGCAGGGTGTCAGACTGACACCCCGCATCACCGATCGCTGCATGCCCCCACGGGTAAATAGACGTCCAGTCAAGATTTCGCAACCACTTCCTGGACGTCAATTGTCTATTGACCGGGTGGGAAGTGGTTAAACAAAATGCTACTGGTGTATTGACCAGCATAAAGAAGAATTCTATGCATATTTGTATATACAGTGGAACCTCAAATAACGAGTAATGCGGTTGAGCGTTTCACAATATGAGCACTGTATTTAAAAAAATCCTAACTGTTTGCGTCTCTCGCAAACTGAGAGGGGAAGCGCCTGAGCGGCTCTGATCTGGCCTTTTCAGCTGTTTCCGAGGCTCTCTGGTGCCCCCCCACCTCTGGCTGCATGCGGTATTGCATGCCATTTAAGTCCATGCAGAACAAATTTTCGTTTCCATTGACTTCAATGGGGAAACTCGCTTTGATATGCTTGTACTTTGGATTACAAGCATTCTCCTGGAATGGATTATACTCGTAATCCGTGTTTCCACTGTAGTTTGATTCAGCTTAGAGCAATGTGTGTGTATATTAAATATATTAGCGCTACTGTAAAAGGGACCGCTGGAAACTTTTCAGGTTTTTTTTTCAGCAGAATTCTTCGCAGCCAGGCGCACAATTAGTCTTTTTTTCTTAAAATCCAGTCTAGGGGTGTTCTTTTATCTTTGGAGTAACTGGGATAGGGTTTGAGGGAATTGAGTGGGATACTCCGAAAACAGAACAATGGTCCAGTTTGAGGACAGTAAACTGCTTTCTGGAAAGCTGAAATAGAAGTCCTTGCAATAGCAAACTGTGGACTGGGCTTGTAGTAGAAGCAGTGAAAAGTAGGCTTCATTCTTTGGGTTCCTCCAGGGATGGCTAGGGGTTCCTTGAGCTGTGGCTTATTTACCTCCTGTTTGATGGTGCCTACATAGTTCTGAGCCAATGCCACTTGGAGGAGCCAGTGGTATTACACCAATGATCTTCATAGTTCTCTAAGGGGGGCATTCTTACCACTACTGTAAAAAAAAGGGCATTCCTCCCACTGACCACCAAAGTAAGGGGCATTGTTCCCACTGACCCCCAATGAATCGGTTTTATCAGGGGTTCCCCAAGACCTGAAAATTTTTTTTAGGGTTCCCAGCGGTAAAAAGGTTGAGAAAGGCTGGACTAAGCTTTTCAGGACACCAGCCAATGTCCCTTTCGGTCAAACACACAACTGACTCTCTAGCACAAGAGGGGTGGCAGCAGCTAGACATGTGCACACTGAAATATTTCATTTCGGAATTTTGTTTTCGTCCAAACAATTAATCTATTTAGTTGCGCCCGAAATTAGTTTTTTGTTTAGTTAAAAAATGCATTAGTATGTGTGTTTTTAGCTGCTTTGTCAAATCTTCAGGTCTCTAATGTCGAATCTTTCCTCTATGTAGAATAATCTTGGTCTGATAGTTGAGTTAGGCACATTCAACCGTAGGTCCGATAGACACAGATCGCTATTGTCACCGTTGTGTCAAATTCTCTATCTATATGGAACTGTTGTCGCAACAAAACGAAAATGAAGCATTTTTATGTCGGAGCTTTTGGATTTCGAATTCTGCGCATTTTTTAAAAAAACGCAAAAATCCCTGAAATTCGTTAGGAAATGCGTTTGGACGAAAACAAATTCACATGTCTAGCAGCAGCCCAAAAGATTCTAAGATCTCTCAAACCCGTCTGTACCCACAAAATGTCCAGGGACAGTTGGTTGCCTTCCAACTTCCAAGTGACACCTTTCTCCTGCGATAAGACTAGATCTAGAGCAGATAGCCCATCAGCTCGCTGTAGCTTCAGCAACCAGACCCTCGGGCTGCCAACCTGAGTCCTCACGAACAGCAAAGAATGGCAATGTTGCCTTAGACAGCAGCAAGCCCGCCAGACTGGACCTTCCTTCTGCAGGCAACAATCCAGAAGCTCTGTGTTTCAGAGTATTTATACAGACTCCCAGTAGCCTTCAGGGGGCTATCCTCAGATTGGCCAGGGCCGTATAAATATTCATACTGTTATTTGCACTGCTTCACATCTATGTTCCAGAGAATCATCCAGTTTTTTGGAAAGCAAAGAAAAGTCAAAACTAGCAGCAGCTGAAACACTGAGCAGA